>JAWNLW010000397.1:0-600000 GCA_035042075.1 Drosophila macrospina | reverse complement strand
ATTTTCCCTGTCATAAGTTGAAAAGCAGATTCTACTGCTGCTGCTGCTACTTCCACAGCTACAATTGTTGCCATTGCCGTTGCCATTGCAATTGTGCAACTAAAATTGGCTACAAGGCATATGAAATTAGTTCTGTTTGCTGACTTTAGTCGCAAGTTTGCGCTTTGTCGCAGCAACTTGTCAACAGACAAAATCAGTTGAAATGCAATTTTGCTGAATATTTAATTGAATTTGTTCCCGCAAACCAGAAGAAAACGTCAGACACACACACATACACACACTCACATACAGACAGAACTTAGTTGGCTCTATTACTAGTATTATCTTTGCTTGCTACAGTTTGCGGCATTTAATATGTTGCCAGCTCCATGACAGAATTTGAATGAAATTATATAGACGGTTGCATGAAATAAGCAACTAGCAATCAGCTTATTATTTAGTTTGGCATCACAGAAATACTCAAGGTTGCACAGTCGCCATCAGTTGGCATCTTTAAGCTACGGCAAACTCGATTTGCACTCCAGGTAAATGTGTTTACTTTGCACTCGCAGGCAAAAACTATTGACAGTACAACAGACAGCCAAGGTAACCAATCTCGTTGGCAGCCTGAGGCTTTCTTTCATTATTTACATATTGCAGATACTCCTGCTCATTTGAGAGAGGGGTCCCCGTGGCACCGTGGGGCAACAGTACAATTCATTCAATTATCTACAATGTGCGCCATTTTGTGCACCTCAGAGCGCTTTGGGGCAGTTGCATAATGCTTTCTTCACAATAGCAACAGCAACAGCAACAGCAACAGCAACATCAACTCCTCAGCAACATCAATCAGACACACACGCATACAGACAAACAATCAGACAGCCATCGTATACACAGCTCTAGCACCTGTCCCCATGCAACTTGCAACAGCATCTGCAAGTTTCAATAGTAAATAAACGAACAATACGTTCCGCTCAGCCAAAACTTTTGCCTTGTACTCTTCAGTCTTCAATTAAATCGATTAATTTGAGAGCAAGAAACTTCTTATAAATGGCAGACGCTTTGGACTCTTGATTGGCTTCCCAAGGCTGCAGCAACAACAATAACAACATTAAAAGCAATTGGAAATTGTTCGTTTCGCTCGTCTAAAATTTTAAATGTTGTTTTTCTCCATTGAAAATTGTATTTTTTCGCTGTTGTTCCCTATTATCGTTGTCCCATTTGATTGACATCAGCAGGAAATGCACATATTGAATTAATTATTTTAATTATTTTTCGAATGACGCTAATTATTTAATTAAATTGGAAATTTGCTAAATAATAGCTGCCAAATTAAATAGACTATTTTATATAACTAAAATAAATTTCTATTCTTTTCAGTTCTTAAATAAACTTCAGACAATCACTTCTTTTATTTTGTAGTAGATTGAATTTCTAATTATTATTTCTTTATATTTATAATATTTTAGCGCACAACTTATACAAAGTTTACTATGAGAAGTTGAACGCAGAGTTCCTAGAATAATAGAAAAATAATAAAAGTTAAATTATAAACACAAGAAAACCTTTTAATGTTGCTTAGTTTTGCACTTAAACAGAATAAACACGTAAAATATTAATTTTAATTATTTTATCTTCTAATTATAGTATAATTAATGTTGGTATTATAATTATTAAATGACAGCTATTATGTATTTAATTTACAATAATATTTATTGTTCCTTTTATATGCGATTCTCTCTTTCGCCCTCTCTCTCTCTCTCTCGTGCAACTTGACGTTTGTAATACTTTTTTTTTGCATTTGTTTATATTACGGCGAGGCGAGGCCAATAAATATTTTAATGCATTGACAGTTTTTTGGGCAATAAGCTAAAACAGTCAGAAGGAAATTGTATGTGTTGTTGTTCTTGTTGTTGTTTATATTGTTGGTGTTGTTTGCTTGCAAATAAATTAAATGCAGTTGACATTGTTGTAGAGCATTGTTGTTGCTCGTGGCTGTAGAATTGTGTAACAAATGACACTGTGGCAATTTGTATAAGCTAATCACACCAGAGACAATGCACACACAGGCGCGCACACACACACACACACACACGCGCGCACATACAGACAGACATGCATATATTTTGACCATAATTAAAGTCTTTCATGCGCATTACCAATACAATTAAGCGCATTAAATGTGCACAAATGTGTGTATAATACATGCATATATAAGTGTGTGTGTGTGTGTGTGTGTGTGTGTGTGTGTGCGAGAGTTTTAAATGGCGCACGTTGATCGCATTTCGATTGGAGATGGTCAATGAAAGCGCTTCGAATGACCTACAAAGTGGCCGTCCATAAAAGCGCCTAATTTCCCATTTTCTATGCCACAATGTGTGACTGCATCGCATTGCCCTGCCCCGCCCCGCCCTGCCCCGCTTTGCCTAGGGCTGGACTGCCTGAACATCACATCACATGATGATGGTATTGCACAAATTTGTGGCCAATTGCACTGTTAATCTGTTGGGGCACTTGAAAATTTATGGCAATCGCAATTGCTTTGCTATTCGCCAAAGAGCCAAACAGCCAAAGAGCCAAACAGTTGTGTATGCCCATGGCACCGACAAATTGCGAGACTGAAAATCAGAAATCTACTTAAAAATCGGACTGAAATAATGCGAGAGGCCGATACTACCAATAGAGACAGAGACGTGCCCTTAACGAGACCTTAAACTCAATCAAGGACATCAAAGCTTGCGCATACTCGTATGACAACTGGATGAGGATATCCATGCGAGGTTCTTCAATTTGATTTGAGCAACAATTTTAATTAAAAACGAAACATTTTGGGAGGCTTGTAAAAAACGAAAGCTTTTAATGAAGCATCTAATTAAAATGCTTATATGATCCAAAAAAAAGGAAGAAAAAACAAAAGCAAACATAGATAGCAAAGCTGACCAAAACACACACGCACACATTTTAATTTACTTAAATTGCAAAAACATTTGAACAACAAATGTGGCCCCAAGCCAAAGAAAAGAAGCAGAAAAAATATGAAAATGTGTAGCGCATGTGGAAAGCCCAAAAGAGGAGGAAAAAAAAAAAAAAAAATAAAGAAGGCCAACAGCAACGGAAAATCATGCAACCAAACATAATTTTTGCCTACAAGCTCAACGAAGGGAAGAGCAACGAGCTGTTGCTCTTTATAGTATACCATGCGTACAAGAACTAATCTCACATTTAACTGACAAATGAAAAAGAAATTGAGTTGGTATTTGGGTTTTTTTTGCTCGATGCTTCGCTCGAGGCGAATCGAAAATGCGCTACAAATGCCGATTGAACAGCAAAAGCAACAGCAAAATGGCAGCAGCTTAATCAATAGCTTATGCTGATTATCTGCTTGTCGTGCTATCTAGTATAAGTAGTGATGAGATGCAACAGATCGCTTCCCGAAACCCATAAGCTGAACAATTGAAATAAGCATATGAAGAAGAAACCATTAAATCACCTCAAACGAAACAGCAACAGCCAAGCATTGTGTGAATCTAAGTAGACTTTCTTATGACTGTACGCCGTGTGTGTGTGTGGGTGTGTGGGTGTGAGTGCGATTGCAAAAAAGTAAGCGAACATAAAAGTCAACAAGAAGAAATCAACAAAGTATACATGAAAGTATAACCCAACACATACAAATAAGCAAAGAGGAAAACAAAATCTGTTGCTACACATGTGGCCAGACGAAAGCAAAGGAACGAGGACAAGATGCTGGAGGGGCGTGCGGGGGGAAGTGGAAATAAAAACCAAAATCTTTGCACACACTACAAACTAACTTGACCCAAAACTACAAGAACAAATAGCAAGGCAACAACATTCAGAGCGGTCAGCTTTTAGCTTCTAGGATATATGTAAAAGGACTTTCAAGGCATGTAGGAGAAGACAGAGACAGAGGGAATGGACTTGGAAATGGCTGGGTGGCAGGGTGGCAGGGGAAGCTGTTCATATTTTATGCGCATAGCGGCACATGTTTAAATTAACATAAAGCGAAATTGAGCCGCTGCCTGGGCGTGCCTTACGTTGACATTAGGCAGCATAAAATTCACACTCACACACACACACACACACACAACATACATACACATAAAGAGATAGACTCAAAAATTCAGCACAAAATTTGAGTTTCATATGACGGCGACAGCAGGGAAGGGAGGCCACAGAGGCCCGATTTGCCAGGGCAAAAAGGATTTTTACGCGGCCTTTTTACATATTTTTGGGTCAGGCACATAACTGTGCATGGCATAATAATGATGCGTGCCCAATTTTAGTGGGTGTGGCACAACACCAAATGCCAGACGGCGCAGCCGACCACAGCACAGGCGGTCAAATAAAATGTTAAAAAAGAAAAGCCCCCCAAAATAAAGTCGTATGTTCAAATCAAAGCGCAAAACACCACGAGGCAAATGAAAAAGAAAAGGAAACAAAAAAAAAAAAACAGTCAAAGGAAATCCGATTGGAAATTCATATATGTACAGCGAATAAATACTAGCCAAGGATTAGAGCAGGAATTCATAGTGTTGTATGTTGTCACACATTTGAGCAACTATCGAGTATTCAACATTGAGATAATTTAATTAAATATTTCTCTTATTGTTTGTAAGAATGTTTGTCTAATTCTTTTCATTAAATATAGTTAAACTAATTTAAGCGTTAACTGAAATTCAAAATTGTTTCATAGGTTCGTTCTTCATTTTAAACACAATGTGATCCGTGTCAGTTGCATATAATGTGTTTAAAATCGATTCAAAGTGTAACTACCCATATGTAGGACAAGTATTAAGTAAGTAAGTATATGTCTTTGGGAATCCATCTTTTGATTAGGCGCGCTTGAGCGACGACCAAATTGTGTGGCCGACAATTTCCTGGACGGGGTAAAAAGGACAGCACATCAATTTTATGTGCGTCGCCCTTTGGCCTCAATAATGAGCACAAATTTTTGTCGATAATTCGGCTTTTCAGCATTTTCTGCTGAGACTCTCATTTTGTGGCTGCGCTTCGCTGAGCAGTCCCACTCATCTGTAATTCACTTTAACTGTCCTGCTCTCTTTTCATATACATTATATACATTATGGATCGCAAGGAAAATGAAATGCCAGCTCATTGGATTACTGTTCTGACTTTGATTTGCTTTAAGCTCGCTCCGCAGTGCTGGGGAAAAGAGGAGAGAAAAAAAGAGAAAGAAAGAAAAGGCCATAAATGTTAATTGCATGCCAGCACCGCACCAGAGTGAACAAACCAACACTCCATCACCCCATCACCCCATCAGTCCAGTCCACACCACAGCTTAGCTTAACCGCCCTCAGGCTGACAGCTGTGCAGAATGAGTTTGACAATTATGTGAGACACACACATACACACACATACGCATATGACAATAACTGCCCTGAAGCCAAGGCCAAAGAATTTTCGGAGGTATCAAATTCATTAGAGCCGCTCTGGCCAACTCTTCAACGCTGCTCCTCGTCTGCTCCTGCCAACTGGTCACTGTTGATGGCAATGCTGTTGCTGTTCCTGCTGCTGTTGCTGTTGCTGTTCCTGCATGCAAAACGATGTTTTAATATGAAATTAGTTGAGTCCTTTGGTTTTTGGCTTCGATGCGTGCCGACGTTGTACTCTTGGCAACTCTACACTCTACACTCTACACTCGACAGCAGTCGGCTGTCGTTTGGTTCGCTTCGCTTTGCAAAAATAAAACAAATACAAATTGCTTGCCAAGTACTTATTTGGTCAACAAATGACAGGACATTCAAACAAATGCACACACACACACACACATACTTAAGTGTATACACATATATGGAAGCTTTGGGGCAGACATAAACGGTGAGCAAGAAAGGCATGGAAGACTCGCACAGAGACATCGAGAAAACATATAGTCAACATTAGCACAACATTGCGACTGTTGACTTACGCAACAAGAAACAGTTACTGCCACACACTGCCAGCCAAATACCGTTACTCTAACCACTAAGTCGACGCTCTAACGACAATGGCAGACAGTTACTCTATGTGAATTCGGAACTCCTTTCCTACTCAACGCTCTTAAGACAAAGTGCAAATATTGCGTATTCCATTGACTTTTGAACACAACGTTCAACAGAGGACAACAACAATTACAACAACAACAACCACTACAATGTTTTCAGAGCCAGGAAGGAGTAACCGAACAGACTGGCGAACCAAAAGTAATTACTGTGCTTCAAGCTGAAATTCATTTGCAACAGCCGATGCATTCAATTGGCGACTTGACAATAGAGCTTTCCCCCTTCGACGTTGCATGGCTTTAAGATCACGATTCCTAGCACTACATAACACTAAAATTATGTTATATTTATACAGTTAGGTACTAAGTTTAGACAAAAAGTAAAAGAAACTATTAAGAATATATATATACTTGATCAGTATCGACAGCCGAGTCGGTTGAGCCATATTCAATCTACTGTCAGTCATTCCGTCTGTATGAACGAGTCGACTACAACAACTATATAAGTTAAAGACACCAAATTTGGCAAAAAGGTTACTGATGAAGCTTAAATTTGAAGTTTTACATTTTGAATACCTCCCCTACTTCCCCCTTGCTCCACCTGATCCACTTGTTTATCATCGACTTCATCAGCTGCGGTGCTTTCTTCTATGTTTGTGAGGCTCATATCTGTAATATATGTAGGGTTTAGGTAGGGTAGTATGACTGACACAGTGCAGTATGTGATTGTGTACTTAAATACTTAATGCTGGATATAAATGGAAGAAATCCAGATAAGTATTGAAGCGAATTAATTCTTGATATCGTTAGAAATTGTCGTAAATTTGATTATTATTTTCTTTTCATTTTTAATAGAATTGATGTATTTAATTAATTAAATTTAAAGAATTAATTGATGTTAATATTTTTATTAGCAAGCTCACAGATTCATTGAATATATATTCCATTGGGATTTAATTAAATTTAAATTGAATTTAGAGAGATTTAACATGTGATCCGCGTGTATTTAATTGCCATATGTCGAGCAGAATTTAAGAGTTTTTCAATAATTTCTATTTGAAATATGTGCATAGATTTCTCCTCCCCCCATTGATTGCTTCCCTTGCTCGCAATCGACATATTTGTAGCCGAGTTTCTCACGTTTATTCATACCATCTCACGCCCACACAAGCACAAATACACACCACATGTCAAATGCCAGGCTGCTGAAGTTTTTCAACTGTCAATTAAAAGCGAAACTAATTAAACTTTCCAAAAGAGCCGAGACGTGTAATTAATCGGCACACAGAGCAGTAGCGACTGTGTGCGTGAGAGAGACAGAGGAACAAAGAGAGAGAGAGTCAAAGAGAGAAAGAGCAGTGGAGTGCTCTAGAATGAAATGTAACAAACGCTTAAAGTTTAATTAAACTTTCGTATAAACATTAAAAACATTGGCGATGACGTTGACAACAATTATTAATCAATTTGTGATTGAATTGAAAACAAAATAAATCGAAATAGAATTCCAAGCAAAGGGATAAATCGATTTAATCATACAACAAGCCTCATATCAGTAGGTGTGTGTGTGTGTGTGTGTGCCATTTTTAAACATTCTTTAGGTATTTCACAGCACTGCTTAGCAGTTGGGCCAATCGCACTGTCATCGGCATCGTCATCGTCAGAGCGGTAGTCGCAATACCAAGCAAAGGCGGCCGCACCGTCAGTAAATGACAAAAGCACTAAAAACAATATGGCGTCACTTCCGGCACGCATTAGCGGCATGGCGAACGCCATTGTTTTGGTAGCGGTTCTGGTGTTACCAACGTTGCAATCTCATGCCATATACGGCAGCTTAACGTGTCATTGTCATTGTTCTCATTGTTGTTTATCGTTGCTGTTTGTGGTTGTTGTTGTTGTTGCTGTTGTTCTGTTTGGCAGTTAGGCATCATCATCATTAACAGTCGCCGAGCGGTGCTGGGTGTTGGGGGTTGGGTGTTGGCGATGGCTACAAAATGATTTGATCGATGTACTTACACCTTGCAGTCATATACACATCCATTTAAAATTCGATTGGTCCGATTTCGGGGCCACAAATTAGATTAATGACCTGGGCGTTGTTGGGAAGCTTCAGTCCGAGCCCCGAAAATACCGAGCACTCATTATGCGGTGCACGAGTTCGATTTGATGCTCATTTAGTTGTTTGTCTGCCACTGATTCTCTTCTTCTTTTATTTTTTTTTGTTGGCTTTCTTTTGGTCACTTTGCTTTTTCGCTCTGTCTCTCTTTCTCTCTTACATTCTCACTCGGCGCACCGCAATAATTGGAAAAGTTTTCATTTGAACGCCATCAACGACACCAACAAGAACAATGGGGCGTGTTACTCAAACAACAACAACAACAACAACAAGAACAGCAACAAAATTGCGGCTTACAACAGCTACAGCAACAACAGAAGAACAACGAGAAGAAGAGCATCGCTATCGTTGTCGACGTCGCTGTCGCCTTCGCTGTCGACGTCAGCGTAGACATCGTGGTCGTTGGCAAAAAGTCATCAAAAGGCTACTAAAGGTTGACGCAGCTCGTCCTGGCCATTCCGTCCTGGACAACTTTTTGCGGCCATCGCACGCTCATGGATTTGGCACGCAACGGACCACGAAAATGAAACGAAACGAAAACACTTTGCAGCTCAGCGACAGACTCCCAAAGGAGACAGGGTATGTGGTAAGAAGTAGCGAGAAGGAGGAGCAGGTTCAGCTCGTCAGCAGCTGCTCTGTTGCATTTCCATGCACTTGCCACAGAATGTTATTATGGCTACTCTGACAGCAGGTCTAACTGGCTAACTAATAAATGGACCTATCTCTTAGAGATTTCTAAGCATATTTAGATTATCTATAGATACATCTATATAGTGATTAACTGAATAGGAAGTATAAGAAGTCGCAGAGGAGAAATGAGTATATTTAACTGTCTAACAAAAAAAGATTTCTGTAGATTACATTTATATTTGCAATCTGAATAATTTGTAGCTTAGTGTAAAGTGTAAAGCACAGTCGATGTCAGCTCAGCGTTGCTGAGCCGTGTAGTTTGCCCACAATGATTTAAGTTTTCATTATCGGTGCGAGGCATGGACACTTCACACACCGTCGCCCGTTGCCCCCTTTCAG
Organism: Drosophila macrospina; assembly: GCA_035042075.1. NCBI lineage: Eukaryota > Metazoa > Arthropoda > Insecta > Diptera > Drosophilidae > Drosophila > Drosophila macrospina. Next base: position 590,860 of record JAWNLW010000397.1, on the reverse strand, counting down.
GTTCCATCCTGCCATCCATTGCATCCATCTCACGCTCTCCCATGAGCCCGGCAATTGTCTGAACGTTCATTTCGTAGCCGTTGCATGTGTGCAGTTAAATGTGAAAAGTTCCATTTCAACTGGATTACAACGTTTATCCCAGCATACAGGCACGCACCCAGGCAAGTGAGAGGCACAGATAGCAAGACAGAGTCAGAGACAGAGACAGAGATGGAGACAGAGAGGGAGATAATGAAACAGGCATTCGATCGCCAACGTCGCCATCAACCGCGTGGCAAATGCATTTTCGACGCGCTTCAAATGCGACGCCAGCAACCCCTAGCGACGTTCGGCCAAGAAAACCAATGAAAATGTTTGCCCATCTCCCACGGACATTGGCCAGGTTGCATATGCAGCTCGGTACTTGCTACACTGTATTTGGTATTGGGTGTGGGTGCAACTGGTGGGACATATGGGTGCTTTTCTGTGGTATTTGTTATAGCAAATGCTAATGAAAACTTGCCCGTTGCCAGTTGCCAGTTGCGAGTTGCAAGTTGCAAGTTGCCAGCTACCCGTTGCCCGTTGCCCGTTGCCGGTTGCCAAGCTGTGGCTGGTTCTCGGTACATGGTGAATAGAAAACAAAAACCTCCAAAAACAAAAAAAAGAGAAAAAACCAGTTTGGCATTTGAATTTGTGTCTCTGTTGCCACATGCAGTGCACCATTTGTTGACCCGCACCGTTGGTCCATAGCTAATTTGAGCAAAAAGCCATGCCCAAATGATTTCATGCCGGACACCAGCTGCTGATTAGCAACTTGGCTAACTTCTGTCACTCCGATGCCCCTAGCAACGAGCTTTTGTTTGTGTGCATTTCACTCCAGACAATTCGCAAATGCCCGTGTACTCGTGTATCTGCACATCAGCACTAACACTTTGATTCAAGTGCACAGAAATGCAAAAGTCTTCATCAATAATTAATTGACTTTATGTAGAGTAGCGTGAAGAAGCAGGTCTGCTTTTAATGAATCATAGAACGTTATTACATTCGTATATGTAGATGAACTTCTAATCAGATCGAAGAGTTTTATGCGTTATATAGAAACTTCAGCTTGAGGGGCAAGTGTCATATATATTATATGGAAGGGAAATTGAAATGTTAAGAATGCAAGAGAAAGGGAGTCGAACTCAGGCAGAGAAGAATAGACAGGCAGAGAAATGAAAGAAAATAAACAAGAAGAAGCTCTGATCAGGATCAACACACATATAGAAGGCACGCTTATGTGCTGCAGGAGGACCAGGAATATCCTGTGACAGCTTTCCCACATTCAATTTAAACAAATGAATTTATAATTAAATCTCTTTCGCACTCATTCACCCGAATGCAACTCAATTATTTCTGAAATTGTAAAATTTCAAGTAAAACGATTTTCTTGTAATTTCTTTAAATTACCTCACACTTTGCTGGTTCGTTTGTGTTATTTTGAGCAAGGCAAAAACTGCAATAATATTAAGAGTTAGTTCTGTGGCTAGTCACTTGCACTTCTTTCGCTTCTGTCCGACGGACAGATCACAAGTGCTGCACCTACAAAATTAAACTGCTTTTGCCCCTTGAGGTATTTATGTACATGCCCACACTAAGTCCAAGACGAACATTTGTGAGGCAATAAAGCAGCTCAAGTTCTGAACTCCAGGGAGCTGCTGCAAATTTGCTTATGCAACTGCAACTGCAACTGCATCTGCAACTGCAACTGCAATGGGTATGATAATGGCAATGGCAATGGCCATGGCTATGGCAACGGTAGCACCAAGCAATTTAGTTGAATTACCAAGTGAAACAATGGCGACTGTTAATTGGTTTCCTTTGTCCTCAGACCGGTGCCGAACCGGATGTCGTTGCTGGTGATGTTACTGTAACTATTGCAGTTACTGTAGCTGGCAATAGCTGGCCAGGGGCCTCAAGCTATAACTGTGGCAGTGGCATTGTGGCAATCGCTGCTGTTTGCCAATGGCTGCAAGAATTTGAAATTGTCTTTGCCAAGGCAAATTTATTAAACACACAAAGCTAACGCCAAAGTCAAGACTTAAACAGCAACAGAAAAGATTGCAAGCTAGCCTTGAAGCTACTGAAGTGCAGACACAGCTACAGCTACAACAATTTGCATACTTTACACTAACTAAGCACTGCTAATGAATGACACACCAGACCAGAGACTAGAGAACACAGGACAGAGAACAGAGCTGTGCAGACCAACTCCCTTATCTTTATGATGTCGCATAACTAAATGGCCAATCAGTGAGTCTGCTGCTGACAAATGAGTTGCTTGTTCCCATCCCGTGTACTTGTGATTCCCCCCTCAACTGGATTCCCACACAACCCTAAGTAAATTATCAGTCGCAAGTTTTGATATTCACGTTCATCAACTTAATCCCACAATGTCAAACTAATTCTCTTTGCATTCAAAGTAAGCACAGTAGACAGAGGAGCGCATTATTTGAAATGCATTTACTTATTTTCTTACAGATGTTTGTTTCAGTTTTTTTTTCCTCAAAAATTCGAACTCATTTCTATAAGAAGTTGCTAGTAGGAGGCATTTCCAATGGCTGACACCGATACAGGGTATATACAGTCGCTTGCGCTCGACTGATCCCTCCGTTTAATTCAGCGAATTAGCTTTAGCCATTGCCAACTCGTAGCGAGTCTATCTAAGACATATCAATAATGCAATTGATTTTAAACTGTTGTTAAATGCAGAAGACGACAAGTGGCAACAGGCTCAAATAAGTTGCAATTGTTGAAAGTTTTTGGCTGTTGAAAATATTTGCATTTTCTGGCACTATTCTCTTGGCCCAGAAACTTTTGGCTTTGTACGAGGGCCATTTGTTCTATGCGGACTGCCAGCTATGGCTATAAGTCAATAAACGACGAGTGTTGAGCTGCAAAACGGCCAAAGTTTCTTCTCTTTTTTTTTCTGTTGGCTTGCTGATTTCAGGGGGGCTGGTGTGGGTCGAAGAGGGGGGTAGTTTGAAAAATGAGCTCAGCCGTCAAGTCAGCGCGGAGGCATAATTTGTCTGAGGAAGTTTATTGCAGGGCATAAATCGGTTGGGCGGGTTAACTGATGGATTTTGTGATTGGAATTGGGGCTTTTGGGCTGAATGACATTGATGACAGACTCTGATGCAGGCAGACACTGTAAATCAATTATGATTAAAGCTCATTACTGTTACAATGCACGCGCCCCAATACTTAGTACTAAATACAAACTTATTGGCAGACAGAAGCCACAAACTTGTGCGGAAATTGCTTTGTTCGACCCTCCCCAACGTCCCTTCCTCCCACCATTACCATCCCCACCTACCACATGTCTTTCTCAAACTCTCACTATGCTTTGTATGTATGTGTGTATGTAAGTATGTATGTATGTGTACTATATGGGGTGTGCGTGCGTTTACGCCCACGTAATGACAATGATTTGCTTTACCATCGATTGTAAACGCTTACAGTTCAGTTTGTAATGATGCTGCCTGCTGCCTGCTGCCTGTTTGCAATTTCAATGCGTTGTAGCTACACTCACATTTACACACACAAGCGCACACACACACACACAGATATACAAAAGCAACACTTGAAGCTTTGGGGCGTTTAGCCACAGAATGATGGATTAAGGGGGCAAAGGGATACAGTTACGAGGATTTATAATTGAGAGAATAATTAGATGAGTGCACTAAGTACGTGTGTGTATGCTTAAAGTTATTTGTATGCGTTTGCACAATGTAATTGGGTTGTACTTAATGAAGACCTAAACTCTTCAGAGTGGCGAATAAACTGTCCCAATGCTGTGTGCCAACAGCTGCAAGTTCTAATGTAAGTCGAGCCATTCAAATTTACACTTTAAATGTAGCAATAGCTGAAAAGTATTAAACTCATGTAATATACATATGCAAATATTTTCAACATATTTAACATAGCTCAAGTATATATCTACATTTTTGTACATTTGTGCAAGTGGATGCACAAATTTTGCGTATTTGTACTATATTTATCTATATATACATTTTATTAATATCAAAATAATTTAATTCCTATTCCTTTAGAGACTATCACTGGCTAATCAAATGTGAAAGAGCGAGGGAGAGAAAGTGCTGCAGAGAGCTGCCGCCGAGTATTTATATTCTATTCCCTCCCACAAACCTTCGCTATGTGTGTGAGTGAGACAGCTGCATTAAGCATACACATTGGAATTTCTGTATGTGTGATCAGAACGGCAAGCTCTCTGCATGCATGTGCAGCTGCTTGTGTGAACTTAGCTTCCACAGTGAGCGGCGCGATCCAAACAGTGTCCACAAAAATACCAAAAGGCATAAATACAGCATTCCGCTGACAAGAGGCTTCAGTTGCATTTGCAAAATATAGATATGTATTTAAAATGAAGTTAAAACAGTTAAAATTAAGTTTTTTCCAGACTAAGTTAAGTTAAGTTAAGTTAAATGTTCCAGACTTATTTCTTTTATAGTAACACTTTAATAGATTAACGTTCAGGTTTCTACTTGCAATAATACATACGCAATACATAATATTCTTGAATTCGATTTAAAAATGAACTCAAGCTGTTTGGACTAGAAAGGTTCATTGAACATAATGACAGCGTCAGCTTTCTTTAGCATCAGACTGTGTGTGTGTGTGTGTATGATTGTCTACGTGTATTTGAGTCTTGGTGTATGTCAGATTGGAATTCTTTATTTCTGTTGTATTATTTAGCTTGCATTTATTTCCTTTTCAATATTTGTTTTGTGTGGCAAAAGACAAACTCCAGGACAAACAAAACGCAACTGAGACTGACTTGCTGACTGTCGACAGTCGACTGGGTAAATGAATATGTGTTACATACAAGTGTGTGTGCCAGTATGTGTGTGTGTGTGTGTGTGTGTTTGTCTGTTTCTGTGCTTGTTAGTCCACTGTCTTGCGTTGTATATAAATGCCTACTTATAACGACATTTAATTTCAAGGCACGCGCGCACAGGCCGAACTAAGGCCTTGGCTGTTGTGTCTGCAATATTCAATATTGTATCACACACGCACACACACACTCGCACACTCGCACATACCCCATACTTGTGTAGAGGGCCACATTTGCACCTACACAAGCCTGCTTATTTAGTGTTAGCTCCTGCGCCGCATTGTTTGCTCATCGCTCGTCGCCACAGGCAGTCAATTTATTTGCAACACATGCAGGGAAACGGCAACGGCAACGGCAACAGCAACGGCAACGGCAACAGCAACGCCAACAGCAACGCCATCAAGCGTTGCAAACACCATCAACCCACAATTCGTATCCTGTCTGTTCACCTTAATCCTGGCCCAGTTTGACTGAAGCTGGTAGCTGGCTGCGCATAAATCTCACACGCACCACGTAATTATCCAGTCAACAAACGCTAAATAGCCATTGAATGAATGGAATTGGCCGTGAACGCCCATGGACAGTGTTTAGTGGTCGAAGCCTGACAAGCGTAACCACGCCCACAAACTCTATGTACTTGGCTTGTCGAGAGCGTACAATACATATTTGTGTTTTAATTTTAATATACTATTGCATCTTGCTACTATTCAATACCGTACTTTGCCCTGTAAAAGTTGCTAACATTTAAGTTATTAGAGCAGAAAATCACATAAACGCAAATGAAGTAAGTTTCATGCTTGCCAAATGCTTAAAAGCCTGCAAAAACCATCCAAACAACAACGGAACAACTAACAAACTGTTAAAAACAACTACAAGTGCAATAATTGAGTGTGAACGACGAGCAAATACCATGCAATTTAATTTAAAGCAGAAAATGATATCACATATATTTTATAATTGAATAAGAATTTAGTGTCTAGTCTTAGAAAGGATTAGAGCGATCAAACATGTGATTTGGGGGTTCGTTATTTATACCCTGTACCCATTGACTCTCGATACTAAACTGGGAATGTCTCTAGAATCGATGGGGTTTCATAGACAGACAGATGCAGTGGAAAAATCTGACTTCTAAATCTATTTTTATTCCGCGTATTCTCTTTGTTCACTTTCAATGAATGCAGGGTATGAAAAGAACAACAATATAATGAAACAATGCAACTAAGGGTGCTGCAAAAACAACAACTATAGCTGCAACAAAAAATGTATACACAAAACAAAAAAAGAAATTGCCAAATGCATTGTGCGCAAGGTGAAGGTGGCAGAGTTTTTGCCATTGCCAAAGTAAATATGCAAATTGTTGATTACAAAGTTTAGCAGTTGCTGTTTCTGCTATTGTTGTTGTTGCTACTGTTGCTGCTGCTGCTGCTGCTGCTGCTGTTGCAGCTCTTCATATAAATATTTAAGTATCTTAGCATTTTAGCTGCGAGTTTTTGGTAGTTGGCAGGCAAAGAGATGCGAAGCCCTCAGCACAATGGGTAACTGTCTAAATTAGACTTTGAGTATTTTGCATATTTAATTGAAATTGCATTTCTTAAATAACTCACTGTCATTTGCACAGCTCACTCACTCACACACACACACACACAGTTAGATAAATATAGAGAGAGAGAGAGAAATAGGCACGCCTAATGTCAGCATTTGCTTTTTATTTGTGCATTTAACTACAGTTTGTCTTTGTAGGTATTTGTTTGACTGTGTATTTATTTAGTTTTATAAGAGTTTATTCAAGTGCATGTCTTACCCAAGGCTTTGTTTGTTTACTTTGGCCAACACACATAATACAGTACAGCAAGAGTAACAACAACAACAACAGCAACAACTCCAAAAAACCGAAACTCATTTGCAATTTGTTTAATCAACACTCAACGCACAAGGAGCTGGTACACAAATACACACGCACACGCACACACACACACGCACACACACACACGCACACACACACACTTGTATATCTATATATATATGTATAGAAATTACACATACGCCTCATGTGCCTGTGGCAAAGCGCTTCAGACTCTGAGCCAGACCAAAAAACTTTTGCGCTCACTCGTACAAGCAAAGTCAAATAAACATGCTAATTAAAAGGCAGGCAGCTCCCCCCTAAAAAAAAAGAGAATACTGCCTAAAACATTTGACCCAATTTATAGGCACACGGTACAATGGATGTAAGAGAGACAATGCTTCATTCCATTTATATTTTATGTTCAGCAACTTGTGAGAAATATTTTCGAACTATCTTAAAAGTGCTAATAACAATATCCAAGCTGTTGCCAGTAAATTGCGAACTGAAGGCTATTTAATTTGTATTTTTGTTTTCATTTTTGTTTCCATTTTCATTTTCGTTTTCGTTTTCATTTGCATTTGCATTTGCATTTGGTTGCAGGTTGGCTGATGGCAATCTAAATACGGCTAATGAATGTCATTAATTCGCTGGGAAATGCAATGCTGCACCTGGGACTTGTAAGTCGATTGAAATCGGATTAATAAATGAGCGAGGCGCTGAAAAATTCAATTAGACACGACAGTGGCAGCAGTCAGCTGGCAGCTTAACTACCAGCAATTTTTCTGGCTTTAATGCAATTACTTATTTCACTCCGGTACGCCGCTCGGATGCAGTCCGCTGACAAAACGGACACTTGGCTTAATGGGCAGCGGAAGCAGCTGCAACGGCTCATTTTTAAGGCTGACATGTTGCGGTTATGCAGCTGCTGTTGTCCATTTCGAAAGCTATTGATTTATGTGTGCTGCTCTGCTGCTCTGCAGTTCTGCAGTTCAATTGGCATCTGAAGGGTCAAAGTGGACTACTCAGTGAATTGTCCAAGTGGCACTCAAAAGAAGCACATCGTTTGTAAGTTGTTGAATTTACTGAAGATTGGTTACTTCAATGACAGATGCAGCTACTAGCAACTAGCTACCATTTACCAAAGGACCTTCTGCTACTCAACAGATACATTGAGTTGGAGTGCAGGTCTTTAACGTATAACGTTTAACATTTAACGTTTAATGTTTAACGTTTAACTAAAAGCAATGACTGTCATCAAATATAAGAAACCTCTGCATCTGTTTTCACAAGGCAGCCACTTGCTTCAATTTTACACATCGTTAGGAAGTTTTCATTAAATACTTGAATAGCTACTCGCACTTGAAACGCTTTAAATGTAAAACTTGCACAATCATATGCAAGTATTTATATCAGTTGGCTAACGAAGCTGCAGCTGTTCGCCTTATGTCCGCCTCGCTCAAGTTCAAAATGCTGCCTTGTGGCTGAACTGCAATCAAGTGGTTGCAGTATTAAGAAATTATCAGGTCAAAAAGTTGGCCCGGCACACCAGGCAAAAATGTAATTAGAGGCCATGCAAAACTTGTTCAGCTTCTAGCCCGCCCAGTTCATGCCCGTTATGGTTCTGGCCGTAATTTTCTATAGGCACAAATATGAAGTACATTTTGTACTGTGCAAATACATGCTCGCATTTCTAGGTAGAAGAGTCTTTGGACTGTGAAAATGTATTTCACTTGACTGGGGCTGGCTGTGCGTGCAACAATTGTGGCTGCAACTTCGTCATATTGCCAGCCACCGCCAGCACCACCGCCACACGCAATGCGGCCACAGCCAGAGGCAGAGCCACAGTCAGAGCCACAGTCAGAGCCACAGCCAGAGCCATGGCTTATTGTTGGATTGAGTTCAAGGCTTCTTTCGATCCTTTTCTGGCTTTAATTATAAAACACTCAGCGCCAGTCAAGTGTGGGGCTATTGTTGTGCCAATTGTTGAAAATGTTGCTCTTGTTGCCGCTAACCATCAAGTTCAAGTGGTTGAAACTTTTGGCCTAAAGGCACAAGACATTGCTTTATTGCCCAGCCATTTGAGTTAATGCGTCACGTGGCATGAGGCAAACGTTAAAAGGTAAAAGCTAAACGGTAAATGCCAAGTGGTAGTACGTTATTGCCACGGAGCGGCAAATCTATGCCAGACAGGCCCATTATGCAGCAAATGCGTGTTAATAGCCAAGTTAAAACTTTTCTAGCTAATTATCGACAGTTTGCCAAAGCAGCCGAACAGCTCCGGGTTCAGCTTATCCTGGTGATTTCGTTTGTTTGACTTAGTTTCTCCTGTCTGACTGCAGTGCTCCCCTTACAATTTTCGAGGGTAGTCAAAAAAGTTAAGCGTCGATTTAGCATCGAGTTGCATGCATAAAGTTGAAGGTAATTAAGGCACACACTCTGCGGCATGCAGCATGCAGCATGCAACTAATGTAATTGATGGGAGATTTACCTGGAATTTCATTGCAATCATTTCATTTGCTATCTCGCTAACGGAGTGCTCAACTGGCAAAACATAAGCTGAACTTATTGAGTGATTAAGCTGATCACATTTAACAATTTAAATAATTATTAATTTAAGATTAAATCACTGAAAATGAATCTACTAATACCTAAATATATTAAATAAACAACTCGAAAGAATGAGAAATCGTTAGCTTATGAAGATAATATCTTTTTAATTAAGAACTCCATTAGCCAACCACATCTATGAACCTCTCAATTCCCCTTACTAATATCGCAATATATATTTGTTTGTTTTGCAATTTAATGAAATTCCTGAATGCCTTGCGTTGATTACCTTAATCACCATTCGATGAAATCACTGCAACGCCTCCATAAATGTTCATTTTGCCATTCCTTGAACGTGGCCCGACCACCGTTGCCAATTGGCAACTATAAGACCACTAAATTTTTATGCAAGAAAGCAAAGTGCTGGGCAAATAGCCTGGCAGCCATTTTAATTGAAAAATATTTACCCACACTAAAGTTTAGCGAGTGTTTGACAATTTGACGCGTCTCAGCAACGCTGTACACTGTGGAGAATTCAGTGGGAACTCTATTTAATTAGTGACCAGGGCCGCCTACATTTGTCGCTGTGTAAACTTCAATTAATATGCGAATGAAATCCGCTTAGACAAAAATCAGCGAAAGCGTCAACAGCAGCGGAAGCAGCATGAACGGCAATCAGGCAATCAGGGTAACAGCAAGTGCAGAAGGGCCAAGGCTGCCAATCAAGCGAGCGAGACCATAAGAAGGACCCGCCCTGCTCCTGCTCTCCCGCTCCCGCATCCCTCATACTGCAGAGCAGCCGCCTCATTGCCACTGATTTGCGACATTTTGTTATTTTCGCTGATGTTGATGCTGCTGTTTCTGATGCTGATGCTGATGCTGATGCTGATGCAAAGCCGACACTCGATTGAATGTGCGAGAAGGAGAACATTCAAGTACACTAATTAAGATCAAACGTTTCGCGGCGAAATGAGATTCCATCGATTGGCGGCATTGTTGTATACATACACATATTAAAATCACATAATTAAGTGTCAGCGAAACTGACGAGGCACTCTCTAATCAAAGATTAACGTCAAAACTTAACTCCACTCTCAATTGGAGCATACTCAATGCGTAACAGTGCCCTCACTACCCCCGTCCCCTTCATTGACTCTTATTGTTGTTTGTGCTTTGTAAATTACTTAATACCGGGGGCAGAATACCATCCAAAGGTAGGAAGCGTCTTAAAGTGGTCGCTGGTTGCCCTGACAGCGCGGTAATTAATGAAATGTAGACACATTTTCCTCAGTCCGCTCGCATTTCTTGTTCTTTTACAAGAATATAAACTAATTAAAGCCTCTTAATAAACTTAATGGAATTCCCACTCCCCCCAAAAAGTACTTAACAGTCTTTCACAGTTCGTGATGTCCAATGAGCTGTAATGCAGCCCCAAAGATTATGCACTATAAATATCTTTCGACATTTCATTGTCTCATTATATCAAACGCATTTCAAACTCTGGTCTCTTTGAGTAATTAAATTAAATGACATTTTCTTGGACAACCTTGAAGCCATCCCCCTAATTGTGCGCTCAAAAGTACTCGACTAAATTAATATCATAGTTTAATTTAATTAATATACTGTGATGCTGGCAATGAGCAACAGACTTTCCATACTTTTCCAGGAACTCCGCCAAAGGCAAGAAATATTTCATGAATTTCTGATAATATTTCTATATATTTAGCGCACAAAATTCCAATCAAAACTAACATCTTGTCATCCTTTGGGGTGACTCTCGCCATCGCTTTCGCTTTCTCTGTCACCAGAGACATATCGTTTATTCTTACTTTTAATTAAAATTTTAAAACCCAATTAAATGGAAGACAAGATTTAATAACCGCTGCCAACGAACGGGTGCGAAAAAATGGGTTGAAATTTCATAAATTGTCCAGAATATATGAAGCATGGTTGGACAAGCCAAGAATTCAGAAAAAACAAGGAAAATGAAAAGAAAAAAGAAAAATGAAAAGAAAAGAGAGTTGTGTTTTGGGTATGTGGAGCGAAAGGCAAGGCAGCATTTTATACTGAAATGTATGAGGAATGAAATTGTTGCGGGGACGTTAACACACGCACACACACATACACACAAGCACGCACGCAAAACAACATCAATGTCAGGGCAAACAACAATGCAGACAGGTGCCAGGGGATGGGGGAACTGGGAACTGGGAAATGGGAAATGGGAACTGGGAAATGGGAAGAGGGGTTGTCAGTAACGTCGCTGAGTTGGCACCAGTTTGAGCTTTCGTTTTGCCGTTTCCTGCAGTCAGTCGACTGATTTAAAATGTTACCGTTATTTATACACGTAGCCAGGCTATATAAACAGTATGAGCTGCTCCCCTATGCGTTTCTCTTTCACTGTGCGTCTGCTCTCACTCATTCTCTCATTCTGTCTCTCTCTCTCTCTCTCTCTCTCTCTCTCTTCTCTCTTTCTCTCTCTCTCTCTCTGTGTACAATTTTTGCACATTTTTCATCGTTTACTGTGGACACCGATGCTGTAGCTGCAGCTCGACAGCATCGTGCAAGTGACTGACTGCGACTTGGCAGCAGCAGCAGCAGCAGCAACAGCAACATCAGCAGCAGCAACAGCAACATCAGCAGCAGCAACAATAACAACAACAAATGGAAGAACAACAACAGCACAGCTGCGCCTTTTGCAAGGCCTCGCCCCCTCCACAATATCCCCAAGCATCCGCCCCACCCGCCGTGCACTGTCAAAAGAGATTTTTTCAAATTAACTTTTCATATATTTATGTATGTTTAAATTTCAGTTCAACCTCTTTTTTGTCAGTTCGCAGCAACACATCATATACGCATACAGATTTATATATTATATATACACACATATACAATACTATACTATGTTTTACTGGAATATATACACACACACACACCCCACACATAGTGTTGACTTTGCAGCGTGTACTTCAATTTGTTATTTTCTCTGGTGAAGCCTTCTGGCGCTTGAATGAATGTGTCATAAACGTTTGAGCTGCAAAAAAAAATATTTATTTATATGTAAAAATATACAAATATAAACAAACGCGTGCAATCGCTCAAGTCAAACTTGCCCAGCTAGAAGTTATCCTCTAAGCAAGTCTCCATTATATCGTATATCGAAGTCTGAGCATGGGATAATCAAGTCTAGAGAATTATCTTCATTATACTATATTTAGTCCATTAGCAAATATATATATATTAATGCAGAGTTTATTAAATGTCATCAAATAGTTTAAGAAATCTGAAAGAGTAAATGTTATTAAGTCATAAATTCTATTTAAAAGTAGTTAAGACTTAATAACATTTCTCTTTCAGATATCTTAAACTACTTGATGAAACTTAATTAACACTTCATTCATATATATATTTCCAACTAGTTTATTATTTAAATGTAATGATTTCTTTGATTTATTTCCTAAGTATTTGGCATATTTAAGATTTAACAAAATTAATTAATTTCATTATTAAGATATAAATATATTTAAAATTATTTATTTTATTTATTAAAATTATTAACTTCCGGAATGCACAGATATATATAGTTCATCGTACTCTATACTATATTATATAGCTTTTCTAAGTCACAAAGTAGTAGCTCAAGGATTGGCAATGCCTGTTTCCAACTGTTACAAGTCCTTTACTTTTTTATATTTCCCTCAACAAAGTAGCAATTGTAAAGTAAATAAAAAAATATAAAAAATAATCATTTTTGCATATGATTTAGCAAACTCCGGCACTCAGTGGAAAATATGTGGGGAGAAGAAAAAAACAAAACTAAAGCTGACATTTGTGCGTTGCGGGAAGTCAGCATTGTGTGTTTCTAGTTGGTGCTTCTATTATTTTTTGTTTTTTGTATATTTTTTGTTCTGGTTGCTGTCCCTCATGCATTCTTGAAGCGCTTAACAAAATTTCTGCCATAAATATTTGATAATGCGCTTGGCATGCGGCAAAAGTTTGGACCTTAGATTGCTTGGATGTTGCTGCCAAGTTGGCAACTTACAGCAAATTATGAAAATTCATAAACTCCAAAATCTGATCCAATTATCTAACTGTCTAACTGAATGGGAAGCTCGTCCCGTCCGCAATGGAATGCTACAGTTGCTGTTGCTCCTTAGTTTAAAAATAAAAGCAACAGCTACAATTTCAACTTAAGATCGAAACATTTAATGTATCACAATATCCATGAGTTTAAGTATTAAGTTTATTATATTTTACGGTCAGGTAGAAATTTTATGATATTTTATTCATATTGTAACTATGTACTCCATGTAAGTAATTCTCCGTCTATTTTGCAATGGAATATACTCACTCTGATCCACAACAGAAACCGCTACTTTAGAAGTCCTTTGCAGCGAAGTGCTCAACTTTTGATGCATGGAAATCAACGTGTTTTGACCAGTCCTTTGATACTACAAACGTTTCAGTATTCCAAATTTAATGACAATGATGATGAAGCTCAAATTTCAAAGAAATCACGCAGAGGTAACAAAAAGCATTTGGATGAACTGGACAAATTGGAAGATGAAGTCAACTATGTCGATGGGGATGGACGGAAAAAGAGACCTGTTAAGAAGGAAATGAAGAAACTGAAAGGACCCAAAATTGAATTGAGAATCATACCCGCTCTCTATTCAAATATGGGCTATGATGAGAAAAATATGAAACTGGGCCGAGAGCTGTCACCACACCTGCGTATTTATCGGAAACAGTTGACTTCGGTTATGTCCATACTTCTGAGAATGAGTGGATTCCTATTGGCCATAGGTATTTGGGTTATTGGAGTGTCAGGGTTATGCTGCGATATCAGTGTCGATGCTTTGGCGGAAAGGATCGAGAAGTGCGAGTGCAGTAGGACATTATTCAATATTCTCAAGTTTTTTGTAGTTCTTCCGTTTGCCTATCATATGGTGGCTGGAACACGCCATTTGATCTGGTATTTGAATGTCTTTCTCAGCAAGCCACAGATTTATGCAACTGGCTATGTGGCCATTGCATTAACCTTCTTATTAGCTGGTGGGTTGACCATCATACGTCCTCAAGATGACGATGAGAAAGGACCCACTAAAGTTGATTATAGTGGACAAATTGAAATGAATATCGAAAATCTTGTGAATGAAAACGAACGCGCAGAGCTGCTTAAAGACGAAGAGAATCGAGAAAACAATGCTGAACGTTAACCGCCTTTCCAAATTGGCACATAAATTCTGGTAATGAGTGCAAACTCATGACTCCAATAAATTTGTACTTATGTAACTATTAATGTTTTTAAAAATACTACAAACTATTTTGCAACATTAAAATATCTTATAAAGATATTGTCTTTAAGTAGACAATATTTTACCTAAATTTCCACTGAGCTAAATTAAAGCAAAGTTTGAATTTAAAGCATCAGCAAGTTCCAACTCCACTGGCTTAGATTGTGCTGCAAAGTGGAAAATTAGTTTCAGTTTTTGCTTCATCCAAGTGGTTCAACTGGACAGGTCCTTGCGTAGACTATATGGATGTTGTTGTAGTTGTTGTTATATATAGTTATTGCAAATCCGATTGCCCCATAATGGAATTACCTGGCTGCGACACAACAGGACATAGCACAGGACACGTCAGTTGCAGCTGTAAGTTGTCCTCTGCATATGTCATAAATTTATGCGACGATTGGCCGAGCTTATTTGATTTGAGATAGCCTTGTGGTGTCCTGATAGGTCCAGACATTACTTGCGGTTTCATTATTAGATTACCACGTACATTGCTTACATCAAAGCGAATTTGAATAAGCAGCGCTAAAAGCAACTGAAAATGTTCACTTTTCCTTGCTGGAGAACCGTCATTTTCATTTTCAATTGCGTCTGTTCCCAAAATTTGATTTGCGGCTTTCTCTTTGCATTTGCCCCAAAAAAATTTGCCTAAATAAATACGCACAATGCCACTGAGCCACAAAATAACATACATAAGTATTTTACAGTGCTTGCAATGCTCCAAATCATTTCAATTTAATAAACCTAATTTTATTTTCCATGAGTTTCTGCGGTTCGTGTTTAAGCAATGTTTACCATAAAGTACACTTTACTTTCTCCACTCCACTCCACTCCGTTGGATGTGCTTAAGTATACAAATATTCAGAATGTTACTCAAATGATTCATGCTCAATTAGAAGCAGAACCGTTTGATTAACTCAATCGCACATCAAAGACATTTGGCAGCCAAATTTCAATTGATTACTACTAAATAATAATGCCATAAATAAAGTGTTAATTTTACTTTGCACTTAGTCAATTTGAAACTAGTTCAAGTCCAAATAATTTAATGATTTTTACAACTTTTAATTTTCACTATTACAAAACTCTATAAATTATTAGCTATGGCTTAAATGCATTAATCAGAACCTACCTTACCAGTTCAAACACAAAGTCTACAAAAAAGGAATATTCGGCTGAAAAGCGAATCTGTAAGATGCTAAAAGGCCACACTCACTGCACACACCTACCCCTCTCCGTCACTTTCCATTTGCTGAGAGAGTGTTCAGAGTGAAATGAACGCTTTCCCTTCAAGGAGCGCAATATGCGTGTCTGTGTTTAATTAAGATTGAGTTAATGCACGCAATGTGAATGGGGCTGTGAATATGTCGAGTACACTCATATTAAGCAGCGGGTGTATGTATGTAGAGAGAGAGAGAGAGAGAGAGAGAGAAAGAGAGAGAGAGAGAGAGAGCGAGAGAGAGAGCGAAAGAGAGTATATGAATAAATGTATGAGCGCATGCATTTAATTTAATTTTCATTTCAATTGATTCGATGACTTTACGTTTCATTTCACGTCTCGATACGAATTCAATTACAATACGTACACTCACCCACATACACACACACACACACGCACACACGCACACTCACACACACACACACACACAGACTGAGAGCCAAGGACAAATACGCACCTAGCTTCGATTGAGGTTGTTTGGCAGCCAACTTGGTTGAATCTCAACTTCAATTTGATTCACGTATTTGCATATATATTTATCCGACTCGCAGACTCAACGAAGTTAAGCGAAAAACGAGACAACAGAAGGACGACAGATCCCCAGCAGCAGCAGCATATGAGAAGACAAATGACGAACGTTCTCATTAAGTGGCTGTCAACGTAGTTGTTGAAGGATGGTCAATTGGATGGGCATACTTAATTGCTATGATATATTGCGACTACTGAGAATAACTTTTCTCAATTCAGAATCAATTTTCTACTCAACTTTCGTTTCATTTGCCTTAAGATTGACTCAATCTCTGGCAATTGAAACGTTTTATTGTTATTAGACTCTGAACTAAAAGTTCACAGTCTATTAGGTTTGACGAAAGCGAAATGTGCGTAACAGGCAGAAGGAGGCGTGGCAGACCCTATAAAGTGTATATATTCTTGATCAGCATCAACAGCCGAGACGATATAGCCATGTCCGTCTGTCCGTCTGTCCGTCTGTCCGACTGTCCGTCTGTCCGTCTGTCCGTCTGTATGAACACCTAGATCTCAGAGACTATAAGAGCTAGAGTAACCAAATTTGGTGACAACACGTGTATTGTTTGCAGGCAGATCAAGTTTGTTTTAGATTTTTGCCACGCCTCCTTCCGCCCCGCTCGAAAAAAACGTACTGAAGCTACCGACTTTAGAAATTCGATTTGGCACATATGGAGGATGTCCTATTTCGGACGTTTTCTGAAAATTGCTACGATCGGTTCATTAAACATAGAAGATATTAAGGAATGAGATGATCAGCAGGTTCATGGCACCTCTGCGGCCAAAATTGCTTTAGTTAGAACAACAACAACAAGAAACGCCGCAAAGGCGCGAGTTCGAATCCTACTGCTGACAAATCCAAAATACATTTTTTAATAACTATAAATTAATTACTTTTATTAGACTATGAACTAAAAGTTCAAAGTCTATTAGGTTTGACGAAGGCGAAATGTGCGTAACAGGCAGAAGGAGGCGTGGCAGACCCTATAAAGTATATATATCTTGATCAGCATCAACAGCCGAGACGATATAGCCATGTCCGTCTGACCGTCTGTCCGTCTGTCCGTCTGTCCGTCTGTATGAACACCTAGATCTCAGAGACTATAAGAGCTAGAGTAACCAAATTTGGTGACAACACGTGTATTGTTTGCAGGCAGATCAAGTTTGTTTTAGATTTTTGCCACGCCCCCTTCCGCCCCCGTCAAACGTATAACTGAAGCTACCGACTTTAGATTTAATTCAGATTTGGCACATATGAGGAGATGTCCTTTTTCGGACGTTTTCTGAAGATTTCAGCACGATCGGATCATAAACATAGAAGATATTAAGGAATGAATGATCACCAGATTCATGGCAGCTGTGCGGCCAAAATTGCTTTAGCTAGAACAACAACAACCAGAAACGCCGCAAAGGCGCGAGTTCGAATCCCACTGCTGACAATTCCAATTACATTTTTTAATAATTATAAATTAATTACTCTTATTTTATATATACATATATTATTAATTTTACCTTATTTGTCAGAAAATGTTAAGAATTTGAAAGAGCAATAACCAAATTTCGTTAGAAATTCGTATACATATACATATGTATATATATGACAAATGCAAAAACTCGTGCTGTATATGTATTGACGTTGCCGACAGCGCAGTATGTAAGGCGGTGGCTCAAGCTGTAGGACGTACGATTTGCGTGTAAGAGGTCTGCGGTTCGAATCTCGGTGCATCCCAAACAAAATTTTAATGTTTTTAAAATTTTATAAAAGCAATATATATGCACAAGACGCGTTTTTAACCACCAATTGATTTGTCAGCATAGTTTTCATAAGCAACTCAGTAAAAACAGACGCGCGCTGTACAGTTACAGTTATACGTGTATACACAGCAACGCGCAAAAAAAGTAACGGTTGTTTGTTTTCCTTTCGCTCTTGCGCGTTCACTCACTATTGCTGCTCTCTTCCAAGAACGAACGATAATGAGTTGAACATTGCTTAAGCTTATTTGGCTTTAAATTAGTTTAATATTTGCTTTATTTTTTTGCTTTCCCCGATTAGTTCATAGTCTACCACAGACGTTGTACGACTGTAGCTGCCTGACTTGTTTTATATATACATATAATATTAATTTTGCCATATTTGTCAGAAAATGTTGAGAATTCAAGAGAAAGCAATAACCAAATTTCGTTAGAAATTCGTATATATATATATATATATATATATATGACAAATGCAAAAACTCGTGCTGTAGTTCAGAGTCTCCCACAGTCGTACCCCGACTGTAGCTTCCTGACTTGTTTTTATCATTATCAGCAAATATTTAATGCATCATTGCACTACTTTAATTACCATATCCTTGAATCCCTATCCTCCATCTACTACAATATGTAATTTATCCATCAGCTCTGGCTTTTTACTACAACTGACTAGAAACTTTCTACTGTTTATTATTTTTAGACTCTGAACTAAATGTTCACAGTCTATTAGGTTTGACGAAAGCGAAATGTGCGTAACAGGCAGAAGGAGGCGTGGCAGACCCTATAAAGTATATATATTCTTGATCAGCGTCAACAGCCGAGACGATATAGCCATGTCCGTCTGTCCGTCTGTCCGTCTGTATGAACACCTAGATCTCAGAGACTATAAGAGCTAGAGTAACCAAATTTGGTGACAACACGTGTATTGTTTGCAGGCAGATCAAGTTTGTTTTAGATTTTTGCCACGCCCCTTCCGCCCCCGCAAATCGAAAAAAACGTATTACTGAAGCTACCGACTTTAGATTTAATTCAGATTTGGCACATATGGAGGATGTCCTATTTCGGACGTTTTCTGAAAATTTAAGCACGATCGGTTCATAAACATAGAAGATATTAAGGAATGAATGATCAGCAGGTTCATGGCACCTCTGCGGCCAAAATTGCTTTAGTTAGAACCCAAGAAACGCCGCAAAGGCGCGAGTTCGATCCCTGCTGACAATTCCAAAATACATTTTTTAATAACTATAAATTAATTACTTTTATTTTATATATACATATAATATTAATTTTGCCATATTTGTCAGAAAATGTTGAGAATTCAAGAGAAGCAATAACCAAATTTCTTTAGAAATTCTGTATATATATATATATATATGACAAATGCAAAAACTCGTGCTGTAGTTCAGAGTCTCCCACAGTCGTACCCCGACTGTAGCTTCCTGACTTGTTAGACTATGAACTAAAAGTTCAAAGTCTATTAGGTTTGACGAAGGCGAAATGTGCGTAACAGGCAGAAGGAGGCGTGGCAGACCCTATAAAGTATATATATTCTGGATCAGCATCAACAGCCGAGACGATATAGCCATGTCCGTCTGACCGTCTGTCCGTCTGTCCGTCTGTCCGTCTGTCCGTCTGTATGAACACCTGACTCTCAGAGACTATAGCAGAGCCAAATGGAGACAACATGTGTAGGCAGACAAGTGTTTTGAGGCAGCTCTTGCCACGCCCCGCGTAAATCGAAAAAAACGTATAACTGAAGCTACGCTTAGTTTAATTCAGATTTGGCACATATGGAGAATGTCCTTTTCCGGACGTTTTCTGAAGATTTCAGCACGATCGGATCATAAACATAGAAGATATTAAGGAATGAATGATCATCAGATTCATGGCAGCTGTGCGGCCAAAATTGCTTAGCTAGAACAACAACAACCAGAAACGCCGCAAAGGCGCGAGTTCGAATCCCACTGCTGACAATTCCAAATTACATTTTTTAATAATTATAATTAATTACTCTTATTTTATATACATATATTATTAATTTACCTTATTTGTCAGAAAATGTTAAGAATTTGAAAAGCAATAACCAAATTTCGTTAGAAATTCGTATACATATACATATGTATATATATGACAAATGCAAAAACTCGTGCTGTATATGTATTGACGTTGCCGACAGCGCAGTATGTAAGGCGGTGGCTCAAGCTGTAGGACGTACGATTTGCGTGTAAGAGGTCTGCGGTTCGAATTCGGTGCATCCCATAATAATTTTATAAAAGCAATATATATGCACAAGACGCGTTTTTAACCACCAATTGATTTGTCAGCATAGTTTTCATAAGCAACTCAGTAAAAACAGACGCGCGCTGTACAGTTACAGTTATACGTGTATACACAGCAACGCGCAAAAAAGTAACGGTTGTTTGTTTTCCCTCGCTCTTGCGCGTTCACTCACTATTGCTGCTCTCTTCCAAGAACGAACGATAATGAGTTGAACATTGTAAGCTTATTTGGCTTTAAATTAGTTTACTATTTGCTTTATTTTTTTGCTTTCCGATTAGTTCATAGTCTACCACAGACGTTGTACGACTGTAGCTGCCTGACTTGTTTTTATTTTTGCATGGCTTCTATAGACCTGGCTTAAAGTTTCCCCGCAACTTTCTGTGCTAAGTCCGGACTCTGAACGTGCAAGCCACAAAAAAGCAACCACACCACCAGCTAACCACCATTATAACCACCCACCCACATAGCTAAGCTCACAGCACCAGCTTGCAGTTTAGGACATTTGAACTTTGTAAGCCATTGTCGCTCTAACTTTGTGCCCATTGTTAGCATTTTTGCCAACTGAGCCTCTGGCTACAGATCAATTGCACACAATTTTGTTTGATTTTTGGACATTCAGTCTCTGCGCTCCTTTTGCTGGGACGTGACTCGCCTAACACCGGCCGTGTTCTCGTTGACCTTTTCTGGGTAACAAATGCAACGGAAAACCTATTCTTTGTGGGATATGAGAAGGAAAATGCTTGTTAGCGCCATGCGAGACTCATGTGTGGAGAAGTGTTTGAGGAGTGGCATGCGCATCGCAATATTTGCACAACCAACTTGCAACAACTAGATTGTGTTGGAGGTCGGACGAGCGGTAGAGACGGGCAGATATTTCAACTGGCAGTCACGTTAAGCTAACAGGGCTAATTTCGTTGCTGCAGCTGACACAAATGAGAAAAGGGCCACACAATTTGCAGTTGCCGTAAAATGACAATTACAGTTTGCCACAAGCAGCAGTGGCATAGAGAAAGCGAGAGGAAATGAGTGAAGAAATGAGAAAGTAAAAACTTTTAGCATGACAATTGTCAAACAACAAGTTATGCGTAAGTTACCAGAAATATGCTCTTTTTTATGACAATTAGATTCAACGCAACTGAAGTCAAACAATGCTTAGCATATACTTGTAGCATTTGCAATTGACAAGTGTTTCAAAAGCGTTACTAATTATACATATTTATGTGGGAGTCACAGCATTCTGTG
Source organism: Drosophila macrospina (assembly GCA_035042075.1). Lineage (NCBI taxonomy): Eukaryota > Metazoa > Arthropoda > Insecta > Diptera > Drosophilidae > Drosophila > Drosophila macrospina. The sequence continues at coordinate 569,285 of JAWNLW010000397.1, read as the reverse complement.
GCAACGAACCTCTGGTCAATGCCTTGTCTCAAATGTCAGTTGTAAAATTGAATTCAAGCCCCGCTTCGTTTGGATTTTGAGAGATTTATAACATGCCTCGACACTGGCCATGGCATGCCAATGGCCTCGTATCGATAAGCACAAAGCCCGATGGTCGCTTGACTCCGTTCTGTATGTGTGTCAGTGACAGTTGCCGATATATATAGCGACATTCACATGGCAGTATATACTGTACACACACACACACACAAACGACGGCGACAAACTTTTTAATCAAATTTTTCTTTTTTTTTTGGAACACAATTTCTTTTGCATACTTTTTGCTCGCCTCGCACACTGAGACGCGCTGCTGTGCATATGCATGCATTGTGTATTGGCAAAGGACATGCTTGTGATTTATACTCACATCACACACACATCACACACAGAGAGAAAGTCAGGCATAGAGTGGGTGCGCCTGTAAGCAAACAACAGCTATTTTGATTTATGAGCGCTTTGGGTGCCGCCGACGACAACAACAACAAACAAGAACGATAGCAACAACAACAAAATTGTAAAGGTATCGCAGCAACAATAAAGCGACAGCAAAATATATTGAACCCAGAACTTTTAAGCAAGTTCAAACGTGCAAGTCAATAACAAAATAGGAAAAAAAGAAAAACATAAATGCTAAATATATAGAAGCCAAAGTACCAATCAAATGCGCTGAAAACATTCTATTCAATCCATTATATATTATATATTTTAAGTAATTGTAAGTATTTGCTTTGCACGAGATTAAGTGTAATTAATCAAATATGATTCAACTATTTAATATTTAAGCAAATTTAGATTTATATGTAGTAAATAGCAAGTATCGAATTAAAGGTGAATGATGAAGCTATATTGTAGCAGGCGGATAGCAATGCCGATGTCCCATCACTACATTGTATAGACTGTCATCCCTGGTAACAGACATCGTATGGCTATCTCGCTTTGTCTCTATATAACAAGGGGAGCGATCGAGATAGTGAGCCCGCTCTCGCAGAGTGGCTTTGATCTGACAAATTGCGAACCGAGTAGTCGGCAAGAAGTATAAGTAGCAAATAGAATAATTAAGAGTTGAAGTAGATAATAAAATAATAATATTAATAATAATAAATTCTTTTTATTCAAACACATAAATAAGTTTGAACTTAGCCGTTTAACCGTTTTCTGTTCTGCTCAACGAACAACCGTATTAAAGTAGAATTATTAACTATTATTTAAAGTGCTACTATTAGCAACTGTCCGCTTCTTGAAGGTATCGACAAATTGTCTATCGATTTTATGAATTCCAATTGACAGCAGCACAATTGTTATTTATAAATGCAAACCACATGAATTTTACTTAAGCAAACCCACAATTTCTGGCCAAGCTTACCGGATGGTCTAAACGTGTTTGCTCTGGTTTGTGAACGGAAGTGGGAAAAGGAAAGTGGGAAGTGGGAGGTGGAGCTGTCCCTGGCTCTGGCAATGGCAATGGAGCTGCCAGGCTATTGGACATATGAAATTTTGATTGATGGCTCCCCAAACAGCGAGTGCACTATAGCTCTATCTGACTATCGATTGTCGCTGTCATAAAAACGCTAAAAAAGAAGAAAAGAGATGGGAAAATTCAGAATTCAGAAGCGGGGCTTATGCAAATCAAGACATGCCGCACACATCACATTGTTGCCCTAACGCCAGTGCGCGTCCCGCCCTCAGAACTTGTCAAAACTTGTTGGTTTCTTTTTTATATTTTTGTGTTCGTTTTTTTTTTAAGAAACTGTGAGTACTCGTAGTGGGGAAAAAATATTGCCAGTGCATATTGCTTTCCGTTGTTTGGCAGCCGAGCACTTGCGGCACTTGTGGCACTTGCAACAGCCGAGTTGATTTTTGCATATTTCTGATAGCGCCGGCATTAGTCTCCAGTGAGCTGGCACATCAAAGCGCAGTTATGGACTGATTGTCTCACACATACGTACATTTATCAACATAAATATAGTGGGAATCATATTCCCAAAAATATGTATGTTTGCGTCTGTATTTCGTACTCTTGCTCCATAAGATGTAGATGTAGACAAGTAAAATATTTTGATTTTATTTCCCGATTTTTGTGTTACGTTTTTAAGCTGTTGTTGCAGCTGGTTCCATTGAACTTCTCAACAACTAACATACTTTTCTTACGTTTGCAGATGGTAAATTTAACTGGTAACTAAATTCGAAAGTTCTCAACTAAACTCGCCTAAACTAATATCAATATTTGTATATTTTTAACAGACTTTAGTCACACTTTGATGAATACTTTCAATAAAACCCACATAAAAACGTTGCATACTTTTAAGCGACATTGTAAATTATAAAGTTGCTTTAGTGTTGCATACTTTTAGTTGCCTTTATATTTAGAATCACTCTATTTGGCTCAAGTACTAATGCACGGCAACTACAACGTATGTGGGTAAATAATCTGATTCACTGTTTAATGAGGTAATCAGATATTCAACTAGGCATAAGCCCGCGCCGAAACAATAATGAGGGAGGACTTAAGCTTATATTGGAGTTGGTGTTATTGAAACCACTCAAGTTGCAAGTTTGATACCCTTGAACGCAATGCACATTGTACACCTTGTTCATTGTGCTTTAGATATATGTATAGGTATAGGTCTAAAATAATTGCCTGCACTGTAAGTACGCCATTAGTACTAAATTGCAGACAACCAGCCAGTCAGGCATCCAACCAGCTGCAGCAGCACCAGCAGCAGCAGCAACAGCTAACAACGCGGTCTAATTACGCGCCAAAACTGGAAAATGTATAAAGCGGGCGGGGGTGATGAGTGGGGCTTACCTGCCTGGTACCCATTACTCCCCACTGCCGCGTATTCCGCATGGCAGAAGTGGCTGAAAAAGTAAAGTGCCCTAATGGCAATTAGAAGTTTACCGAGTGCAGTCAAAAATTGTAACGGCTGCCTCACATAGCTGCATTATTGAACATTTTGCTAATTGCCGTATAATTATTGCAGTTAAAAAATTTAGCACAATTTCCAGCTGCCTTGCAGCCTAACAGAGACAGCGCAAAGACCCAAAACACTTGACCATACAATTAGACAAAGGGCACAATTTGCAAATCAAACACACAATCGCACAATTGCAATTGGAAATTACATTTACACAACATTTGAGCCAAGCCACAAACATTACATTGAAACAAGCTAAGGCAATCGGACAGACAGGTTAAGCAGTGCAGCATCATTTACTTTCAGTGCCTGAAACTAATCGAAACATAACGGCAAATCTTATAATTAAGATAAGCATTTCAGTTGGGTGATTTTAATGATAATCAAACAATTTCCATTCCGATACACACAGGACTGATGCCAGAGTCAGACTAATTTCAGCTAAATCGACTGTCGAACTATTTTGATATTTAATTAATAATTAGACTTTAGTCAATGGCAGTAAACATAACAATTATCATATTATACAACTCTTCGTGCACAGTTGATAATTATAGAATTTCAACAACAAAAAACGATTTCCAATATTGAATTACATTCAGGTTAAGGGGCTGCTTGAACTACAACTTTAACATGGAAAAGCCTTTTATGGTTATGATGTGTTGGCAGTTACATTAATAGAGTATAGTTCTACATTTATTGAATTGATTTGAATTATACAAAGAGTGAGAAATGGAGTATGACAAATGCAAATCAAATTTATAAGCGATTGTTTACTGAATATTTCATATGAATTTATAGGCAATTATTTATTTATTTAACGTCGACTAACAGCAGTCGACCCAATTAAAAATCAAAATCTTAAGATAATTAAATTAAAAATAATTACATATGAAATTTAAGTATAAAATGAGTTTAAAATTTAAGTTTAAAATAAGATTAATTTAAATTTAAATTTCAAATTTCAAATCTGGGGAAATCAAAAAAGCGTTGATTGATCCAACATTTGTTGCGGGGATTGGGGAAAACCCAGAAAAACCCAATCAGATCACAAAGTATATAAATGTAGTTAGTGTATACTAGCTAAATAGTTTAGGATGAGCAATTTGATACTGGGAAGTGAGGACTCTGAGCTAAATACATGAAAAAGTTTATTATAATCAGCACAGAGTACTCGAAAAGGTTCATGCAGAGCGTAGTTAGTAGTACATGCATTAAGAGCGAGAGGCATAAAGTTGCGAGTAGGTCTATAAGGAACAGAGAAATTAATTCTATTTAATAACATAGAGGAGTCAATTTCACCATTGATTAGTTTGAAAATAAATAACACACCTAGCATGATGCGTCGATTAGCTAGAGATGGAAGGTTGATTAGCAAGAGTCTACTGGAATAAGAGGGCAGGTCAATACCAGCAACCCAGTTAAAGCCGCGAAGCGCGAAAAGTAAGAACTTCTTTTGTACAGACTCTATTCTGTCCTGGTGTACGAGATATATTAATTAATTAATAGTTATAATAGAATGCTCAGAAACACAGAACAAATAGAGTTTCTAGAGGAAAAGTAAATTGAAATGTTGTATAATATATTATAGACGAAGACACGACTCATACATACAGCATTCGGGCTGCTCCAATTGACAGCACCAATTGAGGTCGATTTCAAAAATATAATGCGTAACATGACCAAGTAGGCAAATGCTTCATGTGGCTTCGATGCGATAATTAAGTGACTGAAACCGCCGTGCAACATCTAATGCTTCAAAAAATGTGTCACGCCATGAAGTATGCAGCGCCGTCGACTGTCGAGCTGGTTATAATTACGCCTTAATTGAACCTTCCCTTCGTCGGCTTCGTTGTCCACGTCCTTGTCCTCGTCCTCGTTCTCGTTCCGGTCCTCCTTCTCGTTTTCGCCCTCGTCTTCGCCTTCGACTTCGACATCGTCTTTAGCGCAACTCTCACGTTAGCAAGTTAATGATGCAATCGTTTACAATCCTTTGACACGACATTCCCAGGTTACGCCCGATTGGCCCCAGAACTTAAATTGCAATCAGTTAAAGTTTTGGGCTCATTTCTCTGACGCGGGGACTCCGGCCAGAGGGAAAGCGAGATTATCCGCCTGTGCATAATCCAGCACAAGTTCATTAAAACATTTGCATGGCGCACTTTCTGGTGCTGCAATTCGGTAACTCATAGGTCAACATCTAACTGAAAACAGGTAATTCAGAGCCAGCTGTTTGGGGCACGCCCACAAATTGTATTATATCGTATGAAATATTTTATTACAGTCCTAAAGTTGAATATATGCAATTTAGTGTGCATATTAACCCGTTGGCCGGCTGCTGAAGTTACCTTTTCAACTATTTAGCATAACGATGGGGGCTCATTATGAGGCCAGCTCGTCCAACGGGGCCATGGGTCCAACGGTCCTGACAGCCAACCAACTTTATTTGCGCCATGTATTTGGCTCGACCGATGCTGCTCCTGCTCCTCCTGCTCCTACTGTTCCTGTTCCTGCTGCTGCTGCTGCTGTTGAAAACCTGCCTCGAAACTGGAGCTGAGCGTTGGACCTGGCGCCAGGCACGTAAAATATGCGCAGTTGTACACGGGCAGTATATGCCAGAGATCACTTGACTATAAACGAGATTAAAAATTCAATTACGTTGGAGTTGGACGCTGAACCTGAAGCTGCAGCGAGTGCAGAGCAGAAAATAAAAAAAAAAGCGAAAAGCAAGCCAGAAGTTGGCCGAACAAAAAAGACAAACGCCCTGGACCTGGACAGTCGAGCTGCTTTCAAGTCAAAGCGTACCACACGGGGTATAGGAAGCTGGACATGGGAGCAAGCGGAGGAGCAGCAGCAGGAGCTGGAGTATCAGTAGAAGTGGTCAGTGCTGGCGACGTTGTCGCAGCCAACGGAAGTTGACAACAATTTATGTGCCTGAAACGGATACAATTTACAAACCAGGCGCGGCGTACGTGTAGTTAGAAATCAGGAAGGAAGGCGGGAGCATAGGTGACGGCAGGGCATTAGGGTGGCAGGAGTTGGACTATGGTATGGTGGTGGAGCTCATTGACTCTGCAGGTGTGGCCATTGCAAAACTTCAAACGGAATTTTGAGTGTGGGTACTTTTGCGCAAAGTGTCCAGTGCTAGTTTTTTGGCCATCCCAGTTGTTAGGGACAACGACAGAGGGAACGAAAGCAGAGAGAAAAAGAGAGAGAGAGAGAGAGAGAGAGAGAGAGAGAGAGAGAGACAGAAATGAAGAAAAAATATAAGCAACACATTTGAATTTCGTTTCAAAGTTAAAGTTGATAAAAAGCCAGTGATTTAGGAGCATGTACTTGCAACAACCGACACATGTAGCAATGCCAAAGAAAGACACAAAAAACTTGTCTGCAATTAAGATAAAGTTTTGACTTGTTAATTTCTGTGGACTTCAACGAACCATAAATAGACGAGCGCACAAAATATAGTTATAGCACAATTTATTTATTTCATATTATTCAATGTCAATAAACAACACTCAATGAGCGAATTGCTCACATTGCTCTCATTATTGTTATCACCCAATTGACAGCGACAGTTAACAGCGATCGCTTAACAGAGTCAGCGATCTTAACAGAGTCAAGCGAACTTAACAGAGGCGGGCGAACTTAACGAGGCAGGCAAACTTAACAGAGGCAGGCGAACTTAACAGAGGCAGGAAAACTTAACAGAGGCAGGCGAACTTACAGCTCACTGTATCATAACATTATTGTAGTGGGTGAAGGCCACACAAGTATTTAGATTAATTCGTTTGCTTTACCACCAACAATTAGAGAAGTGTGCTGCATATTAAATAGCTAATTGTACTATATACTTAAAAAGCAACAACTACATGTGTAAGCTCATAATTGTTTGTCACATTTAGTAGCATATATAGAAACGCGCGGACATCCATTCATTTAATAATAAAAACGTTCTCTTAATGATATTACTTTAGGGTTGAACCTTGAAGAACTTTTAACAGAAATCCTTCTTGGGCATTCTCTTATAATTGGCGCATTGTTTATTAGTTTGTTATCATAATATAATATTTCTACAATTGCCTACTTAAATAGTTCTTAAGAAAGTCTCACAAATCATTCGGTTAATCCCTCTTCCGCTTATGAGTTTGCTTTGGTTTAGACTTAAAGACAGCACGTAGTAGCCAGCAGGTCAGTTTAACCAACAAAAACAACGCTAAAAGGGGCGCACCCAGAAGAACAGCCAATGTATCCAGGCCATGAAGTTGCACAAAGCTCATGTCCCGCGATGTGGCACGCATGTGAGGTGTGCCCTTGTGACGGATCACATATTCTGTCCACCAAATGGCCCGATCTAGCGCAGATTCGGGCTGATCTTTATAGCGTGCGGAGATAAGGGCAGCGGCTTCGGTATATTTGGGCGTGGTGAGTAGAGTATTTATTGTGTGCTGTAAATCGGACTCCTTAAGATTCTGCAGATCCAATCCCAAGCCAAAGCCCATACCAGTGACTCTTTTAACATTCATAAACTGATCGAAGAAGATGGGCAAGCCAAGTATTGGTTTTCCGAAATAGACGCTTTCAATAGTGCTCAGCAGTCCTCCATGGCTGATGAAGAGCTTGACATTGGGATGAGCGAGAATATCAGCTTGGGGAAACCATTTGCTTATGAACACGTTAGCTGGCTTATTGGGCAACTGATCATCTTCAAATTTCCAGAGCACACGCTGCTTGAGACTTCCAAATACTTTCAACAGCGTGTCGCGCGTTTTCTCAGGTAAGTCTTTGCTCATCATATTTGTTCCCAGTGAGAAATAGATGACGCCATCGCGGGAAGTCTCGATAAACTGTTTAATGTGCTCGGGTATTGGCTTCGGAGTATGGGAAATGTGGATCCCACCCACCTCGATCATGTTCGGCAGATAGGGACGTGCGTAGCTCAGCGTGAAATGTTGGCCCAACAACATGAACTCAAAGCTATCCATGACCTCGGCAAGGGTTTTCTTGGCATTGGGAAAGTACTTTGCATACTGTTTCTCCATCGTTGGGAGGTGTATCAGGTAATGGACTAACTTCTCCAGCCATAATTCCCAGCGGTTCTCCAGGCGCTCGTAGAATGTCATTGTATTGGAGCGTGGTGAAGTGATAAGCGGATTGTAGGAGAGCGGAGATATATTACCCATGTGTTCATCAACATGATAGTCATTTCCATAGCTTGAGAAGCCCATTAGTGTTGCATTGAAATGTTCGGCTAAACCAAATAATGTCTCTGTCTGCACCACCTCGGCCAAAAGCAAGTCAAATGTCTCCCCCGACTTCATTAGCTGCTGGACACCTTCGTCGGACAGAATGCACTCACAGATATTCATGAGTATCCAAGAGAATAGCTTATTGCGCGCCCAAAATCCAGGCGTATTTACAGCTGTAAGCATTTCTGTAACACACATGTATATAAATATACATATATGATTATTGTTTATTAATAATATGCTTACGTTCGTGGTATTCATTTATTTTAGGTGCTGTTATAAATCTGACATTCGGCACCGGTTTGCTTTCAAAGGGACTGATCACGGTCACATTATGACCACGAGCCGCCAATGCCTTCAAGTATGTCTCCACAAATATATACTGAGAACGACCTGGAAAGCCCAGTGTGAACAAAATCTTAGCACCCTGCGCCTGCGGTTCATTGTGGAAAAGGCCCAACAATGGCAGTAACAATAACGGCAACAGTTTCATGATAAGATATTGCTCGAGCTACCCGTTTGATCGCACAACGTCAACTGAACTCTCGATTGCCGCAAATGTTACAATAGCTTTTATAAAGAACAACTGGTTGGCTCTCAGCTGATTTTAAACTTTTGATATAAACACTAAGCTTTTATATTGCTGAACAAAATGTGTCTTATCAGGCTTACTGATCATCGTTGCTTTGGGATCCATGATGTCAGCTTTATTAAAATATGTGTTTACATAAATACGTTCTCTTCTAAGCTCTTTGTCTCTTTTATTTTCTAATAATGTTTTTTCAATGATAAATAATAAAAGTCGCAAAAATTAATCGTTTCTAAATCATATATGTAATTGCAAATAATTTGCTCTATACAGAAAAAACCTCAGCAGGTCGTTTATCGTAGATTTGCTTACTTATTGACAACATCTATCGAAACAGCATAGATACTCCAAGTAGAACTGGTTAACCGATTAATCAGCGCACTCACGATCCACACTCCGTTATTTCGCACAATTTGCTTTTCCCTTCTTCGTAGTTCGCGAGCGCAATAACAACAATACACAGCCGCACGCATTGCAAACTAAATTCAAACGAAATTGTTGTTGCTCAGCTAGCAGCATAGGCAAAGAAGACTGAAGATAAGTAAAGAGATGTTTACAGTTGTTTTTGTATTTTGTATTGGCGCTCAAGCATTTCTCGCAGCAAGTACAAAAACAAATATTCCAAGTGTTGTTGTAAATCTTCTACAAACTTTAGCCCCGAATTTGATAAACTTGCAATTAGAATTTAGCGAATTGCACGAGAATGATATAATATATTATTAAAATATATTATTATAAATATATAAATATTATTATTTAAAAATATTTTATGTTATATATTATAAATATCATATATTATTAAAATGTTAGGTATATCTTTTGCATGAACGCCTGAGAGATTGATGCACACGTCAGATCAATTTTTTAAAGATTGTAAAGATGTTGAAGTATTCCGGATTGTCGCATAGACTTTGACTAGGCTGAGGGCATTTATTACTGGCTTTAGGTCTGTCGAGCTTTTAAAGAGCTTCCCAGGAACAGGACGAAAGTGCCAGGTAAATTCCCCAAAGTGAGTGCGTGAGAAGTGTAGGCCAAACAATTGAAGGCGGATCTGGGAACTAAAAACAAAACGCAAAACAGGAAACAGGACGACACAAGCACCACACCACAACCAGGACAAGGATGTCACAGTGCAGCAGTATGCGGCCATCTGGAAGTGGGCGCTTGCCAATGGGCGTGAAACTGGCCAAGCAGAAGAGCTGTAGCGCGCCCGACGATGCCTAAGAAATGAAATTATTTGCTTAAGCGACGGTAAAGGACCTTGTCCCCGTGTTTCCTTTCGTCGGCAACGCTAACAGGAAAAGAAAAACGAAGAGAAACAGAGGAAAAACAAAATATTAAACTTTCATGCTCGCAAAAATGTTAAGTGTATATCCGGCGGGAAAAATTGTTACTGTTAATTTATAAATAAGGTCGAGCTGTTGTGCGCGGCTGATGGAACACCCACCCGTTTCTCCTTCACCGGCCATCCCACACCCCTTTTAGCCAACTGGTCTATTTGTTATCACTTAAATATTATTTGCCTTCTTGTGTACATTTTCACTCCTTTTTCATGAATTTTGTGTTTGCGGCTTGTTCAATGTCGTTGTTGTTGTGCCTTCTTCTGGCCTTTTCTTTTGTCGCCTATTATGCTTTGCTTTGCCTTGTTACTTAATTCAATTAAGTTGCCTGATTATTTTCACCAAAAATAAAAATAAATGTACCTACAAAAAGCGAATCAGTTCTCCTTTTTTCTTTTTGTGTTTGTTATTGCCTCAATTCTATGCCTATGAACTCGATAAACAGAGGAGTCTATTAAGTTTGTCAAAAGCGAAATGTGTGTATGTATATACTTGAGCAACAAAGCCATGTCCGACTGTCGATTTGTCCGTTTGTAATTCATCTTTATTTGCTTTTTACCATAAGTACAGAGTCTTTCACAGTCGAACGGACTTTCCTTTAAAATTCTGATGCAGGGCATAAACAATGTCGCATGCGCCTCGGCTGACTCACTTGTTTTTTTATACTACAAGGAATGAGTTAGGCAAGCGTTCTACAAGTGTTTAAAAAGGGTTTGGCATTGTCCATTGTAACAAGAGCACCTGCTGTTCTTCTGGGAGTCCTTTATCCTTTAATAAGGTAACCACTTCTCCAATCGAATCAATATAGATTCTGCTTTTCAGTTAATTTCATAGCACTTAGTAAGAAGTTGTTGGAAAAAGGTAAAATACCTCGAGTCCATCATCTGTTGCCTTCTGGAGTACTCAATTTCTGAGTCAATGCTGCGATAGATTACGACTAGGGAATTCTCATGAGTCTCTTCTGGAACATGCGTCAAGTCCTGGCACAAAGTTCTTATGACCGAATGCTTTTGAGATATGATTAATCAGGTTTATCTTCGTGTTCTTCTGTCAGTCTTCTACTACAGGCTAAGGTTAAAGGTGTGGCAGCAACAGCTGCAATGTTGACAACGCCAAAAGCGCAAATGCAATTTGTTTGCAACAAGCATGTGGTGCACATGTCTGGCCAAGCACCAGCAACAATAAGAACAACGAGAAGCAGAGAGGGAAAATACCCAAATGGCACTGTAACAATTTGCGCATAAGTGAAAATCATTTTTCATTTGTTTTCATTTCCGTTCTATGATGCATTTTGATTTCTGCATAGTTGCCACAATATGGCCAGCTGAGTCCTCTATGTGTGAGGCTGTGTGTCAACCTGCGTGTGTATGTGTCTCTGTGTGTGTGTGTGTGTGAGTCTGCTCGGTTGACGCTTGACAAAATTTTAAGTGACAGCTGCATGTAGCATGCTCTACAAATCCAGGTGTAAGTGAAGCTGCATACTAGAAAGTCGCTCAGGCAAGACAAGGGGCAAAAGGCGATGCGACTGCAGATACAATTCTCAAAATTTCTTCTAACTCTCTGAAATGGTACCAAAAAACAAAAAAGAGAAGTAGCAACAACAACGAACAACAACAACAAGAACTTGCAATCGGAATGTCAGACAGCGCTGACAATTGACTTTTATTGCTGTTGACAGGCGGGCGGATTGCATTGGGTATTGGGCATTCTGATGGGAGTGAGTTGCAAGTTCAGATTCCCCAGTAGCGACTTTGTCAATTCCCAGCTATTACGTTTTACTTAACATTTCAGCAAATTACGCACCATTGTCTATGGCCAACGAGTTGAGCTTGACTTGCAGTTGAAATTTTTCGACATTTCCTTCATGAATTATTTTTGTTTTTCTTTTCGTTTTTTTTTTCCTTGCCTTTTTGCAATGGACACATTGACATTTTTGAAGCAGCTCTGCTATTGCCCGGATATGGAGAAGCACCCGTGCACTTTCAACAATGACAATTGCATAAGCACAATTTCCGGCTCTCTCGAAAATATCTAGACCAAGTTGATGGCATTGGCGTTGCCAGCAGCAAATGCTATCAAATAGCCCAAGTTGCTACCAGAAATGATTCCTGCTATGTCGAGCTATAAACGCTCTTACTTCATTTGACGGCCACTTGATTGACTTAATTAACTGGCTATGTTTTAATTTGGCTTTTTGCATATTTCGCAGCAAAGAACTATTTGAAAATACTCAAAATACACTTAATAATTAATTAAGATCTGTTTCCATAATATTAAATGTTGCTTAACTTTGCCTTTTCATCTGTTCATTTTACGTACTTAAATATATTTCTTTTTTCGTTTGCCTTTAATTTTTTCTCACAAGCTTTTGTAATAGAATTGCTGACAGTGAAATTTAGTTTTTGCCGCATGCAAAAGGAAATTAAAATTTGGTTCAGCCTGAAAGTATGCTACAAATTTATGCGTATGCATTAATCAATTGAAAAGTATGCTGTTATTTATGTAAATTGAATTACAGATATGCAGGTCTTTATCAAAGTGAGAAGACTATAAAGGTGGCATCCACATGCAGATTCCTTCATTAATATAATTAAATCCTGTTTGCATTGGAATTTTCCAAATATGTAACATATGTATCTCTGTTTTTTATTTTCATTTTTATTTAAATGAAATAACATTTAAAATATGATGGAGAAGCCCATAAGCATATACTCATATACGGATGTATGCTGCAGTTTTATGAGTGTAAGGCGAGCTGAGAACAAGAACAGGAGAGAGTAGAAGATGAACTGTGTCAAAGTTGCATCAACTATGGCCTGAGTTGAGCGTTACAGGCAGTTGCTTCAGTTAAAGCAAGTATTTGCCGAAGCTCAATTCCCTCGACATTGTTACTTGTCCATTTTGTTGCGCTCGACTGCGTCCTGTGTTGATCCTGCGAGGGGTGTCTGGTAACGGGCCTCAACTCAGGGAGTTCAACTGCGTTCAGAAGCAGTTCAAGAAATTTTTTACGCTCGTTTGTTTTGTGTTCACGTTATAATCCATCCGGGGAATAATTATTGTGTACATACTCGTATTATGATAGTGGCATAAAAACCAAGGGTTTATTGTTGCCTCGATGGACATAGGGCGCCGCTCGACGAACTGCAAATGGAGCTGCCAGCCGCCTTGAGTCGAAGCCAAAATGGAAGATGGGCAATAAATTTGCGTATTTTTAAGTGCTGCTCACTGAAAGGTTATTTACGTTGGAAAGTAACTACCAGAATGTAGCATTGGGTTTCGGCTGCTGCTTTACTCAATAAACAAGAGAAAATCGCTAGCTGAAGGACTCTCCAAAAGGACTCTCAAGTATCTACTTTACAGCTTGCTTTAATGTCCATAGATCCGCATGAAATATATTTTTGCTGCTCCTTCAGCATTTAGCCTTCAGCCTGATGCCTGATAATGTCCGTGTTACTAAATGGAGTCATTTACTTGCACGCAGAGGTCCTGGGGGCATGCCGGAACAGGTAATATGGAAAAACTGAAAAATTAAATCTAATTATGTGCGGTCAACAACTTCAGCCACAACAACCAAGCTACAGCACATGGCTGTAGCAGGGGCAGGAGCAGGAGCATATTGCCCAGTTGGTAAACCTGGCCGACTTTGCTTTCTTTTTATGCAGCTGACCCGCACAAATGCGTCTATTGACGGAAACAATGCGGATAAAAGCGGCATTGGATCCAAGCAGGCAGGTCAGGTAGATATGGGCCAGGTGCGCCGCTTGTCCACGAGTTAGCTCTAATGCAACGTCATCGGAGCGCAGCGATGGCAGTAGGTGAAAAACAAAAGAGCTTAGTGCATAGAACGAAAAACAAAACAAATTTAAAACAAGAAACTCCGGCTGAGGCTGAGGCTGGAGCTGGAGCTGGGGCTGTAGCTGTAGCTTTAGCAGGAGAAAATAGTGGTCGAGCTTTAGCCAGCAGTTAGACGCACTGGGGGAATAGTCCATATTTATACACAAAAGGGAGGCTCAGTTTCATTATGGTGATGTGGCTGGGTGGGTGTGGCTCAGTTACTTACGGCTCAATGGCGCTAGAACTCGTATGCCGCAATTGCGGTAAAATATGTTTGCACAAAAGGAAATCGCCAAAGCCACGTGTGCGGGAAATGCTGAATTTGTCTGCCGGGCACACTAAAACAATGCTGCACTGGTGGGTGTCCTGGTCAATTGCATAGGATCCACATTTACCAAGCTACTTTCGGTGCATTCCAGAAATCGAATTGATGTTTTCCAATTTGTTTAAAATCTATCTAAATTAAAAAGTATTAAAAAGTATTTGAAAGAAAATTAATAACTATATTCTAAGTACTTCCGTTTGTTTCTATCAATTAAGTTTTCAATTTCTATCTTTTTTAAAGGTTTTCGTTTATGAAAAGAGGAAATTTAAAGCTTGAGTAAATTGATTCTAGCATCACCTTTCACAATTTGCATTTATAGTCTTTACTAATATTTTCCAAATGAATTGTAAATATTGTAAAACAAAAGCGTAGCTTCATCCCTTTTCTAACATATTTTTTTTGCATTTGTTTTTACTCTTTATTCATTTGTTCGATAATTCTCTATTGTGTTTTCAATTGAATTTAATCAAATCCATTTTGTGGGAGAAATCGGCTTGTGGAATACATATAAATGTCAGCTCTTTCTGTTCGAGTATTACGGCAATATGGCTGCCAGAGCAGCAGAAACTATGCTTTATGTGCAACTATGGTGGCACTTCCGTTACCGCTGCTATTCCCGCTGCTGCTCGTTGTCTCTTGTCTCTTGTCGTCCTTCTCATGCCTTTCGTTGTTTTCATTGTCGTCATCGTCGTCGTCGTCGTCGTGGTCATCGCTGTCGTCATCGCTGTCGTCGTCGTCGTCGACGTCTGGACTGGACTGGACTTTTGGGAATATTATTGAAAAGTTTTACCGCAAGCTGTGCTGAGGCTGCAGCGGCAACGGCGCAGTGGCAGCTAAAGCAAACGTATTGTTCGCTAGCTGCTGCAAAAACGAGGATTAACATTTTTTGTTGTAGTCCAAAGTTTCAGTTTTGTTGCAACTTTGGTCAGAGACACCGACACCACAGTGCCACACCCAGCCGCATACTCGCACTACAGTCGCCCACCACAATCAACGGGACAGTACATAAATTTTCTCGGCAATTTTCAAGCATTTTCCCCACTACAGCTGCATTTACTTTCGGCCCAGTCTGACAACAAGTCGACGAACTAAAAACTTTAATTGACTAAAACCAACGAAACTGCAATGCGCTACGCAACATAAACAACTCAAAAACCAAAACAAAAACATAAACCACTCAAATCCATTTAGCATACATGATTCATATTAGTGAATTATTATTATTATTATTATTCTTTAAGTAAATACAATAGTATAATACAATAGATATAATGTTTATTAATGTAATGCATATGTTCTAGACTTCTACTGTACCGCACTCCTAAATTGCAGATCGATTTACACGCATAGGTGTTTGTTACAGAACTCTATTTTTCACTTCTTTCCCAACAAGTTGAATCGCTGCAAATAAGTTTCCAAAATTGATGGTCAAAGTTCTTTACAGCCATAATTTAATCCCATAAGATGCACACCATATCATAGCATTTGATCTGCAATCTTTTGATGAGAATAGGAGCAAATACATTTAAGCTAATTGCATATTTTTCATTGCGAGTTGGCATACAAAGCTGTCATCTTTGGAGTACAATATGCTCAGCCTTGATATTTCATACTCTGTAAATAGTAAATGACTTGCAAGGGTATCCTATAGTCAATAGTCCCCTTTAGTGTAGATAGTTAATCGCTGCACACATTCGTCTAACAATATTTATACTTATAACGTTTACAGGGTAACACATAGTTGAGTTGTTGGAATTTATTTGAAAATTGGAAGCTGCATTGAAACGTTGGCCAAATTCAATTGGTCGAGGGTCAACTATGCAATTTTGTGTGTTCCGTTTTTGGGGGACAAAATTGAATCCATCAATTATAGAAAATCATAGTCAACGTTGTGACAAGTTCGAAGCTTAGTTTGTCATATGAAATAAGTTGTGTAGGCGTGTGTGTGTGTGTGTGTGTGTGTGCCAAGTAGTTGGCAATCAATTTTTGGCATTGTTACGGCCGCTGCCTACTTACAATGGGGTCGATTCCGCCTGCCCCACTACACATCTGGCCGGCTGACCGTTGTCAACGGCATTGTGGCAAACAGGCACGTCGATTTCAATTGAATGTGGTGCAGCCAACTACCGGTCTGGCTGACCATTGTCCGGCATGTATTGTGCGGAGCAGTGTGTCCTTCTCCATCCATTATGACACTCGGCACACTGTGGCAAACACAATCATAGGATGATGCAGAGAAACAGTTCGTTGTGCATCTCACTTGCAGTTGACACTTTGGTCTTCACATCTCCCCGCTCACTAGACCAACAGACCAATAGACCAATCCACCCACCCAAGTAAATGACATGTTGTCCTTCTCTTTGCCACTTGTATTGTACTTGTTCGTCAGTTGGCCTTTGGCACGGATGAATCCTGCCAGAATGTGTATACCTGTGCTGCATAAGGCAGGCATAGTTTCGCATGAATCGCTTGCCCCACTCCCATTGCCACTTCCGTCCCGTTGACATGGAGGGACCCCCCAGCCTTCGGGTTACTTCTTCAACGAAAGTTTCAATCATTATTGCATTCATCTATCGATTGGCGTGTATGGAAGGGTATGTTCATTTCTACTCGTACTTGATTCAAGCGTTGTTGAGTATAAAATTTGAGTTTCTTTAATGATAATATTGAATAATTAACTAGCGAAATTCAATCAGCAATTATCAAATACTAATCTAATACTATATTGTAGTTAAGAACCACTCGGAGAGGGTTTCAATGCCTGATTGGTTATGCAGACTTCTCATTTGTTTGTTTAAACTAATAGAAGGAAACATCAAGTCGAATTTGATTCAAGATTCATAAGGTTAGCAACTCACAAAAATATGTGCTTTTCAAATAACTTCAAATCAGGTATTTCCATGTTCATAGTTTAGTATACATTCTTTATTGTGATAAAATTGAAGAAAGTTTTAGCAATCTAAATATTTTAATACATTTTGTCATACAATTTTTTATTTATTACTATGTCTAAGAAAATTGTATCACAGACTGCCAAAAGGGTGCGCAATCTGTGTCGAAGGGCTATTGGACCATTGATGAGTCAATGGCGTGCTTCCATGAGCTCCAATGCCTCTGGTGTGCCCATGTCGAGGCTCGAATCTGGCAATCCCTTGCCCTATAAGTCGTTGAGTGCAAAACTGGAATGCGTAAGGAGTCGACTAAATCGTCCGCTTACCTTATCGGAGAAAGTACTATACTCTCATTTGGATGATCCGAGCGGACAGGAGATCGAGCGGGGAAAGTCTTACTTGCTGCTACGTCCCGATCGTGTGGCAATGCAAGATGCGACCGCTCAGATGGCCCTGATGCAGTTCATCTCCTCTGGATTGAGTAAGGTGGCCGTGCCGTCGACAGTACATTGTGATCACTTGATAGAAGCACAGAAGTGCGGCGAGTTGGACTTGAAACGAGCAATTGATTCAAACAAGGAAGTCTACGACTTCCTAGCAAGCGCCAGTGCCAAGTATGGCCTGGGTTTTTGGAAGCCCGGCAGCGGCATTATACATCAGATTATATTAGAGAACTATGCCTTTCCTGGTCTGCTCATGATCGGTACCGACTCGCACACGCCCAACGGCGGGGGTCTGGGCGGCCTTTGCATTGGAGTGGGCGGGGCCGATGCCGTTGATGTGATGGCCGGCATGCCGTGGGAGTTGAAGTGCCCGAATGTGATTGGGGTTAATCTGACTGGGAAAATCAGTGGCTGGACCTCAGCCAAAGATGTTATCTTAAAAGTGGCCGAAATTCTAACTGTCAAGGGCGGCACAGGCGCTATAATTGAGTACCATGGCAAGGGAGTCGAGTCCATCTCCTGCACGGGCATGGCCACCATTTGTAATATGGGTGCCGAGATCGGTGCGACAACCTCGTTATTTCCGATGAATGAGCGCATGGTCAAGTATCTGTGTGCCACCGGTCGAGGAACTATTGCCGGGGAGGCACAGAAGTATAAAAAGCTGCTGACACCCGATGAGGGATGCAAGTACGACCAATTGATTGAGATAGATCTGAGCAATCTGGAGCCATTGGTGAACGGTCCATACACACCGGATTTGGCTCATCCCATCAGCAAACTGGGTGAGAATTCCAAGAAGAATGGTTATCCCATCGAAATCAAGGTGGGTCTAATTGGCTCCTGCACGAATTCCTCATATGAGGATATGGGACGCTGTGCCAGCATTGCTCAGGACGCCATTGATCATGGGCTAAAGGCCGCGATTCCCTTTAATGTTACGCCCGGATCGGAACAGATCCGTGCTACCATTGAGCGGGATGGTATTTTGGATGTCTTCAACAAATTTGGTGGCACTGTGTTGGCCAACGCATGCGGACCTTGTATTGGCCAATGGGATCGCCAGGACGTTAAAATGGGCGAGAAGAACACCATTGTCACATCATACAATCGAAACTTTACGGGACGCAATGATGCAAATCCAGCTACCCACTGCTTTGTCACAAGTCCTGAGATGGTTACTGCTCTTTCGATCGTTGGGTGTTTGGGCTTCAATCCAATGAAGGACGAGCTTACCGACAGCAAGGGTAAGAAGTTCAAGCTCAAAGAACCCAAGGGCGAGGAATTGCCCGCCAAGGGATTCGATCCCGGACAGGATACCTACACAGCTCCGCCAAGTGATGGAGGCAGCGTTAAAGTTGCTGTCGACCCCAAGTCAAATCGTCTACAGCTCCTGGAACCATTTGAGAAGTGGGACGGCAAGGATCTGATTGATCTCACCGTTCTTATCAAGGTGAAGGGAAAGTGCACCACAGATCACATTTCAGCTGCCGGTCCCTGGTTGAAGTATCGAGGCCACTTAGATAATATCTCGAACAATTTGTTCATTGGCGCCACCAACGCCGAGAACAACGAGATGAATAAGATCAAGAACCAGCGCAGCAACGATTGGGGAGCCGTGCCCGAAGTGGCCCGCGACTACAAGGCAAACAAGATCAAGTGGCTGGCTATCGGGGAGGATAACTACGGTGAGGGTTCCTCTCGGGAACATGCCGCACTTGAACCCCGCCACCTGGGTGGTGTTGCCATCATAGTAAAATCATTTGCCCGCATACATGAGACCAACTTGAAGAAGCAGGGTATGCTGGCGTTGACCTTTGCCAATGCCAGCGACTACGACAAGATCCAACCCAGCAGCAAAATATCGCTGCTCAATCTAGCTAAGATGGCACCTGGTCAGCCCATCGATTGCGAAGTCAAGAATGGAGGCAGTGCTGACAAAATCAAGTTGAATCACTCCTTCAACGCCGAACAGATTGAGTGGTTCAAAGCGGGCAGCGCTCTCAACCGAATGAAGGAGTTATTCACTAAGCCCAAATAATGTAATGAGAATCTCGCTGTATTTGAAAATGTTTTGAGAAAGAAACGGACAAATTTTTGTTAGTTAGATATATGTATCAATGTTTATGTTCAAAAAATATATTTTTATTTGGATATTGTCGACAGCTCTTAAGCCAGTTTAATGATTAGATTAACTCTTGCACATATACCATATTCAAGACTAATTAAAATCCATTTGAACAGGCAATGGCTGCAATGCTGAATAATAATAAATATAAATATAAATTTGTTGAGCTCACTGCTGGAGAATGTGCAACCAGCTTAACCTCCGAAAGGGCAATAGACAATAAGCAAAGCTTATCCAGGCATTCAACCCAAACTGTTCCATTCGCATGTACTCTCATTGTCACAGTGAATGCAAGTGAGGAGAGAGAGAGAGAGAGAGAGAGAGAGAAAGAGAGAAACATGGGCAGTGGGGAACATAGAAAAAGGAAGCATATTTGCACTCCTGCAAAACTGTACGAGTTGGAATAGAAAATTATTTGCTACTTTTAATTAGTGCCAAAAAGTCATTCAGAAAATCCACAGAGAACACAAATATGCTGTTGCCAGGATTCACAGCACAAGCTTAACAAGCAAATGCAAAATTCCTCCGTCCGTCTGCCCCATTCTTAGTCCCGTTTTCGCAGAAAAATCCATTTAAAAACGATTTTACATTCAGCATTGCATTATTTATTTGCAAATATTTAATAATAATACTAATATTTAAAATATTTAATAATAATATGAAAATTTAAGGTATTTAACAATAATAATATTTTTCATTTATTAATATTAATATTTCAATCTAGAAATTTACAATTTTTAATATTAATGTTAATATTTAAAAAAATAGTTGATATACATTTTAATATATTAAGAAATAATATTGATATTTAATAAATGTAATTTAAATCATAATATTTAAAAATAATGTAATAATATTAATATTTGAGATATTTAATTCAATTCTTAACATTTCTCATTTTAAAATTAAAATATTAAATACTTGATATAAATTTAAACATTTAAAATATTTAGTATTAATATAAATATTTTAAGTTTTTGAATATAATATTAATATTTAAGATAATTCATTTAATTTTCAAAAATTAACATTATGATAATTTTAAATATTAATATTAAATTATTAATAAAAATAATTTATATAATATTTTAAGTATTTCATAATAATATTAATATTTAAGTTATTCCATTTGCTTCTTAACATTCAACAGTTTTATTATTTTAAATATATATTAAATTATTAATAATAATTATTAATATAATATTTTCATTATTTCATAATAATATTAATATTTGATATATTTCATTTAATTCTTAATATTTAAATTATCTAATAATAATAATATTTAAAATATTTGTTATAAATATTTATGCTAAATCTTTACTTAAAAATGTAGCAATGTAGAAAATGTAATTGAGAACAACCCGGCGATATTTACTAATTACAGTTATTGCGGTATTTTTGTGGTAATATTTGCCCAATGTCCGAACTACGGCTCTGAGGTCACTTACGGGTGCGTTGCTCATGGAAACGTGTTCGACGATCCGGAATCACAGAAATTTTGTGGTGCCTAACCCGAAAATGTTCAATTATTAACTTATAATGATGGCATGTAGACAAAATGGAATCAGCAGTCGCTTTGCAATCCGTTTGCTCGGTAGTTTGTTGTTCAAATTAAAGCTTAGAATATATTCTGTAATTGCATTACGTTTCGGTAGCACACAAGACAAGCCTTTCATCTTGGCTCTAAGAATATTTAAATAAAAAATAAAATGTTTAGATACTGGGTCTTAGACCAGATTGTCGAAGCTCCTAACGTTCTTCTATATAATTTGCAGACTTTGCAGTTAAGTGAATTTAAGCTATTTGCATGACTCTCTTCGTTGGCTGTGTATGGGTGTGAATGTGTGTATCTGAGTGCTTATTATCTGTGGTAGGGATTTTTAGAATTCCCTTTTGTTGATTGTCTTTGTCCGTGTACCAGATTATTTCATTTTACTTTATTACAATTTTAATTGCTTTTCAAATAAATAGTTTTGTATGGCTTGCCACAAGAACAAAAATATGAATTGAAATTCAATATAACAATATGAAAAAAGGGATTGTTGTACTCCATAAATTGATATTGAATCCATTTGCTTTCATTGTAATGCAAGGACTTTGACGTCTTTGCCTTTAAGAATCCTCCACACAACATCATCGAGTTGCAACAATAATTTTGTTAAGCTGACAAGCATCGAAAATTACACACTTCGCTGCTGCGATAAGCGTAAATCACGCAAATGACAAGTGGCAATAACATTGGATGAGCATAAAAGAAAACTAAAATCAAAACCGGGTATAGAAAAAACAACAAGCAAAAATCCAAGCGTTCCACACTTGGCTAACGCACATAAATTGCATTTTGGCCGCTGGCGAGGTAAACAGCCGCAAATGCCACAAAATGAGGACGAGAAACATGAGCAACAGTGGCTGAGAGTATGCGGTATGCTCGTGGTCGGGGAGGGGGTAAGAGAGAAGAAATAAACGAAAACTCAACAATAATCGAAAAATTATATCCACACACTGTGAGCAAGTGAGTGTGATTCTCCAACTGGGGCGGGGTAAATCAAAGAAACAAATAAAATGGGCAAATACAAGCGGAAAATCCATAATACACACATATACACACACACACACAGAGAGAGAGAGAAACACAAATAAACAGTTGGAGGGGGAGCTTGAACGAACGTTTTGAACAGCTCGAATTAAGTTAAGCACTTTTATTTATTATTAAAAAAGTTTCAAGCTGCCAGCGTGCAAAACTGAACAGAAATCTGTGGGTAGAGAAATCAGCAAAATCTGCGCATAATGCAAAGAAAATCCCAAATTTATCGTATCACTTAGATGGAGTGTCATATGGGGAATGCGGGGGGCTCAGCGCTTGCCCCGAACATCCTTCTCTTAGCTCCATCGCTGAAAGGGGTTAAAATGCGCATTATGAGCACATTGCATGTATGTGTGTGTGTCTCTCTCTCTGTGTGTGTGTGCGAGTGTATTTTCGATGTGCTTGTGCATTCATAATATAACTGTTGATTATTGCGCCAACACGCACTCAGTGTAAGTGAAGCAGGAACAGCAGCCAAGGAAGTTTGGTGCCAGGCGCACAGGGCGTATGCGCAATATTATTAGATATTGAAAGCAGCTATCGATGGCAACGTCGATATCGTGCCGAAAGCAATTGAAAGCAGCAGAAATACCAGCATATGAATTTTTCCTTTTTGCGTTCTCTCTGTCACAGCATAAACATCCATAAAAAACATATATGGAATGGCGAGGAGAGTGCTTCGGTTGGAAGGGGCGGGCGTGGCGGGCAATGGCTCTAAGTGGGCGCATCTCATGCCTTGATGCAGGCATCTGCTGCGGCTCCTCTGTGCTCTATGTGCTGCTGTATTAAATCGATGGCAATGTGCTAAATTGTGGCAGATTATTTATTAGCGTAATGGCTTTAAATTGCAATTGCTGGCAGATGGTCGAGTTTGTGTTATGTCAATTTAAATACGCAGTAAAATATACGTTTAAACTGTAATGGAACTTTTAGCAAAGTTGCTTAAAATGTGAGTTGCATTTCACACCTAATAATATTTAATATTTAAATCATATTTCAACTGAAATCCAACATTTTGTTATTATAGTTATAGATATGCTATGCTTAGCTTACTATTTACCATAGTTAATGTCTTTGCTTATCTAATACTCTACATCTTCAGTGGGATCTGTGCTTGAGCGCACACTCCTTGCTATCTTAACATCTTGCTCCATTCTTTGCGTCTTTCGCTGTTCACTTTTCGTCTGGGCAATTTTAAAATCAAATCTCACAAATTCACAACTGGCAAAGCAAATGCGAGGAGATGAAGGAAATTTAAAAAAAAAAAAAAAGATGGAGCAAAAAAAACAATGCAACGAAATTGCTAACGCCAAGCGAAAATCTAATAAAAGAATAGCTCAAAATCGGTGTGTAAAAATCAAATAAACGCTGCAACTGCAATGCCAACTGAGTTTTTCTTGTGAAAAGTTTGTTTTTCGCCTTACGCCCAAGTTGTGTGCGTTTTTAAATGGCAGAGCTGTTGGCGCAAAAACCATTGGAAACACATGTCCAGCAAACAGAGCACGACAAAAGGATGAGCAGCCGCAGCAGCAGCAGCAGCAGCAGGAGAAGGAGAAGGAGAAGGAAAAGGAGGAGATTTTGTTTGTGTTTGGTTGCTTTCTTGGTTCTTTTGGCCATTACATTAAGTTTGCTATCTCACTGTGCGTGTGTGTGTGTGTGTGTGTGTATTCCTTTCTATTCCTTTTTTGCCTTTCGCTTGCCCCATTCATACATATCAGCATTAAGTGGTTGCCTCACTCGTATCTGTAGATGTAACTGCGTCTCGGTCTGTGCCAGCATCTAGTATATCTGTGGCTCTCCAAACTGAAGTGAAATGAGCCTGGGCAGGCAACGGCTGCCTGTAATGGCCGGCGATTCGTAATATTTTTAATATTGGCTCAATAAAATGTCTGACAATTTTTGTCATTACCACTTAAACTCATTACATTTATTTGTTTGTTCGCCTGTTCTCCGCACACGATAATCCGCTTTGGTCAGCACGGGAAATCAACCAGAACAAGTCATTTGCTTAGTGTCACATTGTGCTTACTATTGAATACCCTGTAAACAGGTTTGGCTTAATGAAAGAAAAGCGTTCATCTTCATTTATCATATAAAATTATATATATCATATATTATATATTATAAAGTATACACTATCTGTCTCATAGTATCGCATATTGATTGATATTTGGTTTGTGCTTTCCTGCATGTTTCTCAACTTTAATATGCGCTGCTTGAAGATCTTGGAGTATCCGAATAGCTGTATTATAACAATAGCACGAATCCACGCATTATTCTTCATTTGACATGTAATCCTTTTTGTAGTTGCCGCAAATCCTGTTGCTCTTGCTGCTCTTGTTTGCTGTGTGGCAAGTCATAAAGTTTAATTCTGTTTTAAGCTTTTGAACTGGAAAATTGCATGAGCAGCCACGCTGAGATCTGCGGCGAGTGGAGTTCACTTACATTTTAGCGGCGCACACACACACACACGCACACACACGATGTCGAATTGAGACAAACGCGACCATTCAGCAATAACCCTAGAACGAACAACAACACCAACTCCTACAAATGCCAGTCAGGGCTGTCTCAGAATGACGTTTCATGCGCCATTTGAAAAGGACGCGTTGAGCGAGTCGCCTCGTCCCGCGGTCAGGTTGTCCTGTGCAATGAAAATTGACATCGCCTTTGTGGACAACGCACAGCAATAGCCACAGGATGCGGCAGCGGCAACAGGAGCTGAAGTATAAAAGGAGATGGCATCATAGTTGTTGGCTGCTCTAAAATTAACACACGTTTAATATGCAAGTCGTGCATAAATTTTCGTGCTGCCATTTTGTGTCCTCACTTCTCGCTCTCTCTTTTACACACACACACACACACACACGCTCTGTGTGCATGCAGTTTGCTTGTCCGAGAGCTTTATGCTTTTTAATTTACCGTCAGATGTCAGGCCAACAAGGACGACAAGGACCACGACATTGCGGGCGACATGTCAGCGCCACTGAAGCGCCCGCGTTCACAGTCAACGCCGGAGTCAGTGGCAATCATGGCCAATGCTTTCTTTTTTCTCCCTCTCTCTTTCTCTCTCTCTCTCTCCTTCTCTTTCTGCTCAACTTTTCCACACTGTCTCTGGCTCCCTCTGGCTCACACTCTGCTTCTCTGGCTGTCGCCTTGCGTCTCTTTCTATGACCACCATTGTTGTTGCTGGCATACGTGCAATGGTCGACGGCAGCTCGTTATCATCATTATCATGGCCAGCATTAATGTTGATGCGCTTTAATTGGCAATTGAGTTGATGCAAGTCGCTGACCCAGAACCTTAACCAGAACCAGAATCATGTCCAGGCCCACGACCAGGCAGAAGACCAAGACCAGCTCCATTGCCCTGCCAAATAGCTTGACAAGTGGCACCCAGCGTAAATTTTATAATTTCATTATAAATTGCCTTTACACACGGCCAACACGGACAACAATCTCAGCCTGCAATTATTAAAGCCGTCGCTTGAGCGCATTTCAGCTGAATTTTCACTTGGCCAATAGTAATAGTAACATAGATTTCTCTGAATTGAATTCCATTGAATCGATTGTCAATTCATTTACTTATTCATTAGACTTATTTCTTATTTAACAACTCAATTCTTTCAATGTCTTTTCTAAATAATTTACTTAAATTTAAATTGATATTTGTTGTAATTTTAATAATTTCATTTGAAACTTTTCCCATTTAATATTTGGAAAAATCGGCATTAACTAATCTTGTAAACAAGTGAATTTATGTGTTTTGCACAATTATGCATATAGGCAAAAACTATTAGGCAAGATTTGCATTTTGCTTAAGCCAATTTCTGGCAAATCCAAAACCATTCCAACCCCCAACCCCCAACCCCCAACGACCTGCACTGCCTGATGCCTTCCGTTTGCCTGCCAAATTTCTCTTGGCAACCATTATCGACAACTGTTGCCAAGGAAAGTAGCATAAAGCAAATCGGCATTCAGCATCCGGTATCCAGCATCCAGTATCCAGCATCCAGCATCGTCAGTCTCTGCCCAAAAGGAGACGACTCCGTTCAGTTCGTGGCAGCATCTAATTAGATTGTTCTGGCAGCCGTACAAAATGTTCCATTGGGTTTAGTTGGCGCCAGCAACGACAGCCAGTCCAAAATTGTTAAATAATTTAAAAACAAATTAGCGCCAATTTGTGAGTGTGTATGTATGTGTGTATGTGTGTGTGCGGACAATAAAAATGTCATAAAAATTGTTACCAATTTCATGCATAACAGTTAAATAAAATTTAATTTGGTAGCAAAACGAAGTGAAGTGAACGAAGCTCAAATGAGAGACAAGAAACTATTCAAGTGAAGTACAAATCTCAGCGAGTTGTTAAAAAAACAAGGAGAGAGCGAGAGAGAGCGCGAGAGAGAGAGAGCGAGAGAAAGAGAGAGAGCGAGAGAGAGAGCGAGAGAGAGAGAGAGAGAATTGGTCTTCTGCTTTAGCCATTATGAGGATTTCGCATTTACAGCAACAAACACAGCACCAACACTAATACAAATGTACGTTGATGGCCACATTCATTATTAATTTTAATATTTCAAAGTGCGCTAGAGCCCAAAAATAAAATAAAAACAATAAAAAAAGCATAGGCAACTTGGCACGCGCTTGATCATAACTTGGAACTTGCTTCTTGTTTATTCAATTTGTTGTTGTTGTTGTTGTTGTTGTTGTTGCTGCTGCTGCTGCTGTTGACCATCGGTTACTGCTGGGCATAGGCTCTGAGACAATTTCAAAACTTTGGCATCATGCCCGCTGGCTAATTTGATGGTTTCAGTTCCCCAGCGCAATGGGCGGGTCGCCAGGGGCTTGGCTGTAAAATACTTAATGTCACAGGCATTTAACCCCAGTGTATTGCAACCGCCGAGCCTAGATGTCGACCACTTAAAGTCGCTCAAATTTGTACTTTTTAGCAGCAGATGCTCGTGGATATATTTAGTAATAATTCCTTAAAGAAATTACGTGTTTGATTATTGTTTAGTTGAAGAACGTCAAGTTACAAATTATTTCCAATAAATGATTTCTTTTTCACTTAAAAGAATTTGATTTTATTTAATCAAGTCAAAGACTGTACTGATTGCAATTGATATGATCTGCTGTGTTATTGTGTATCAGTTAAATCTTAATATATAATTAGAATTGTACTTATGAATTGCCAGCAGAAATATGTTTAAGAAAAAGAGACAATATTTTAAGTTCTTAATCTATGCTTCTATTACTTCGACATAACTGCAGATTATCTTAATTAAAACCAACGCAAGCGTCGTTTGGTTTTTATCCAAAATATCAACACACACACACACACACACAGACATGCACACAAACAATGGAGCTTTCCCCCATGCATTGCGATGCAGAAAACTATCTGTCATCTTGTAAATTGCGCGTGTTAAAAGTCACTTCAAAAAAGACAATAAAAAATAACCAAAATGCTAAAGATAAAACGAACGTAATTTAAACGGCTAACAACAAAAAATAAATGGTGAAAAAAATGTAACAGCGCAGTGGAAGCAATTGGAAACAAAAAAACAAAAAAAAAAAAACAAAATGTGGAAAATAACAATGAAAACCACAAAGCGTCGCTTTTTGTCTGTGTGTGTCGCATGCAGTCACTGAGCGCAGCTGTGTGTGTGTGCGTGTGTGTGTGTGTGTGTGTCTGCATATTTTGCCTGCCAATCAACTCAACAATCGCAATCAATTTGCGAGCTGCTGCTGCTGCTGCTGCAGTCAATGCCGACCCCCTGGGGGGCACCAGAGTCCTGTGGCACAGCACCCAGCTCGAGGATATTGTCATTGTGCAACTGCAAGTGACATTTCAAGCGCAATCTGGTATGAGTCAGTGTTCGTCTGTGTGTGTAATATATATATATATGTACGTATCAGCAAAACCGAAATAAAAAGTGCCGTCGCCGCAATGCCTTTTTTAATTACGTTACTGCGCCATTAAGGACCGCAGTGTCTGGCCATGAATCACAATGAATAGGGAATGAGTTGAAGATTTGCGGCAAACGCTTCAAATGTGACGCGTTGTCCAAAGCAGACGCCAATTGAAATCAACAATGCCAAATGCGCAAATGAGTCTCATACTCAATCACACTACAACTACAACATAACTTCAGCTTGAGCAATTTGATGAGCATTATATTTAACAAAACACATAAATGTGCTGTGTATTCACATAAGCAATTGCTAAGTATTGTTATGCTAAATTTATTTGCACTCAGATGAAAAGGCTTGCATATACACATATTTATATAGATATATCTTGGTGTTGCAAAGCATTTTTGTTGTTCTTGTTGTTGTCACTCGTAACTTCATCAGGCGCACGATTGAAACGCAACTTCCGCATCCGCTTTCAATATGGCTAATACTCGCGCCTGCTGCTGCGACTTTGCCTGCAAACAAATCAGCTTGAACTTCCGTTTCATTTCGCATTTTTTGTCATTTCATATTCTTTTGCAAGTTACACGCTTCCCCCGCCACGCAGTTCCAAGCACCCTCACCGTTTCAGATATCTTACAATTTTTTCTGTGCATTTCGGCGACTTTTGCGCAAATTTACTTTTCACTTTCAGCGCGCCATCAAAAAAGTTTTTAGCATAGCTAACTTTTGGCACACATAACATATATATTCATATATTTTGTCGACTGCTTTTCAATGGCATTGCACACACAGCACACACACACAAGGACTCACCCTCACATAGGGGCCAACAACAGCAAGTTTGTCATTTTGGCATTTCATTTCCTTCAATTTCGAGCGTTTGCACCTCGAAGCGTTGCCACTCAATGAGCATATGCAAAAAGGTTTCAATGGAACTGTGATTCTGTTTAATTTAATGCTCTGTTGCTTATTTAAATTCTTTCCCTTGTCTGAATTTAAATATTGTTTATTTTCCGTTCACATTCCTTATCGAAATCAATCGACTGGGCTGGTGTATTGTTTACGGCTTATAGCTTTTAGCAACAACAACATATATATTGCAATGCGTTAACCACACAGACACATGTTTGTATGTGGTGTATTCCTCCATTGAGGACTCCATTGAGGTAGCTGCCAAAGAAATTAGCTTCTATTTTTGGGGCTGCCCAGCGAAGCATAATTGAGAGTCATTACCCGACCTTATCTATATTACTGATTTACTGTCTATGTCTACAAATCGCTTATCACGATCACGTTGAAGTGAATTGAGTCAAGAGAGTTTCTCTTCAGGAAGAGAAGCGGCAAGAGCGCTTTCAACTGGTAGTTTGTTTGGAAATAATTCACTCTACTTTCTACTTATCAAGCTTATCACTTATTTCCCCGGCGAGGTTA
The DNA here is from genome assembly GCA_035042075.1 of Drosophila macrospina. Lineage (NCBI taxonomy): Eukaryota > Metazoa > Arthropoda > Insecta > Diptera > Drosophilidae > Drosophila > Drosophila macrospina. Next base: position 539,599 of record JAWNLW010000397.1, on the reverse strand, counting down.
CAATAAAAGCCCTCGCAACGCGATCGAACTTATCAATTATCAGGCAGCACTTCAATTGAGCACATTATCAACATGCGATTGCTGTGTTTGTGTGTTTTGTTAGCGGCCAGTTTAGACCATGTCTGCGGATACTCCTATTTGATGGTGTTGCCCACCGTAGCCAAGTCGCATTTTTATGTGGGACAAGCTCTGGCCAAGGGCTTGGTTGCCGCGGGTCACGAGGTCACACTGGTGTCTGCATTCCCGCAAAAGGCACCAATTAAGAATTTAGTAGATGTATCCGTACCTGGCATTATACCTGCCATGGCTGGTAAGTATCAGAGACAGCTGGCACGTAATTGTTATCACTGAAGCGCCACCTGATATTGCACCAATTATCAAATTATCAAATTATCAAATACGTGTTATCAGTTCGTAGTTATTTAATTTAACAGTAAATAAACATATTCCATTTGCAGCGCATAAGTCTAGTCTGCTGGAGAATTCGAAGAAACCCTTGATAAAGAGAACCCCCATTATATATGCCATGGGTCTGGCCATGTCTAAAAATCTACTGGAGGAGCCTTCCGTGCAGTCGCTTTTGAAGGAGAATCGTACCTACGATGCTGTCATCTGCGAGGTATTCATGAATGAGGCTCACTTTGGATTCGCAGAGCATTTCCGGACACCTCTGATTGGGCTTAGCACCTTTGGCGCCTCGTCCTGGACCACTGGACTGGTTGGCACGCCCTCCCCGCTATCCTATGTGCCACACGTAATGCTCCCCATTGGTGATCACATGAGCTTCTTTGAGCGTGCCCAGAACTTCCTCTTCACTGTCTATGATACGGTCTATCAGCAGTTCATATATTTTCCACAGCAGGAACAGCTCTATAAGAAACACTTCCCACACAACAAGCAGAACTTCTATGAGATGCTCGGCAATACTGCGCTGGTATTGCTAAACAACCACGTCTCTCTTAGCTTTCCCCGTCCCTATGCACCCAACATGGTCGAGGTGGGCGGCATGCATGTTCAACGCCAGCGAAAGCCACTCCCTCAGGACATCGAGGAGTTCATTCAAGGCGCCAAGCACGGCGTCGTCTACTTCTCCATGGGCTCCAACTTGAAGAGCGCAGATTTACCGATGCAAAAGCGGGACGCAATAGTCGCAACCTTCCGCAGTCTCAAGCAACGAGTCCTGTGGAAGTTTGAGGATGCCAATCTGCCTGGCAAGCCGGAGAATGTCTTCATCTCGGACTGGTTTCCTCAGGATGACATACTGGCGCATGAGAATGTCAAACTATTCATCACCCACGGTGGCCTGCTAAGCACAACGGAATCTATTTATCATGGTAAACCCGTTGTGGGCATTCCAATGTTTGGTGATCAGTATATGAATATGGCACGTGCCCAGCAGTCTGGCTATGGAATCACAGTCAGATTTGACCAACTATCCACTGAAACACTACGCAGTGCTATAGACAGACTAATCAGTGACCCGAGCTATACGGAGCAAGCTCGTGCCATGTCAGCGAGGTTCAGGGATCAGCACGAAACACCCTTGGAACGGGCCGTTTACTGGGTAGAGCATGTGACCAGACAGAAGGGTGCAAGGTATCTGCGTAGTGCTGCACAGGATTTAAGTTTCATAGAGTATCATAATTTGGATGTCTTAGCAATGATTTTTGCTGGTTTGGGGATCATTTTGTCTGCATTTATTTACCTTTTGGTGGCTATAATTAAAGTTATCAGATGCAAACTAAGTAAGGTTAAGGGAAAGTCAAAGAAGGTGAAACGTAATTAAGTTATTTTATTTGAAATATTTCATTTAAATTGTAATAAAAACGATATTAGGGTATTTAAGTGTCGATCAGTCGCAAATGCTGCTTTCTCTCGTGTCTTCGTTTCAAACAACAAACAACTGTAAATTTGCATAGCCTCTCTTGCGGAGGCGCAAAAGTTAAGAGAGCAATGCCTCTTAAGAGAAAATGTGCAATGAAAGAGAGCACAAAAACGTGCAAGTTGCAACTCATGCTGCTAATGTGTATTGAAAGCAGCAATGTAATTTTATTGAAATACTTTTAATACAAGATAATAATAAACGCAATGCTAAGAAATTGCTTGTATTTTCTCTCTCATTTTTTTATACTTTGCCTACGCCCGGCAGAAAAACAAAAGCAAAATGTTTATTTTTGTATAGAAAGCCGGTGCCACAGCGAATCACGAGTGGCGAACAAAGCAAAGTGAAATAAATAAAGTAGAATAAATGAAGACTAAAATGAAGAGAAGTCGTCGCACCAAACAGGTGTAGACACAATACGCGTTTGTGATTAAATTTGAAAACTGACCCATGATAAGAATTGTAAGACAATCGACTCGTAAAACAACACACTCATTGTGACTTCACAACAATATGTGTGTGGGTAGTGAACATTAGCAGTCACTATGACCCACCATTCTCGACTCCCATCAGCTTCGCTGCCGGGCAACTCTCTCACCATGCGAGTATCATATATTTACGGCATTCTTGCGAGAGTTTCGTCAGTTTGGAACGCGACGGTGGCGCGTGTGGATCGCGAATCGAATCGTTTGTGGAATATAATGTGCATAGTCCGAAATTAATTTGAGCTACTGTTCAAATTATAGTGATTTGTAACAAAAAACAATAGATAAACAAAATAACATAATGACTCGCAATAAAACTTGTTTTAAAGCTATTTTGCTATTCGGCCTGCTGAGCTCTGTGACGGCATTTAATTATCTCATGGTGTTGCCAACTGGAGCTCGATCACACTACAATGTGGGCTCGGCACTGGCCAAGGGACTGGCGGCAGCTGGTCATCAGGTGACACTTGTCTCACCGTTTGCTCTCAAGAAACCCATTGAGAATATTAACGATATTCCTGTTCCAGAGATCTTGAAGGCAATGGGAAGTAAGTAAGCGTACAGAGTCTCACAATCATTAATTTAACACAAATAATATAGCTATACTTAAGCTGCGTATTGCGTATTTAACTGTGAATCATTGCATCACTAGAATATGGATAATTATGTTAATTATTATTATTATTATTATTATTATGATAATTATGCAAGTGTTATGGAGTTGCATAACGCACGATAGATTTGCACAGCAATCGATAGAATGCATAGATAATCATTTGTGTGTGTCTTATCACAGCGTGGCATAGCTTATCTTATAATTAAGCATATATATTAAAGAAAAATTCAATTTATATTATTTGTAAACCTTCCAGGCGACATAGACAATCTGCTCAAAAAGTCCGAGCAGCCCATTGTTCAGCAGATTGTTGGATTCTATGATATGGGTAAGATTTCACAAGAGTTCTTAATCTTTCATCCTTTTATCGCATTGTAATTCTTGTTAATTATTTCAGGTATACGAATTACTGAAGCAGTGCTTCAACATCCGACCATACAGAAACTCATGAAATCGAATCAAACCTTCGATGCTGTGATCGACGAGGTGTTCCTCGATGAAGCTCTCTTTGGCCTGGCAGATCATTTCAATGCCCCACTTATCGGCCTGGGCACCTTTGGTGCTATCAGCTGGAACACTGATATGGTAAAGCAGATGTCTTCCATATACACATACGTTATATAATATTCATGGTCTCAGGTTGGTTCGCCATCTCCAGCCTCTTATGTGCCGCACTCGCTGCTCAAATTCTCCGATCACATGTCGTTTGTCGAACGGGTTATCAACTTGGCGTTCCTCACGTACGAGTATCTGTTCATGAGTTTGTACTATTTGCCAAAGCAGGAGCTGCTCTACACCAAATACTTCCCCAATAACAAGCGGAACTTCTATGAGGTGCGCAGTAATGCGGCGCTGGTCCTTCTAAATCAGCATGTCTCGCTCAGCTTCCCCCGTCCCTACTCGCCCAACATGATCGAAGTGGGCGGCATGCACATCCAGCGGAAGCGCCAGCCTCTGCCAAAGGACATTGAGGAGTTCATCAATGGGGCTAAGCACGGCGTCATCTACTTCTCCATGGGCTCGAACCTCAAAAGCGCAACTCTGCCCCAGGAGAAGCGTCAGGCTTTAATTGACACATTTAGCAAGCTCAAGCAACGCGTTCTGTGGAAGTTTGAGGATCCGAATTTGCCTGGCAAACCCGAGAATGTCTTCATCTCGGACTGGTTTCCACAGGATGACATATTGGCGCATGATAATGTCAAATTATTCATCACCCACGGTGGCCTGCTGAGCACAACGGAATCTATTTATCATGGCACACCTTTTGTGGGTATTCCGATCTTTGGTGACCAGTTCCTCAACATGGCGCGTGCGGAACAGAATGGCTATGGCAAAACTGTTAACTATGAAGATCTCACGTCTGAGAGACTGTTGGCGGCAATTAAGAAACTCACAGAGGATCCGCAGGCCCTTGAGCTTGTGAAGGACATGTCTGCCCGGTACAGAGATCAGCCACAGTTGCCACTGGAACGCGCTGTCTTTTGGGTGGAGCATGTGTCTAGGCATAAGGGTGCGAGATATTTAAGAAGCGCCTCCCAGGATCTCAACTTTGTGCAATACCATAATCTGGACGCAATGCTGATACTCTATGGCGGCATTCTGTTTGTACTCTACTGCGTGATGTTGTTCATACGCCGAGTTTGGCGTGCACTGCAGGATTTCTTCTTCGGCCGTCAAGCGGCCAGGCCAAAAGTAAAGCGCAATTGAGTTGTGGTCGAAACTAAACATTTAAATAGGAAACATATGTGAATACCTAGACATAAGTCAGCAGCGTTTGCTCATAACAATTTCTGGGAAGTTGCGGTCCGTTTTTGCCGCTGACTTCGAGCTTGTTAAATAAAATGGAAACTATTTTGTATAGCTGTCGAAGATTTGAAGTCCATCCGTTGATCCCCCTGCTCGGTGCTCTGCGTTTTCGGAGTCTCTAGAACTTTCACACTTTTCATACACTTTTTGGGCATCTTTATTCAGTTCTTTCTATTTGTTTGTTTGCTAGTTGCGCATAGTTAACGCTTCAGTTGTAAAAATGCCCATCAGCGTGTTCAAATTTTCAGCAGCAGCAGCAGCAGCAGCAGGAGCAGGAGCAGGAGCGGGAGCAGCAGCAGAAGCGGGAGCAGGAGCGGGAGCAGGAGCAGGAGCAGAACAGGAACCTGTAGCAATGTTAGTTCCATGGTCACGCCCATCTCCAAACGTCCGCCCACGCTCGACTCTTTTTTTTTTATATTGTTCGCTGAGCTTTTTTCGGCAGTCGTTGTTGTTGTTGCTGTTGTTGCTGTCGTTGTGTGAGTGCTGAGTAGAGCTTGGGCGCGCGGGGTCATGCAAAAGGCGTGTAAAAGTTTTAGCGCAACTTATTGCAACTGTTTTGGGCCATGGCCGCAGTGGAAAATCAACGTCCGCGTCGGAAATGTTGGCGGCTGTAATGGCGGCCACATTAAAAGTGCACAGCAAGAAATAAGCAAACGGGATGATAGAAGTATGAATAAAAGTGCTATCCAAAAAACTGACAACAGTTGTGGATGTTGCTGATGTTGTTGTTGCTGATGTTGCTGCTGATGTTGTTGCTGATGTTGACGTTGACGTTGTTGCTATACTTGAATTAGCTGAGAGTTTGCCGCTGACTTGCCTTAACATTGAGTTCTTCAAATTAAAATACTTCAAATATTCATTTTCTTTTAATGGCACTCATTGAATATTCAGTTCAGTATATATTCAGTAAACTGTGCGAAGAATCTTGTATTAGTTCTAGTTAGGCTCATTTCTCGTTAAATGCTACTCCCAGAGTGGAATACAAGCAAAGCCTTTAAAAATATACATGAACATTTATTGCATTCTAATCATGAAGCAAGTAAGAATGCTCAAGTCGATAGAGATTGAATTTGTGATACACTGCAAACAGATTTTTAGATACCCTGTCAAGTATTAGCATTCATCTACATGCCGTTGATCTATTGTATAAAAAATTAAAATAGAATAATTCCCTAACTTTAACAATGAAATATGATAAATGCATTAGAGCAACATTGGATGAAATCAAACGTTAGCTAACAATTCAACTTTGACATCATATTTATCGAATTTCTTATGAAAATTTCTTGCATTTTGCATTTCCAGCAAATCGTTGTTGCATCTCAACTCGACAGACTTTAAAAACAGTTGTAAAAATAAACAGAATTTGCATAGATGCCAGGAATTCGCCTTCATAGCTACCTATACCTGTAGCAATTGTGCCAGGTAAGCAAACGAGCTATGCAGAAATGCATTGAACCGACTGATTTGCTGCTTGCACATATTTTGAGCCGACAGAAAACAGAATCTCTGGCCTGAACACATTTTTTGACACTTTTCCAACTATTTCCAATAACTATTGGACTTTCTGGCACTTAAAGTTAAAAATGTTTGCTTGACAAGCTTCGAAATGCCAATCAAATTGCAACTGCTTTATGTATGCACATCTCTTCAGTAGATTTCTCATTGGGGAAAATCGTTCATTTCAAAAGAATTACATAATAAACTTACGAGTGAGTAAAGTTTGGAAGTTGAAGCTTATTTCAAAAGTTACACAAATGTTTTGCCATATTCTATTTTACATTCTGTCTCAATATCTCTTGCATATTCTAATGAATTTTCAGCTGAAATAATGAAAACACTTGAATACTTTTGACAACAGATAGGAAATAGTTATATTTTTAATTATTCTTTCATTCGCTGCTGCACAAATTAAACAATGTGATAGCAGCACTATCTTTATCATCTCAATCCCAAGAAGAGCGACTGAGCACTCAGATTTCTTCGCTCAGAAACTCCCCCTCTACACAAGGAGGAATTATAATGAATTGTTGTGTAGATAAGTGTGTGCGAGCTGAAAGCATTGTATGCAAATTTAGTTGCTTCGACTTACACACATTTTAAATTACATTAATTATATTTTGTAATATAATACTATCAATAATTGTATGTTTAGATATTGAAATTGTTACGATTTATTTCATTTATTATTTTATCTACAATATTGAGATTACATCCATGTCAATCATTGTTTAAGGTTGTATCTTTTCGTCTGTTATATGTTAATAGTTTTTACTAGTATTTCAAGTTCCGTTTAAAATGAATCTGTAAACTCTACAAGTTAGCCTTTACGGCACTCCAGCGTTAAATGACATGAAATCATTAACATTTGCATACTATCAACTGCAGCTACCGCTTTTTATGCAAAATACAAATGCTAACAACAACCAACGTACAACAACAACAACAACAATAACAACAACAACCAATAGCGTATTCAACTCATGAATTTTTGATTAAGCATTTGGCGATGCGGCCCAAACACATGTAGAACGGAAATGACGCTGCAATTGAATATTACGCATACGCAACGTATGCAACTGATTGGATATAGGTTAATGCACATTTTTGCGCATATTCTTGTTATCTATAATGAGTTGCATACCAATGAGCGATAATTACATGCAACCAAGGCCAGATAATCAAAGCTGTGTAATACTATCCATAGTCCTATTGATCAATAAAATCGTATTCAATCAATATCGATGCGAAATCATACTGGGAAATCGAATAATACAATCGCTTGGGTACTGTGAACTATGATATATCATCTGTTCTTAACAACAGTATATAAGAAACAGAAGAAGGCCCTCTAATGTATATATTCTGCATCAGTATAAAAGTCGAGTCTATTGTTAAAGAGTTAAAACACCAACTTGGTAAGAAGATTCTTTTATATTTTATATAGATTATAGATTAATTTTATTTGAAATCTTTGCTGGCTCACCTGTACTGACACGATTCTGTAAGTTGGATAGAATAGTTCTTAAACATCATAACAATCTTCTCATTACTGATTCTTTAATTTAGTTTTACTAGATCCCTTTTACCCTTTGTACTGCTGATAAGTAGCTTCCAGAGCGCCAATGCAATTAGGAAAAGTACCAAGAAACCAGCTCCAAGGAACAATCCAATCACATCAATGTTATGATAGGCCACAAAACTCAAATCCTGTGCAGAAACCCGCATGTGGTGTGCTCCGTTGTGTCGCAGCACATATTCAGTCCACCAGATTGCCGTCTCCTGTGGACTCATTGGCTGATCTCGATAGCGAACCGATATTTGCTGGGCTGTTGCCGAGAATCTTGGCTCATTAATCAGCCGTTCAATTGTATTTTTGAGCTCGGAGGACGTCATCTGTTCGTGATTGAGTCCCAATCCGAAACCAGCTCGCTTTGCGCGTTCAACGTTCAGAAACTGATCGTAAAAGAATGGCAAGCCGAGCACTGGTTTGCCATGATATATGCTCTCAATGGTGCTCAACAGGCCGCCATGTGTGATGAAGAGTTTGACCTTGGGATGCGCCAGGATGTCGGGTTGGGGAAACCATTTACTTAGATAGACATTGGCTGGCTTTCCAGGCAGCTGATCGTCTTCAAACTTCCACAATACACGCTGAGGAAGACTTGCAAATGTTTTCAGCAGCATTTCCCTTCTCACTTCGGGTAAATCCTTGCTCCTTATGTTTGAGCCCAATGAAAAGTAGATTACACCTGCCGGTCCGGCACCTTCAATAAACTCCTCCATAGCCTTTGGCAGCGGTGCAGCCGTATGAGCTATATGCAGTCCTCCCACTTCGATCATACTTGGCACATACGGACGGGGAAAGCTCAGCGTGAAATGCTGATTAAGCAGTATCAATGAGAAGTTTTTGTTCAACTCAGTTAATGGCACTTTGTGTGCGATATGTGGAAAGAATTGCTCATAGAGCTTGACCTGCACTGGCATATGAATCAACCTCCAATTAACCCAAGCCACCGCAGTCTCCGCAAAGTTTTGCACACGCTCCCAATAGCTCATTCGATCGCTCAGTCCTGCTGTGAGGAGCGGCGTATAGGAGAGCGGGGAAGTGTTGCCCACCAAGTCATCAATATTCCAATCGGTACCAAATGTGGACAGGCCAATTATGGGTGCATTGAAGTGGGCTGCGAATCCGTACAACGCATCCGTCCGTAGAGCCTCCACAATGATCAAGTCGAACTTCTGCTTGCCCGGCTTGAGCAGCTCCCGCTGCACTTCAGCATTGCTCAGCACCGACTTGGTTATCTCGATGAAGAAATTGTTGATGAAATTGTTCTCCTGCCATATATTCCTAGCGTCAGTAACTCCGCTTATTATGTCTGAAAGAGATTGAGATAAGATATGGAGGAACACAGCAATAGATTACGACGTACCCTCGTAGGACTGGAAAACTTCCGTTACGACGATATCGCGGAAATTTTCCACGGGCTTCTTCTGAGGAAACGCATTCACCGAGGTCACTTGATGACCGCGCGCGGCCAGCGCCTTCAGGTAGGGCACCACATTGATGTATTGCGATGGACCCGGAAAGGGGAATATTGCCAGAATGCGGGCAGCTTCCAGCTGGCTTGGAAGCATCAAAATGATTGGTAGTACCAGACTACATAGTCGTAACGCGAGCATTTCCGCAAGCGAAACCGTGTAACGCAGTCGGATTCCGCTGATCAACTAAATTTTTCAAACGAAACAAGCCCACTTGGGGGCATTATTATTTAAATTAAACACTCGGACACCCAGACAGACGTGCATGCGATAACAATTGCTGCCAGCAACGAATCGCAGTGATACCGCACCCCAGCCCACTTCAAATAGCCAGTCAGCATTACATATGTGAGACTGTTACGAGATGATTGAGTTAATTTGCCTTCTCCTCAGCATATGCTCACTTTGTGTCAAGGTCAAGGTCATATATACTCATATGTAGCCATTGAGAGAAAATAGCCATAGAAATAAAATAGCGCAAGTCATGATTGTCAGCAAGGTTCTCATCTCTCATCTCATCTCTTGATATCTCAGCTCTTGCTATAGATCACAGGCGTATATCTCGTATAGACACATTGATCTGGGAGACCTCATAAGAACTAGAAATTGGTTAACGATGCTTAGATGCTGTTCAAGCAGATCAAGTTTATTTTAACTTGTTTTAGCTTTCGTCACTCCTGAAATTTTAATAATAATTCCACAATAAACTCGCAAGTTATTCAAAAGAACGCTGACTGTATAATGTGTTTTTTATATAATTTTATATTTATATTTTAATTAATGTAATGTAATTAATATAAGAAACTTAGGATTACTTTGCAGTGTAGAGTCTTTCACAGTGTGGTTCGCTTGACTGTAGCTTCTCCTATCAGTTAATACAATAACTTTTAGCACATATGTAGACTCATTTAAGTTATAATACATTCTTGCTGCTTATCAGTTTGACTTCATTGAGCTATAAAATGCATTAATCTGACAAACAGTAAACCAGCAATAAAAAAGTGCATTGAATTCCATTTATGTAAGTACATATATATTCTCGTATTGGCAAATGCTCAATATTATTATAATTAATTTGAATTAGAGACTGAAATCAGTAGTGTAATAGCAATTTGAATAAATTATGTTTGTGAGTATTGTTAAATCTTAACGTCGACAAGCCACTTTTAGTTATTTACAAGTAAATACAAAACATATTAATAATTATAATTCTGAACGCTCTTCAGCTCTACTGAGACTTCAGTTTCAGTTTAGTGTCTACTTTAGAGCGTTTACCTAGCAGGTAACGTGCTACTCTCAACAGAGTCGAGAGGGTGAAGAGAAGTGACAAGAGAATAATAGAGGCGACAGCACATAGGAGACCCCAGGTGTCCAAGCCGTGCAGCTGAAGGAAGTTCAAGTCACGCGATGCTGATCTCAGATGTGGTGCCCCCTTATGTCGTAGTACATACTCCGTCCACCAGATGGCGCGTTCGAGTGGAGTATCCTTTTGGTCTTTGTAGAGTTTCGACTTTAGCTGCACAGCCTGAGCATAGCTATCGTTTGTGAGTAGCTCAAGGATCTGATCTTGTAACAGAGTGGCATTTAAGCTCCACAAATCGAGACCCAGACCATAGCCCGCCTGCTTCGCACGCTCCACATTCAGGTGCTGATCGTAGAAGATGGGCAGACCCAGCACCGGTTTGCCAAAGTAAATGCTCTCGATGGTGCTCAGCAGGCCGCCATGTGTGATGAACAACTTGACATTGGGATGCGCCAGAATGTCAGTTTGGGGAAACCACTTGCTGATAAGCACATTCTCTGGCTGATCCTCAAGCTGCTCCTGCTCAAACTTCCACAAGACGCGCTGCTTGAGGCTGCCTAAGGCCTGCAAGAGCACCTTGCGAGTTGCCTCTGGTAAATCGGAGCTCTTTATGTTCGAGCCCATTGAGAAGTATACGACACCATCCGGGGCATCCTCAACAAACTTGGCTATCTCTGGGGGCAGCGGCTTCGGGTCCCGTTGCTCCTTTAGGTGGAGGCCGCCCACCTCAATCATGTTGGGCAGATAGGCACGAGGGTAGCTGAGCGAAAAGTGCTGGCCGAGCAGCATTAATGCGAAGCTGTCGAGCACCTGATCCAATGTTCTGGTAGCCTTGGGAAAGTATTGCCTGAAGAGCTTTTCCTGGCTGGGAATATGCACGAGGCGCTTGTGCAACCAGGCGACGGATGCCTCCCAAACATTCCCCAGGCGCTGCTCGTAGCTCATGTGCTCGGTGCGGGAGGACAACAGCATCGGGTTAAACGCCAATGGCGAGATGTTGCCCATCAGCTCATCAATGTGCCGATCTGTGCCATACGATGAGATGCCAATTGTCAGCGCATTGAAGTGCTGCGCCAAGCCGAATAGTGCCTCGGTCTGCACCGTTTCCAGGATAACCAAATCGAAGGATTCCTTTGCCTGCAGCAGCAGCTTGACTGCAAGATCCTCAAGCACACTCGCCGTGAGCATATTGAGGAACTCTGTGGTCATCGTAAGCATTGTCCACTGTCCGGCTGGCTGAGCGAAGTCCGCACTCCCAAAAGCTATTGAGTTGTATAATGGGTATCTTATCAATCGTATCAATACAATATCAATACATCGTCATACCAGCCATCAGCTCATGTATTTTGGTGGCCCCAATTACCCTAAAGTTCGGCTCCACTTCACTGCTGCCAAACGTGTTAATCACTGTGACATTGTGACCTCTGTGCGCCAACTCCTTGAGGTACTGCTCCGCGAAGATGTACTGCGATTTGCCGGGGAATGGAAACACCGCCAGGATCTTTGCACCTTGCACTTCAACTCCGATATCCACAAACAGCCGGCAGAGCAGAATGCCCAGCAACCAACGCAGCTCCATTCTAGCGCCTAACACCGAACTGGCTCAATGTCTCGTCGTCAACTAAATCAACAAACGACAAACAACAAATTAAAGTTGGTATGGTTATCGCCAAAAAACGCTGTTAATTATCAAAAGCGGAGGGTCGGAAGAGAGAGGGAGAGAGAGAGAGCGAGTGAGGGGGCGAGAAAAAGAGAGAGCGAGAGAGCAAGAGAGTCCATTGAAGCCTAACGCCGTTTGCCTTATGCCACTCAAACATCGTTGTCCCCTTTTGTTATTCTTGTTTTAATTTTATTTATTTGCGTTATTTTTAGAAGCGTTTAAAAATTTCGACGGGAGCGACGACATCAGCGCGCGCGTTTGACAAAACAATTTTATTTGTTTACTAATTTTATGTTGTTATGCAAGTAACAATCTGCTCTCTCTCGCTCTCTCCCTCTCTCGCTCTCTGCCGCTGCCTGGCTCTCCCTTTCATTCATTCTCTCTTGCGCTCTGTCATTCTCTCTCTCTCTCGTTTGTCAAACAAACGAGTTTGTTCCTAAGCTCAGCGTATTCTTTGTACACATATGGGAACAGGTCTGCCCACAGTGTTAAATTGAGCGTGAAAAGCGTTACTGAAAATGATATTCTCAGAGAATTGATTGCATTGCACTGCACTGCCAAATATTGGGGCGAAACAAGTCAATTGAAACAAATGAATTGTCTTTAAAAGTACATAAAGTCCGATTAATTATAGCATACTAATATATATTGTGATATTATATTTATATTACACGAATATTATATATGACTAGTTAGTCTAGCAAGTGGACTAAGATGCCTACTGCAGTCATAGTATGTAGCTTAAACTAAGTGCAGTAGAAGATACTAAGGATATCAAATCTCAACAAGTTCAATATGATTCAACAAAATAATTGTAGAACAGAAAAAAGTATTGTTTAAAATATTGTAAAATTGTATATATTTGTTGGTAAATGTAAAACGTTTAGCTTCAAATATAAAATATATAATAAATCCATTAGTTAACTAAATGTAATATAAATAATAAATAAATATAACATAAATTGTTTAAATAAATTACTGAGAAAGCATTGAAAATATTATGATTTTTATGATTCATTTTAAATGTATTTTCCTATTCGATCAGCACCTGAAAATAGTTGTAGAGTGCTTTAAATCTATTTGTGTGTGTTACTATAAATTTGACCGATTTACGAACTGTTTGATAATGAATATGATTAGATTAGCAAATCAGCATTGCTTTGTGTTAATTGAAACATATAGTATATGTGTATAAATGTATTAGAACACTGTGAAAAGGCCTTCAAATAATTAATAGCTAATTACTGTATGGAAAAATAAGATAGTTTTTTATTTTAGTATTGTAAATCGTTACTTCATTCGCTTCTTATTTCTCTGTTGTCCATTTGTGGCATATTAAACAAACAGAATCTATTTGAGCTTCTATTAAGAAGCTGCAACAATTTGTGGAGCAATTTGAGCAGACTAATGAAGAGCAGATTGTCCAAGCAAAAGTAATCCATGAACTTCACATTCGAGAGAGAGATTCGCATATGGGGCGCAGTAGACAACTGTGTCCAGTGGATGCACAGATTGATCCCGAAAGATTGGACATTGTGACGATATTGAGGCTGATCCAGCAGCTGTTGGAAGACTCTCGAGTCATCGTAAAAAGGTCGAGCAGCAGAGCCGCACCTTCTAATTGCATACGCTCCACATTGCGGAACTGCTCGAAGAAGAGGGACAGACCCAGCACGGGCTTGGAATAGAGCGTCGAATCAGGTAAAAATATAGATTGCGTATCATCAACTCTTCAGAGATGAGCACTCAGCAGTCCATGCTCCAATCCCCTTCACTTGTGGCCAGACCAATCAATGTGGCATTGAAATGTGCCCCCATTCCAAAGGGGGGAATCTGGGCAGGATGACTCCATCACAATAAGATCGTAGGTCAGCTCTTACTGCATCAGTTGCTGCACTTCTGCATTGTCAAGTGCATTGAGACAGATAGTTGCTTATGGAGTTCAACTCACCCCATTGGATCAGAATTGGCTGCAGAATTCATGGCCAGGGTCCAGCGAGGCTAGCATATGGGGAGTCAATAGACTACACTGCGAATTCATGTCGTATGGAGAGACAAGCAGAAGCTGTTGCAAGATTGATTAATTGAGAGTCCGTTAACCGAAACGATCCAATGAGCTGCACAAACGGAATCCAACTGAAGCACAAGTGCCATCGAACTGGCTCACCAACTGCCAAATAGCAATGCGGACTGATAAGATTAGCGTACGGCTCTCCAATATTTGCCAGCTATCTGAGCCATATCAGAACATCAATATTACTCATGTCAGTACAAAAGAGAGCTGTGCAATGTACGGACGTTTTACATTATGGTAGGGCGCATTGCCAGTGCTCTGTTGGTCCTAGGGCTGTGCCCGCAGCTGACACAAGCGGCCAGTATATTAGCCGTGTTTACATACACCTCCGCCTCGCCGTATCTCCTGATTGCGCCCTATATGCGAGCCCTTGTCCGCAATGGCCATCAGGTGACCATAGTTTCGTCCCGCAGCCATTTGGAGGATATTGATGGGGCTCGGCACATTCGTGTGAAAATGCTGGATCAGCTGGTGGAAGGTAAAAGACTAATTCAGTTTTGATTCAGTGTGCAATCGCAGATAGTCTGCTATTCATTGCAGATCTGATGAACTTTGACTATGAGGCGACGTATCCTTTGTCGAAGTGGGGAGAAGCAGCGATGATATCGCAGTTCTTTCGCAATTCCTCACGCTACACTCTGAGTGACGCTGGGGTGCAGGCCCTGCTGCGGGATCCCAATGCCCATTTCGATATGGTCATTCTGCAGGCATCCCACACAGATGCACTCTACGGCTTTGCGCAGCATTTCAATGCCGCCTTGGTGGGCATTTCGGCATATGCCACCGCTTGGAATATCGATTATCTGGCCGGGAACAAGGCACCCAGTGTGTACGAGCCAATGGTGCCGGAGGGATACTCCAATGGCTACAGTCTGTTGGATAAGTTTAGGAATTGGGTCTACATTACAGAGGAGTGGCTGGTGGAGCGCCTGGTTTACCTGCCGCAGCAGGTAGCCCTGTACAAGCATTACTTCAATCAGCCCGCCGAGGCTCTCTATGATATCCGACGCAACTTCTCGCTGATGCTGATTAATCATCACTTCAGTCTCGGCCGCGCCAGATCGAATGTGCCCAATGTCATCGAAGTGGCGGGCATGCATCTGAATCAACCGGAGGCTGAGATGGAGGCCTCGCTGAAACGTTTCCTAGATGAGGCAGAGCACGGCGTCATCTACTTCTCCATGGGCATGGAAATCATTAGCAAGTGGCTGCCACAGCAAATGTTGCAAGTGCTGCAGCAAAGCTTTGACCAACTGCAGTGGCATGTCGTCTGGAAATTCGAGCTGGAAACGTTGCACAACAACTCTGAGAGGGTTTATGTAAGACCACTTTTGCCGCAACGCCAGCTGCTGGCCCATCCCAACGTCAAGCTGTTCATCACCCACGGCGGAATCCTAAGCATCATTGAGGCTGCCTACCATGCTGTGCCAATGCTCTGCCTGCCAATGTACTACGATCAGTTCGGCAATGCGGAGCGTATGAAACAGGCAGGCGTGGCTCAAATTCTGAACATACCCACAATGACCGTTGAGTCCACAATGCAGGCAATCAAGGAGCTCATCGAGAATCCCATCTTTGCTCACAATGCCAAGCAGATGTCCATGCGACTTCACGATCAACCCATGAAACCACTTGAAACGGCTGTTTGGTGGACGGAATATGTGATTCGTCACAAGGGCGCACCACATATGCGCCTCTCCGAGCAGGACATGTCCTTCATGCAGTACTACAGTCTAGACATCGCATCGGTGATCTTTGGCCGCATTGGGTTGGCCGTGGTAATCGTTAGCTGTATCGGGCTAAAGGTATTGAAGCTGTTGATGCCCTTTCAACTGAGACACTACCATGTGCACCTACTCGACTGAATTTTATCAGTTACGGCAAAGCGACTAAGCCATGCACAGCGAAAGAGAGTGATAAGGGAACATATGAGGAGAGACAGAGAGAGATAGAGAGAGAGAGAGGAGAGAGACAGAGAGAGATAGAATTCGAATCTACTTGCTTGTTTCTGATAGTAGTACAATCAATAGATAACTTACAAATTAAATAAAATAGAACAAATATTGTAACAATTTGTGATTGTAGAATTGATAAAATTGCTACGTAACATTAATTTTTAAATTTGATTTTATTGTACCCTATTATTTGTATGCCCATTAAAAACGTTTATTTTGGTCAAATGCTTGGCAAATTCAATAGCCGAGAATATGTATGTATTCAAGCTTAATACAATCATATTATATATTCCAAACTCTTTCAAGTATTTTATTATTTAGCTAGAAGAGCATTCTTAGGATCCTACATATATTGCTGTAGTATATATTGAGCAGAGCAGCGGACCAGCGTCCTT
The DNA here is from genome assembly GCA_035042075.1 of Drosophila macrospina. NCBI lineage: Eukaryota > Metazoa > Arthropoda > Insecta > Diptera > Drosophilidae > Drosophila > Drosophila macrospina. Next base: position 522,881 of record JAWNLW010000397.1, on the reverse strand, counting down.
GGCCTGCGGAGCCAGAGGGTTTGTAAATGTAAAGGCAACTAAAAGTATGCAAAAATATAAGAGATTTTAATTAATAATGTCGCCTGAAAGTATGCAACGGCTATACATCGAAATCGAATACATGTAAGTGAGAGAAATCACAAATGAGCTATTTACGCTCTTAACCGAACTTCGTTTTTATTTTGCTTTTGATCGCAAAGGATTTAAGAGAGCGCATAATGCAAGAGCGAATGTTTGGTTCCATGGACTTATCTCGCTCTTCGCTTCAGCAGTTCGCAAGAGCCGCAACTATGTTCCACAACTAAAACGAAACGATTTGTTTGCCATTAAATGCATAACAAAATCCACACAGCCAAAACCAAATATTTCGTTCGTCAGCAAAATGCTTATATATATAATATGATATAAAATATAATTTTGTTTTGCAATTTGAAGCTCATTTTTCAAGACTAATGATCTGCTGCTATTTTAACAATTGATTTTAATTGCATAATCTATTAGTAAATACATTTGCAATGCAAATCTATAAAACTGATATTGTTCCATGAAACCAGAAAGAATTTAACTTAATTTTACAAGAATTAAAAATTATAATAAAAAACCTTCAAGTTTGATAGAACTTTTTCAATATTCCCATTTATAATTTTAAAGAGCACACAGGTCACGCGCTTGTTTTCAATTCTTTCATTTCTATGCAGGAAGTAGATAAATACCAATTCTATGATTTCAACTAATTGGTTCATTGAAGTCGTGGCAAAAGGAGAAAAGGATGGACATCCTTCTAAGTACACTTGGCAGCAGCCACGTAATTACAAAACTTTCCTTCATCGGCCGGCCATTATCTGTCCCTGACCCAAGGAATAGCCCTCTCCCATAAGTATAACCGCACTCATTACGCATTTTACATCAATCAGCACGTGCCCAGCATGCTTTGAACTCTTTTTTCATTCTCCCAACGATATTCCCAAAGCAAATGGAAGGATAAAAAATTAAAAAGGGGGCTACATTAAAATGCGCAACTGAAGTTGGCAACAAAAAAGTGCGCACAATTGCGTTCACAATTGCTGGGTGAAATACCCCTGAAATACGTCCGGGACGAACATAGGCGTGGATCTGCGGTCCTGAGCCAGGTACAGCGTTTCTGACCATTCAGGCATTATGTGGCTTCTGTCTATTTCTGTCTATATCAGCTTCTTTCAATGGTTTAGTCATTTGCCATAATGTTCCAAATCAGTGGTAATTGCCTAACAAAGGCTTTTGTACGTTAAATAATTCGAGCATACTAAAGTATTTGTTACATTATAAAATCGAATTTAATTTTTATTTTAATTATGCCTTAACTTATATAAAGTTTCGAGAGAAAAAAACACTGAAGTTTTTTAAATTATTTTCGGAAATTAATCGAAAATGATTGTGTCCCCAAATCGGACCAACAACTCGGCCAGAAAATGGTCGAAACGTGTTGTCAATTTAATGTTTATTGCAGATTTTTATTTGATTTTATGCTGCAACATTTAAATTTATGTGACGGCCATAAACTGGCAGAGTGTCTAATCCAAAAATTCTTGTGAAATTGCGAAGTCGAGCATCCACATTGGATTGTGTTGCGAGCTGGGCGAGTTTTATTGGCCATTTGGCAGGCCAACAAACTTTTTGGTCAATGCTCAAGTGGATGGCTTTCATTGGCGCTTAACTAACTGAAATTAAGTAAACTTTCTTTTGACTTTCATAAGCCTTTTAATAAGCCATAATCCCGCAGGCCTTTTGTAGATTGTGCGCGCACACACACACACACACACATAGACACAAAGGACACACACTGACATCATAAAAACTAATTAACATTCTAGCGGGCCATGAAAAACGCATGCAATAAATATCATCAATGCTAGCAAAAGAACTTTATTAAAAGTACTTTTAATCAAATTCCATCGAGGCTTCTGCTGCTTCAGCTTTGCACTGGGGATCACATTTGAGGCCTGATTAACTTCCTAACACACATGCAAAGCGTGTTCGCCACACTATTACAACTATTCCAGCTGAAGACTTGCTTTCTGTCGACTGATTTCAGCAAAGGTCATATTAATTATTTTATTCATTCTGTTTAGCCTGATACGGATCAACATTTATCTAAGCAAAGCCAAACAAATGATGATAATAATAAAAATAATATAGAGTATTATTTATAATAATAATTCAAATTATATTTATATTTATAGTAAAGATAAATAGATGACATTAGATAGATAATGTTTTGAATACAGCTATAAATATAGTTAGGGTATTTAGGCTTCTGCTTGCTGACAGCTCAGTTGCAAACTCCTTTGTTGGGAAACTTGTGCGGCAGGCTTTTAATTAGCGTCTACCGTCTAAATCCCAGTGTGCATTACGCATACGACGCGTTGGCTGCTACTGTTGCTACTGTTGCTACTACAGGCAATGTCCTTTGCTGTTGCCATTGCTGTTGCTGTTGCTGCTGTGCCGATGGCGCGTTTGTCGCGTTGTCAGTGCTTCTGGGCGGCTCGAGCACGATTTTAATTAATTAGACTTTTATGAGGCGTGCATGCAGCTAGGCGTCGGGTTAAGGCCCAGTTATTGTTTTTGGCTTAATAAGCGACTTCGTTCGGTCCGCGCTTTCAGCTTTACACGAACAATAGATGGAACACGCACACACACACACACACACACATACGTACATACATATAAAAATGTTGCCTTATTTTGTGTTGTTGTTGTTATTGTTGTTGTTGTTGGCACGCTGATATTTCGGGTAAACATGTCCAAAGGGCCATGTTCGTTGTGTGGTAATGAAAATTGTGGTCGCATTATGCTCAGCATTTGGCATAATTGCAGTCAGGATATGCGTTTATGCTCAGAGATTACTTTTTGTGGCCGGCCGTTGACCAACGGCCAAACTCAACGGCCAAACTCAACGGCCAAACTCAAACGGCAACGGCAACGGCAACAGTAATAACAACAGCTTCAACGACAACAACAACAACAAGAAGAGCAACAACAAGGGGAACATTATGTAATGTCAGTGAGCTGAATACCCATAATAAAAGCCAGACGATGTCGCATTTGTATAAAGAAATAAAAATACTATCCACCATTCTTTGTGTGTTTTATCATCGTTGGGGTTCTCGGACTCCCTCTCCCTCTCTCTCTCTTCACGTTGCCGAGCAAATTAATTTGCACTTCTTTTATTTGTTGCCCGACAAATTTGGAGTTGTTTGCATTTAAAGAAGTTGCAGCAGCGCTTTCGAGTTATGTTAGCTATGTTAGCCACAGTTGCTGCGGTTGCCAGCTCTCTCTGCAGTTGACTGCCAAATAGTTGACATGAGAGAAGTTAACTTAAATTAAATATGATAGACAAAAAGTAACGAAACTAATATCAAATGAAGCAGAATTAAATTAGAGAATTCTCTTTGACAAATCAATCAAATAGTTTACTAAACATTTGTTTTATAAACTTAATTACATGAATTCATGATTCAGCTCTAATTTGTGCATCGTAATTACGAGACAAATGAAAAATGTCTGGCTCATGAGGGCTTTAATGCCATCAAAGAGTAATAGGAGAAGAATGAAAGATCTATAGAAGCAGTATAATCAAATGCATAAAAATGCTTTTTATATAATAATTAAAATGCACACAAGAATTATGCGTTGAGGAAATAAAAAACTTTTGCTCAACATAAAGAAAAGGGGAATAAAAATAAAAGAAATTATTGTTATGAATATTATGCATTATGCTGACAGCAACAAAAGAAATGAAAACGCGACCCAAGCACCGGCTCAAAGCTATTGCATAGAGACAGAGTTATAAAAAAAGCACAACAACAACAACAGCAACAGCAACAATAACAACAGCAGCAGCAGCAGCAGCAGCAGCAACAACGTGGCAAAGAAGTAATCCGCTTGTTAAAAATAAACGAAAATAAAACGTAGCACAACGAGGCGGAGCCAGGAGCTGGAGCGAGGAGCAGGAGCGAGGAGGAGGCTGCAGTGAGTTGAAGATGGAGGCTGGCTGGCCGAGGGGGCAAGTGCGGGGAGCAGCGCACAAAACATAATCATCATAAACCGGAAATATCCCGTCGGCGAAACATCCGCACATAAATTTCTTAAATAGTCTACAATTTTTCGCTGCCGTTCGGCATTTGCCGTTTTGCCGTTTGCCGTTTTGCCGTTTTGCCGTTTTGCCATTTACCGTGTTGTTGCTTATTGTTTGTTATTGTTGTTGTATCGCGTGTAAATACATTTAAGTATCTGCTGGCCGCCCACGTCGCTGCGTCCGCGTACAGGCTCAAACGCAAAACTTGGCCAACTGCAATAAACACACAAATTAACCCCTAATACCAACAAACGGACAGCACAGAGTGAGCAGAGCAGCATCAGCAGCCAAATGACAATAGCACCCAAGGACGAATGTCCTGCCAGGGCTGTGTTAGCTTCAACAGCGACAACAACAACAACAACAACAACAGCTTCAACACAACTCACATAAATAAAATATTACAATTTTAATTTGTCTCTAATCCCAACGGAGCACAGGGCTCCTGGCTCATTGAGGCGCGTTATGTGGCTTGGTCTGCAAGATTGTAGATAGTTTAATAAATAGAAGTGGCCTCAAAGGCTGTCCCTTTGCCAAGGAAAGCCTTTGACAACTGCTTTAGAGTGATTTTATTTACTTCAAAGGAATTGTTTCCATTGAATGAACTCAAAGCAAAGTAGTAAACATCAACATAAATATGTTCTTTTATTCGCTTTAGCAGGTAAACAAACCATTCATTCATTCAATGAAGAGCAATACGACTAAGCAGAGTCAACTGTAGTTGCTTAATTTTGTTAACTAAGTTAACTACTACAACTTGTGCTACTCTGAGCTCGTGCTTCAATTCATTCATTCTTTGCTCGTGTCTACGTCTTTGCTCTCCGAATTAAGTCTATTTTTTAGGGTCTTTCTACTGCCTCGCTTGTCACGTCAGCATGCAGCAGACACACTGCGTATACGCAATCTACACAGTCACTTAGTGCACTATGCAAAAATAGCAGACGCGCTAAAAGACGCTGCACATTTCACTTGGCACGCACTCGACTCAACTCGCCTCGGCCATGGCCTGCAGCTGGACTATGCCAATACCAAACAGCAACAACAACAATAACTACTGCTATGGCAATAGCTGGCAACAAAACTCAACAGCCTTTAGGCTGTGTTGCTGTTTCCTCTTGCTGTTGCCTCTCGCTGTTGCCTCTTGCTGTTGCCTCTTGCTGCTGGCATTGCTATTGCGATTGCCTGGTCGCTATTGCTTTCACGTCGCCTTTTATTATTTCACGCCATTTCAACAGCCGTGAGGCAACAAGATTATTTATGCGTTTCTCACTGTAGACGAAGTCCCAGGCACGCTTTAAAATGCCCCGGACGTGGCTCCGGACACGAACACAGCCATTGACGCGGTGCGGGGTTCCAAATTCGTATCCGGTGTAGTGCGTGTGATGGGGTAGGGAGCGCGGGCGTAGGCGGAGGTCATGAGTGTGGCCAAACGTATTTTGTAGACGCGCGTGTTTGGACACAAGTTAGCGTACTGTCAGCCAGAGTATGAGTACATGCGTTGGGCTACAACAGCAGAAATTGTTGCCTACTTCGCGGCGCTGTAACAATGAGCCGAGCCGAGCAACGGAACGCAGCGCAACGCAACTGAATCCAGTTATTGTGATTTTTGGCAATGAATACGAAATACTAACTGTTCCTCCTTCCTCCTTCTTCCAATTACCATCTGCCGTCTGGCAGCTCCCCCCGAACTTCACTTGCTTCTCGCGTTACGCGGCTATGGGAAGATGCTTCTGCCGCTTTTGACAAATGGCTTCGATGATGTTTTTTATTGCACAGAGCTATCTGCTGAACTGTGTGACTATAGCTTGTGACAGCCTCACACACACATTGAAGTATATAATACGTATATGTATATAAGATTTATATATATATATATATATATACATATATATATTTGCAGCACGCATTGCGCATACGTAAATTTCGACTGTTCATCATTTGCGTCTCGTCTGACCAAATATTTGATTCTGTTTTGTTTTGTCTGTCTGTTGCTCTCCGTATTGTTTCAGTTTGTGTGTGTGTTTTGTTTTGTTGTGTTTTTATTGTTGTCATGTTGTTGCCTTGGCCGTAATGGCAGCTCGTAAAAATGTTTCATTTATGCTAAATTCATTTTTGTGACTGCGAAATCTGTTGCCGCGCCAAAGCAATAAAAGGATTCCCTCCATTCCATTCTCATCTTTTCTCTGCTGATGCCTAATACTTGATTCTATATTTGTCTCTTTTCTATGCTTCCTTCGTGGTATTTTTTCCTTCTTTTTTCCTTTATTTTTTTCTTCGTTTTTGTGGCTTCCGCTTTCTTGGGTGCTGCTTATTTGTTAAGACCATATTACAACAGCGGGACTGCGACTCGACTCGACTCGACGAGTAAATACATAGCAAATTTATTGGGCTACAAATTATATTTGCTTTGTTCGCAGTTAATGAGTCTGTTAATGTTATGTGTTTGCATTTTGAGTGTTCATAAAATTGCTGGAATTGCTGAGTGAGAACGGCGCTCTTTCCACCTGAGCCAACTAGACAACCGTAATAATAATAAGTTGGCACTAGCTTGCCTGATTAATGGACGGTTGGATGGATGGCTGGATGTCTTACCTTCTGATGCCGCATAATTACTCAATAATGTGCTGCAAAATCGTAAAAGCGTAGAAGTTAAAAGGTAAGAACTTCGCCTGCGACAACGACTCACACTCGGTCAGGCTGTAAAATTAAAATCAGTTGCGTTTTATGTGACAATGGGTTAAGCCATGAAATCAGCTTAAAGCAACTTATAGCTAACCATAAAAATCATCTGAAAAATAGCTACACCAGATGAGACAACACTTATGAAATGCACACACTCAGCAATACCCTATACTATTGAGAGAAGTATGAAACAAGCAGATATTCAAGTCAAAGCAAATAGCAAAGGCGAACTTATACTTATTGTTCTGTGCGTAATCTTTGTGCTCATAGGTATTAATGTATTTATGCTTATAAGTAGTATTAACACTAATCTCTTTGTGCGTCACTTTATTAACTTTTAGCTTCAACAAACATTTTCACGCTAATCACTGAAGCTAATCAAAGTCGCAGCCACAATGGAATTAGTTGAGTGTGGAGCCAACATTTAATGGCATACTTTTATAAATAGATTTTCATATTTGAAAATCTCAGTTTGGCGATTGCCACAGCTCCACAATAATGAGGGGTAGAAGTACACAAATCAGAGACTCAACAAGCTGTGCAACAATTCGCACCCTGCCCCCATCCACAGTGTGGCAAGGAGAGTACGTAGTCCACGTAATCTTCAGCGAAGCGTAGACTTCAGCGAAGGACCACAGTGTGAAAGCATAAAAGCAGAGAAGAGAGAAGAGAGAAGAGAGAAGAAGGGCAATTGAGATGAAGGAGCTGGAGTTGGAGCTGGCAGGCGGCATGTCATTAAATGCGAGAATCCATTAAAAGCCGAAAATCAAACCAACTTTATTGAATATCAAATTAACATGTTCATAAAAATGCGCACATTAAATTAAAAGCCGAGCTGCCGAGCAAGGAGCGAATGCAAAGGACTGGACAATGTCAATTTCATTGGCTGCACGGCGAGGCGAAGAGGAAATAATAAAAATTAACTATCGGACCATAGTCGGGGCGTAAACAAATACTCTTGGATATATATCCACACACCATGTTTATGCGCCAAGTTATATCATGAAAAGTCACTTCACGTATAATTTCGATTCTAAAGTTTGAAGCGTTAAATTCGCTTTTAATTAACGTGTAAAAGTGTAAGTCCAGGGAGATTTTAAAGCTAAGCTCTACTGTAATACATCTAGCAATTATTTGGATTGGAAAAGCAATAAATTATATGGAAGATTCCATGGAATTTTCAACTTCAGCTCCTTGAACTTTGATCTAAATGTAAGGTTTCAGAAACAGATTTCTCCGAAATATACGCATAAACCGAATCAGAATTCGTATCTCTAAGGAGTAGAAGTAGCGGCGACATTTTATTTATTTATTTCGCTTAGGTGACAAGGACGCTAAGGACATGGCTCCTTTTCACAGTTGCAAAGCGACAAATATCGACACACCCAGCTTGGGTATGTTTATGCTCGTGTGTGTGTGTGTGTGTGTGGCTGTGTGTGTAATTAAGTGAGGCATAAATAAAATGCCTTTTTAGTATTCATCACAATTTATGCTAAGCTCTCAAGGCGTCAAGTCATATAGTCCTAAGTTGCGTCTGTTTCTTGTTGCCATTGCATAACTAAGTGCGCCTGGCGACAGTCACAATAATAACAGCAGCAACAACAACAACAACAGTAACAACAACATCATCAGGGACTACAACAACATGACAGTTGGCTAAGGACCTCGGTGTTGCGCCTAGCCATCCATTTGGCCGCAGCCTCGCAGCTCATCAAATATGCAATTAAATCAGTTTCCGTTTAATTAAACCGGAAGTGCGTTGGTTCGAGCGCCCACGCAGCCGTATTGGCTATGGATTGTTGGCGCACCCACACACACACAGAGACACACACACACACACACACACACACAGATACAGACACACAACTCCAATACATTCATCGCAGCGTAATAGGAAACGTTGAGCATTGTGGTTTGCTTTTTAAGTGCTTCGTGGGGTGAAAATTTTTTACATTTTTATGAGATTCTTCGCAGTGTTTTCTTCATTTTCCATGCAATATTTTTGCATTTTATTGAATCGAAATGTGCACGATTTCTGATTGTGTTTCCATCTAGTATATCGGGTTGGTTCTGTGTGTGTGTGTGGGTGAGCTGAAAATTCAATGAGTAGAAGCATTTGGCTAGTTAATGGAAACGCAAATGGTTTTGTGCCTAGTAAGCCGGCAAGTAGACTAGCAATTAGCTGGCCATGGTCATTTCCATTAAGCTCAAAAGTGGTTGCTTCTGCTTAAAGCCGAGGCATCAGCCAAACTGGCTAATTAAACCACGTGAATTGTCTGTCTTAAGAAATGCCACACTCAGCTGCAACAACGACAACAGCAACAACAACAACAGCAACAACAATAAACTTGTCGCCACTGCTGCCAAGCATGACAACCGGCAGCAACGGCGTTAATTATTAATTAAGAATGAAAACAAGCAAAAGTAAGTTGCATGCGCGCACTTTCGCTGCACAAAAGTCTAGCGAAATTGCCACAATTTCCAGAGTCGCCCGTAAGCCCGTAAGCACATGCAACGTATTTCACTTCAGTTATCTACATTTCAGTCGGGTATTGCACATCTATCGTCTGCCTCGTGGCAGCTCAATGGATGAACAAAATGTTCAACGGACCTGCTCCCAATAAGCTGCAATTTACTTGCTCAGAATCGGTTTTAGGAGATTCTTAAGAATCTTTCAGCAGACTTAGTAATTTATTTTTATTTAAAAAATATACTATATTAAATTAATCATAATAATTGTTTTATTTTAATTTATTTAAATTATTATTATTTTATTATTATATAATATTTATATTATATATTATTAAATTAATCATAATTATTGTTTCATTTTAATTTATTTAAATTATTATTGTTTTATTATTGCTTAATATTAATTTAAATTTATTTTCATTTAATAAATAATATGAAATCATTTATTTTGCTTTATTTTAATTTATGAGTTATTATTAATTTATTATTATATAATATTTAATTTAATATAATTTATAATATTATGTTAATCATAATTATTGTTGTATTATAATTTATTTAAATTATTATTATTTTATTATTTTCTAATATTTCATTTAATTTATTTTAATTTAATATATAATGTAATTTTGTTTTATTTTAATTTATTAAAATTATTAGAAAATTATTTATTATATAATTTATTTTAATTTAATATATAATATTATGCTAATCATAATTATTGTTTTATTTTAATTTATTAAAATTATTAATATTTTATTTTTGTTTAATATTTACTTTAATTTATTTTAATTTAATATATAATATTATTTTTACTATTATGTTAATCAAAATTATTGTTAGTTAAATTATTATGTTTATTTATTTTTATTACCTATTTCTATCTATTTTTATGTTTATATAATTTAATTTGCTTTAGTTGCAACACTCAGTCTCAGATTTCTTAGTAGTAATGTTGTAATTTTATTCATATTTAAGTTTCTAGTACAATTTTCTATATTTATATACAGTATTATTATTCTTAACTGTTATTATGGTTCTTATCAGCTAATCTTGCGAGTTAGAAGAGCATTCTCAATTTGGTAGCCTCGCCTCGTTCTGGCTTATTGTTTGCTATTCAACTACTTGTCTGCGTCGTCAAGGCATTTGTATAATAACTGTGCCACTAGCTTTTACATAGCAACATCCATTCATATACATATGTATATATATATATATATATATATATAGCATTCTGGCATACCTAGCTATTATCCAGCATAGTCAACGACAGTCACGACAACAATGAAGACAACGAAGACGACGAAGACGACGAAGAAGATGAAGAAGCTGAAGAAGATGAAGAAGATGAAGATGCTGAGGATGCTGCGGATGATGATGGTGTTGATGCTGTGGCAGAAGCCTCCGATTCGCATTGTTGCCATAAGTTAATTTGCGTCTCAGTTATGCATGTGTGTCAAACTTGTATGCGTGTATCTGTGTCTGTGTGGGGGCTGTGTGTGTGTAATTTTTGCATTAAAACTTGAAAATTTAACTGCCCCAAGTGATACATGCATCGTCAACTGGCTGACAATTATCTTGGCTGCAACGGCAGCTGTCTCAACTCGTAGATGTAGTAATTAGCATGAGCATAACTGTAAATACTTTTCCATAATCAGACACACTCACACACACACACACACACACCTGCACATGCACAAATGCAAAAAGACACTATGCTGCAGGTAATTGAAACAAATGCATATTTAATAGATTGCCATAAATGTTAATATGCCACATGTCAATAAAACAATCGCCGCTTGGCCTAATAATTGATTTTGCGTATTTATCACTCAAATTACTGCTAATTGTCAACTAATATGAAATGGAATTAATCAATGCCCTCTGCATGTACGTGAATGCCTATACCTATGCATATTTCTGTAGAAATATATATGATTAATGGACTTTACGTATGTGTACTTAAATTCCTTGGGTTACCCCAGTTGTAGTTAAGGTTTCATTGAACCCACTTCGAGTCTTGTTCAAATTGGCCAAGCAATTATGCTTCGCTTGATGGCTGCAGGCAATTAGAAGTAAGAATGCCAATTTCTCAATAGAGTCTATCATCATTATGGGAATGTCTGGCATGCCCTTTGAATCGGACATATGTTATATAAAGGGTGCTCCCAGTGCTTTCCATTAGTAAATGATGTTGTAAAGCTTCAATCATATACACAATTAGTCAGCGATTGCGGTTGGCGAGTTCCACGAAGCGATTTCGTCAATAAGTCACTGAAATGTTTCAATGAATGAATGAAATGTGTTTTCAAAGTTTTTCACAAAATTGATGAAAATTTGTTGAATTGTATTTTGAGAACATTCGCTGATTGTCTGTGCACACAGTGGGAGCATACAGTGGGAGCGAGAAAGCATTCGCCACTCATTCGTTTCTTTCTTTTTTCTTCAATTTTAATTATAAAACTTTTCATTTCGCGACTCTGTGCCTTAGTTTGGGGTAGTAATGGGGTCTTGCCACGGGTCTGTGCTTGATTACAGGGCGTGCTTATGCGCTGATTGCTTGGCTATGAGTTCCGCTTCCCTATCCCTGTTCCACTCCCTTTCCCTTTCCTTCGCATTCACCCATTTTATAGAAACCACACACACACACACACACACACACACACACACACACACAGCCACAGAGCCTGACTTTGCCATCATTATTGAGCAATGGCTCTTTACTTTTTGTTTGATTTCGCCTTTGTTTTCTATTGTGCTCGCATAGTTGTCCTTTTTGTTATTAATTTTCTTTTGGTCAAAGTTTTTTGTTTTCTTGTTTTATTTTGTTTTGTTTTGTTTTGGGAGCGTTCACAAACCTTTATCATTTGACCAGAAAACAGAAACATTTCGGCGATGGTTTTATTACTTTATAAATACTTGTTGGACCACGATTATTTGCGCAATGCCACAAGAAATACTTTTAACAATCATCATAATGGATTTCATGGCTGATTGCGCTAAAGGGGTTTCTTACCTTTTTACCTTTTCAGCCCCAAACCTTGTGCTTGCAGATTCTTGTTTCAGTCGTGGCATGACTGACATTCCAGGCGGCTTATTGATGCGCTCTCCAGTTTAATTTGCCAAATTAATTTGACAAAGACTTCTTTGACTGGCTACCTTTCGCATCTATTTCGTTTGCTCAGTCTCTCTCGCAAGCTCTCTTTCGCACCCTCTGGCCCTCTCGCTCTCACCTAATCTAGGCTGCCTTCAGAGCGTCTGAGTGCAGACAAAATAAATAAATACATATATAAATGTATGAAATCGTTTCTAAAATAAAGCCAGCCTGAACAATTTGCATATGTTATGCCAAAATATGCTGAATTTTGTAGTGCGGTTATTTTTTGTAACAACAGACAGACGAGCAGACTGACAAACAGTTGCCAGAGCTCAGAGCCCGCTCAGAGAGAGAGAGAGAGAGAGAGAGAGAGAGAGAGAGAGCGAGAGCGAGCGACTTACGTGGCAGAAACCCCATCGAATGTGAGAGAGAGAGAGACAGCAGCAGCAGCTGCAGACGACGAATTACAATTATGATGACACAAATTGGTTATGTTTTGCGTGTGTGTTTTTGGTCCTGGGGCTTCAATGTGTACTCTGCTCATATTTTGGGTTGTTTTACCATTTTTCCATATTTCCAGCTTTGTTTTTTACTTGTTAGCAAAGCGGCAACCCACAATGTCAGGCTACCTAGAGACAGGACAGGACAGGACACAGGACACGGGACACAGGACATGTGGTACACATGGCATGTGAGGCTTGTCATCATCATCGATTGCCTTTCCATGTTATTTTATTTGCCCTGCTTCAAAAAATGTATGCAACCCAAACGAGCTGCTCGGTGAATGTGTATGCTTTGCATACCTTATACATATGCAGTGAATTGAAGAGGTATATGGAACAATTTAAAGTATATACCAGCGTCATTGCAGCTTGAAAGCATCACATCAATCGAAAATGGCGAGTAAAGGGAAACAGAGAAAAGGCGACACAGCAACAGGGTATTAAAGCAGTCGCACTCACTCGACCTGAGATTATTTTCTTTTTGGTTTTCGGGCTGGCCAATGTAAATAAAAACAAAATCGTAAAAAATCATAAAGTATAATGCTTAAAAATGTATGTAAAAATGCTAGCTAGCCGTCTAAATGCTGGCCAGGGTCAGGCTACAGTAAGCCCTCGAAATGTTGGCACACAGAAAGCAGAAAACATAAAACATGAAATTGCATATAATAAAAATTCAAGTCATAAAGTTGTTGCTATTACACTGCGCAATGTATTGTGGCCGTATGTCTCTATGTCTGTATGTCTCTATGTCTCTATGTCAATGGGCCATATTAGGGTTATGCTCAGTGTGTGAGTCAGTGAGTCAGTGAGTGGGGCGGGGATTGGCTGTATAGCTCGTACCTTAAGACTCCGGTAAGTGACTAGAACAACGTTGATTGTGATTGGATCCAATGCGAATGGGACCACCTGACAAGGCTGCAGCTGCAAAGCTGAATGCTGGCAGATTTTATTGGAAATTTTGATAAGCACAACATAAGAAATAGGCGTGTATATATCTTTGAGATGTGTTTATCAGTTACTTACTTATTTCCAAGTTGTAGCTAATAGCCACTGGCTAAGGCAACCATCCGCCCTCCCGCTGGGAAAACAATTTAAGCGGCATCAGAGAGTATACAACCGGCTATAGCTGAGCCCCCCGCAAAGTTTGCACCTGCTGGCCGCAAAATACCAACAGGAGCAACAACAACAACAACAACAACAACAACAACAACAACAACAACAACAAGAACGACAACAAGCTGAAAGCATAAATAATTTTGTTGCTATTGCAAGTAAATTGTTCTCGCTGCTGTGGCTGTTGTTGCTCTCGGTTGCCCCATACGCGCAGTTGGTGGGTGGGGAGGGGGGCAGGCAACAAATGAGAATTGTTTATGCTGCCAACGCACAGCTTTTGCCTTTGGCAACAACAGAAAAATATAAGAATAAGCTGCGGCAGAGGCGGCAGCAGAGGCCAAGGAAGACATTAACTTATTAAATTATTGTTTCGAGCATAATTTCAGCGACACTAAAATTAAAAAACCATTATCCACATTGTTATACGAGTATTTGCTAAAAGGACCAAATGGAGCGAGGCAGCAACGACAACAACAACAACCACAGAACAACAACCACCCTCCTGGCAATAGCGGGCAAAATATATTTCCGCTTAATTTATTAACGATTTTTGTAAGCTATAAACTTTGCATGTATCTGTGTGTGTGTGTGTGTGTGGGTGCCCCACGCACACTAAGTGATTTTTATCTAAGGCTCAGAGAGTGCCGTCGCTTCTCTTCTCTCTCTCTCTCTCTCGCTTTTTTATGATTTGCCCATAATTATAATTGAAATTGCGACGCATTGAGGCTGCCTCCTGTCGCCCCTTCCAGCCGACTGCGTTCGCTTACCGCTCTCTATTGGAGTGCCAATAAATAATAGAATCAAGTCATAAACTGATAAATGATGTGCCAGGACGAGGCGCGTCCTTGCGCCTTGCGCCTTGTGCCACCCTCGCATCCATGCAGTGTAATAAACAAAGTTAATCATTTAGGATAATTGAAATTTTTACGAGACACTCAATGTTATATAGTATGTGTGTGTGTGTCTGTGTATGTGTGTGCCTGTGTCTGTATGCGGCTCTTCCTCTTGCCGCTTACTTTGCTTTTGGGCTTTTTCGGCAGGTAGCTCTTAGGTCTCATTAGCAGGGTTGTTGGCCTGTTAATGTTATTTATTGATACAAACTGTTGATTGGAATTATGTAAAACATAAAAAATGCTAAACAATGCTGTCAGCCAGCAGACGGGGGCAATGAACAAGGCACACAGATACCCCCTCCCCCTCGACACACACACACACACATACACTTACATATATACGTGGCACATCAAAGGCGCACAGAAGTATGCTACATAAATGCATGTCAGCTAAAATGAGGACAAGCGCCTGGGACATCATGTACACTGTCGAACATAAAATATGAGACAGGGATAGATCGCTGCGAGGAGTGGCTATGTGACAAGATTAAGTAGCTTAATAAGTGACAATTGTTTAATAATTTCCACTTTCACATTACTTTATAGAATGCCGCAGATCACGAGAAGAATCAGATAATAAGAGAGTAAAGTTATCTTCAATTGCTTTGCAGTATGTTAGACTATTCGACTTTGATAAGAGAAGCTGTTTGGCCTCTGCTTTATGTGATGAGCATGTGGAAACTTTGTTGCTGCATTTGCCACTGGCAACGCACATTAACATTAAATATTAAATTTAAGTGCATCATAAACAGAAAACAATGAACCCAAGCGGACGGAAGCCGACAGACAGACAGACAGACAGACAGACATACAGACAGGCAGGCAGGCAACAGCTTAGGTATTCGACTCGATGGGAAAGTTACCTGCTAAAGTGTTGACGCTTCAATTTTCATGAAAAAATTATCAAATCGAAGCATATGTTAAACAAAATGTAGAAAAAAAGCAAAAGGAAACCAAAGAAAAGGAGGTGGGAGGGGCAGTGGGGACAGGTGTGCAACAACAGCTGCTGCACTGGCGACGACGCGTCCTCTCGTCATGCCACACTCTCGCTTGTCAGCCTATAAGATGACTCTGATGGCAATGTGTCAATCCGGGGCGAGTTTCGGGGGGAATGAGCCGAATGGGGAAGTTAACACACATATTACAACCCTTAGGTATTGGTGTCGATCGAGCCAATTTGAATGCCACTGTGTGTGAGTGTGTGTGCTGGTGTGTGTGTGTGTGTGAGTGTGTGTGCTGGTGTGTGTGTGTGTGTGTGTGAGTGTGTGTGCCTTTGCAATTGAGGTCATGTCCATGCGGCATTCATTGTCGCTGGTATTGGTGTTGTCGCTGGCAACGTCAGGCAAAGCATTAACTCGCCATTTGTTTCAAGCTGCTGTGGCACAGGAGTCGCGCAAGGCATGCCGACCGGAGGTATGCTAAGGGAGAGCGGTGTTTGGGAGATAACCCGGCTCGACAGATAGCGCCAAGTTGGGCCAAGAGTTGCGACATATTGAAAATCATTGCCAGCGCACTTGCACACAAACGCGCTGAAAGCAAATGCCAAAAAGGGACACATAGGCAGCAAGATATGGATAGAGAGAGAGAGAGAGAGAGAGAGAGAGAGAGAGAGAGAGAGAGAGAGAGAGAGAGAGAGAGAGAGAGAGAGAGAGAGAGTGAGAGAGAGAGAAAGAGAGACAGAAAGAGAGAGAAAGGGAACCATTCAGGAAAAGAGAGGGGGAAGCGATTTGATAGACAAACGGCATTGGCATCAATTTTTATTCGCCTCTCTGCTTGCCTGTGTGTGCGTGTGTGTATATGTGTATATGCAGGCACATATGTGTGTGTGTGTGTGTGTGTGCGGACAAGTAGAAATTTTTATTACATTGAAAATTTGCATAAAATATTTAAGTCAAATGGTCGGTGGGTTGATGGGTGCGTTATCTGAAACGATTGTGTGGGCCAGCAACTGAAATAACGGTTGAACGGCTCCCTCTCTCTCTCTCTCTTACCATATTTTGCCAGGCATTACTTAGACTCTGTTGTGATCGACTTGGCAGCCCTGACAGCCTAAGGCTACAAGCGAACGACAGTTGCTGCTTACCAATAGACGTTTCACTGACATATTCGGAATAGATTTGTTGTTAAACCCCATATGTATGAGTGTGTGTGTGTGTGTGTGTGAGTGTGCACAGGTTTAAAATAGACATATGACTGCTATTAAGCGCAGAAGTGATTTGTTTGCTTGGCAAAGTTGCATTAAAACAATAGACATTGTCTGCTTTTGCAAATGAAATCTGTGAGATGAGTTAGGCAATAACTATAGCTTTGTTTAAATAATTATCTTTAATTGATATATTAAACATAGATAGCATCGAATGCTTAATTTATATTGATTATATATACCTTTCAGCAATAAAGAAATGCAAGTAAGGATCTGCTATAGCTGATATTCTCAGTTCTCTCAGCCTTTCGCTTTAACTTTAAAAACAATTTGTTGCCAAAGAGAAGGAGATTGTCAGCGAAGTTGTTGCTACATGCTCGGTCCCTGTTGCAGAGGATAGCTGCTGCCCCCTTTTGGATATCCTTGCCGCATTAAGCAACAACTGGCGGCCTACTTTTGGCGACCGCTGCCAACACAGTGAGCGAGATAAATGTATGCCCAATGCTGATGTGCATGCAAATCTACAATTTTTTGGGGCGATTTTCAAGAGTTTTCCTCCACTCGTACACAGGGATGGTTAGACAGATGTCAAGACAGCAGACGGCATCTTGTGTACTCGTTTATGTATGTGTAGATATATATATATATGTGTGTGTGTGTGTGTGTGTGTGTGTGTGTGTGTGTGTGTGTAGCATATGTGGCTCGCCATTACAATACCAGGCAACATGAGAGCATTACAGGCACTACAATGGCAAAGATGTGGCAAAAGACGAGCGAAAATAAATGAAAGTTTATGTTATAAAATGCCAAAGTGTGGCATACAATCTATTGGCAAAAAGGCAGCCGTGGCAGCCATAACAGCACTAAAAGCGGCAACAACAACAGTGAGACTGTTAAAAGAGACAGAGAGCGAGAGAGAGATGAAAATAAAAAAGAGTAGGCTAACAGCGGGTGCTGTTGTAGTTGTTGCCAACAGGCATAAAATAGCGCATATAAGATAAAGGATATTCGCACATATGTGTGTGTGTGTGTGTGTGTGTGTATGTGCAACACGAAAATGTAGCAAAAGTCAACATATGGCGTTAAAGATGCGAACGTGCAGCGAATCCTTGAAGTTTTCTCTATAATTTTCTTTATTTCATTTCTTTCTTTCTTTTTTCACGCTCTCCCTTAGTACTTGATCTAATTTAGCAGCTGTTTCTGCCTTTTGAGTACTGCATATTGGCATTAGTTTTGCAACAGGCAGAGACATTTAATTTTGCCACCAACTGTTACCTTCCATACCCCCTACCACCCCTTGACCAACCCTTGGCCAAAGAGAAACTTGAAATGAAGTTACCACAACTATTTACACGGCAATACAAATAGAACTTTAACCCGAATTGCAGACACACTCGAAGAATAAAATACTGATTGATATATGTGCAAACATGTAATGTTATTGCATAATATTAAACGCAATATTGTAACTTAATACGTGACTGAATTTGGTCAGAAAATATACAAAGTATTTCAAAGTAATAAAACGCAAAATATATATAAAGAATTCGATAAAAAGCAACAGTTAACACAAGTTTAATGACTTTTAAATACGCTTTTAAATATCGATTTTTAAATAAATACTAATTTAAATTAATTCACAGCTCTTAAGGCGAAACCTCCATCTTCTCAGATCCATCACTTAAGTCGAAGATCTATTGGTGAATTCGCTATCATATATCATCATATAACATGATAGATTTTAATATATATAAGAGAGGGTATAAAATAAACAAGAGTCCATCAAGGTTCAGTAGTTGCAGTCAAAGATATCAACTGACCAAAAAATAAGAATTTAATATTATTAAAAATTGAATACATATGTAAATAATATGAGAAGAACAAGAAAAGTAAATACGAATTTTATTTTTATTGCAATTGAATTTGACTTACAAAGACTTTATCAATTTATTTCATATATATTTAGCCCTTAGCGTTGCATGATAAGTTTTAACGATCAAGGTTCAGCAGTTGCAGTCAAGCAAATCCACAAATCAAATATTTAATATTTCCCATTATTAAAAATTGATTAGATTTTGGAATAAATATGAGAAAAATAGGAAAAAGTAAATACGAATTTTATCTTTATTGCAGTCGAATTTACATGACAAAGACAAAAAGTCACCTCAGGCATCTCACACACACTCAAAATAAACGAGTGACGATCAAAATTCAGTAGCAGCAGTCAAGCAAATCAACTGACAAAATGTTGAAATTTTTCATATTATTAAAAATCGAATAAATCTGAGGAAAATGAGTAAAAGTAAATATGCATTTTATTTTTATTTCAGTTTAATTTACCATTAGAGCAACAGTCAAGGGACATATTGAAGACAATTTAGTTTATAATAAAAAGAAATTTATTTTCTAAAATGAAATTTTTAACGCATTTCTCTGCTTTCAATGATAAACTCTGTTTCTGTGTAAATATATTTGGCCAAATTGTGAGGAAAGCTGCCACCATACCCTCTACTTTTGCACCCACTCACCGTTGCCTGCTGTCATCTGCATTTTATCAATAAACGTTGCTCGAAGCTATTTGACATCAGCAGGCAGCAAGGACAATTAATTGTTTTGAGTTTAGGTACGACAAGGTGTACGGTCAGAATGGTCAGTCTAATCAATATCCCATTTAAAGTGTTTCACACATTCGCACAATCTTTATCTCTCTGAAACTCTAAACGAGAGTCTTCAACTACCTTATACTCTATGTTTCCGTGATTTTTTTTTAGTTTGTTATTCGATAATAATCCGTATTATAACCGAGACGCTTGAAACTTTATTATGCGGCGATCCAAATGTGTGAAAGACGGGGTTGTTACAAGCTTTGTTGTTGAACTGTAGCGACAGACAGGGTTGCCTCACTTTTCGTTTTTGCCTCTAAGCATCCGAGCTTGTATTTTAATCGGAATCAAATTACTTATTTTAAAACAAACTATTAAACTATTCAGATAATATTCAAAGAGCTATTAACTATTTGGGAAAAGTGTAAACGATATAAAAACAATTGTAGATAATAAAGAGAATGAAAACTCATATTTATGTTCATTTCTCTGGCTCGAACTTGGACATAGAGTGAACAAGTGAAATTCCTGATTTCGAATTGAATTCAAATGATCTTAATTTTGGTAAATCACACAGACATGAATGTACTCTGTAGCTTGTCTTGTCGAGCAAATATCTATGGAATTTTTCTACTAGGTGCAACTAATTGAGGCAGCCCCAGAGCCAGCCGCCACACAAAAGCATTTTGAAGACAAATTCGAATTACATGACAACAATACGGCAATAAACGAATTTTCGTTATAACAATACGAGTTGGCCCAAAAACCCCAATCACACTGCCCGACCAATGGGCCAATTGACCAATGTGCCCAAATGGGGAGGCAAACTTTGTGGAACCACATACAATTTTGTTTTTCGGAAAAGCTACCATCGCCACTGCCATTGCCGCTACCGTTGCTGCTGCTCCTGCTGCTGCTGCTGCTGATTTTGGCAGTGGAACTGTGGAACTGTGTGTGGCATCAAGCTGGGGCAGGTCTAAGCGGGCAGAGGTGTTAGCCACATGGGACCAAGGCTGGCGTTGCTATTTGTACTTTGTAGCAGGACATGTTGTCATTGGGCGTATCCTCTAAGCAGGAGGCAGAGAGAGAGAGAGAGAGAGAGAGAGAGAGAGAGAGAGAGTGAGATGAAAATGGGAGAGGAGATATTGCTGTCTGCAGCCCGAAAATATTATTGAAAATTGTCTATGCTAAAAATTCATAACTGCAGCGAGCATTTGCACATTTATGTTCGGTTTTCGGTCAGGGCCAGGATATTCACTGTCATTGCCTGCGGCCAATACGCACACACACACACACACACACACACACACACACACAGGCACTGATACTCGTACTCTCTTCAATAGCAAATTATTGAATTTCTATGGTAACAACTGGGACTTGTCGAGAATTATTCAAATTTCAACTCAATTGTTCAACAATTGCCTAGTTAATTAGCTATTTGATTTGCCAAATAGCCGACACATTGTTGTCCACACACACACGTTTTGAGTATTGGCTATCATTGGATTCGATTTGCTGTTCTAGCACTCTGAGTGAGTTTAGCCAATCTTATCAGCTGGTAAATGGCCAGCTTGGCCGTCTTGGCAATCAGTTTTCAGTCTTTGTCTTCTTCCGGCGAACTCAACATGTCGTCGTGGGCCGTCTCCAATATAGAGCTATGCGATTGCACTGCCAACACAAGTCGTGCTGAAGGATCCCGGCAGGGGGGTCTGCTGCGGCTCGCTTGGCACACATTCTCCTCTAAGATCCAGCAACTCGGTGACTTCCTAAAACGCGAAACGAATAAACCTCTCCCCAAAGAACTGCGTCGATCGTTGCGCATGAATAAATCGGCAAGACGGAAGGGCTATCAGCATTATGAGAGCGAAGCAGATAAAAAGTAAATATAGTATTACTTAGATAAGCAAGCTGCTATTGTTTACCTGAAAGCCTCAAGGTGTCTCAATAATTACTTACGTTGCTTTTCAGACGCATCAACGATTATTTAAATCGACCCGTCAATATTTCAATACGTGTTGGCCCTGCCTTCGACTATAGACCATCGAATTACTAGACTAATTATATGCATCAACATATGTTAATTATCGAATAAGCTAGCTCAATTAGTATAATAAATAAATAGTAACAAATAAAAAACAAAGTAAACAAATACAAGAATTAGTTGAAGCAGCTTTCTTGAACAGCTTGAAAATGCACCATGCTAGCAGTGAAATCTTTCTTAAAAGCTTTTACGAAAGCTTTCTGCTTTAGTTGAAAACTTTCGCATTCGTGAAACTATGCTGTGCTTTTACGTTCGTGCAGAGCTTCGATAAAGCTTTAAAAAGCACTGCATCTGCTTGTGATGCTCTTCTTCAAACGAAACTTTTGTTGCCTCCGCTCTTAAGAAAACGGTTGCTTGGCTCTCTCTTAGTTTCACCCACACAAAAGTTCATTGTCACGCTCCCAACAAGTGGATAGGACTGCATACGCTACTCTCGTTAGGCACATTGACTGTCGACATGCAGTTGGGCTACTGTTGAATGAAAACAATCAAAAGTGAATAACATCTAAAATAATTGTATATATCCAAAAATGAAATTCTGATAAAACTCTGATAAGCGAACAATTTTCAAACATGTTGTAGAGCATTTAAAAGTTTACAAGGTTGGCTACATTTGTTTTGCCTTTGATGAGATGAATACTTTTCTTTTCTTTCAGCAGTTCCAGACAGCACAAGACCTTCTTTCACTCTCACACACACACTCTCTCTCTCTCTCTCTCTTTGCCTGTGCTTCTCTTTCTGCTCTCTTTACCTGTTCCCAAGGCAACACACGCACACACACACATACGTAAAGCACAGAGTAAGGCAAGTCCCTCATTTTTATACCAGCTTAGTGTAGAAAACGTGTTCGATGCGGAAATGACATTGATAGTGAAAATTCGGTGGAGTGCATAGACTGCGTTGATAACCGGACGAGAAACATAAAAACAATTTACAAAAAAATAATAAAAATAAAAAATAATAAATAAATAAAATTAATAAACTAATTCTATTACGTATGAAAAGTGAAAAGTAGCAAGTGAACCATTCATTTACATGTAAAAATAATTAAATTATAAAGGCAACAAGTTAGTTAGGTGCAATATGAAAATAATCTCCGCGCTTATATATGCTTTGGTGGCGTTGTTTAAATTATTGCGGAAATTCTTGTAAGTCTATTACC
Organism: Drosophila macrospina; assembly: GCA_035042075.1. NCBI lineage: Eukaryota > Metazoa > Arthropoda > Insecta > Diptera > Drosophilidae > Drosophila > Drosophila macrospina. The sequence goes on along the minus strand of JAWNLW010000397.1, from coordinate 500,055 downwards.
TAATGCCCAACAACATACGAGTATAAGAGCGCGTCGCCCTTTAACCTGCCCGGCTTTGAAACTTATTGATAAAACAAAAAGCGCAAACAAGCAGCAACAACAACAATATTTTGCATGCCGTTGGCTTGTTCCGCTTTGTTATTCCCCTTTCTCTTTCTTTACTCATTTCCCCTCTACACAACCTAATTATCTAATGTTGTTTATTCTCCCTGTACACTTATAAAACTCTGCAGCGGCCACCTTCTTTGATATTGTTTACTTCGTGTAACTTTTTGTGTATATAATATGTGTTTTATGACAAAAATATTTTTGACTCGTGTTTCCGTGCGACCAAAGAGCATTTAAGCAGTAAACGCCAAAGAGTGAGAGTCAGAGAGCAAGTGTAATGGCAGCTCTCTCAACACTCGCAGCTTTCTCACTCTCGGTCGCACTTCCTATACACTCTCTTTGTGGTGTCGTCAAACTGTTTGTTTGGGTTTAAGGCAGCTGGCAAATTGGCTGCTGTCTGCTTCGCTCAGTTCCTCCCCGCACCGTACCGAACTTTCTCGTAAGATGAATAATTGTTATAACGCCGCTTTGTGTATCACCCTGCCACAAGAGGCCTACATACAAGTGAGAGTGAGTGTGCATATACTTATGCCTTGGCGTTGAGGCCGTTGTCAGTATACTTTAATGTGCATATCAAACACAAAAGATCTGATTATTGTTAAGTATGCTTATATGGAAATGGGTCCTTTTGTTAGGCGTTGCAGTTGACTGAGCTGTTGTCTGATTTCAGAATTCTCTTAGTTTAATTAAATAAGTATAATCAGTTGGTATATATTACTATAATTTATATTGGTTGAGTTGGTATAGCTTACTATAACTTAATTAACTTTGATTGTAATTTATGTTATTTATTATATTGGTTATTCATTTACTTTACAATAATTTATGACTTGATTATAACTGTATTAAATAATGATTATTATGATGATTCTTAAATTTGGAAGTAAGAAAAATTATTTTAAATAAAATAAAATATTATTAAACAATTAAAATTTAGTTTAAATTGAATTTTAGTTAAATTGCTCCAATATACATTTTATATTATCATACTTTTTTACTGTAGTATTCTATAATAATAATAATAATATTTAATTTAATTGTAAATTTATTTAATTTGTGCTATTATATTATTTTAAAAATAATTCTGGGCGAAACGAAACAACTGAACTTTAAATCTGAATTCTCTTAAATATTCACTTTAAATAATATTATTTACCCAATAAGAATACAAAAAGTTTGTTAAATTATTGAAATCTGTTATAGTTTTAATTTAAACTATCATTGTTATCAATTTCAAGTGTTCCTTGTTTAAATTTGATATTCTCGTATTAATAAAATATGTTAAATCTATATCGATTTCAAGCAAATGTGATTACACTTCTATATCCAAGTCTTCATTACGGATTTCTAAAACCCTTACCTACCTCAATCCCAATTAATTTCGTAATTAAAATCCCTTGTGAGCCGGCTGACAAAATTGTAATTTGTTATACAAAGTATACAGTATAAATGGACGCGAGTTGAAGCTGCTAAGTGCTACTAGAAAATGCTTTCAATGATAAGTGCACACAGCTCAAATTCCAATAGACTGTCAACATACACACACACACACACATATGCACATACACATATACCTATGTACATATATGATTGCTTATGTATATACATGATTCCATATAATGGCACGCTTACGTTGCCCAAATTGATAAGGCAGTCTGTAGATCGTCGACGTAAACAAAACTCAGAAACACAGCTCACAGCACACACATGGACTTGTACATAAACATACGTATAAAAGTATGAGTATTACAGAGATGTGGATGGGCTTATGCTCATTATGCCACGCACGATAAATAGAAAATTAGACTGTGTACTTTATACTCAGGCACTTGAACAAGGCCGTCGGTATAGCGACTATCTAATCTGAGTGGCTAGCCCAGTGTGGCTGTGAGCAATTTAATCGTAAATGCGTTGAAAGCATTTCTAATCAACGCTCCAGACCCAATACCCTTGATACATTCGCATTTAGTTAGTGGGCCCGACAGTTAGACTGCCAGACAGCCAAACAGCCAGAGTCTCGACTGGCCGGGAAGCACTAGTATATATGAGCACTTTAATGACATACGCAACTAGTCAACTACTAAATTGAACTACTCCAAACTAGTGCAAACCAATTTGATCCTGATTGTGCAAATCAGAGAAAAGTGGACTTATCGCCACTATGGATCATCTTCAGGTCTTATAAATATTGAAAGGCCATTTTATGGCGATTCTTTACAATGCGAATTATTGGCCCTGATAAGACAAAACACCTCACCAGACGTCTTAAGTGCTGTGAAAAGACCCGACAAACACCTCGCAAGAATTGTTATCAAGTGCAAGCAAATTTCAGAAGCGTGTAGCTTGACCTACTGCGACTGTGTGTGTCGCTCTGTAATTCTCTGAAACTTGTGAGTCAGAAGTCTCTCAGGGGTCTCATCATATGATATTGCAACAGCTGTTGCCAGATAAGTCCAGTTAAATTGTATAGTTACTTCAGGTAGTCCCCTTACTGTTTATAATAACGTACATATTTCGTAATAATTAATTCTAATTTCTAATGATTGTCCATGCTTTTATCTTACTCTTAAAGTTTGTGAAAGATCAAGCCAATGAACCTAATACAATTGAGCTTTTAGTTAGTTACAATAAGAGAGGCATTTAGCTAAAAACAGAGAGCGAGAGAGAGAGAAAAATGAGAGAGAGAACATTGATAGATTGTGCAAAATTCTCTCATATCATCTCAAGTCTTCGACGTTCCCGGGCGACTAGTGAGAGTATCCTTATCAGCTGGCCAATGTGGCGAACGAAGAGAACACTTTGTGCGCTGTTCAATGACGCGCTATAAATGGCGCAAAGCACCAATTGTAGCCTTTAGTTCTTCGCGGTTTGGCGGCGGGATTGAATCGCTGACAATACGCAGAATTAATATTCTATATAACGCGACAGTTAGTCAACAGTCTTGTGAAGTAAAATCCCTCTTTTTGGATAATGTGTTGTGGCGTGGTGCAGGCATAAAAATGGTGAGTTATACAGATCCACAATATGTGTAAACGAACCACTTGCAATGCCTTACGATCCCTGGATGATCCACATTTTCACTGCCGTAACTAGCATACTCGAACTTGCCGTACAGTAGCCGCATCTGCAGGCGGACAATTTCAGTCTACGCTGGTACTGAACCAGTTATTTCCAAATCGCGATATGTGAGTCCGACCGACCATGTGTCCCAATGCTGCTGTTGTATAACGAAATCTCCCCTGGTAATCGCAAAACAAAGCGTACTTATATGTACGCATACATAGTACAGATGATGAAACTGTGAAATATATATTCCAATCACTGGAAAAGGGCAGACATTTGTAATCATATTCGTGTTGCCACAAGGAAGTCTAATTATGTTGTTTGCTATTATCAACTGCAGGTTAAATTTGTTAGATAAACGAATGTTGTGAGTTCTCTCTCGCTTCTCCTCAAATCAGATTGTTACAAACCTTGCAAAAAATTTCAATTCAGTCCAGCAAATGAAAGAGAATCATCTATAAAAAAGGTTTTAACATGTGGTCTCAAAGTTGTCCAGCACTGAAAGTATCTGAACAATAAATTATAATAGGAAATCTACCAAGAATATTGTCTTATCTATGGCAGTCAACAGCCTAATCCAACGCATTACAGATAAATACAAATGTGTCTCGTGATATTGTTATGGTTAAAAGTTAGCAACAGTTTTTGCTCACAAGTTTGAAACGTTTTGTTTCGACAATCTTCCACAAACCTTTGCTTTTGCTGATAAGGTTATCAACTAGCAGACCATAAGATTTCTGTGCTGAAATTTACATGCTGTTCGATAGAGTGAAGGACGATCGATCAACTCTACATTAATCGGCGCTTCACAGCTGTCCAGCCAACTCCTCCTCCCCCAACGTGAGAGTTGACTGCTCACTGTCAAGTTCATGTTGATGACATGCTATAGCACTCGTGTTTATTTACATATAGGCAGATGTGTATGTGTATGTACATGTCGGACATATAAATAAAACTCAATGACGGACGCTGCTATTGTTGGTTTTGCTACGTTTTCCGTGCCAGCTTGCCAAAAGTAAAGAAATAAACTAGATAAGAGAATATAGGCAAAGTGTTATCTTCTATTAGCACCTGTATCTGAATAGATTCAGAGCTGACTAATATTACGATTGAGGAGGAAGTAAACGATTAATTATAATAATTAAAACGACTCAAAAGTAATACAACCTTGAGGTATATATTGTGAAAAGAAACGGTATCGTCTATTATCAACCTAGCGCTGATCAGCAAAGCAAACATTCATTATTTCATATAATATTTTCATTGACTGCCGCAAAGTATGCAACACTTTTTTTTGGTGAATTGCCACAACAAATTCAACAAATTCTGATTGTATTCGGTTAATTGAACTCAATTGAGAAACATTCTCGAGGTTCTACTGTGGTAATTGTTTGCTTTTGTTTTCTTTTGAAATTAGCATATTGAGGAAATAAATGTTTGCCATTTGTTTCATTTGATAATAGAAATTAAATAGAAATTAAATGAAATGCAATTAATTTGTACTTGAATAGATGCTAATTTTGTCATGCAAATGTGAAATTGCATGAAAAATTCATTAGCCACAATTCATTTTGGAGGTGAATTGTATAAAATATCAAACTCAATCACAGTGGGAAGTCGACAGGCATACAGAAAGTGAGAAATTAGCTGAATTCGAACTACAACTAACAGCAACTTGATGATTCATTTAATTTTCATATTCAACATTTTCTTTCATTCAAACGATTTGAGTGGAAGTTGTTAGATATTGAGAAGTAGCAATATGACTTACAAGTGCACTTTTTCAGATTACAAAGTGGCAATTATTGAATTATTAATCACACACGCTCAGTATAACAAAGTTGACTAGGTGTCAATCTCAGTTGATGGCTGGAAGATAGCACCAAGTTAACTACAAATGAGATTAAACATGTAGTAGATTGTTATATATGAGCATATGAGTAGGAATACAACTGCGTACGAATACAATTACGATTCATTGAGTATTCATGTTGTCAACTGAACTTAAGGCTTAAAGTCAGAGGTCTGTCACAGTCCATGGATGCAAATAATGATCGCCCACTTGAAGCAGACAGTCAGAGGATGTAATAATGAAATCAGAGCATATATCGCAACACTATTTGTAGGTAGCACAATTGTATTTATCTATTTTTCTTTTTTTTTTTTTGATTTTGTTGCTAATCGTGTGTTTTGACATTTTGGAAAGTGCGCACGCAAAATCTTGTTTGCCTTAACTAGAGGAGAGCACAATACAGAGCCGCAAAATCATTTACTTATGAGTGTACAACAACAGCAACAGCAGCAGCAACAGCAACAGCAACAGCAACAACAACTTAACAACATAAACAACAACTGCGATCGGTGCTCACTTAATGAGCGGAGCGCAGGGAGCGAGGCGATGAGACAAATGAGACAACGAGACAACGAGACAGCGAATCAGCGTCCACTTGATTGCCTCGATCTGGCCAGAGCCAGACCAAAGATATATAAATAAGGAAAAGCAACGCACGCGCGTATTAATACGTTGGATGTTCGTTCTAAACGCGCAACGGTCAATACAATAAATTGCGCATACGCCGCGTGGCCAATGAAAACAGTGATACAAGTGTTCGAGTCAATTCATGCACCATGGATAGCCAAAGTGAAAAGCAAGATCAACGTCTTGGCCACCGTCGACAGCCAGCTCTGGGCAAGGCGATGCCAGTAACAGCATTGCTCCTCAATCTCAATCTATCGCACTCCAATAAGGCGAGTCATGCTCGCGCTGCCGCTGGCGCTGGCACTGGCTCTGTTGATGCCGAGGATGAGGATGAGCCGCCGCCGCGTTACTTTAGCATTGCCGAGGATGTTCAACAGCCTCCATCGCCGAATGGCAGTGACTCCTCCGATCCGGGACACTACGCACAGCAGCAGCTAATGGGCAATTGCACAGATTACACGCCATGCCTCAACTGCAACCAGATGGCGCCGGAGCATTTGAGTGGCACGACTGCGGCCATCAATGAGATGTGTCTGCGGCTGTGCAACGAGGAGTGCCGACGTGGCCTCAGCCTGGCTGGCCAGTCGGCCACACAGGATGCACAGCTGCAACGGTTGCGCAAGGATTTCCTCAAGCAATATGAAATTGCGGAAGCGCTTGCCAAGACCTCGGCAATGACCTCGACCACACAAATGAAACAACGTCTCGCTGCACGTAAACTGGAAATGGAATTCGAGGCCCAGGCGGCGACGGGCGGTGTGGCAACGTGGTTGGCCACACCCAGCTACAAGCTTGATGCTGCCGCTGCCTCTGACTCTGATGCTGCTGCTGCTGCTGCTGCTGCTGCTGGAGACACGTTGCCGCCAATCGCTGATTATGAGACACAGCCGCCGCCGCGAGATCTGTTGTTGTATCTGGTGAGGTGAGATATAAATGCGAGCGAAGCATTGAGTGCCAAAACTTGTTGCCGTTGTTGTTACTCTCGCTGCTGATAGCCAGCGGCAATTCCATTTATAAATCAAGTTCATGGGCAACACTGACAGATTGTCAAGTATTCTTTAGCATTGTCGGGCCTCAAGCCACTTCGTTTCAATCAAAATACATAACTAACCTTGCACACTTTTTGCGTTTGTTGCTCACATGAACAACAATTACAAGAGCTCTCGCTCTTATCGATAATGAGTTCACTAGAACAATAGCTGTTGATACTCAGCTCTTGTGTCTTTTATCTTCTTGAATCGTAATAGATTAATGATAAACAAATGTGTGGACTGGGGCAAGACTCGGTCGATTCTTGCGCGTAGTAGTTGCTGCATCTGAGATTAATTGAAAGCGAACTTGTATGATAAATAGTCAACTTATAAGAATGATTGATAGAGCAATTTGAGCACTTAGAAGACTTTAGTTTAAACTGAGAATGAATAGATAAGAAAAACAATTCATTTTGTCGATTTTATTTTGAATTCTTTTAAGTAAAACATTTTTCTGTAATTGAAAAAGTTATAGCTGAAGAAGAATAGAATAGAAGTTGTTCTGCGGCGAATATGAAACACTTTCGTGATATTCTTTAATTTACAATTCAATTACAACAATTTCACTTTATAGTATATACGTTGAGGTCTACAAAATAAACAACTTGTTAAGTAACTCATAACTTGTTTAGCAATAGCATCGATCTCAAAGGCCATTTTATTCGTTAACTCTCTTTTATAATTCTATTTTTAGCTACGTCCCATAATTTTGGTTGTTATAAGAAGTTTTTACTATTTCTATATTTCTGCTTTAAAAGTCGTAGAGAGAATTCTCTGATTGTAAATGTTGAGCACAGTTCTTGAGTCTATGTATGATAAGTGTGATATAAGTGCAGCAACAGCTGCGTGTCTTGACTTCAACTGTTTGTTATTGATTCGCATTTGGGGAGCTGAGCACGTGGTTAATGATTGTGGTGGCATCTGGTGACATCTGTGCTGCATTGCAAGTGGTTCAATATGCAGAATAATCTCTAAACTAATCCCGACTAATGCTTAAACTTTGCAACTCTACCATTTTAGGAAAAACAGCTTGAACCGCGTCTCTTTGACATTGCGATACTGACACTTAATATAAAACATTTCAAGATAACAAGTTAAGTGGAAAGAGTCAGTTGAAGCTGATTTCAAGTAATTGATACCAAACCAAAGAAAGTGACAGTGCGAGAGACGTTTACTTAATACCAAGCATAGATATCGATACTTACCAAGTAGTACTAGTACGATACTAAGTAAACTTAATACACAAACCGAGCAATATGGAGTTTCTAATGAAAACATCGCGATTGATTGTCACATCGAAGACGTTTGCACGGCGTGTGGCGGTGCCCATACCCAGGTAACAAACAAGAAACAAACAAAAAAAGATACAGTATCTTTAAGTTGCAGATTGGGTGGACAGCTGCGACTCATTACGCATGTAACTGCGTTGTTGTATAAATTGTACTCGCAGCAGCTATAACATACAATTCCTATTTGTATCTCTATCTCTATCTGTATCTGTATCTGTATCTGGATCTGTAAATGTATCTGCAACTGAATCGCTATCTTTGGACAGCATATGGGCGGAGATATGCTGAATATGCGCATTTTGGGTCGCCGAATGTCTATGCAATTTGCATTTAACAAAATTTGTTTACGCATAAATCAATTGTCTGGGCATCATAGGCACAGTCGCTCAATGGCTCAAATACTTTTGTTTTCATTACAATAAACGAAAGCGAGACAATGGAGTGTTGCGTGTAGCTCCATCTGAATGTATCTACATAAAGAATGATGCATATAAATATTTAGCAAGCTCCGTATCGATCTCAGTATCTCATTTTGTGGCTGTTGTTATTGTTGCTTACTTTTTGACAGTGAGCAACGCACGTGAGTAGAACGTATTGATCTTGTTCTGTATCTTGCAGATACATCTCACAATTGTGTGTGTGGTGCGTGTGTGTGTGTGTGTGTGTGTGTGTGTGTGTGCATGCTATTAAGCTGAAATACCCGTTTATGCGTAAGTCTGTGTGCTTGCTCTCTCTCTCTCTCTCTCTCTCTCTCTGTCGCTCTCTCCCTCTCTCTCTTCATCTCTCTCTCTCTCTCTGTCTGACTGTCTGTCTGCCTGCCTCTGGCTCTCTAATAAAACGCCGCATTTCAGTTGCCATTCAGTTTCGCAAATGTCGCTTACAAGCGCACTTCGCACAATTTTCGGCAAACCCCAATAAACCAAATCAAAATTCATCCAATCCCCAAACTGATCCTCCCAGGCAAATGGAGCAAGCGCTGCAACTGAAACGCGCCAATAAGGCGCCCTGCAAGAACGACCGCAAGGCCTACCTGCAAAGGGTGATGCTGACCAGGTGAGAGACATCGCGACGTCTATTGATTGATTGCGTTGACAATCTCTCAGAACTGGTTTAAGTCCCACCAGCACCACCACCACCGTCCCACCACTTCCATCCCACCGCCCCTACCCGTATTGAACCCACCGCCTGTGTCAAAAAATAAAACCAGCCAAACAGCTGGGAAGCTATTGACCGAGCGACTTTTTTGAGAGCCGCGTGCGACATCTCGCAATATCCGATTCGTGTTGTGTGGGTGGGAATTAAGTGCTTAAATCGAGTTTCCTAGCCGACTGTGAAAACCAACACACGGCTTACAGTTTTATTGAATCAGTGTTTTATTTGACTGCGACCAAAGTTGTTATATTTTATAGCTCAAGTTGATTGGGAACAGATGAACATGCGATGCGAGTTCATAAACTTTATGTTCAACTGTATGAAAAGTGCGAGAGAAATGGAAAATTGAATGCTAAGGAGCAGCATAAAGTTACTTCTCAATTATCTATATAATTCTCATTAGAAAAAAGATAAAATAATATTAAAGTGCAGCATAAAGCTAAGAAATATTCGAAGCAAAATACTTTAATTCTCTTTCAATTTTATTCACTTCAAATCTCAAATATTTTCGAACATTTCCATTTAAGTTCGTGTATAATTTTTTTAAGTTTCTGTTAGTGAATTACTTTCAGTTTATTTTTATCATATCCCCAAATTCATGTGCTTATTAGCAATCCAATCATGAAATACTCAAAATACATCAATTCTATAGGCATTTCAAACAGTTCGCAGCATAATTTCCCAATAATTTCAGAATGAAGTCTATTTCAAATATAAATTCAAAATTCAAATAAAATATTCTTTTCAGCAGCGTTCAAATGGCTAATTTCTATGCCAGCCGAAGATATAGTCATAGTTTATACATTTTCAGCATAATTCTGCGAAAGATTCTTTATAGAAAACCAAATGCTTTGTGAGTACTATTTTACAACTGTTGAATATTGTTAATTACATACTGCTTATGATCCCAATTGCTGTAAACATGCTCTAGCTGTTGTTGTTGTTCATTACTATTATTGCTGTTCTTGTTATTGTTTGCTGAACATTGTTTTTGTAGGCTTGAGAACAATTGTTTGGGCCGTGATTCACATTTTAAGATTCGATTGAAACGCATGCAAAATAGAAAGAAAAAATAATAATATCAAGTGTTAAACAATAGATTGAACTATTAAATTGTTTAATAACTTTCGAGCTTTATTTTAATTTATTTGTATTACTGTTTATTCTGTGTGACAAAGAGAATCGAATACAGAATTTCTGAGCACGGTCCTTGTTTAATTACAATGTGAATTCAAGCAAATAAATTAAGTTCTTTAATGTGCCGTCTTCTAGGATGGGCTCCTTCAACTCGGCGCCCAAGATCAACAATGTGGACTCACAGGACGATGGCCTGGAGCTGCCCAAGGGCCTGAGCACCATGGCTCTGCTGGAGCATGTGCATCAACTACGCGGCGCTGGCATCGAACAGCCGTCGTTGCTCACCCGATCCTTCCTCAAGCCATCGCCAATTAGCGATGACATGACCGATGGATTGCGCTGCCTCAACTTGAATGCCGTCTCACGTGGTAAGTGCGAACCGAACTTGCAATCATCCAACAGATTTACAGATTGACCATTAATGTATTTCAATGCAGTGTGCAGTCCGACAGTTGAGCTCGATGGCGCCCAGAATATACGATTGCTGCAGTGGAATATTCTGTCGCAGAGTAAGTAAAGATCTCTATAAGCATACATAAATATTTATATTTCTATAATATCACAGATAGAATGCAAGAAGTAATTATACTATTCATATTTTAGGCAATCCTAAAAGTATACTTTAGTTGCCTCATAATATTTTAATTAGAATTGGATTAAAAGCAATATTATGCAATGTATATAATTGCTTAAATAAGTTTAGCTATTTATTATTAAAATGTCAAGCAAATTCGAATTGATATAAATATATATAAAAAATCTTATTTATATATAAATATTTATGAAATTATTTATTTTATAAATATTTCATTATTATAATATATTATCTTAAAGATATTTAATCACATCTTACACATTTCTTGCAGCTCTGGGCCAGCACAACGATGGCTTCGTACGTTGCCCTGAAGAGGCTTTGTCCTGGCAACATCGCAAGTACTTGATTGTCCAGGAGATTCTGCAGAACCAGCCAGATGTTGTTTGTCTGCAAGTATTTATTTAACCCCTCCGATATTATGGCTTGCAGTCGCGCTTTAACATCAACCTACACATATATCATTGCAATACAGGAAGTGGATCACTTTAAGTTCCTGCAGACTGTGCTGGGCAGCCAGAACTATGCTGGCATCTTCTTCCCAAAGCCGGACTCACCATGTCTGTACATAGAGCAGAACAATGGCCCCGATGGCTGTGCGATATTCTACAAGAGGGATAAGCTCCAGCTGATGGGTTATGATACGCGCATCCTTGAGGTGTGGCGTGTCCAGAGCAACCAGGTGGCCATTGCGGCTCGTCTGCAGTTGAAGGCCACTGGCAAGGAGTTCTGCGTTTGCACCACGCACCTCAAGGCCCGGCATGGTGCTCTGCTGGCCAAGCTGCGCAATGAACAGGGTCGCGATCTCATTCGATTTGTCAAACAGTTTGCGGGGGAGAGTCCACTGTTGTTGTGTGGCGACTTCAATGCGGAACCCATTGAGCCCATCTATACCACGATTCTCAGCTGCGATCTGCTGAAACTTGGCAGTGCTTATGCGGACATTAAACTGGAACGACAAAGGGATCGAGAGCGGGAGCTGGAGCGGGAGCGGGAGCGGGAGGAGCTTGTCGAGCGCGGTGAGGATGCCAATGAGTTCATCTCGCAGTCCATCAAACGTGAGCCCCCATACACCACATGGAAAATCCGTGAGGAGGGTGAGCAGTGCCATACCATTGACTATGTCTTCTATACGCCCCAGCAGCTAAAGGTAAATTGAGGGCGTGACATTAACCCCAAATTTGATTAACTTCAATCCATTTAATTCTCGCATTTCAGGTCAAAAACTGCTTAGAATTTCCAGCTGGCGAGCAAATTGGTAAAAATCGCACGCCCAGCTTTCAATATCCCTCAGATCATTTCTCTTTGGTCTGTGACTTTGAGCTGCTCGATGAGGCCAGGCCGGAAGGTACCATAGAATAGGGGAACTTAGTTGGAATTGGAGAGTTGGAGGAGGAGGAGGAGAATATACGTCAGCACTACAAACATACACACACATACTGCAATTACATAATAAATTGTGATATTAGCTCTTAGATACATTTTAGCCTCATATAAATGTTGCACCGCTGTCAATTGCTTGACGAAAATCTCCAGAATTTTCACAAATAAATGAGTGTAACTTTTTAGGAATTGAACTGCGTTAAAACTTTTGTTGTGTAGCGAAGTGTTTGCTTTATCACTGTTAAAGTAACATAGTGTATTGCAATGAAACTGTCTAACAGTGTTCTGCTCTGTTAATGATGCTCTCGCTGTTAAGTATGTATATTAATGTCTTTTCGACGTCTCTATACTTTTGTTTATTATTTGGAAGAAATTGGGTCTTTTGTGAGTCTACTTAGTTGACCATAAAGCTAGATATTAATCTGGCTGTTGAGATACTGTACATGGCCATTTTATAGATGCTTCTGCCTGTTAATTCATTATACATACATATATAGTATAGTGATATGTAAGATTAACAAATATCAACAGAGCTGCCTTGCACAATGCGCAACGTTATACCCTATAATAATTGTGGCGCTATATCAGTGAGGGGGGCTAACAAAATAAGCTGGCGATCAACATTATCTAGACAATGCACGAAGTCACGATATCCGTCGAAACACGGCTATTATGGCAAGAAGCAACAAATGACAAGCTGTTACATAACAGAACAAATCAACGTATTATAAATAAACTGTACATGTATTCTGCATTTAACAATTAGTCGACATGTTCGCACTAGAATTTAAGAAGTGGTGTTCACCATCAACAGGAATAGCGCTAGGCCAATGCCTACAAGAGGGCTAAGATTGCAGTCAGCACAAAGGAGGCAGCAACCATTGCATAACCGGTAGAATACACCTCTTTGATTTTGAGGAAACGTCCCGTGTCCCAAAGCAGATGGCGTACACCGTTAGCAGAGTGATAGCCAACTGGGTAGGCGATGATGAACTTGATGGCGGTCAAGGCGGCGCCACTGAGCTGCAGTCCCTCGACCATGGTCACATAGTGGCTGATATCGTGTGAGGAGATGAGCGCGCCGAGGCCCAAGCCCCAGACTCCGATGCCAAGAGCGAGGCCAGTGCCGCGATGCATAATGGATAGCATGGAGGTGAGTTGCGGCTTGTAGATGGTCAAGTGGGGGGACATCTGGCGACCCAGTCTGTCGTTCTTCTCGAAGAAGCTCTCATCCTTGACGGTTGAACCGACTGAGACGACTTTTACTGAGACATTACGGTTGGCAGCGGCCACCTGGAGCCCCTGACGCAGCGCTGCTGAGCGTACAAGTGTGCTGGATAGTGCAAACCTAGTAAATTACAATTAATTTTCTCGTTTTCTTACGGTAATTGAAAAATTACGTACATCTGAATTTTTTCGCTTAGAACTCGTAAACAGTGTGGCAGCCACGGTTGCAATCCGTGGAACTTTAATGCCTTTTTACTTCGTTGCTACTTTGGTTGGTATATACTGTCAGCTAACCGTTCTGGTATATTCGACAATTTTAAAGGAAAACGGTCACACATTCATATTATTCGCGCGCCTTTAATTTTTTTTTATTTCGCCGATTTTTGAAAAAAACCAGCCGTCCTGTAGAATATGTAGAATACCGTTCCCCCCGTCTGAAGTTTTTTTCAGTTTTCTTCTTCAGATTTCTTTCTTATTTGTTGACCGATCTTGGGGATTCTTTCAGCATAGCTGCTTTAAAGAGTTTTCCGTATACCTTCCAAGTAGGAAGTGACTGCGTTGGGTAATGTAGGCGGTACAAGTTTTTGCTTTAGGTGCGATTTACGAGAGGAGTGAGTAAGGTATCAATAAGCTGAAATACACCCGATCTAAAAGGGTCTTCGGGAGCCTACACTCCAAATTTGGTGTCTCTAGCTCTTCTAGTTGTCGCATTCAAGCAGACGGACCTTTTTTCAAAGTCCAATTTTAATAAATATCGATAGTAAATGTTATGCAGTATTGTTGTAGCATATGCTATGTTAACTACATACACAGTGCAGGCAGCCAACACGTGAGGAGCGGCTTATGTTAAATGGAGGAGTAAGCCTATTAATGGCTCTTTTTTGCGTTGTGTGGTTGTATGGGCAGTACATTCTGCTAAATGAAGGAGCAAACAGTTAAGTTTACATGAATTGTAACGAATGACAGCGAAGCGAACGACAATTGAACGGGGATGAGTCCACAGCATTAAAGAAAGTGTGAAATTAGCTTAAATGGGAATTTTATTTGTCTTCTCTTGGCTAGCTACATACGGCAGCAATCAGGGCCGCACCACGACCCGAACCGTCTTCCGATAGAACCAACTCAAATTTAGCACTTCCCTTTAACATCCTAGTCATGTTTTCCATAAGCAAATTGTGATAACGAGGATGATACCGATAAACTCCACCATCGATGCCCACTGAACAGTCCTTTGTGTTTATCTTCTTAATCAAGCAAACAAGGCCACAGGCAGTCAGTTTAGCGGAGCGCGTTGATATAGTCTGGCAAATATATCGGAGACAGGCAAAGTCCTTCTCATTTTGGGTTCGAATGCCAAGTTGGTCCATGATCATGGAAGTGTTGCGATAGCTTCCAGGTGGATCCGACTCAATCTCAGTGATAAAACGAGTTTCGAATTTCCATTTCATCTTAATGATCTCCGATGTGAGTCCCTTGAACAAGAGTCCTTTTTCCATAAGTTCCACGACAACATGACGAACCAATTCTCCCAGATACATGCCAGAGATGCACTTTTCAAATGTTTGCCTCTTGGGATTGATTGACTGCTTGTCGACCGCCTTGTCATACGTAGTTCGTATAAAGTCCAACACGCCATTGTCTCCAAACGCACCCCACTCACAGTTGACGATCATGTTTGGTTTATTGCTCCCCTGATATCCTTCGAACATTTCGGTATTGATAGTCTTTTCCACATAGCATGCATTGGTGCCGGTGCCCACAATGAGGCCAATCCGGCAATTGTGTTTCGTGAAGGCGCACGACATGAGCGTTCCAGTCGTATCGTTCAATAGGGCAACAACTCTGACTTTGATGTCGCCTCGTCGATTGATGGCATCCTGGAGAAGTTTGACAACATTCTGGCCGACAACACCATCGCATTTGAAACCCTTTGTCCAGGTGGCCAGTATGCCCTTGTTGATTCCAATCTGCTGCACGGGAAATGAGAATGTGAATCCCAATGGAATATTTTCCTTGTCGATCTCGTACTCCTTGCAAAAGGTCGACAGACACTCGGCAATAAAAGAAAATAGATTATGTCCCGGCCCCTCCATCTGATCCTGGCTAATGACAAAAGACTTGGACAAAATATCAATTTCCGTTCCACTCTTTAGCGTTACCAACAACACACGAAAATTGGTGCCTCCCAGATCAAGGGCCAGGTACTTGCCACGCTCCTTCCCCGTGGGCAGATCCTGCACATAAGTGATGAAGCATTTAACGACTGACCTCGGATGCGTATCCTTGGCCAGACCCATATTGATCTCCTTGGTCATGCGAAGCACAATCTCATCCATATCTGCATCGCTGACATGGAATTTTTTACAGATCTCATAAGCCTCGGGAAACTGTTGCTCTGGCTGCATCATCTCTATAGTCCTTCCGGAGAACTAGCCCCTAACTTAAAAACTTTAAAATTTTGAAATGCTCGAGCATTCGAGTCGTCCTAAAAACTGAAACTATACTCGAAATATTTACATTTATTATTGGTTTACTGTCATGGAGTGCTCAGTTCGTTAATGCTTTCGAAAGCAACACGAAACGTTGATGGATGACTTCAATCGGAAAATGGGTTATCCTAGAGGAAACTTTCAGCTCCAAGACTGAATGGACTGAATGTAACTTGTTACCTACAGTTCTCACTTCCTTGAAGAGACTTTTTAGCATTATCAACTGACTTGTACTTTTACTTGTATACTTGACATTTATTCGGCAATCTTTACATATAATTAAAATGAGTTATCAATCAAATCGTGATTCATTTAGAGCTCCTTTGCCCACAGCGCATCACCTACTCAAATTGGCCAAGGAAACGGCCAGGCCGGCCACAATGGCTGCCCCGACGCCAGGGCTGTCCTCGGCGATGACGATCTCGAAACGATTTGCAGGATTGGCCAGCAGAAGTGTATGTTGATTGAGCACCTCCTGGTATCTGGGGAACAAGCGATAAATGCCACCATCAACCGCAACTGATACCTCGTGATAGTTCATTCGGTTGATCAATGCTGCTAAGCCGGCAGCCACCAGCTTGGCCGAACGATCGGTGACCGTTTGACAGATGTACCTGAGCATGGCCAGGTCTCGTTCCTCGCAGTTGCGCATCTTGAATTTGTCCATCACTTCTTGGGCTTTAACATATATGCCTGGGGGATCTGATTCGAGGGCAATCAAGGATTTCATTTCCATCTTCCAGTGTATTCCAATGTAGTCCAGATTGTGCTCCTTGAACATAACTCCCATGTTCATGAGTCGCACCACAATGAGGCGCACCAGCTCGCCCAGATATAGAGTACTGATGCACTTTTCATAATACTTCTGTCCCGGATTGCTGGAGTCTGCATCGACCAACTTGTCGAATTCATTGCGCATAAAGTCCATGTGTCCATTGCTCCCGAATCTGCCCCATTCCGTATTAATGATCATCAGAGGCAAATCGGCTGGCCCATCGTACAACTCACACTCCGAACTCTGCTCCACGTAGGCGGCATTCGTGGCAGTTCCTATGATTAGGCCAACCTTGCAGTTGGTTTGCGACCACGCGAGAGCCATCAGGGATCCCGCGGATATGTTGATGATGCCCGCTAGATTCACAGAGATGTCCTTGTGCTTGGCGAGCGCATTGCGAAGCAGCTGCACCACATCCTTGCCCACAGCTCCCTTGGCACCGTATCCCTTCGTCCAGGCAACCAGCATGCCCACGTCCAGAGCCAGTTTATTCAAGGCAAAGGCAAATGCAATGCCCATGGGTAGATTTTCCTTTTCCACCTTCTTTTCCTTGACAAAGATCGCAATGTTTGCGGCAAGGAAGTCGAACAACTGTGTGCCACGTGCCCCGGCAACCGTATGTGGCACGATCACACACTTGGAGCTCATATAGATATCCTTCTCGCTGCCGAACTTAACCAACATTATCCGGCAATTGGTGGGCCACATCTCCAGGGCCAAGAAGCGACCACGCTCCCGTCCAGTCGGCATGTTCTGGACATAGCTAAGGAAACAGGGTATCGACGACCTCCGATGTGTTTCTAAGCCCAGGCCGGCGATTATCTCACGCGACATGCTATTCCGGATGGCCATCAGGTTGTCCTGGCTCAGATTGAATAGCTTGCATAGCCTGTAGGCCTCGGGAAAGTCAGTTTCTGGATTTGCATATTTTTGCATGTTCGGGAAAACGTTTAATTTATGATTCGTTGCTTACTGAAAAGTGTGTGTGTGTGTGTGAGATAAGAATAGAAACAACAACAATTCGGATTGAACAACATTTTGTGATTTATTTACATTTGAAAATTGATTGATGCGAGAAATGATTGAAATGATTGAAGTGATTGAAATGCTGTAAATGATTGAAATTGCTTAATTGAATAATTTGGTTATTCGTCGAAGAAAGTAACACATGGACATGGGCTGTCTGCTATGAGCAAATGCAGTTGCCAGCCTGCCTGTCTGCCTGCCTGCTATGACACGATGAATTCCAATGTACGCTGTACGCTATAGCTAATGTGAGGTTAGGTTTGCCGCGCACTATCAACTAAGTTAAACTTAAACGAACAATGTAACAATTCATATGCATATCATTAAAATTATCAATAAATCAATAAATAAACTAAACACATTCAATTGAGCTGGTCACGCTAGAAATATGTCGGGGAACTCGCCGTGCAGCAGATCAGCAAATGGATGAATGCTGTCCAGTGTGGCCAGAGGGCTGATGCAGGCTGAGGGCTGCTGATCGCTGGCAAAGTCGAACGAGTCCGCCGAATGATCCAGCAGTCGCAAACTCAGCTCCACATCCGGCTTATCCAACGGCGAATGCATGGATATGGGCAAATCACCACGGGCGGGCAGCATTGAACCTGCCGAGGCCAGCAGACTCTGATAGTTGGGATTGAGGCAGTGCAGCGACTCGCTGTCCGACTCCAGCAACAGCGTGTTGAGCTCACTGAGCGCCTGAATCCCCAGCAGACTGTCCGCATCCAAAGGAGCGCTGCCATGGACGCTGCCGCTGCTGCTGCTCGTGGAGGCGGATGAGGACAACGAGGCGTACGCTGAGCTGGGTGAGCAGGCGGCTGCACAGAAGGCGGGCGAGCCGACGGACGAGGAGGCATAACACGACTCTGGTGAACTGCTTGCCGTGGATGTCGTCGATGTCATTGATGCCATTGATGTCATTGATGTCATTGATGCCATTGATGCCATTGATGCGGCTGTTGTTGTCTTTGTTAACTTGGCCTGTTTGCTCTGTCGCTTGGCAGGCGTTTTTTTGCTGGCCTTGGATTGCTTCTTGGGCTTGGCAGGCGGCATTGGCTCTAGTTCCAGCTCCAGCTCATCCTCCGCGTCTGGATCTGTTCCGAGACTGACATGCGCCTCCCGATTGGCACTCTCGCGCAGACACTCGACCAGGAAGTCGCTCTCATAGCTGGGATTCTCCAGAGATTCGTTCAGCATGCCAATGTACTTCATGGCCATCCGCAGTGTGGTTATCTTGGTCAGCTTCTCGTTGGTATTGGCCGCATCCTCGCCAGTTATTGACTGCGGCACACAGTGACGCAGCTGCTCAAAGGCCATGTTGATCTCACGCATTCGAGTGCGTTCCCTGGCATTTGCCGTCTTGCGGCGATATTTGCTCAACGGCGGCGCTTTCGTCTTGGCCGAACTCTTGGCCTTGGACGCAGTTGGTGTTGCAGTTGCCTTTGTCGTCGCTGCTGGATCTAGTTCGGTGGCAGGTGCTGATGGCGTTGATGGGGCCAGCTCACCGGGAATGCGTTTCTGTCGCTTCTGGCGCAGAGAATATTTCTCGCCACGTCGACAGCCCGCCGCATTGTTGGCCTTCCTTTTGCGCGAATCTTTGGCTCCCGATTGCGTCTGATCACTGTCCAGTTCCATGTCTAGTTCCGCGTAGTTGTGCAGCTCAAATGTGCTGGATTTCATCTGCAAAGACGGCGCAAAAGTGAAAGTTCGAGTTAGACATTCGTTCAAAATGGCTTTCAATTCAATGTACGACATCTTCTTGACTCTTGACTCTGTTGTCTGCGGCGTGGGCTGTGCCGCCCCAGCAATCAAAAGCAATTAACAATATATTTGTTTGCTTGCCCAAAAATGTTACTCGATTCGGTGCGGTGTTCTATCAAAATCGAGAAACCAATAGAGCGTAACTTGGTCTAACCCAACCGACAACTTCCGTAAACGGTTCTAATTGGTTATGAGAACTGAAGTCGCTGCGGATGAAGTGCTGTGCTGTGCTGTGCTCTAGTCTGCTCTGCTGTGGTGTGGATGATTCCTTCATGACGCTTTGCTTCCGTCATAAAACCCACTGGAGCCGAAAAACGCAAAACGCATCAACCAAAAAGACATAAACAAATTTATACTCTGGGGCAGGGTTCAGCCAACGAATTTGGACTTTATTAAACCAACATCGACTAAACGAATACGAATACGAATGCGAATACGAATATGAATACGTTTACGAGTGTGTGAGTATGGTTACTCTTCTTGCGAAATCGCAAATGCCACGAATCCGTTCACACACACACACACAAACACACACACATCTATACCTCCGTTTGACTCATGCTCAGTTGATTAAATAGATTGTTTAGCTAATCCTTAAATGGTTGCCTCAAGGTGCCAGCTGTGGCACTTGCAACTAAGCTGCAACTCAGTTCAAGCATCCAACAAATCCACCACAAGATGTTAATCGATCTTAACTTTAAGACTATGGCGCAACTGTTGAATGCCTATCAAATTCTCAGCTATCATCAATCTACTCAGCCAATGCATTCGGTTCAAGGCGTGGCCAATGTGGCACAATTGAGTTGCATGGAGTTTTCAAATGGTTTCTACATTCGATTACTTGCAACAGAAGCTCTATAAAGCAGACAGTATTTCCAACAATGTATATAATAGCATAATCAATAAATCAACCAAGAACTGGAAGAACTTATGTCTTTGATGTGACAGTTAAAGTAGAAATTCTTTAGATAATAATGATATTAAATAATTATATAATAGTTGAATTCTCTTGTATGCAAAAGTGATTATTTTTAATTACATCTTCAGTTTAATTTTCGATACTTATTTGAACATAAGTTGTAATGTTTAATACAACTTTTTTGTATTACAAAAATTACTTAAATTAATAATTAGAGGATAATTTAGCTAGAAGTCGGCTAGGGTTCGACTTTATTAGCTTTTCAAGTGCCATTTAAAATAATTGTATCAAATGTATTAATTTGATCAAATTTAATGGCATTTCCTGTCAAGATTACGAGGTTCAAGTAAAATGGTATACTATTTATTTAAAGTAAAGTCTATTTATGACAAAACATAGACAAATCTATAATCGGATTGTACAATGCAAATGTGTACAAATAAAAGGTATATTTTTAATTATATATATAATAAACAGCAAGGCTCTCTTGAATCTCAATTCATATTCTCATTACATAAATCCCTTCAACTTTAACTGCTGTAGAGATTAAAATAGTTGTCTGTTGCGTTTTGTATAGATGAACTTTGTTAGAATGTTGTTCAGCATTCGAGAAAGTTTATTTTTGTGGTAGCTAGGTTAACTGTACTAAACATTTTGCATTACTTTTTCCAACAGTTTTGCTGTGTTTTATTTTCTATTACTCTATTTTTTTGCGGTTGCGGTTCCGTCTAACTAACTAAAAGTAGCCACATGCAAAGGCAAACAGAGTAACGGCAAGCGAATAGAAATTGTTAATGAATGCATTTCAATTTTAATGCAAGAATTAAGTTACATGAAATGTAACATGATGCCGGCTCAACGTCAACGTCATTGGCAGCAGCAGCAGCAGCAGCAGCAGCAGCAGCAGTGGCTGCAGCAGTGGCAGTGGCAGCCGCAGCAGCAGCAGAGGCAGTGGCTATGGCAACAATAACAACAAGTTGCCACCGCCTAAGCTAAATGTCGAATGTTTCTGCATCGATGCTAACGCCCTTGCCTTGTTGTATGTGTATGCTTGTGCCTTGGCCTCATAAATTGCCGTAAGCAGCTCTCAAACTGAGCTGTGCAGAGGTGTAAATATGAGGAGATTGATTGCAATCATCGTGGTGTGTGTGTGGTGTCCATGTCAGGTTCACTTAAATGGACAATTTAGTGCAGATTGCCAAAATTGGCATCAGATTCTTGCTTGGCCCGGCCCAGTCTCTCGGCTCGTTTCGCCTCACCGGCCTCACCGGCCCCACCCGCTCTGCTTGCCACTTGTTGCATTGCTTTGACCATACGAAGACTTAAACAAGTTGCTCTTGTTGTTGTTTATTGATTGTTGTCTGCGCTTTTCATCACAAACAGTTATTCGAACTATAAGCCACGTCCACAAAGTGAAAGAGAGACGCTGCTTCTTTAACTGATTGCCAGCTATATAATCATAATGTACTTGCAACTTGCAACTGTTTCGCCAAACTGCCACTTTCAACACTTTCCGAAATCTGCGCTTTGTTCTTCATTCGTGACTGCCTTGACTTCTTATTGTAGTTTTCTCTTGCGATTTGCATGGCAATTAATTTTTGCCACGCGATGCCAGTTAAATTGAAACATGAATCCTTAAGCAAGTCAACGACTATTGAATGATCTTTGCCAAGTGAAATGATGGCGAATGTTTCAAACATTGAGGAAGATACTATGAGTATGATAGAAAGTGCTTAAAATATCAATTTGCAATTAAGCTGATCTGAATAAGCTGGGGAAATGTATGTGCATAGTTATATAAAGGCTTTGACTGACTTTACAACCGTCTATATCTTATAAAGTCTCTATAAGAGTGTTGTTTCACATTTCCTATCTCGAATTTAAATGAACTTCTTGTGACATATTGTTCCAGGCAGTCGATACGCTCTACAGGCGCCCAGTCAAGAGTATAGGGGTGCGCAAATAGTTTACGCGACATGCAAGAAACAAGGTGCAATTAGGTGCATTGCAATTTTGCAGCTCTCCCCCCTGCAGCTCCGATTGCCGCCGCACTCCCTAGCGCTGCTCGATGACCAAAAGCAGGGACTCCACTTGCTTTGCGTTTGCGTTTGCTTTTGGTTTTGCTTGTGGCGCCAAAATGATGTGAAAATTAGCAAGTTCCGTGTGCTGAGTCTACAAATTGCATGCGATTAAAGCTATTCGCGGCTAATAAATGTTGTTGAACAAACAGCAACAGCAACAGCAATGGGAACAGCAACAGCCATAAAGCGGCAGCAAAAGCCGTTGAAGGCGTGATTGGAGTCGTGGCCACAGGATGTGCAGGAAATGCCACAGGATGCGGTGCGGGCTTTTTGCACTTTCTCGCTTTTCCGATTGGAAAATTTGAAGCGCGCTTCTGTTCTCTGTTTTGGCTGGCTGCTTAAGTTTTCAATTACTCGACGCCACAATACGAAACCAATTGAAATGTGCAGACAATAAGTATTCACGGAACAGCCCTCCGATCCCTGTCTCCCTATCCAGTTACCCGCTCACCCGTTTACCATTCCCATGCAACAACAACAACATAGTATTAGTAGTAGTAGACAAAAGGCGCGTCGTGCGTGCGGCCAGCCGTGAAAAGGCAACAGGCAGGAGACAGCAGAAGGGCGAGGTTCATTTTCAAATTTTTGTGTTTTGTTTCTGTTTTGTTGTTGCTCTTTTTTTTTGGGCAATGCAGAGAGTAGCTGTCTATCTAAAGTGCACTTGAAACTGCCGTCGAGCATCGCTGCCGCCGCCCTCGCCCCTTCCCTTTCCCCCTTCCCCCATTTCCCATCAGCCCAGTTGCAGTCGCTGCATTTTTAGGTGTAGCCATTAAATTTAGAACTTTTTCTGCACGCTTGTCTGCACGCCACAAAGTAAGCTGTGTGTGTGTGGGTGTGGCTGGAGGGCGGGAGGCGGGCAGTCGGGTGCGGTTAAATGGAAAATGAAGCGTCTGCTGGAAAAGTGTACGAAATATGCGAGAAAAGCTGCTAATGTCTGAAAGCTGTGCAAAAGCAAAAGGGGGAAGGAAATGAGAACTTTCTTACAGAATGCTTGCATGGCAACTGAATGTTCTGGAATAACGACAATTAGATCACAATAGTTTTCAGAAAGACCTTTCCAATTCCATTTTAATTAATTCATTTAGACTTTGCTTTAGTTTTCTCTATTGTATAAATTATTATATATTTATTTATCATTTTTTATGAATTTATTTATTCATTTATATATTTATTTATTTATTTATTTGTATTTTTATATATTTATTTATTTGTCTTTTTATTTATTTATTTATGTATTTATTTTTGTATTTATTTATTTATTTATGTATTTAATTATTTATTTTTTATTTATTTATTTATTTCTTTATTTATTTATGTATTTAATTATTTATATCTTATTTACTTATTTATTTATTTATTTATTTATTTAATTGTTTATTTATTTATTTATTTATTTATTTATTTATTTATTTATGTATTTATTTATTTATTTATTTATTTATTTATTTATTTACTTATTTATTTATTTATTTATCTATTTATTTATTTATTGATTTAAATATTTAAATATTCCTACCATTTGATTAGGGCGATACTTTAGGAGCTGCCCTCGTTGTGTGCATATCTCTGTAGAGTCTGACTGACTCAGATTTTCTGTTTTTGCCACAGCTCTAAAATTAGTTTTTATTGTATGCAGGTTTTTCTTTCCTTCTCTTTCGATTTGTGATTCTTAATTTGCTTTTTGTGGAAATCATGAAATTCTTCTTTAACTTCTGTTTGATGCGTATTTTGTTGCTGTTGCTTCTGTTTCATCTTCTTCTTCTTGTTGCTGTTGTTGTTGTTGTTGCTACTGTTGTTTTTGACTCGTGCCAGTTGCATTTAGCCGCTTTTGTTGTTTGCCCACATCAGCGTCTCGTGCTGTTTCCGTTGGGCTCTTTTTTATTTTTAGTCAGCCAACAGCAAATGCTGATTTTGATTCATTTTTTATTTTCATTTTTTTGCTTTGCTTTTATTTTGTTCGATTCCTTTCGATTGAATGTGCCTTCGCTTTTGGATTTTCTTTGCTTGTTTGCTTGTTTTGTTGACTTGCTTCACATGAGTTTTGTTTGATTTTCCATTTAAGTAAAGTTTGTTTATTAAAATTGGCACACGTTGCGTATGTGTGATATGTTTGTGTTTACATTCGACATGACAATCTCTCGCTGCCTCTCTCTCTTTCTCTCTCGCTCTCTCTCTCTCACACACACACACACACAGTTTCCATCTGTTTGCAGGTATTTTGGTAACACTTGATGGTTTTGTATTACCCATTAGTTTGTTATTTTTCGTTTTTCATTTTTCGTTATTCGTTTTTGATTTGCTTGACTTTTGACAGGTTTCTGCTGTTTGCCGTTTGCTTTTTGGCTAATTTCCTTTGTTTCTTTCTTTTTTTAACGGGGAGAAGACAGCACCAGCTGTTCCCACATTCAACTCATTAATTTGGGTCATGGACTGATTTTATTACCAATTTTTGTCATAGTTTGTTTAATGGTTTACAGACAACGTTTGCAGTTATAAATAATAAAAGAAATTTAATTTTTAAATAACATTCAAAATGTTTGTTTTATCTGATAAACGGCAAATGGTTTGTTTACAAACGCAGCAACAAACTACAAACTAATAAAAAATAATACTAAATCAAGCCAAATGAATGATAACAATGAATAAATAAATAAATCTTCAAATACAACAAGCAATTGTATGCGACAAGAGGATACCTTAAACTATGCTTAAATGCTTGATTAAAAAGTAGCATTTTTTAGATTTGTTTACGGGGCATAAAAAGTGATCTTGCCATTAGTACAGCATAAGAATGCGGCTTTAAATGAAATGCCCAAAAGTGAGCATCTTCAGTCACAGACTGAGTCAATTTCAATTTAAAATTGGAAAGTCTTTATTGAGTGTGTAGTTCGTTTGCAAACTGAACACAGTTCATGGAGGGCAGACAGAATTAGAGGTCTGATTGCCACCCAAACTCACCCCAGGGGCATTGCAACAAAACTGTTGACAAGTTGGACGCATCATCCAGCCAAAGAAGAGCCAAAAGTTTTCAACACCTTGGGTAAATAAATGCTTTGCTTTCCACTGTGTAACGCCCCGGGTTGCTATCTCGTCTCCCCAGTTGTTGCTACTTCTTATATATTGTCGGTGCTTGTCTATTTTTATTGATACAACAACAGCAATAACAAGCGATCATAGCACATGAAATATGTATATATTTATTTACCTTTTTGATTTCATAAATCCAAAAATGTGCGAGTTGCCTCGTTGGCTGCTTACAGTTGTGTTGTAGTTTTCAAATTTAAATTTAATATATTGTATTTGTCACTTAAAAAATTCAGTTTCCGAGTATTTTTATATATTTTTAATACTTTGCAATCACTTTTATTTCAATTTTGTTGTTATTTTATTTCAATTTGGTTGTATTTTATTTCTGAATCTGAATACGACATTTGACTGTGAGATTCAATTAAAATTCCACAGCATCAGTTAATTAGTCATAGAATTTGTTGTTTTGTGACTCTATTTGAAATTAGCGCTTGCCTCATGCATAAATTTGGCAGATTAACACAACAAAAATACATTTGTTTTGATTTTGATTATTATTATTATTTTTTCTTCGAACTTCCACAGCGAACTTGATTTTGTTTTAACTGTATTCTGTATTTATATTAATATTTAGTTTATTTGTATTTATGCGCGTTTGTTTCATGGACTTTGTCGATTAGATTTGTTGCAGATAAAAAAGTATCTGATGGATGCGCGCTGCAACTGAATGTGAGAAAAGCCTCGAGGAGGAGATTTTCCAAAACGTGCGAGCCGCGTGTGTCAGAAATGCGACTGCGACTGCGACTGCGACTGTGTGTGCGTGTGTGTGTGTGTGTGTGTCTCTGTGTGTGTGCTAGTGTGTGAGGCCGGCTGCTAAAAATATCCGTGAGTACGCGCGCTGCTGATGCTGCGTCTGCTGATGCCGCTGATGCTGATGCTGCTGTGTATCTATGTATCTGTATCCAATAACCCGAGTTGCCGCACAAAAATACACGGCCCGTTGCTGTGGCTTCTAGATTCGTGCCGCTTGCTTCTTGTTTCTTATGTCTTATTGGAGAAAGGTGCGTTCTGCTTCTCCGTTTGCGTTTGCGTTTGCGTTTGCGTTTGCGTCTTTCAACGTGCTGCGTCCGCTCGCTGCGCCTGTCCGCTATGCACTGAGCAGCGTTTGTCAACGTCGCTGCCGTCGTCGTCGTCGTCGTCGTCACCCGTCAATGTCGTCCACTCAGTTAAGTGTGTCTATGTTGGGGCAGCAGCACTTGGCTTTGACTCCGTTAGCAAAGCCAATGCGGGCCTGAGTAGGCTTATTGGTTTTGGGCCTGTTGTTGTTGTTGTTGTTGCTGCTGCTGCTATTGTTGATGCCCACACAGAGAACCGCGTACAGATCACAGAGAATGGAACACAGAGAACGCGCTCCAGGAACCGGGACCGGCACTTGTCTGTTGCGCTGAGCGTGCGGTGCGCTATTGAAACGATCAATGAATGAAATGCGGCATTAAAAAGCAGCACTTTACGTTTGTATCTTACAGATACGACTACGACTGCGACTTCGACTGAAAGCGAGTCTCGACAGCCGACCAATAAACCGCTAAACCCACTGCCACCGCTGTTTGGTTTGTTTGTGACGAGATCGCAGCTCGCCAGCAACGCCAGCATCGCCAGCGAAGCCAGCAACGCCAACACACAGCGTCACTGAAGGCAGAGCCGTAGACCCAAATCCCCGCTGAGCAGCAGTGCGACAAACCAGTTCTTAGTGCTTAGTGCTTACTGCTTAATGCTCTCCACTCACTCCACTCACTCACCCACTCACCCACTCAGTTCAGTTGGCTTGTGTGGGTGTCTCTGCGTTGGCAGGCCGGTTGCCCGATCTTCCGATCTTCCGATCGTCCAATCGTCCGATCGTTTGCTCGTTTCGGTTGATTCGGTCGATTCGGTCGGGTTTGCTGCTCTTGAGTGACTTTTTTGGATACACATTAAAAATTGTGTTAAATAAATTTCGTTTTCATTTCGAGTTGAGTTCACTTCGCATCGTTCTCTTCTTGATTGCACTGAGAATTCTCTCAATCTCTCGTTCACTCTCCCGCTGCCTGGTTGCCTCTCGGTATGATCTAATATTGCCAGGCAGTTATTTATTAAAATTTATTAGTAATTTTTTATTTATGTTGCTGCGCCGTTTGACATTCATTTATATCAGTCAAACATTGTTATGGCTCAGTATGTTAATTTGTGGCTACCTTCAAGATTTCTAGCCAGATTTGTGAACTTCATGTGAGGGGCCCAACTCATTCTAATCATAACTAGAAGCTATTCGAAACGATGATCACATAGCCACGGATATGTTTGTATATCTCTAATATGTTAATGAAATAACTTAATTGTGCTGAGCATTCTCGAGTGCACAATGGCACACTCAATAAGACTGAAGTGACATAATAGAGAACCAGCAGCTTATACTTAAGAATACCTTTGAATCAATTGAAATTGAAGCCGAAGAATTCTTAACATTTTTGAAATTCAATCTTCGCTTTGTAAATAAATTGCTGTCAAGTTCAACTGTGGCTTAAAGACTTCTTAACTTTATCATTTGTCTCTGATCTTTGGGAAGGTTTGGAAGAGAATAGTTCGCTTCTATATGCATTGAGATCCATAACTTGTGTTATCATTAATTAGCAACTTCAACTCAGCTCGCAAATACTTAGCGAAATTTGCTTTCATTAATAGGATTTATTTGCAATAAACTTTTAGGTGTTTATTGACAAAAATGAGATATGAATCTAAATTAAATAGAACTATGTTAATCTGAAACCAAGAGAGCCATAACTACTCACAACACGTTTTCGGTTAACATCAGTTGACAATACGAGCTTTTTATTGTTACGCGTTCAGATCTGAAATCTCGTGTTGTCAGCTTAAATAAAACAATTACTTTTAAGTATTAAATGGTTTAGGTTTCTGGAACTTTGAAATAAGTTCTTAAAATAGCATTTCAAGTTTAAAGAGTCTTCCGCTTCTTTTCATGTTGCACATCCCACATTGAATCTGCATTACTCAGCAGCTTAAACTTAATGTGCTGCAATTGGAATCGGCACTTGTAAAGAACTGAATACTGATTTCAATTATTAGATAAATTATTACAAAAATATCTCGACATTATCTAAACAGAAATCGAGCAATTTCTAACATTGTTTTCGTATCAACTTGGCATTCAAATTAGTTAAGCCGCTTGGCGTTGATATTGTTATGAAACAATTGTGCTATGGCCATTTATTATTTATTTAGAAAATAATTATAATTAACTGGCGAGAGGCAATAGTTAATTGCAAAATGGATTTACTCCTGCAGGCAAAACAACAAGTTGTATGACGGCATTCGTGAATGCTCGCCGCACTTATTCGATATATACATACAAATGAGTATATAGTATATTCATTCACACATGTTTGAATATTTAAACAAATTGCTAGCTGACAGGACGGACGAACTGACTGATTGGCTAAGTGACTGATTGACTAACTGACTGAGTGACTGAGCGACTGAGCGACTGATCGAGCGATCGACCCGACTAGAAGCTGACTGACTGTTCATTTGTCTGTCGATCAGCTTGTGATGGTTGTTGTCTTTGTGCTTTTGTTGTGCTGCAAAAGCGCATAAAGAAATAAATCATGATGACAACAGTTAAATTTGATTATAATTTTTCAACAGCATCGTCAGCTGGTCGGCTAGTCAGCTGTAGAAGTGCTCTTAAGTAGCATAAATTTGTTCATGTCGCAAGGTCATCGAGTAACAAAATTAAAGCATGCAACATTAATTTGATTTGCGTGCGAATCAAAGCGCTTTTTGGGGAGTGTCTACACCATCGGGCCGAAACAGAAACAAGCATAAAACGAATACATTTATATTTACTTACAAATTGGCCAATACTGTTGACCATAATATGCTGACAACTTAATCTATTGCCAAGTCCAGAGACAGGAACATGACCAAACGGGTCGCAATTATAAAAACAAACGTCACAATTTGATGTTTTTGTTTTATGCTTAAGAATCAAACCCAGGGCCATCGCTAGAGGGGGCTTAACTAATTGCCCAATGTTTAGATAATGATATTATTCTTCTTAATGCACAGATTAAGCATTCATTTTTATTGTCTCTTGACTATGAAGTAAATCAAAATGCTCCCCCCGCTGTAGGCAACGCCTCTGTTTGTGAATTGCTTATGCAAATGTTCTAAGCCGGCTCTACACGCATTTGAATTTTCTACTTTGGCTTTTAATTACCAGCTTGCAAATCGCATTTGCCTTAATATGGTCACAAAACGCGAGTCCAAGTCTATGACTCGTTGGGGGCACTCTCCGCTGACTGGAGCACCCGCTTAGGAAGTTGGATTCGCGTCGCGGGCCTTTTATGGTCTGCTTTGGGAAAGCGGTGAGAAAGCAAACTCTCAATCTCAATCTCAATCTGAGACTCAGACTCAGACACTGAGTCAGTCACGGTCTTGGTCTCGGTCTTGGTCTCAGACTCAAGCTATTCAGTTGCTGGCTAATTGTGAGCATCGCTTTGGGCCAGCGTTTTGACAAGTTGTTGGCGTCGCTGTTAACGGCTATTGCGTTGGCGCTGGGTCGTTGGCGCTGGTGAGGGGGCGTCAACGTTGATTTTATTTATATTTTTACGTAAATTTATTATTACAAATATTGTTATTGCCGCTTTCAAGCGGAAATACACTCGAAATGCCAGCCAAGCAGCTACCACCCACGCAGCAAGCCCAACTCAATGGCATAACAACAACCACCTGCACTTTGGGTCTTTCGGCCTTTGTGAATGACGGTGCGCCAACTCATTCACTCATTCATTCATTCATTCATTCATTCATTCATTCATTCAGTCATTCATTCATTGGGGAAGTGGAAGCTAGCAAATGATCTTTAGGTAAGGCCAAAGAAAAAAAACAAATGAAAATAAAACTTGAGTGGAATCGACCAGCGAATTGTCGAGCGGAAATGCCGAGCGATTAAGTTGTTGTTTCTAATTAATTTTATACGCATTTTCAGTCGATTATTTCTCTGCATTTTATTTTTTTCTTTCTATTCACATCTACTCGTAATTTGCATAAATGTTGGCTGCCCTCTAGATTTGGAAATGTGGGCGAATGTTATTTGAATAAAATTCATTTTGATATTATGAATGGAATAGATAAGCATTTGTGATCAATTTTAGAAAAAGTAAAGACAACAGTATCAACTCATTATAAAGAATATAAAAACTATACTTAATGTGCAATTCAAGTTGTTGATTAAAGTAAATTAGATTTATTTATCATTTAGCAGCAAATAATTGTGTTAAAGTAATAAGAAATATTGATAGCCCGCTGTTAATCGATAATTGATATTCATAAACTATTTCAGAGTGAAAATATTAGGAGAATGTAGTAAAAATTTTAAATTTTGAGAGACTCATTTAATTAGAGAAATTATTTTAAAATATAGAACATATTGTTCTGCACTCAATGCAGCTTAGAGTATAACTTTCTGAATTGAATATAGTACCAAAATATATTTGCTATCAAATCGAATTAAGTCTACTTCGAATTTGTCTTAGAACATCGATTAAATAATACGTTTACATAGACACAATTATTATTTATACGAATTGCTCAATACACATTTCTCAAGTCAGATTAGTAAGTTGAAAATTGAGTGACAACTTGAGAATTAATTTCTGTCTAATATCTCCATGTCGACCCATAAAAGAGATACATTAAAAATTTACAAATACGCTATTATGATCAAAAAGTAATCGTGTGCTAAAATTAATACGCATTCACCGACTGAATGCCTAGCTGGCTGTCTGGCAAACAAACATTGACAAAGCATAACAAATCTTAGGGAGGCGAGAGAGGTGAAACTGAAAAAGTCAAAGCGCCAGCTGAGGCAGATCTTGGCCAAGTTAATCGTGAGCGATGGCTGTGGCGTCTGTTTGCGGTGTTTTGTCTGCTGTTCATTGAAACGTGATTTTGACTTGTGATTGTACATTTTGTTGTTGCTGTTGTTGCTGCTGTTGTTGTTGTTGTTGTTGTTTTATTGGTTGGCCGTCAACATTTAAGTCATTTAACATTATGTATCAGTTGCGCTGCCAGTTGTAATCCCCCAGCAGGCGCTGTCGTCATCAGTTGTGCTGTTGCCAGCTTTGCTGCTCTGTTGTTTATGCCGTTGCTTTTATTAATTTGGCTTCAATTAATTACGCTACAAATTGTCAACAAAACGCAACCACAGACGCAGACACAGATGCAGACACAGACGCAGACACAGACGCAGACGCATATCCCATACCCCAATTGCCACCAGTTAATAAGCCATGCAAATCTTGATGGGGCCAGCAACATGTGCCACATGCTGCATGAGGCTCACACAAATGGACAGCGAACATGACATTGGTTTGTTGTGGGGATACACTGGATACAGAGAGTGTATGTATTTGGGGGTCCATTGGCGGCATTAGCTCATCAGTGTCAGCAACAACAACACTACCAAACACAATCGAGCAATTCAATTCAAATTACAAAACTATTACTAAAATAAAAATCTATTATAATTAAAAATTACTTTACTGCTTTATTTACCAAAGTCTATTTGGTTTACGAATTGCTGCTGACTAGTGTAATCAAAATCAGGCAAAAAGCAGCACAAACACATTCGATAAATATTGATTTAAAGCGATTGGATCAATCAGCCCCCATTTGCCCCGGCATCCAGCTGCCAATTATAATTGGGAATAAGTTTCAGAGAATGAGATTAGCCGAGCCATTGAGGAGTGAATAAATGCGTATGCAAACTGACAGGCGACAATAATTTCAACAATATGTCAATGCTGATGCTCATCAAAGAGATTTTGATCGTATTTCTCTGCTCTGTTTGGATTCTCTGTCGACGTTCCCAAAACTTGACAAAGCGCCAACTTCAACGCAAACGCAAACGCCAACGCCAACGTCAACGTCGCCATCAATGTTGGCCAACATTTTCTAATAAATATATTTGTGATAGGTGCGTGTCTGCTTTATAAATAAAGTGGCTCAAGTAAAGAGGTAAGTGCTATCTGCCAGGGCAGGTGAGCTGGCCAACCGCGGCAACTGTCGCCACTGGGCGAGGGCGTTGCAAATTGGGTTAGCTTTGGACATGGGCTATAAATTCATACATATAATGTCTATATATTTAGTAGTACCCATTGGGCAATATATCATCAGTCAGTCTGATTGTCAGCCTGTCACAAATGCAGTGATACAGAGAGTTGAATAGGTCATAGGCAGTGGAAGTGGAAGCAGAGATAAGACGTTGTCTATGCGGCAATTAATTGTATTATTTATTATTGCATTAAGATAAATAACGTTTTATTAACAATAAGATATATAGATAAGTAATTGACATGTTGTTAAAGATTGTTTACGTTCTCTAATTGACATATCTGAGATACAAACAGTTTCAGAGCAGTTCTACTCCATAATTTGCAAAGCTGCTGAAATATCATTAGAGAAATTTAGGTATTTACATTAATAAATCCATAAAAAATGAATATTTGACAGGTACTACACTAAATAAATATACATATAAATATAAATATAGATATCTGCGTTTATGTACTACAGGCGATACGCTTTGAGAGGCTTAGAATGGTTGGCAAAGAGCGCAGCCTTTGATGTTTGCAAGCATTTTGCATTTACGCACATTAAAATGCAATCAAACGAGAAAATAAATAAAAAGAAAACAACATTTGTAAAGTGTTAAGAGGGCTATTAGATTATGACAGCAGCTATTTTTATACGAACTGGAGTCAAGTAACCAAAGATCGCCGAATGTGGCACATTGCGTCGGTAGATGTCACATCACGAATGTCGCCTTGGGTTTCGGCCACAGTAATTGCAAATAATCAGCTTCAATTGGCGTGGCCAAAAAGCCGCTCGAGGTTCACAGACGGAGCCAGCGCCAGCGCCAGAGACAGAGCCCAAGCTAAGTGCGGACAACAGCTGAAAAGGAAAGGAGGAAAGACGCCAAATAATGTGGCCTACGCACGGTATACGACTGTACGACTGTACGACTATACGAATGGGAGAGACACCTACCCGGCGCAGTAAAAACGCGTTTCAATTTCAAATTGATTGCCAGTCGCTTATTATTATTATTTGCTTTTTATTGTTATTTCGCTTATTTAATGATTGCCGTTGTTGCTGTTGCTGTTGTTGTTGCTATGTTGTTACAATCACTCGACTGGTGTTAAATACTCGTGCGAATTTTTTTGTTACTGGAGGCCACCAACGGCCAGTATTTGGAGCCTGTATCGTTAAGCGCCACCCCCACAAAGGAAAAAAAGATAAAGAAGCAGACAACAGTCAACAATTTAGCCACGTTTCTCTATTTGTTTTTCTTCTTGCTCTACCGCCGAATTGCCCTCGGCGAGGTGAGACCCCGCATCCAAAATCCAAAGGCGTAGCCCATTGGCAGAAAAATCAGTGGATAAACACAGATTTCGTGATCTTAGGTCAGCGTGAAGAGTTGACCAAATCAATTATGGTTGCATGAGCAAAGTAAACATACATATAAGAAACATACACACTGATTATAACAATTAAATAGCTTAGCTAACATCTTTGGAATTTTTATAGCGTCAGAAAATATTTAATCATAAGTAACACCTTTGTGAGGTATATTATTATGTTTTTTTATAATCAAAGAGTTAAAAATATAATTTACGTTTCCCTTTTCTTATTTCTCTACAAGTTTTTGTTGATTTATTTATAATTCCCCTGTCAAATTTGAGCACTTCTCAAACTGCATTTAAAGTTATTTTTTATTAGGAACTTTGTGATATTTCTTCTCCTCTAAGAACCAGTTTCTCTTATAAGAATATAAGTGCATTTCCTTCAATGTCTATTTCACTATTCGTTTCCTTTGTCATTCACAAAAATGTTGCTTATTTTATTTCAAGTTTTATTTCTCATCGAAGCTTACAGAATTTCAGAATTTCACATCGCTTCATGGACTTAAAATAAAAACATTCTTATACTCGCACAATTTATAAGAAGTTTTGTTTTACTTTTCATATACTGTGCGCTTCCTTTGTCTGTTGGTGTTTCATTTGATTGTTATTGTTTTCTGTGTCTTTCAGCTGCTTTCGCATTGTCTCTCAGGAACGCTTTGTGTCCTGCAATATCCTGAGCATTCGCCCTTGCTCCCCAGTCCTTGTCTTTGAGTTGTTTCTTTGCTTGGAATCGTTTATTGGTGAGTCGCGACCAATAGGCTACCTTGGGTTGTGAGCTTTCCCACAAGTCAAACACTTGAAATGAATCAAAGTGGCGGCTGGTGCATTGCCCAGTTCTTATGTTGCCTTGTAGTTACATATATGTACGAGTGTAGTAGTACTCGTAGTCAATGTTTGTTTTGAGTTGTTGTACCCTTTCCTAATATGGACAGGCCGCCATCACACACTTGTACACACTTGTGCGTCGAGTAAGTAAGCGAGATTGTGTGTGCCGCTTGCTTGTGCTTGTGCAACATACATCCAATTGGAAATGAAAAACTCTGACCTACTAATCACCGAGCCAAAAAGCCAATAAGAGTCAACAACAGCAGCAGCAGCAGCAGCAAACAACAACAACAACAGCAAGTGCCACAGAGCAAGACAACGACAACATCGACAGCCCAAGAAATCAAAAGATGGACAATAACTTTAAACCAGTTTGTGTTGTCGAGCCTTGTTGCACGTTACCCGTTGTACTAAGTTGCAAGTTAGCCTAACGCTTTTCGCTCGCACTGAGAACTGTTTGGGGCACACAAATTTGTTTTGAATTTGATTATATGAACTATTTGGGCGCACAGGTTGTCCCACAGAAACGGACAGAGACGGAGTGAGAGGCAGAGTCAGAGTCAGCCCTATTGACATTTTATACCGTTTTAAACGACAACTCGAACATGGGAGACAGTCAGACAGACTGACAGACAGACAGACAGACAGAGAGACAGACAGATAGACAGAGAGACAGAGACTGCAAATTGCGGCGTTTCACAAAAATTATTATGTTAAATTTAACTGGAAATAGCACACAAGGACATTGGCGCATGCGCCCCCAGACGGCGCCAACTGGTCGACGATGGCGTCGCCGATTGTTGGCTAAATTGATGATGACGATGTTGCTGAATGGCGTTGCAGGAGAGGATGGAGCGTGTGGAGAGGTGGGTATGGTAGAGACGTCGTAGTCACAGATTATCGCTATGTTTTGTTTTGCTTTGTTTTGGTTATTTGCTTTGGCATAAATTTCAATTGCTCGCACTTAACAACAATTTAAAGCAAATTAAATTTTGTGCAGTCGTCGATTATTGGCTGTTGATAGGCGTGTGCAGAGTTGTAGAGCGCCATCTATTGCCGCTTAGCGGCAGTCCCTGCCATGTGCATATAAAGTAATTTTCTGCTACATTAGGTTTGCGTTTTGCGCCCATTGGCTCTGCGAGCCACAATATGGCCAATCAGCCGACTTTAATAACGCCAAGACAACGACTTTCGCATACACTGCTCAAATTTCAAGATTCAAGAGCTTTTCAGTGGGCGGCAGCGTGTGATATATGAGGTACTTATGTGAAACTCTGATTGATTTCCATTTTCAGGCAGTTTTTATGGATCATAATCAGTTTACATAAATATTTTGATGGTTTTGACCAAAGTGAGATGCTTGGAACTTCGTTTTAAATTTTGCAAATTAACATTTATATGATACATATTCCAAATTGGAACTTGTACATAAACTAATGACTTCCTTCATTGCTCTAATTTTTTATTTAATCCATCTCGTTGTGTGACCAGCTGCCTGACCAATCTGTCATTACCAAGTTTATGTAGGGCAACAATTAAAAGAAATTATTATAGATTTGTTTGGAGCACTAACTGCTGCTGCTGTTGCTGCTGCTGCTTCTTGTGTTCATTGGCTTCTTGGCTGCGTTCCATCGCCCACCAGACGGGCAACGTCTTTAGCATCGGGCAATGGCATCGTCATTGGGCAACCCACATCAAATGCTCCACTTAGACGCGCTCCATTGTTTCCGCATTCGATTAAAAATGATAAATGCCTCACTGCGCTCAAGTGAAAACAAAAACCGCAGAAGGCAATCGGCAATGTGAAGACGGCAGAAGGCAGAAGAGTGCAGCCACTGGCTGGGCCCAGTTTTCTTAGCCGACTGCGCTGACTTGCCGGCAATTGCCTCAGTTTCTTGACCATTTTTAATGTCTCGTTTATGGATGCTGATAACTAAACAGAATTATTTGTATTCAGCCCCTTTACCCTTACCCAGTCTTCCACACTTCGATCCCTGGCGCTGTCTCGGCGTAATTATTTGATTAATTTTATTGCCAGCTCAGTTGGGTGTGCGAGTGTTAGTAGCTGTGTGTGTTTGCCATGAATTGGGGGGCGTTGTGGATTGGCCGATTGAATATATCGGTTATGCTTTTGTTGAATTGCATACATTAATTAACTGCGCACATTTTGGGCCATTGGCAGAAGCAAAGTCAAAGACCTGTCTGAATCAGATGCCTATTCTTATTCTCCCCATTTGTCGCATCTTTATTTCTATATTGTGAAAATTAATCTTTCCACATGATTATTATAATTATTGATTATGTGAGGCATTTCCCATAAATCCCTGCCAAATAAGCCATTCACCTGGCTGCACTCAACCCAATTAACCCAATGACATGAGGTAAGTCCAAAATGTACATAATCGTATCTTCAGGCTACATTTCAATGAAGCCACAATGTAATTTAACCAATTGTTTAACATGCTGCGCTGCTGAATGGCTCAAATTTAATATTGAACAACAGATTGACCGCAAATAGGCCAAACAGCAAATGTTCTGACCATTTGGATACCAATTATGTAGTTGTTTGCACTGAGGTTGCTTTGATTATGTGAGTACAAACAGAATCACTGCAGCTAAATATTCAAACTGTTTGCTCCAAGATGGCACGGAAATCTAGCTCACTTGTTTCTTTACTCAGTATAAATGAGTATAAATATTCCATTATTAATCTGACTATCTTCCATTAATAATCTAACTTACTTATGTGTGTTCTTGCTGCATTCACATATGTTTGCAAAGACTCAGAAATATATATTTTAATTTACTTTGTATTGAGTGGTCTTCTTATCATTTCATATTATTTTCATAGGTATTCAAATGCTTAATGATTAAGTTGAAGTACTTAAAGCTCAATGTCAAATTAAGCCGCAACCCGAATGCATTATAATCATTTTGTCAAGAAGTTCTTCAATCTTTTCAAGTGCTTATCATCTACAGCAAAGCAAAAAGAAAAGAAAGAAAAACGTTGTCAGTTGATTTTGCTGGTCATGACTTGGCAATTTTTCCTCATTGCAACTAATTTGCCACACTTACCGCATTTAAGGAGAGGGTGCAAAAAAATGACTTTATTTCACTTGGAAGCTGCAGGCGACCACGTTGTTGTTGTTGTTGTTGCTGTTGTTGTTGTTGGAGTTATTGTTGTTGGCGTTGGCGGCTTTTGGTCATTTGGCCACTGGGCGCTGGCACAGTGCACTAATAAACATAAAGAGTAAACAAGTCCATATAGGGTTATGTCGGTCAGCAGTATTATATCTGCTGTGGCACTTTTTGTGCATCATTGTTTCAGCTTGATGTTGAGTTGTTTTTTGCTTTGATTTTGTATTTTGTTTATATGTATTTCTGTGGCTTGCGCCACATGCATTTTTCATGGGGCGAGACCATCCTTGGCTTTTGCTACCCGTCAGTTGGTCAGTTGGTCGGATGGTCAGTAGGTTGTTTGGATTGGTTTCGCATTGCAAATTGTCAAACCGTTATGTACATCTGTGCAGAGAAAGTCCCTCTGGCCTGAGGGCTTCAGTTGAGCTTCAACGCCAAATGCGTTGGCGTTGCAATTTATTGTGAAATATTAAAATTATACAAGCAGTTCCTTAACAAGACGACGATCATCGCGCGAGAAAATGAGCAACTGCGTCCGTTGTATCTGCATTTTATGCACAAAAACTGCATTACAAATCCCAAAAGCAACAGCAACAACAACAACAACAGCAACAACAGCAACAGCAACAGCAACAACAACGGCAACGGCAATTGTAGTACCATTCCCATTTCCAATTCCACTCGGAGTCCCAGTGCGGTTATCGCCATGACAGCTGTCAATCAGTTGCTCTTGCCATATAAAAAAGGCAACACAAATTTAAGAAAAAATCAAGAAAAAAGTCCAACTGATGCATCTGAGTTACGAGTGAAGCTGTGTGCAACGAGAAAGTTGAAAACTTTAATTGTGCCGTCCGTTCAATTAGCGGTACAAGTGATTTTATAGCGCCCGCATCCAATTCATTAAGTTCCCCCCCAATAACCAGACGCAACTACTCAATAAATATACTCGTATACAACGAGGTAACAGGTCCACATTTCAGGCAAAAGCCCCCTTGAATTGGCCCAAAAAAACCAGTCGCTGGGTGTTGGCCCAGAAATTAACAACCATAAAAGGATAGCTCCAAGTGACGTCGCTGTGTAAATATGAAGCACATTTGGACAATTACTTTATTTACGCACTGTACCTCTCTGTCTTTGATTTATGCAGTCCGCAGACATCGGCCACAAGCCTGGGGGGAACTTTGTGTCGCATCGCATTGTTAATTGCACCAAAATGCAGATTTTTTGTGCATTTCTCCGTTCTGCCTTTCTCACATTTCAAGTAACAGTTTTGGCCTGGCCAAAAAAAAAACAAAGATAAACAGCGACAGTTTTTGCACTGGCATTGATAAAGGGGGCGGCTCTTTTTTTAAATGGGGGCAGAAGGAAAGGATGGGAGGAAAGCATGTTGCCTGTGCTGCCAAACTCATTAAAACGAATCCTTTTAATGGCCAAAAGTTTGGCGCTGCTGCTCCTGATTCTGCCATAATCAGTAAAATTAAGGCCGTGGCAACTGAAGGCTGAAAGCTGAAAACTGCTCGTTGCCAATGTCGTTAGCATTGGGCCAGAACATTACAAAAAGCCATAAACAATAGTTGGCTAGTTTCACTTTTTGCAAAGCTTTCCTATGACCTTTAAACAACATTATAACATTGGTTTTTATTTCATTCAAATTGCAAACTAATTGTCAATGATAAAGTTATGTACAACGAAATGAATTATTACAAGCAATCAAATGATTGTAGTTTAAATTCTGGTTGATTATATATGAACATAACAATAAATTAACTACCCAAATAAGAAGAAGGTTACTAAGAGTAGCTGGAAAGGTTCTGATAACTACTTTAAGCTTCTGTTCAAATATCTTTTGATAAATCTTCTAACTAATTGCATAGTTCAAAACATTTCCTGCACATTGTAAATTAAAATCAAATATTCTCCGTAGCACTGCAGAGGAGTGTGAGCGAACTTAGTTAGCTTTTCATAACTACTTCGCACACTCAACACTCAACACACAATACACAGTCGAGTAATGTGCCTGGACTTAACATTGGCAGCAAGTACTCAAAGGGGCAGCATAAAGGCGATAACTTGTGTGTCATACGCGACGCAGCTAACAACTTACTTAAACCAACAAACGAGCTGAAGAGGACCCGCACACAAAGGCACATCAACACAAAGATATAAAGATATACACAAGCACACACACACACACACACACACACATAGCCAGACATTGTCATGTGACACTCAAAAGGCCCAAGGCAGCAGCTAAGCGACATAAACGTGCAGCTTTCAGCCAACTGATACAGGTTAAGGGGTGTTGGGGGGTAGAGGCGGGAGCTGGTTACATTTCTCTCTACTTCTTTACCACAATGTGTCCCCTGTTCCTTGTCTCCTGCCTCTTCTGTCTCTGCTGTTCTGCCTGCCTCTTCCAGCCTCTGCCTACCTCTTCCTGCCTCTTCCTGCCTCTTCCTGCCTCTTCCTGCCTCTTCCCGCCTACCCTCTGTACGTGGCCAGGCTGCACTACGGTGCGGCGCACTAATTACGAAAACTCAGCACGTTTTGCCATGCTGTGTGCCTGGCTGACTGCCCCACAGTGGCAAAAGCGAGGCGGGTGATCGCCCGGTTGCCTGAGTGGTTAAATGCTGCAGTAATAGCGGCAACATGCAACGCGACAGTTGGTCGGCGGTGGCAGCGGTACACAAGTTAAAACATTGCGGCAGCAATAAAAACAACATTCGTTTTAGGTTCAACTTCAGCTATAGCTATAGCTATAGCTACAGCTTTGGCTTTGGCTTTGGCTTTGGCTCTGGATCTCGCTCTGTCCCAGCTGGGGGTTGAGTTGGGTTGGGGTGAGTTAGCCATGGTTTTGTAACTGTATTACTGATGAATCCCCGGTCCGGGCCTAGCCAAAGCCACAAGGCCTGCCACAGTTTCACCAAAGTCAATGTCTGAGGTTGCCACAAAACCGCGTCCAGTGGCAACATAAGCAACGTAATGAGAAATGCATCAATTGCACTAAATTGTTTGCCTCTGTGGCAGCAACATGCTGCCTGCTGCTGCAGGACCTCAACGTGCCCTAAATAATACAACTGCAACTACAATTAAAATGGTTAACTGTCGGCGGAATTAAGACTGTTGGCTAAAACAGTAGATGTCAAATGTCTGTTTTACTCACAGAAGTGCAAAACTAAGCTACAGAGACGAAGAAGCGAGGGAAGAAGCTTAAACGGTGATTATTGTGAATGAAGAAGTCAAAAGGGAGAAGCAACGCGAGAAGCTAAGTGAGCAACGATAGGACAAACGTGAAGAGAAAGAGAAGATTTATTTAAAAAGGAAAACAACGAGAAGATTAACATGTGAGAAAACTAAGCTCAAGAAAATAATAACTAACAGAGCAGCTAAGCTTAGCTTAGTCCAAGATAACAGTTTATTTTCTTATCTATTCCTTTCTAAGAACGTGGAATGTCCTTCGGCTGTGCTCATTTGACTGTGGGATTCAAGCAAATTCACTGCTGACAGTCATGCAATCCTTTTAGCAACACACTTGCATATTAAATGTCCTGCATATCAGCAAGCAAATGGGGTAGCTACATAAGGAGAGCTAACTACCCCATGCCCCCTAGTCCTCATGCCCCCTAGTCCCATGCCCCTTGCCACATGACAGGCATTTGATTTGCAACTAACGACACCAGGTTTTTATACGCCAAACGCCAACTACATATTTGCAATCTTTACGTCGACTACATGGCTATAAAAATAAATTACACAAAGCTTAAAACTTATGTGCATCGGGAAGAAAAATGGCTTATGGACGCGCAACGGAACAAACGAATAAACGAATGGAGGAGCTGAACGAGGAGTGCAAAAGGTGGAGGTGGGGGAACCGGGGGAAAATGGCAAAATGACCAATTGACCTGACCCTCAAATGGCCACGTTGATGAACGTGTATTGCTCTTATACAACGTTCAATTGGAGCGAACCAAAGGGAGAGAGTGAGAGATTGAGAGAGGGAGAGAGGGAGAGCGAGAGCGAGAGTGGTGGCAGCTTGGAGCTAACGGTAAAGGTAAAGCTTTAAGCCGACAATGAAGACATTAACATGAGCAACGACGACGACAAAACTCTATGCCACGGCTCATCACATTAATCTTCTTAATACGCCCATCAATAATTCAAAGCCAAGGCATGACCATGCCAGACCTGGACAGACCTGGACAGACCTGGACAGACCATAGCCAAGTGCTGCCAAAAGTTAAACGAACACGCAACCATATAGAAGCACAAGTATTGAAGTATTGTTACCCAAGTGTTGAGTGAGTTATGAGGCACTGTTCAGCTACAGCTTCAGCTACAGCTTCAGCTTCAGGCTCAGCCTCAGCCTCAGCTTGAGTTTCGGTTTCGGATTCGGTCTTAGTTTCGATTTCATTGAGGTTTTTCGGCTTCAATTCAAGTGGTGGCCACCTTCAAGTGGAAACTGTTTGTCGTACATCAAAATCAAACTATCCACACTCGTAACATGCTCATACAAATATTGAACTCTATGGCCAGCGACAATGAAGCTTTATGGCTCGTTACCATTTGATTTATGCGCAGATGACGAAAAAAAGGTAACGAAAATGATTTCATATCTCGCCCAAAGAGTCGGACAATGAATGCCTCTGAATGTAATTGTATTTGAATGACATATGCATGACCAGCAGACACGGGGGCAGGCCAACAGTGGCATATGTCCATTGTCAATGTGGCAGTGGCAGTGGCAGCGATTGTGGCAGTGACAGGCTCAGGCGGGCTCAAAAGGCGCCACATTCTGTCGATTGTTTCGGCCTGGTCAATGTCCCGTTGCCCTCACCTGGGCCATTCTCTGTGCTTACACTTGACAATTTCGTACCGCTCGTTGGAATTTCTGCTGCAGTAGGCGTCAGGCGTCAAATCGGCCAGTGCCCTCCCCCTCCCCCACCCTCTCTCTCTCTCTCTCTGTCTCTCACTCCCCATTAAAGCCCTTTTGTTCAGGCTCGTGAATTGCTGCATCCATTCAACGCATTGTTGCAACATTTCACAAATGCGGAAAGCCTTCGCTTCAGTTTTGGCACTTGGGTTTTTTTCGGTGCGCAGATGCCTTATCAATGCGAACTTAAATGCCACTGATTGTGTCAAAGGTTCGAGTCACGTGATAAGATTTATACGCTTCGCTGCCTATAAAAGAGGCAACCAGCTGTCGCAATACATATTTCACTTTCAACAATTGTGGAGCTAAGAATCAACGTAAGTGACAAGTGGCCAAGTGTTTAACAAAAGGCAATTCAATTCAAATTGCACTAAACGTATCCTTGCATTTGAAGAATCGTTTCTAAAGTGACAGAGTTTAGTCAACTGAAGGATATATTACTTTCCATTCAACTCATTTGTGTGTTATAATCCGCTCAAGTACTGCGTCTTAAAACTACAATTAGTTCAACAGCGAACTGAACTTTGCCTTCTATAAAATATATATTATATTGTGCTTAGTTCTATTTACACATTCAAATGCATTTTGTATATACTCCATCCAACTAACTAAATTTTATACGCATTCTTTCAGCTAATCAGCACAAATATCAAAATGAACTTTTCGTGGTTGGCCGTGCTCATCTTTACCCTGTTCGCTGGCATCGTCTCGGCCGGCAGGTGTCCCATTCCCTTCAAGAGTGAGAACAACAAGTGTGTTTCAGATCGCGTTATTCGAGGCGAATGTCCACCTGGTTCCACCTATAGGCCAAATATCAACAAATGTGTCTACGAGCAGAAATAAGTTGCGCTAAATAAATGTGATTGAATTTGACTAGTTTGTTGTTTTGCTTTCTGTACTTCATTATCAACTTGTGCGGCATTAACCTAATGATCAGTTGACCCAAACAAAACTAAACACTATCTTCCATTACTCAGAATTGAGAATACAGCTGTTGCTGCTGATAAGAAGCTGAGCTGTCAGCTTGCTGTCTCTATAAAACCTGACGGCCAAGTGCAGAGCTGTAAACAGTTGTAATTTACACTCGATTCAGGTGAGTTTGCTGGAGGAA
Source organism: Drosophila macrospina (assembly GCA_035042075.1). Lineage (NCBI taxonomy): Eukaryota > Metazoa > Arthropoda > Insecta > Diptera > Drosophilidae > Drosophila > Drosophila macrospina. Next base: position 455,996 of record JAWNLW010000397.1, on the reverse strand, counting down.
GTGGTGGCCAAACAAGTTACTGTTAGTTCTTTTGAACAGAAATAACAATGAACTGCAATTGGGCCTGGTTGGTGGTGCTGCTGCTGTCGCTGCTCAGCGGTGGTGTCTTGGGTCTCAGTTGCCCCGCCGGCTACAGTGCCGACAAGAATAAGTGTGTGTCCGAGCGACCCGTGCATGGCTCCTGCCAATCCGGATCTACATACCAGCTGAGCCTCAATAAGTGTGTGCTTGACTAAGACAACATATAATAAACTTGTTTGTGCATATTAAAAGACGCTAAACTCAACTCAATTGCAACATTTCAACTGAGCAAGGGAGAGGTGTCGCAAGTGGCAAATGTTTTCAGCTTAACGTTTTAATATCAACGTCAACAAATGTGTTCAGTCAAAGAAATGAGCAGAGCTAAGCTAAACAAAAGTTAATCAATTGATTTCATCTGATTTTTGCGCATTTCACAGTCATCTGTTGATAGTTTCTGTGTTCAACTTATTAGTATTTGCAGGTAATCATCTGTGAGTTAGATTTACCTGTCTAAGGTTAGCTCTAATCATTTCCGCTTTGAATACACTTTTAGCAGAGTTTTACTAGTTTTACCAGTTGATTACTTCTACTTTGCGCTAATCATGGGGCCTCTTAGTGTCAAGGCGAGCCACATCCATCAAATAATGATGGAGGCGTACTACAATATATAGATATACACATATGTATATAGATGTATATAAGGTGCAGATTCGGGAATAATGCGAGCAACATGCACGTTTGCAATTTATGACACAACTCATGTCGTTTGAGCCAATTATTATTTGAGCCAAAAGAGCTGGTGGGCGCGTGTTTCTGGCTAAAAGTTCAACAAGTGCTGCAAATTAACGAACATGTCACGCGGCTGCTATGGCTGCTGCTGCTAATGCTGCTATGGCTGCTGCTGCTGCTGCTGATGCTGAAGAGTCAAAGTGACAGCGAGTCGCGTTTGCCATTAGTTTATTACCATGTAATTGACTCAACGCTTGTCAGACAACGTTGACGTTGACGTTGACGTCGACGTCGACGTCGACTTCTACTTCGGCGTCGACGGCAGCTCCTGCGGCTTTAATGTGCTGCATTTAATGACCAACACCAATCGACACCAACAACAAGAGTGTTGACAGCGCATCAAAGTCAAAGCGGCTTGTCTGCCGTCAGTTTGTCTCTCTGTCCGTCTGTCCGTCTGTCCGTCTGTTTGTCAGTGTGGCATGATTAGCGTGATTGGCTGCCTGCACTCTGGCCCCCCTTATCAAACGGCAGAGCGGCAAACGGTTTGGCTTTGGCTTACGTAATCGAACGCTTCACTGTTTCATCTCAGTTGTTGAGCTTAGTTCAGTCAAGTTTAGCTGTGATTGGTTCAGTGGTTCAGTGGTTCAGTGCTTCAGTGGGCTGCTATAAAATTCATTAAAAACTTTGCACCACTATGAAAATGCCTAAAAAACGGCTGCAACATTTAACAGCAATAGCTGGGTGAAAAACTTTGTCAAGTCCAAGCTGTCGACAGGATGTGCAGCAAACCCAATTGCATATGCCAATGTTACAAAACTTTTACCAAGCAAAATGCCATTTCCCCTCCCACCTCTCCCCATGCCATCCCATAGTGCTGCAGTGCTGACAACAAACTCAATTGCTTTGCAAAACATCAAAACCCCCCAAGACTGTCCATTCAAGCCAAAGAGGTCTGACTTTTTAGCCGTTAAAGACTTGGTAAATAACTGCCAACAATTTATTTATAAAAGAAAATTAAACAAAATGTATATAGTTAATAAATAAAGACTATGAATGATTGCAATAACAAAGCTTTGTTAATTAAATATCCAAAGCACTTTCTCAATATCCTTGGCTTGAAATAAGCTAAATAATCGAGCTAACAGTCGAGCTGAGAGCCCATTACTAACGCCATAAACTAACATTCTTGTCACTGGGGCTTGTAAATTTCTATGACTTGCATAAAAATGGTCCCCGAATGCTTCCGACGCTCCGGGGTTTCCTTTTGGCCTAAAAGTTTTCCGTGCCACGTTGGCAGGATGGCAGGAAATAAGAAAATGTTTTCAGCAGTATTTGCTGCCTGGGCAGCGACATTTATCAGTCAGTTGTTGCGGTGGTGTCCATGGTGGCTTGTTGGACAATTTTAAAACTGTCACAAGTGGCCGCCAGTGACGTTGTTGCCACTGCCACTGCCACTGCCGTTGCTGTTGCCGTTGCTCCACCATCGGCAGCAGGCAACTGTCAGGCACTGCAGTTGCCTCAATAGCCGCATGTTTTCTTGTACCCTGACTGAGATAGCAGCTGCTCCTCCTGCTTGCCTGCAACTCCTTGCTGCAGTGCAACTCACGCGTAAATATGACAAACGTAAGCAGTAAAGTTCTGGCCAACTGATAGCCGCCGCCAACACCAACACCAACACCGACACCGCCACCAACACCGACACCAACAACGACACCAACACCAAACACCAACACCAACACCAATGCAGCTGCTGTTGGCCAAAACTTTTCGCAAGACGTTGTCGCAAGTTTATGTCCCACATTGCACTTGCTCGTTATTTCTTTGCACTCTCCCCTCTCTATACTCCCCCTTCACACTCTTTGCTTTGTTGTTGGCTGCATTTCAAGAATGTTGCAATGCCGCTCTCTTATCGCGTTCGGCTTTGTCCTGCGGCGGACTGCAAAAAAACGAAAGTGTGGCCATAATTTCTGGCTGTTCAGCTGTGTTGTTGTTCTCGTTGTTGTTGTTATTGTTGACATTGTTATTGTTGTTATTGTTGCTGTTGTTGGTTGTGTGCTTAAACTTTTCGCATGCCCGTCAAAGTTTATTGATGCTGACGATGCGAACCTCTTCGAGATTATTTAAATACGCCCGTAGAGCATTCTTGAATGCGAGTTTACTTGTAATTATGCTTAGCATAACCGTTAATGGGTTTCCCCGGCAACTGACAACTGACAGCCGACAAGTTTGATTTCCTAATTACACTCGGCTACAAGTTTCGCAAACTCATCTATTCATTCATTTAGTTTGGCTAAATAATATATATAATCTCTATTTTTAATTTAAGCCATATGTATATATTAAATATATAAAATCTGACAATTTGTTTATATATTTTTTCAAAACTGTTTTTTTTTTTTGCTTTCACTTTTACTTTAATTTAATGTCTGAACTTTCGGTATCCCTGGGATTGCCTACCAGCCGTGTTTTTCTACTTGTTTTGTGTGAGTATTCAACTTTTTCGAAAACTAAAAACAAGATGGTGGTTTCCTCCCTCTGGATGCATGTGGAACGGGGTGTGTGTGTGTGTGTGTGAGGTATGTGCGTGCCCCACAGGCACAAAACTTTAATTTGAGTTATTTGCACAAGTACTCGTTGAAATTATATTATAATTTTACCGCTGGAGTAAAAACAAAAACTTCAACAGTGATAAGATGAGACAGACCAGCAGGATTTATGCGACTCCTCTCTCTCTCTCTCTCTCTCTGGCTTTAGAAATTAATTCATCTGACTCTCACTCTCTCTCTCACTCTCTCACTCTCTATCTCTCTCACTCTCTCTCCTTCTCTCTCTCACTCATTTATGTATCTATTGTAAATGCTTTTACTGTGACTTGCATTGGGCGACGCTGTGGCAAAACTTCGCTCAAAAACGACAACTAAATCCAAAGCGAACATATGTTCCATGAATGCAAAAACGTTGTATCCCAATCTGCAGTTGCCTATGTGTGTGTGTTGTGTATGTGTGTGTGTGTGCACTTTGCGGTTTTTGTGGGTTTTAAAGTTTCGCTTGCCAATATTTTCAAACCCTGCGGCAAAGTGGACGCGAAGGCGCACAAATATTGAATTATTTGGCGGAAGCTCTGCTAAATAGGATCAACTACAAAGGGGAGCTTAGTTTAAATTCTATAAATGTGTATATTTAACAATTAAGATTATCGATTGTGTCTTGTTCTGGTTAATTTTGTTCGTTTACACATTACTATTTTCAGCAGTCTCACACAGAACTTTCCCTCCACTGAAGTGGAGCATTGGCTACGCAATTACGTAACTCTTTAAGTGGTTGACGTTAGCGTTAATGCAATTTGGCAACCTTGTTTTATAGTCCTTTGGCACTTGAAGTCTTAACGCATTTGTTCGCTTCAAGGTTATCGCGACACTCAGCTCGACATTCCCCTCTTCAACCTGCCAGTGGTGTGTGTGTAAGTAAGTGTGTGTATCCTTAATCCAGCAAATCAGCAGCAGGTGCCTTTTAATTGCATTGCTGTTATTTCATTATTACTACAGTTTTGCTGCACTTCAAGTATTGCAGTTGTAGTTGTAGTTGTTGTTGTTATTGTTGTTGTTGTTGCTCGCCCTTCGCACTTCTTCTTGCACTTTTATGGAAACTTATTTCGACTTGAGTTTTATCTTTATTTCTTGCTCTGCGGATTAAAAAACAAATGCTGAAAAGAAACAACGTCGAGAGAGAAAGACAGAGAGAGAGAGACAGAGAGAGTGCAGCGCCAAGGCGAAGTGAAAAAGCAAAACTTTTTATTTGCTGTGACAAATTTTGAGCAGATAAAACTCAAAAACTTCTGTGCGGGGGCTGTGGCCAAAATAAATTCCGCATGCAGAGCCAAACTCCTTGCCCTGCTCATTTCCACCTTCCCGTTTCAGCCCAGTTTACCCCCAGCAAGTGTCTGGTCGGTTGTGGCAGGAACGTGAACCGTTAGAGCAATGGCAACGACAGCAACGGCAACGGCAACAGCAACGGTAAAGCTAAATTAAGAAATTTTTGGCAGAACTAATGCGGCGCATTAGTCAAATGTCAAAATTATTTGGGGTAGAAAACAATTTCAGCAAAAGTCAAACTTAAGAAATTACACTGGTCAAGAAACTGATTGTTTTTCCTTTAATATTCTATAAAAACTCTGAAAATATGCAAAGATTTTGAAATATTTAATAAATTCGAGCATGAAGTGTTCTTCAGACAGCCAATCACACAGTCGTAAGACAAAGATTCCTCTTGATGTTTAATCAAAAGCATTTGTAATTGCTGATCGCCTGTGAATAATGCACAAAGTGAAAGTGTTGAGTAAAGTGAAAGACAGGTAAGAGTTGAGTATGAAATATATTCATTGTTGGTTGACTTTCAAGCTTGAGATTATCGCCAAGTGTGTTGCACACAGTGAAATGGACAAACTTTAAATTGGATTTGGAGCTGAAGTCGTTGGGGTTCTGGTTCCACTCACGTCTCTGGTATTTGCCTTTGGCTTTGCGTGCGTTTTGGCTCATTTGCTGGCATTTTGCATACGCTCCGTTGCACTCGTTCGCCAGTTGCCAGTTGCCAGTTGCGAGTTGCGAAGGAAGCGCTGAATTTATGGCCAATGGGTCAAAAATGTACACCCAACAGTGCGGCCTCTCTGGGTGCGACTGCTGATGTCAGTGAACAACGGAAAAGCACAGTGAGTGCAAGCGTTGACGGACATGACATGGCGCTGCGTCATGAGGCATGAGTTATGGGCCTTGTGGGTCGTGTTGGCTTTGTCATTTGGCTAATTGTGCCCGTAGGCCACTTTTTTTGACAGGCAAACATAAATTTGTTGCAATTAATTAAAGCCGCAGAAGTCGCTCCTCCAACTGAAATAGAAACATCAAAATTGTCGCATCGGTGCGCCCTCTAGCGGCCAGCATTTTGATTTATATTACACTAATTGATTTATTGACAGATTCTTTTGGCCAATTGCGTTGACAGCGCTTGAACGTCTGCTGTTTGTCGCTTCGCTGCGGCCATTTAAGGTGCCGTGGACATGGACGTGGACATGGACATGGACATGGACTTGGCTTTTTATTTCTCTCGCACCTTATTTGATTAACGTTCGATTTTCACAATTTATGAAACTTCATTAAAAAGCGCAAAATACGCGGCCCACGTTGTCAATACGCACGTGCAGCATGCGAGAAATGTTAATAAAGTTTTTCCAGCACCTGTCCCCGGCTCTGGTTCTGGCGACGCGTCGCCATCTTCATCATCAGATGCCATTTTTCATTGTAAATTGAATTTATTTATGCTGTGCATATATATATATATATATTTATATATGTGTGTGTGTGTGTGTTTGTGCGTGCTTCCTTCGCGGACTTTAAGTGCTCCCATCCCACCCTCCGACTCGGCTGCTTCGTTTTGCGTACGTGCGAGTTTTTCTTTTTTAATTTGTTCATAATTTTTTTCAGCCTTTTCTGTTTTTTTCACAGGAGAATTCATACTTTGTGCAGCTAGAATGCTTAATGTCTTAAGTAAGTATAAACAGTTGGTCTAATAATTTAAGAAAGATAAGTATTTATTTGTTGTCAGTCGCATTAAGTATACGCCGCCTTGACTCGATAATTATACAGCCTCTCTCTTTGGGGGCGGATAAAGTGATGCAACTGCCGGCAGCTGTCCAAGATGCTTGACTTTAAACCGCATTTACATTTCAAAATGCCAGTTAACATTATTTAAATTGCAGATTTCTCATTGAATTTGTCGTAAAGCTGTGCGACTGTAATTTATTTTATTTTTTTCTTTCAATTTTTGTATGTTTATGCAGTTGTTTTTTTTTTCTTTTTTTTTTTTGGCTACCGCACACACAATTGTGGTGAAAAAAATTGCATAAAATTGCGACATGTCGTCGTGGTTTTTTTTTGCCTGTCAACATGCTTTGCCTAGCCACTGTCTAAGCGTCTTGTCAGCACTGCAAAAAGGGGAAAAATGAAGTTTTTGTCAGCGGCATTTGTCAGAAATGTCGGGCGATTGTCAGGCCAACGCATCTTGAGGCAAACGAACGCTACGGGTGAGGTCTCAGCTCAATCATCGACTGTCAGCTTAAATGCAGCTCAATTGATTTGGGATCCGACATCGCAGTTGCTGCCAAAAGTTACAAGATATTGAATCAATCGGCAAATGCCGCGCCCCACTTTCAACTAGTTGCACAATGTATGTGCAACTGAAATTTAAATACATTGGCATTTGCATAAAGGAAAAGTCAAGCGAATCCAACGTGTGACAGACAAACGAGCCTACACCTGCCCCAACAAACTGCCCAAGCTATAGCCATGGTTACTGTGTTACCACTAACTGACTGACCGACTGCCAGCTGGGCTGAGCCACGCCAGTCTGGCTACTTCTTGCAAATCAATAGCCAAAGCTATTTGTTTTCTATAATTTAGTTTGAATTTTCTAACGACAGAGGACGCAGTGTCGGAAAGGCAGCCAAATGATTTGTCCTAAACGTTTTCAAATTGACATTTTGACATTTTTGCTGTTGTGGCAGTGCCTGCCCTGCCCAGGAAGCTGTTGTGCTGACAGCCGGCCAAGTGAGCGCTGATGGAATATCGCCAGATGGCGTCGAAATTATTATTTACATACTGCATCATCTGTTCTTCCTATTAAAAACGATTTAAAAGTGCGCCAAGTTCTAGGACGTGATTTAATGTATTTTAAAGAAACTTCAACAAGACAAAGAATGCTGCGAAATACATAAATAAAAGTAGCTGAAACTATTTAAATGCGATTCAATTAATTTACATTTCATCTTTAACTTTTAATGTTTTTCTGTTAATGTTGATAACATAATATTATTGTTGAATTGTTTAAAAATGTTGTGAATTCATTTGAATTCAATTCAAACAGCTTTGAAGATCTGCGCTTTTTATTTCTTAAATGGAAATCAAGTTATACAAACTTCAAAATAACAAACGTTAAGTAAGATATTTATGCGTATTATTTTGTTTTATATAAATATACACAAATCGAAACTATTATATTTTTCTGGACAACAACACAATTTGAATCCGCAGGCCCAATAATCTGTTGTCTTTTGAGACTCGCAATTGCAACAAGATCAACGAAATTGAGTTTCATAAACATTTTATGATATGATATAAGTATATTTTGATTGATAGCACGCTAGATACTGTGCAGTTCACAAAGTTTAAGTGAAACCTTAAGTTGTGCACTGACACTTTATTATGTCATGCAAATAAGAGAAAAGAATAACAAAAACAAAGACAAAAACAGAAAGAAAAACAAAAACCTAAAAGTTGGCTCCATCTCTTGGCGGAGACAGCTGAACTGAGTTCAGTTGGTGGCCTGCCATTTGCTTATGGCCAAATTAGCATTTTAAACACCTCTTACTTTGGGCAAATGATATGGCAGATGGAAAGCGAATGCTCCACAGTTACACGTAGTTCGTAGTTCCATAGCTCGTTGGCTCCAATCCATTCTTAAGACGGCTCCGGCTCGGGACGACTGCTGGCAGTTTCCCAGGCAGGTAAGTTGGCGACGCGTGTGTGGCCTTTTATGGTTGTTGCCAGCAACTTTTTGGCTATCAGCAGACAACCAAATCGAATTGGTATATGTGTGTGTGTGTGTGTGTGTGTGTTTGTGTGTGTGTGTGTTTGTGTATGTGGCGGGAGTCAATTTTTTGGCTTTCCTACTTATATGGCCAGTCAAACTTTCAATTAACACAAGTCGCATCCTCAGCTGCTGCTGCAAAACGTTTTCACGCTCCATGACCAAGTTTGGGTCATCGATTTGGTCGCGACAGTTGGCCAATGCAACAACTGAACATTAATTGGCGGACGTGGACTGGGACTGAGATCGAGACTGGTATTGGGGCATGGCCTGTGACTGGGATTGTGGCTGCGATTGTGTCTTGGGCAAGGATTTGCCGTCAACCGTTATTAACACCAAATTAATCAACAAGCGTTTGACAGCTGAGTGATTTGTGCTGACCAGTTGTCCCTGCCCCCCCACAGTGGCGCCACAGTTCGATCAGAAAATTTTCTAATTATGTCGTCGTTACCATCACACTTACAAACGTAGTCAAAGTCACAGTCTAACTAATAGAGGCATGGCCAACGCCCACTTGTCGCTGCTCGCGATTTGTTTGCATTTTAAGCATGAGCAGCTATGGCCAACAGCAAACAGCTAACAGCCAACATCTGGCCAAGAGTCCGAGCTCGTTAGCCATGCCGTTGTGTCGAACTTGTCGGCACTTCGGTCTTTGATGTACTCGCAACAGTTTTCGCTCTTTAAACGCGTGCCGACGGCACAGCTATAGGCTTGATCATTGCATTTAAGTCGGAATTGCCATTGCGCTATTGGAATTGGGCTTTGTCTTGGCACATTAGCTGGCGGCGCGCCCATAAATCTTTAGCGCCAAATTGAATTCGCTGACGGACAGAAGTGGCAGTGAAGTACGAGGAAACTAAAGGGTGCGGAGGAGGTGGGGGAGAGTTGAGAACGACGCTGCATGTCATTAAAAAGCGCTGCCATAATTTGGCTTTAATTGGCTTGACGCGTTGCGTGCTGCTGAGAGCTCACTGGGCTGTGTGCCACATATTAAGCAAACATGAGCATAATAGCAATTTACACTCTCACACACACACACACATGTATATATATATACACTCAGGCACACATCTACTTACACATGCACACACATTCACACAACGACGCAATTAACATGACATGCTGCTCACGTTGGCCTGATTGGGCTACGGCGATTGGATTAACCACAAAACTCAGTTGTCGCACGGGCAGCAGCAGGTGAAAACCTGTGAGAGCTGCAGTTAAAGAGACGACTTTGGGATACTCTATAGCAATTGAGAAACGATGAAATTGAGTACATATAATCTCTTCACTTTCTTTGGCATCAACTAGAAGAGAACATCCGATCCAAGTCCTATTAAGTGTTACTTATGTTGCAAACTAACTAAACACAAAATATATCCACAATTAAGAACTCATTTTGGCAACTTCAAATTTTAATTGAAATAAATTTAAATACTTCCAAAATATTGAATCAGATATGAGCGATGCAATCAATTCTCAAGTCAGGCATTGAAATGTTTACGCTTAGGTCTCTTGTGCTCCTTGTTAAGTAGAGAAATCAATGATGGCCTTTGGCTCTGCAGAGTGTGAATAAAATTGTGCGTGTCCGTTCTGTTGTTGTGGGAGGTGGGGCGTGGGGCTGCGTCGAGCGGTGACCGGAGAGCGGGGAGTGCATCCATAACTTAGTCAGTGCTTTAATTTTAATTATTGCCAGCCTCTCTGGCCAGTTAGCCCCAAATGGGGCGGAAAGGGAGCTGGCTATGGGTCTGACTAATTTGCCAGCAACATGACACTGAAGCCAGTCGAGTCGGCGCCACCTGAACTGAGGCTTCGTCTGATTAAGTCGAACACTTGGCCACATGCTTAACATGCTCCACAGCCATTGACTTGGCTTTTGGCATGCATTCGCGTTAATTAAGCACTGCGTTGCACTGCAGTGTTGGCCTGGGCTGGTGGACTGAGCTGTTGGCCATGTGGCCGTCTGGTAATCTCCGTGGATTAATGTGACACACACTGCAGTTAACAGAAGTCGTGTTGGGCCCGCTGCTACCACAGCTCTTTGCTCTTTTGCACGCTTGTTAACAATATTTCGAGTTGTTGCATCGAGTTGAGCGTCGAACATGCGGCTTGCGGCCAAGTGTCAGCTATCGATGCCACAGTGGAGCAATTGGCCGATTGGACATGGACTCGTTGAAATGCAGTTCGATGAATTGGATGATTGGATGAATTGGAGCTTCCACACTGTATCGCTAATTGTGGTTGTAAGTGCTTGCATATTGTTTACTTAGATCCGCGTTTAGACTTCAAATGCATCGATTATCAACTTTTCAGTGCCAGCCGAGCTCTCAATGGATCCAGGTACATACTTACCAATACTGGCTAAGCTGTGAGCCTTTAGAGAAGTAGTTTCTTTTCATTAACAATCTAGATCCATTACGATCAAACTTCGATCTCACCTTGGCACGTTTGATGAGCTCGTTTTGAGCTGTTTGCACATTGTCCTTCTTGCCGCCCCACGATCGCAATGCGGACGCCTGTATGGCTCGGCCAAAGGCGAAGGTTAAGGCCCAAGGTTTGCAGAGTGGCACATTGTTGGTGGCATTCAAGTTCACTGAGGCTTCCTCCTCAGCCTGACCACCAGACAGGAACATAATACCTGAAGATTGATTGTAAAATGAGCTAACATTGCGTCAGTCAATGGAGGTGGAGTAGAGGCCTTACCTGGTACAGCAGGTGGCACAGTACGGCGAAGGGCCAGGATGGTACTCATACCAATGTCAGCAGGCGTGTTGTTTTTGTGGCTACTCTGGCCGGCAGTGACCATGTTGGGTCTGAGCAGAGTGCCCTCCAAGTAGACATGGTGATCGCTCAGGGCCTTGAAGATGGCAGCCAGAATGGTTTCGGTAACCTTCTGACAGCGATCCAAATCATGATCACCAATCATGAGCACTTCACTCTCGATAATGGGAACCAGATGCTGCGACTGGCAGATGGCTGCATAGCGGGCCAGCACATTGGCATTCTCCATGATGGCCTGGTATGAGGGTGTCGTCTTATCAATTTTGTGCACACATCGCCATTTGGCAAAGTCGCAGCCATCCTTTTTATATTGGGCACAGCGCAGATGCAGATCATCCAAGCCCTGTGTGGTGAACTCATCCATTGAGCAGAACAGCGGCACCGAATTCTTGTCCACTTTAATACCAGGAATAATCCCCTTCTTGCGCAAGACCTCAGCGAATGGAACACCTGCATCGGTCTTTTGATACAGAGTCTCGTGGAACAGAATGAATCCCGATATATTCTCAGATAACTTTGCATCTGTTGTAATCAGTAGCTGGCGATAGAGACGACGATTCTCCTCTGTGTTTTCCAAGCCGATCGCCTGAAAGCGTTTGCCCATTGTTGAATTCGATTCATCGGCCGAAATGATGCCCTTGCCAGGAGCCACAAGCGCCTTCGCAATGCAGGACAACTCATCCTGCAGCTCCTTATTCGGATAGTAAAAGTAGGTAGTCATTTTGTGGACCACAAATTTCGAAATATTATTAAATATATGTGGGGTATTTATATATCTGACAACAAAATAAATGGAGAGTGTAGAGTGAGACTGACAAATCTGATCTTAAATTGCTATCGAACATATAAATGTAAAATATATATATTTAAGCTAAAATATGCCTGTAATTTATTCAGCAGACTATGAATTTACGAGCTTATTATTATCAGTATTTTTATTTATTTATCAAAATTTGTCTTAATTTATATCTTTTATATTTACCTGTACCTTTGGTGTTTATCACTTCCTAATTGTTGACCGCGTTGGCCACGTCTTAATGGCATTCTAATTGGACTTTTAATTGCTTTCTTTGTTGCGTCGCCATTGGGAGATGGGGGATGGGAGATGGGGAGCAGAGATTTTCATTTAAAATATATTTCGATAGCGCGCGATTAGACGGCAGTCTGGACAGACGGTCAAAAGAAGTTAAAGCGGAATAAACTTGCTTCACATTAATTATATTTCAGCCGCAATGAGAGTTAGCCAACACCGACGCCGCTCACATTTTATGGCTTTCACACACATTTTATGGATAAAGTTTTGCTAGCACAAATTATACGCAGAAGCGTTACCAATCTATGGGAACAAGCTGCTGCTGCCGTTTCAACTTTGTCATGAAAATTATATGCGAGTATCGTCGGGCAATTTGCTCGGCATAAATTGAATTAAAAAAACAAAATAAAAAGAAATAAAAAAAAACAGGGAAAAAACTGAAATGGAAATGGAAAAATATACACAGCTTTTGAAATTTCATTCGAGTGCAATCCAATTATATTGCAGTTGCAAAGAAATATCACTCATACGAATATAATTCTAATTGGCGTGGGAATCGCAGCAAGTGTACTTTTTATACACTCTTATAGAGGGTATAGTGCCTACGTAATGAAAGCAGTCGCTTGAAGAGTTCGCATGACATATGTCCAACTATGATAACTTGTTATGATAAGGCTCAACTGGCACTTATCGATTGCTGCTGCTTATGCAAGAGTATTAAGCAGTCGGCATGGGGATTACAAATGTTTCTTGTTTAGTTATTGTTATTGGTGAACTGAATTCGTTGATCTGTTGGATACTTTAAAAGGATAGCTGGCGAGACACTTGCCTAATTTTGTGTAAATTATCGCACGAATTATGAGTCGCGAATTTAAAAAAAATTTGCCAAAAATAGTCAGCGTCTGCGTCGGCTCCAGCAACAAAATGAAACTCGATAAATATCAGACAACAACAACAACGATAATAACAACAACAACAACAACAACAAGAGCAGCACTCGCATCGATTGCATCGCATTGGAGTGGATGCTCGCATGAGTCGGAGTATGACTAGTAGCTTGTCATAGGTTGCCCCAGCAGTATCAATATTCAAGCTGGGAGCGAGAGTCGCCAGCTGAGTCGCCAATTAGGCCAGACACACGAAGCATTGGCAGAGCCACTGCCACTGGCACTGCCACTGCCACAAATCGCCAATTGCCAATAAATCTACTGCAAATCTTCGTAACAACTCGAACTGGCGGCTCGCAATGTCTTTGCACCTAATTGAGCATAGCGCTGACTCAGCAGCGACGTCGCCACGTCGCGACGTCGACGCCAGCGTCAGCAGTGGCCGCAGCAGTGGCAGCGCTGTCAGAGTAGCTTAAAAATTATTAATTGATTATCTTTAAACGTTTTAATTGAAAAGCGTTGAGGCACTGCTACGAACTGCCGATTCGACTTGCAAATGCGCTACAACAGGCGAATGCTTATAAATAAACTATGAATTTATTAATATAATATATTATTATTAATATAAATATGTATATATATTACTGAAAGCTTATCAACAAAGATGCAATTATATACTTTTCACTTGCGTGAATTTGAATTTATAATTATCTATTATTGCTTGAATTGTAAATGATATAATATATATATCTCTTTAAAAATCTTTTACAGTTTAAATTACGAATGTAATGTAATTTAGTTTCTGCAGTTTACCTTATTTAATCAACCCATTGCCATATAAGAGACCATGCCTTCCATAGCTACAACTTTTTCTCGGTAGCTGCCGCTTCTATAGCCACATACTCCTCACTACTTAGGGCATTCAATGGACCGTCAATTGGCTTACACTTAACTGCAATATCAAATTGGCGTCTTTTTTGCTGCTGCTGCTGGACCAGCTAGTTCGGCCAATGATGCCGCTGGTCAACGTTTAGTCAGTCAGGCGTAATTATTGTTATTACCAAATTAAGTAGCCAATTTTTTTGTGCGACGACTCTTTATCAGGCCGTCCGTCCGTCCGGCTGTCTGCGTCTGTGTCTGTCCCTTGTCTGCGTCTACTCGTAATCCGCCAACTACTTGCAGCCGCCTGAAGTGCGACTATCATAAAAGTGGGTGTCCGTCTGACTTACTCACGCTGTGGCTGCGTGGCAGTGTTTTTTTACGATTTTGGTTGCCAATTTTGAGCACAAAGTTGTTTTGACCAAAAATAATACACACACACACACACACACACACACACACATATACGGTAGCATAATTTTCAAGGAAAATCTCTTCATTTTTAATGTGCTTGGCAGCAGCCAGAGCCACAGCCACAGCAACTGGTCGCATATGTTGTCTGACTGTTGCGTTGTCGTTTGTGAAAATCAATAAAAAAAAAGGAAAACAAAATAAGAAAAACAAATGATTAAAAAATATTTAAAAAAAAGTCCATCGATGTCTTGCGGCGGGTGGAGTACGGGTGAGAGGAGGTGCTTATAAATCGACTGAGATTAAATCGAGCTCACATAATCATATTTAGCTTTTGGCGAGAGTTCAGTTAGTGGATGTCAATCGCCGACATGGGGAGGGGGCCAGCTCGACGTGGCCCCTCGAGATGAGGTTGGCCCCTCGTCGTGGATCGTGCAGATGCCTGACAAACATGGCCAAAACAATGGCTAAGCGCCACCATCTATGAATTAATCACGTTCATAATTTTGCGTCGTGTTGTGTTGTGTTGTATTGTGTTGTGTTGTATTGTGTTGTGTTGTGTGCTCTGTTGTGTTCGTTGTTCATAATTTTTGTTGCTTTTTGCGCTTAATTTGACTAAAAAAGGATATGAGCCAATCGAAAGAAAAAGCCAAATCGGCCGATAAATCGCCAGAGATTGGCTAGCACAATCCATTGGATGACAGTCAAGCAGTAAACTCATAACCATATTGCATAATTATGCAATGTTGTTTGTCTCTTTGTCTCTCGTTTGTCTGTTCGTGTGTTTGTTTGTTGTCCGTTGTTTCGGGTGTTTCGGGTGTTTCTTTGGCATTTCTTGGCGTGAAAAGGCTTGTGTGTGGCCGTGTTGTAACAATGCATTGTTTATTGCGATTCCGCGGATATGTAGATGAGGTGTTTTCGGCGATGATTGGATTGCCTTCTGCAGACAGACGTGACGAACAATATGCAAATATCTGCATTAGGTATTTGACATGATGGATGAGCTACAGAAAGATGGTTTTGGCTGGGGCTTTGATTCGTTCGCTTTTGATAAATGCGTTTTTAAACGTTTGCCAACACTCAAAAAGCTTGATAGCTGACTGACAATCTCTGTCAACTAATAATAAAACAACAATTGGAGTCCAGAACAATTGCAAAAATGTCAAATCAAGAGAATAATATACCCAAATCAGGTAAGTTGCAAGATTTTCCCAACTTAAAGAGACAATAACGATCCTGTCTGAGCAGCACTTAGAGAGAAGGATTTGCTGTGTATTATCATTGATTACGATGCCCACCAACGTTACCTGCAACGTGACAGTGAGCTCTTCACCAGAGTGATCAGCGACCTGATAGTTCTGGCCAACGCCCATCTGCTGCAGCGGACCGCAAATATTGTGGCCTTTTTGGGCTACTCCAGTCGTTCCGTGTAAGTACTTGGGGTAGTCGAGGAGCCTCATCTAGTTTGGGATCTGCTTGCAGCAATTATATATATCCAGTGGAGGGTTATAGCTCGACATCTTACGACGACTCGCAGATGGAGAAATTTTCAATAGTGGAGCACTTGACAAAGTTGCGACTGGGCGAACTATTGTTCGATGAATTTGAAATAAAGGACAAGTCCAGGTCGAGAGCAAGACTCCTATCTGGCACTGTTGGCATGGCCTTAGCCTACGTGAATCGCGTTAGGCGTGAGGCGAGCAAGGATGTGCAAATCAATGCTAGGATTCTCATTGTCAGTGGCTCAAAGGAGTTGAAGATACCGACTGCGAAAATGCATATGAATGTGTTTCCAGTCGCCGCCAAATTGGGCGTGATCATCGATGTGTGCGCCCTGGAGGTGGACACACCATATATGCTGCGGCAGGCAACTGAAATAACTGGCGGCTTTTATTTAGGCACAAGCGATTTTGATATTCTGGGTATGTATTTGCTCTGTCTGTTCCTAATGTCGCCCCAGGGACGACACCAACTCAATTATCCAAAGCAACCGCCAACGGATCTGCGTGCCATTTGCAACTGCCACAACAAGTTCATTGAAATTGGATTTGCCTGCAGCAGCTGTCTATCACGTGAGTTTAATGCGTTGAATCGAGTCTCGCATATAAAGTTGATCTTCTCACTCCACTTCATCCAACAGTCTTTTGCAAGTACACACCAATTTGCACAGTGTGCGAGTGAGTACAACATGCCTAATACAAATGCAATGCAATCATCGTACGGTCTGTATCCTTGCAGCATAATCTTTAAGCCGCCGAAGAAGTTGCAGTTGTATATCGATAGAAAAGCCGCCGATCGCGCCAAGCGGAATTTGGCCAGAGCTAAGATGAGGATGAAGATGAACATGATAATGAATACAATTTCCCCGCAATCAGACACTGGCATTTAATGCCGTGTACTGACTAGACAGCACAGCACGTGCACACCACATAAATTTACAGATTGCCTCATGACAGAGAACGACACTGACGGCGGCGACGCCATTTTGTGAAATCTTCATTAAATCAACTTTCAGGCCATTGCACAGAGTACGCACTCCAAATACACACCGTCCCTGCTCCCCGCACCCTGCCCCTGCTCCCTGCTCAAGCGTCTGCAAAGTTTACGACGCGACGCACAGGCAAATATTATTCCATCTTTCTTTTTCCTCTCAATATTGTTGTTGTTGCTTTTTGTTTTTCATTAAAATTTACGCATTATCGCATAAATACTTATGCATGTATATGCCGGAGCAGCCGCCCGATGCCCCGAGTCTCGCTCTATTGCGGAGTTTGCCCAATTTTTGCCAATTAACAGACTCGCAATCTCACGTACATCGGCCATGCGTTTGCCTTTGCGTTTGCCATTGCGTTTACGCTTACGTTTCAGGCGTTGCTGCTGCCTGGGTTTCAATTTCGCGTCGCTTTTTTATGGGTTTACGGCCAGCCAGCGTTGCCATATCGCTGAGCTCGCAGGGCTCGAAGGGCCGCGCAAGCTCGTATCAGTCGCAGTCGCAGTCGTTAAAATGCTTGTCATAATTCCGCTTGTATGCCTGTGACATTTAGCCGGCTATGGCAATGGCAATGGTGATGGCAATGGTGATGGCGTCGGCGATGGCGATGGCGTTGGCCATTCAAGATTCACATCGGAGCGCCACTGCAGCGCTGGAGCACTGGGGCACAACGTTTATGGGATGACATCGTATGGTTGGGCGTGTGGCATGCCGCCACCCAGTGGCAATTATTTTAAACTGTGTGTTGCCTGTAAACAAAATGGTATCGCCACTTATGCACAGTGCTTGCTGATGCCATTTTGTAGTATTTTCTTTAATCCAGCATCTCCAATTAATATCTCACATTCAAGTTCGTGATTAAATTAACTATTGTTTATTTTTTTATAAAAATAAATACGGAAATAAGCTACAATATTTAGTTATTTAATTCAGTTAAGAGATGGCACCACTGTGCGCTGGGTATTCGTCACGAGTAAGCCGCTTGGTCTGCATAATTCAATTTATTTTTCACACTCGGTAATTTCCTTTGTTTGAATTTGCCTGGGCGTACGCTGCGTATGCGTAATGCAATGGTATTTTTTCGCTTTGGCATGCCAAATATTTGCGCGGCTCTGAGCCATAACCTTGTCAGCCAAGTTAGCCAGCCAGCAGCTGGCAATTGTCAACTGCGTTGGCGTCGCCGTCGCAGTCGTCGTCGCCGTCGCAGTCGCTGTCGCTGTCGCTGTCAACGTTAGCGTTGGCGTTGGCGTAGCTGGCGCACGTTTCGATTTGCAGTCAATGAATGTGCTCGTAAGTTGTGTAACACTTTTTGCAGTTGCATTTGGCTTTGACTTTTTAATTTGCATTTCGTGTCGGCGACCACCCACACCGCTTCCACTGCCTCCACTGCTCCACTGCCTCCACTGCTGCTGCCGCAGTTGCTCCTGGTGCTGCTGCTGCTACGCTTGACTCAGTTTAGTTCAGTTCCCATTCATAAAGTGTGAACAAGCAGCGAAAAGTTGCTTTGGTGTTGACTGCCGCATTTGGCTCACAAAGTGCAAGGCAATCGAAGTTATTTTTGGCAAAAGTTCAAGCAAAAGACGTGCAGCTTCCGCTGCCCACCGCTCCCCGCTCCCCGCTCCACAATCGTTAGAGTGCAGCATTTCAACTTGTAGGTAAATTCAATTGGGCGTTACAAAATCTATTTTTGTTAATGACATACCGGGCACTTTTGTTAAGCGACAAAACATTTATCAACGCTGCCTTGTGCTTGCTTTTATTGCTTGTTAATTGCCCAGGTGAAACACAAACAGAGCGCCGCCCACAGACCCGCCTATGTCATGCACCTGCACGACCACGGGCTGCGAACCACGGACTCGGGCCTGGGTCTATTGGCATTACAGCAAATGTAATCAGAGTGGAAGCACTTGGTGGCCAGCACAGCATTGCAGCTCCTGCACCAGCACCAGCACCAGCACCAGCCCCTCCCCTGATTGTCTGCAGCATTGTGCAAATTAGAGATGTGCACTTTACCAAGACACGACTATCGAATCTATAAGAGTCTTTCTCTTCCCCAAACAGGTTGCAATTGGAGCAACCTCACCTCGCACTCACATCTCTAATGCAAATATTTGCTGGCCGACGCTGTTATTACCTGCCTAAAGGAAATTTGCACTGGTATAAGCTGTGGGCGTGGCAAATTTCGATGTAAGCACAACACATTGCACATTTGTTTGTTCTCCAAGCTGCCCGAAATGGCGACAAATTGCTTCAATGGCTTCGCTGCATGTGTGTGTCTGCTTAGTGTGTGTGTGTGTGTGCGTGTGTGTGTGTGCATACGTCCTTGACTGCATTGGTAATTGTATCTACAGCTACTCTCACACTAGTGCTCGTAGCTGTAGCTGCATTTTGGGCGCCATGAGATTTATGCGCTATGACAGGAAGCTCTTGATTAATTGAACTTTAATGAAAAGATTTATGTGGCTGGCAATATTAAAACACCCAACTGTTTCGAGCTCTTGTGGTGCTGTTGGATGCGAGTTAATTGCTTTAATTAATTTTGACTGCAAGTTTTGGTAATTCTTCAGGACAAATGAAATCAAACATTTTTATGATTTTTTTGATTTTGTTGAAAGATTTAAATGGACATCTTAGGCAGAACTGTTAGCAGAATGTTTGCATTTTATATTTTAAATCATTAGAATAGAGATTGTTTCATTTCTTTATCGCACTAATAGCAACTTCAAGCCAGTTTTTATATTAATCTATTAAACACGATATTACAATAACTTTATTATCACAGAAAGTAAATTGAAATTGTAAATTTCTCAAAATAAAAGTGAAATTTTAAAATGTAGCAAATTAATTATGTGAACAGTTTGATTTATCGAGTTGGGTTGAAGTATCGATCATCCATCAATTGAGCATCGAATGTGCTAATCCTAATTAATTATTCGAAACGCAAGTTAGAAATGCATCGCATCGCTCGAGTCATAATTCATTCAATATAATCGCTTGTGAATGACTATACTATAACTCATTACTTGGGTCTGCGAGCTTGCTCCACATTAAACAATGACTTGGGCCAACAGAGTCGCGCACTCGTACACTTAAACACATCTAATTGATATTCTTCAGCGATAATCATGGAAATTTATGCGACAATATGTAAAATATATATTTCTTTCGACGGCGTCATCCTCATTGTTTCTTGTGCTAACAACAAATTGCAATTGCAGCAGTTTCTGCATATTAATTTTCACAGCATTGCTGACGTCGACAGCAACAACATTGTTGGTGCTGATGTTGCTCGTTGTTGTCGTTGTTGCTGGCACGAGCTACAGTTGTTGTCGTGCCAGTTGCCGCTGCTTGTGGCTGCGCCAGCCACTTGAGCGCCGCCACTGACAACTGTAACAATGCACTTTCAAATGATAATTGTTACAACTTTTATCGTTGATATTGCGAGCAACTGTTGCCGCTGCTGTTGTTGTTGTTGTTGTTGTTGCTGCAACATTGTGGCCTGCCTTTGGTTTGCCGTTGTTATTGTTATGATTATTGCATTGTTATTGGCCTTTTATTGCATCTGCTTGTTTACCATGTTTCTTGTCTTCTCCGTCTTCCACCGGTAACTGCTTCAGATCACTTTAATGCTTTAAACTATCCGCTAGTTGCCCGTAGCCAGTTGCCAGTTGCCCGTTGCCAGTTGCCGCATGAGGCATGCAAAACAGTTTGAACTGCCCTCCCCCGCGTAACCCGGTATTGGGAGCACCCATTTGGACTGGCAATTGTTTACGTGCTGTTGACAACGGGCCCTACAAATGTTCATCATAGATTTTGTTTGCGTTTTGGTTTTGCTTTCTAGTTGTTACTGCTACTGCTGCTGTTTTTGTTGTTGTTGTTGTTGTTGTTGTTAGTGTTTTTAGGTTTTCGCATTTGTTTGTTGTTCTTCGAACTTCGAGCGACATTGTTGCAATATTGTCAGCGCATGTTGGAACACAAACAGCAACATTTTGTTTGCACAAGCATGCTAGGCTGCCTACTGGCGTTGCATGTGGCAAGGGGCATGGCCCTAACCGGAGCCGCTGTCGCTGCCACTGCCACTGCCGCTGTCGCTGTTGCCACCGCCCCGTTGTTTAGACGACGAAACGTGGCACTTGAACACGATTTTTTGTTGTTTATTTTCTTTTTCCATAGATATTTTATTCTGGCTTTTGTTTTGTGGTTGTCATTTTTTGTTGGCCACGTTTGTTGTTTGTGGCTTTTTATTATATTTGGGCATTCATGTTTTACCGATATCATTTTGATTTTTATTGATTTTCGATTTTGTTTATTGCAGCTGCCCTTATTTGGTTAGTTTCGCTGACCAAAATGAATTTCATTTATTACTCTTTATGAAATTTTTGCAAATTATGTGAGTTCAACTCGGGGCACACACACTCACACACTCACACACTCAGCAAACATTTGCTGAACGATTTTTGGTTGCTTCGATTAGAAATGTTTTTGTTATTGCGGCACAAGCCAAAAGCCACGATTGCAATTTATATATATATATAAACATTACTCCTACAATTCTCAATTGATTCGCATTCGTCTGATGCAGCGGTAAATGTTTCTTCTCATTATTTGTTATGCAAAATGTAAATAATATTTATTCATTTCAGCCAGTTAATTTGGTATGCATGGCGCTTAGCTGATGCCAACTAATTGACACTTAACATGGCTTGGAGTATTTTCAATTTAATTGTGTGTCGACATCAGCAGCAATGGCAGGGGCCAACCGCCTCCTCTCGGCAATCCCCCTCACAGCTAACTCAATTCAAACACATGTTAGTATTTAAATTGCCATGTAGTACTGAGGTAGATCTTTGTTGCTGTTGTTGTTGTTGTTGTTGTCAATGCAGCTATTGCAGCTTTGCGTTTGACATTTTATCGATACACCTGCAACATTTTTTGGCTTGCTGCACCACGCACTGTGTGAGCTTCATGCTGCATGCAAATAAGCAAACATAAAGAAGTCGAGCTGAAAACAACAGCGAATATGTAAACCACTTCCCTGCGACCGGAAAGTGTAGTGAGTTTCTCGACATAGGACTGACAGTGTAACTGGCCACAACAACAAAGGCAACAGCAATAAACAAGCACTCGTTTCAAGTGCTCAGTATTGTATTTCACAATATTTTGAATGATTCTCTGTGGTCTGCTCTAGATTAAATAAACTGCATTCCTTGCGATGTAGCATTAGTACAAATACCTGAGAACAATAACATGATAAACAATGTTTAAAATAAAGATTACAATTTAACAGAATTGTATTGTTCAACGCAAGCAAGCCACATAAACAAAGGAATATTATTAAACATTTGAACAATCAATGCTTTCACACTTCAATAACAAATCTGTTGATTTAATGCACTGATTGCCTAACTGATTGATCCATTGAGTAACTGGTCAATAGACAGATTGCCTAACTAATTAATTGACTAAGTGACCTACTGATAGAATAACTGATTGATTGACTACAACGCTCACTCACTCACTAAATATGCAGTCTATATCATTTAAAATCCTCGAAAACCTTTTAAATTTAAACTTTCATTTCATTCATTCACAAAACAATTGCAGTTTCAAACCGTTTCAGTCCACAGGCATAGACTATTACAAATATGCAGCTAGAATGCTTTAATCGAGAGTGATACCCTGTACTAAGACATAAAAAGAGAGTGTATTATATGTTTCAATTCATTTGGAACTAAACACTTTATTTTATTTATACTTTTGTCAAAATTTACATCGATCTGAATTGTAATTAATTGAAATGCTTGACTATTAGCTAAACTTTGTAAAGCGCTATACCCCTCCCATTACTATGGCTAAGGGGTATAACAAACTAACCGACATTGCAATGCGTGCATTGTTATTATTGGACCATGATTACGTAAACAATTTTCCTGCATGTTTGGCCGCATAAATAATTAAAATGCTAGCATTAGTTTTGCATGAGGCTCGCATGTTGTCAGTTGGGCGGCGCTGGCAATTTCAATAAGCACTCTAATTGTTTTTAAGTGTTTTGCGCAGCGCAAATGAGTCGTAATTGCATAATTCTAATTAAGCGTCAAGTTCTGAGCACCAAAACATGTTGAGTCCATTTTACGGTGCCCGTAGCACGTTGCACGTTGCACGTTGTTCGTTTCACGTTTCACTTTGCAACACGTCGCGACGCGTCACATTCTATGTGGGTGTTCCCGCCAACAACTGACTGCATGTGCTACCTGCCCACCCGCCCACCTGCCCACCTGCCCACCTGCCTAACCAGCCTAATTGAGCCGAAGTTGCCGCTAGAAACCTGACGAATTACGTCCTGAATGCTAACACAGGTGGCAAAAAGTGTTAACACATTTTGGCATAGAAAGTTTTTAGTTTTTTATTATTTATTTATTTGCATATTATTCAAATTGAAGTTGCAAATATTTGTAAGAATTAAAAAACTTGTTTCTGACTGGAGTAGTTGCTAATGTGAGTATCGAATCGACATTTATGTCGCCTGTAATTTAACCGCCAGCCTAGAGTTCAAGTGTGGGAAATGGTGTCCATGGTCTGTAGCAACAACTGAACTCGCATGCCATTAAGTAGCCACTACAGAAATATTACAAATGTATACTTGATATATTTATAAGGCCTGCACAGTTTAGTAGCTCCATTCAGTACTCAGTTGCCGTTCGATCCGTATATTGAACAAATGAGGAAGCATGGCTCAGTCTTTGGCGAATCGGAGTCACAGTCGCTCATGGCGTGATAAGGCCAGGGGATTTGGGGACTACTTAAAGGAGTACTGCTCTAATTGTAGCCTGGTCGGATTTTCCTACATTGCCAATCACCAGTGAGTCCATCTGGGAATAAATCATGATACGGTTACTCACTTTGATTCATTTTACTACACAGCTTACATTTTACCGAGCGCATCTTTTGGTTGTTGTGTGTGATTGTGTCTGTTGTTGGAGTCTCCTATTTGACCAGCGAGTATCAGCGAGATTTCTCCACACGGGCTGTGAGTGTCATCTATGAGAGTATATCATCATTTGCGCCAATCAGGTTTCCATCCATCAGCGTTTGCCAGCTTCCTCCCAAATATGACTTGGGAGGTGGATTTGAGGAATATGTGCAAAGGTATTTCAAAGTCAAAGTGTTTATAGTAATCTTAGTAAGGATAAACGTTTATTTCTCATTGACTCAGCTTGGGATCAGGCCTAGGAGAGTCCTACAACTTTGATGTGCATTCTCAGATGGTGTTCATATTGTTCCCGGATCGATATTCTCCGAATACAATACAAAAGCGATGCAAGCCATACGAAAGTTGTGAGGAATGTGCAAAATGTCCGAAGAAAGACTTCCGCCAATTAGCCATTCGGGTAACTCACTTCAAGCGGCTTTTAGTTAAGTTAATAAAGCTTTCTCATTCGCAGTTAGGATTGAATTGTAGCGGTATCTTTAACAAATGCAGTCTCTCGGGTAAATCCTTCGATTGCTGCCAGTATTTCCTTCCGATGGTAACTCCATCCGGGACCTGCTTCTTGCTCAACTCGCTGCAGAACAACAAGCCTGGGTCGGAGCATTGGCTGCCCACAACTTTGAATCGCAACAATCCACCAGAGTTTCATATGTACTTAAAAAGAGCGGCCGTCTTGAGTTTGTTCAACGAGGAGGACTTGCCAACGTTGTCCTTGCCAGCTGTCACCACCAGTGCCATATTGGGAATCCACAAGATCTTTAAATTTTATACAGAAGCATTGGTGAATGATCCAGAAATCGTAGATATCTCCCCAGAAGCTCGCGATTGCTACTTTCCCGATGAGGTGCCGTCATGGAGTGTACACAAAGCATACAGCTTCAGTGCCTGCATAAGCGACTGCACGAGGTTGGCTCAATTCGATAAATGCAATTGCTCTCTCTTCATCTTCAATCCCATCAACGATGAGCGCTTTCCCGACTGCGACTTCGAGGGGCTGCTATGCCTGGAGCGGCATGGAATGGTCAAACCAAACATTGCGTGGATGATGAAATACCGACATCCGGTAGCAAACTGCCAATGCTTACCGGCTTGCACTGAATCGAACATTCAAGCCATCTATTCAACTGAACAAATTGAGTGAGAGGAGTCGGCTAACAGTTGCCACAAGTTGACATCGTCTTACTGAGATTCATACATTATCTCTTGCAGATATCCCGGAGCTAAAGACGCCAATATAACAATCTCGATGACAATGTGGCCAACTTATCAGTTCCGTCGGATTGCACTTCGCACCAAACTGGATATTGTTGTCACTATTGGCGGCATTCTGGGACTCTTCCTAGGCGCCAGCATCCTTAGTGCTATTGAGTTTATTTATTACTTCACAATTCGGGCGATAAATACCATTCGAATGTCAAATAGGGATGCGAAGAGGCGATCTTAGAAATGCTATTACAAAAGGAGATCCAAACAGGATAAACAGCACAAGTTTTAAATTTTAGTCATATAGTATCAAAACTTTATCTTTAACTTTAACTTTATTTCTTCTTTTCTTTATATGAACTGTCAGATACATTTAAATAAATTAATTAACCTTTTAAATGTGTTTTACTTTCTCTTACTTTATCTGTTCATAAATGTTGTGCCACAGAGAAGCAGACGATTGCAAATTTTAATAATATTAAATATAATATAATGCGAAATGAAGTAATTCTGAAATGATATTTCCAGGTTACTCGTATCTCGGCCAATACGTGGTCGGTTGGCTGCAATGCATATTAAAAATGCAGTCCTGATATACGGATTTTCCCATCCAAGTATACGGATAAGAATGCCAAGTGAGTTCAAGTATGAGGAAAAAATCAATGAAACCCGCAAATTGCAGAGTCAACGGATGCAGTGACTTTTGCTGGCCTGAATCTCTCCTTGTTGCAGTCTTAATAAGAATTTCAATTGCGGTATTTTAAGTATTTAAGATGCCGCTGCAATGCAAATGGGTTGAAATGTAAACTGCGAAATAGTCGGCACATTAATATTTGTTGCTTGAAGTCCATTTTTGGGTCAACAGAATCAGTTCTTAATTAATTATGTGCTTGTTCAATTAAAATGCCCCCAAATATCCCATTGGCTTTAATTTTATTATATACTTCAATTAATTCAATTACGCTATGCTTTTCCTTTGAGTTAGGTAAGCACACAAATTGCCCTTTATCCAATCTAAAATCAGTTTTAATGCATTTTTGTTTTGTTCGCTTTTGTTTCTTTTCGAAAAGTTATAAAGTGTTTAACTTACAATCTCCTTAAGAGCTATGCAATCTAAGACAGAGAAGGGGTCGACTTGAACTGATACTTTTAAGCTGCTTTTGGAGCTATATGGTATCTTCGCCTTGCAGTTTTATTTAATTTAATTTAATTTAATTATAGCGTGGACAAGTTAACGCTCAAAACTCATTAATTAATAATCTAGAGAGTTTAATTTGCGTAGATATGCATGAATAGCATTTAAATCCTAATTGTGACACTTGCATACAGCAATTGCAATTAACAGCATTTTGCATTCAGCGCCTGCTACAAATACATTTCCACTTTGACCTTGTCGTGTTGCCAACTCCATGTCCAGATATGGGAGAATTTAGATTTGTTTAAAACTCTGTCACAATCCGTGAGCTGCATTCAGTGGATGGTTGAATTTTGATTGACATATTAAGCAATTTGCCAGAAATGGCACAGCATTTGATGATTGGAAATGGCGATGCATCATGGCGGGATAAGGTCATGAAATTTGTGGAATACATCAAGGAATACTGCGCTAATTGTCGCCTGGTTGGCCTTTCCTACATTGCCAATCACAAGTGAGTAAAGAAACGAATGGAAAGTGCCTAAACTAATCACATTGATTGACAATAGTCTGCATTTCACTGAGCGCATCTTTTGGATGATTTGCCTGATTGCCTCAGTCATGGGGGTTTCTCATCTGATCAGCGAGTATCAGCATGATTTTTCCACTAGAGCTGTGAGTGTTGTCCATGAGAGTATATCACCATTTGCGCCAATTCAATATCCAAGCATAAGCGTTTGCCAGCTTCCCTCCGATGTGGGAAATAAACAATGGAAATATGTGCAGAGGTTTGTTAAATTGTTGAAATACTCTTAAATGTTTTGCAAATAATGATTCGTGTGGTGTGCAGCTTGGGTAAGGAGTCGCTTGACTTAAATGTACGTGATCATTTGGCTTTTATAATATTCCCAGAGCGGTATTCGTTTTATAAATTGATCGAAAACTGTCAGACAACAGTTGAATGTGAGGATTGTGCACAATGTCCACTTGATGGTTACCGTCAGTTGTCTTCATGGGTGAGCATATTTGCTATTAAGTAAATGCAGTTAATTAATGGAGAATATTTTCACTTTTCCCATTTCAATTTTCAGTTCAGTTTGAATTGCTCTGATATATTCAATGCGTGCAGTTTCTCGGGTAAAACCTTTGACTGCTGCCATCACTTTCTTCCGATGTGGACACCTTATGGTCGCTGTTTCCTTCTCAACTCACTGCAGAACAATAATCCTCGATCGGAGCATTGGTTACCGACCATCATCGATCGAAACGACAACTCAGATTTGAAGCTGGTTGTGAAACAGTCTGTACGAGTTGACATCCTCAATGAGGAGGATCTGCCAAATCCCGCGCTGCCATCTGTTAATTTCGTGTCTTTGTTGGGAATGAAAAAAACCATTAAATTTTATATAGAGGCTTTGGCTAATGATCCAGAAATTAAAGATCTTTCACCGGAAGCTCGCGATTGCTACTTTCCCGATGAGATTCCGCCGTGGAGCCTTTACAAGTCGTATAGCTTCAGTGCCTGCATAAGCGACTGCACCCGGATCTACCAAAGGGAACTATGCAACTGTTCCCTCTATCACTTCAATCCCTTCAACGATGAGCGCTTCCCCGACTGTGATTACGACGGTTACCTGTGTGTGGAGCATCTCGGGCTTATAAGTTCAGATCTGCAAATGATGAAAAAGTATAAGACAAGCACTTCGTCCTGCGATTGCCTGCCATCCTGCAAAGAAGCCGACTTGCAGAATATATATTCATATGAAGAACACGAGTGAGTTCATTTTTCAGTAATTAAGGAAATGTAATGTAAGTAATTTGACTTCATGTGTAATTCCTAGCGTTCCGGGATCAACAAAACTGGGTATTAACATATCGTTCTCTATGTGGCCGGCGTATCAGTTTCGCCGGCAATCGCTTCGCAACAAACTGGATGTGGTTGTCTCTTTAGGAGGTATACTGGGTCTCTTTCTAGGTGCCAGCCTTCTAAGTATCATTGAGTTTGTCTATTACTTTACGATTCGCGCGGTTAATAACCTGCGAAGGAGCAACAGAAGTGTAAACAGATCAATTATTTAAACAGCTTGAAGAAGCCCGTCACACATGGCGATATAAACAGGTTGAATCCTATCAGCAAATCCTAATCATTCCTTATCTTAATAACTGCTAAAATTCAATGAGAAACTTTAATAAAATGATGAAATACTGAAAATATATTCTTATTTGCAAACAAATCTCTCTAAAGGACAAAGAAGAATGCCACTGTCCAAGTGAGAGACTGAAATCAATAAAAATCACAAATTGCTGAGTCTGCGAATGCAATTATTTTATCTTCTGTCTTCGTCGTCCTCATCTTATGACAGACTTAATAGGAATTCCATTTTCTGTGCTTCAAGTACTAAATGCAACAGCAATTAAAATAAGCCTAAAATCAGACACAGAAAAATAGGAAACATTAATTTTTCTTGTATTCCCTTGTTCCTCTTTTTGGGTCAACGAAAACAATGGTTAATTAGTAATGCCACGAAATGGTCAACAGTGTCTTGGCCGGCACTTAGAGGAGCATAAGGCTACGAGTTAACTGAAAATGGGAAAAAGGTAAGGTTTCTTAAGCGAATTTTTTCGTATAGTTGGTTGCATAATACATAAGCTTGACTAGCATAAGTTTTCGTACTTTACCCCTTCAATGTTGGAGCAAACAAGCGAATTTCAAACTTTAAAGTTTTCCCCAAAGCCACAAAGTCATAAATAATAATCTCGCTTTTTCATTTTTTATGTACAATGTTTTTTTTTATTCTTTTCTTTTCCTTTTGTAGTATTCTTTTGCATTATTCTTTGCCATTTGGCTGGAGATTCCATTTCATTTCGTTTTCCTTTTCGCTCGGACCTTTGCCATTGCGCATTCAAAATCTTATTCATATTCATTGTGCATTTGTACTCGCATTTGGAGGTGTTGGCGTATTTATGCCGGAAATCCCTCTTATTCACTCAAAATGTTTGTTTGCAAAGGAGGAAAGTAAAATAAATATATAAAAACGCAGTGAAAGTGTAACTGGGGAAAGGCAACAAAAACTAGGAAGGGCAACAAAATGAGGTCCAGCTCAACTTTTTAGGGATGTGCTGTCAACTTTGTAAAGTTGTTGCTCCCGCTCTACTTGTCTCCCCTATCATTTATCAAGCTCAGCAAAAAAAAGAGACCATTTTTGTCATGTTAAACTGTCAGAGTGCGCATTTAGTCATTACTTACATTTTGCTAGCCTTGCATCCCGCTCTATTTCTGTGACTCGCTCTCTTTTCACTCCCCCTCTCTCACTCACCCTCTCTGTTTAGTTGTCAGTCCGTCAGTTGGCTTGTCATACACATGCAAATGCAGCTGACACAGACACACACACACATTAACATGCACACATACACACACACACACACACACACACACACACACATTAACACACACACTCACCAACGCATGTCACACACTTGTAAAATGTAATTAAAAGTTACCATGCAAATCTGCGGTTGAGGTTCGCTTTCATTTTCGTTTTCATGTTCGCTTCCGTTTCCGCTTCTGTTTCGCTTACGCTCGACCATTAGCGTAGCGCTTAAAAGTATGCAACACATTAATAAAACGCCCCATCGCCATTTATCATACTCGGACAGGCGTCGCAAATGTTAATTATATTGTTTTATTACTCGAGCGCCATTGCTCAAAGTATTTTTGGCTCGACACTGAGATATGAGCGCGGCATGTGGCCGCTGGACGCCGACTTGTGAGCTACTAAAATGTGGTTAACTGGTGCAGCATTCTGTGTGGCAATTCTTAAACGAACCAACTAATATATGTAATTATAGTTTGGTGTTAAATAGAATTTATAAAACAGAAATTGTCAGTTTTTTATAACCTGTGGACAGATAGCTTACATAACTAAGTGCAAATGTATCTAAAAGGGAGGAGAAAGCGTGACAGACCATTGTACTTATATATATTCTTGATCAGTATCAACAGCTGTTTGTGTTTTCTTTTGAGAAATCTAAATAAATTGAAGCTGGAGTAATCAAAGATCGCTCCTACCTAAAGAAACCATCTCAATTTTTAATTTCTCTTCAATTTATAGACTTTAATTAGCTCCTATAAGCTATTCAGCGATTTGTGGACTTTAATTACACTTTTGCACTAACTGCAAACAAGCCCGGGTAGCTCAGTCGGTAGAGCATTGGACTTTTAATCCAAGGGTCCAGGGTTCAAGTCCCTGCTCGGGCGATCTTTTAAATATTTTACAATTTTATGTTATTTATTAATAACTCTTTTAATCACTTAATCATACATTTAATTTAATAATTATTTATTAGTTAGTTTAATCGAATAAAACATTGAGTTCATTGTGCGTTGTGTCACCTTAAAGAGTGTTTCAATTTCATTTGGCAAATGGAGCTGCAAGTTAGCACTGTTAGGTGGTAGATGGAAATAGAGAGTAAGCGATTGCAATGGCAATTGGAAATTGCCAAAGAAGTGCTCGATGCTAGGCAATAGGAAACGGAAACTATTTTTCAATTACCTTTTTCGCACGCACGTTTGCTTAGCATTTTACCTTTGTGCGGAACTAGCAGCTGCCTATGACTTCATTGGGCGCCTTTCTACACACTTATCAAATGCAACTGAATTAGAAGAAGGTTTTATAATGTGTTTATTTATAAATAAAAACCTTACTTTGGGATAATTAACATATGAGTTACTTAAGCTAATAGAATTGTTGTGAAAGATATAGTCTTAATAACAATTCCGATAGACAGAGTAATCTAATGCAATTTTTATATATAATTTCACAAATTATCTGTCTATCTATTTTCAGATAGATCATTTTAAAGAGAATCTAAATTTCGGATATCCTTCCAACATTTCATTTTCCTCTCATTTCAATGCATGACTGTTGCAATGCCCTTACATGAACGAGTGTGAGTGAGGGTGTTTCTGTTTGTGCCTCGTACGTATACTAAGCGTATGTAGTTAGCAGTTTTTCAATCAACTTGCCGCACACACACACACACACACAGGGAGAAAGAGAGAGAGAGAGAGAGAGAGAGAGAGAGAGAGAGAGAGAGAGAGAGGAGCAGACACAACAGCAGCTCAGTTTGTGTTAACAATTGCCTTTTTCTGCACTTTTTAAATTTCCTCTAAGCGGAAATCTATTTAAATTGAATTCTATTCTCTGGATGGCAATTCATGCTGAGGAGATGCATTCTTGTCTTCATCTTCTTCTTCTTCTTTTACTTCTTCTTCTTCTACTTTTTCCTCTTCTTCGATAACTGCAGTGTGAAAAGTTTTCACTGCGCACTTCACGCATTAGGAATTATATTAAATCCATGGCTGGCATTTCCATTTCAATGGATAATCATTATGAGTGTAGCTACAGACGGCACTGGCTGATGTCATGATGTTGCTATTGCTGCAATTGTTGTTATGACAGCAGCCATTTTGTTGCGCACACACACATACACACACTACGAGTGAGAGAGAGAGACTCAAATAGATATTTATGCATATTATGCATTTTTCACACATTTATGTGGCATTTGATTGTATTTTGCAGCTGCATTGTAGGTGTAAATACTTGCCTTTGGCATTTCACATTGTTGCACAACAGCTCGTATGAGTAATATTTATTCACGCTCAGCTTTTGTCTGCCTTGTTGTACACACCAACACACCCACACACACAGTGGCAGAGGCAAGTGCAGTCAAGTCGAGTGAAGCATTCAACATATGCCAAGCATAAACATAAGCAGGAAATTCATTTTTCATTTGTTTGCTCAAAGTTCTGAGTTCTCAGTTCTCAGTTCTCCGTTCTCCGTTCTCCGTTCTCAGCACTAAGTTCTCAGCTTCCATAAAGATGCTGGCGGCTGCTGTGGCGTTTTGCATTATGAATATTCATCATACGCCAGCGTGACCGAGCAGAGCACTTATTATGCTCAAATTAAGGAACCGTTTTCGGGGCATACATGAATACGAATATCTTCATGAAGGTCTCTAACCCTGCCCCAGCCTAGCCAAACACATAAAAGAATCCAGCAAGTGCCAAAGAGGAAAATTTGAAATTCCAACTAGCAAAACTTGAGTGGGCGAAAAAAAGCAAAAGAATGCAGTGCAATTTACTTTAGCAGACAGTTCGACGGCCTTTCTCAAGCGACCAGAGCACCATAAAACATCAGCTGTTTAACGCACGGCATTTTGTAGATTTATGCCCTGAAAAATGTTGCACACACACACACATACTCAAGTAAGCTGAATCCTTAAGACGGCCAAGCATTTTTAAGTCGTATCAGTCTTGCCGCCAAAGTTGTTTTGGCAACTATTTTGTGGGCTCTTCATTGTTGTTGTTGCTGGAAAAGTGTTGTGTACTCGCACTTGGCTCTATTCGGGGTCACAGGAATTAACAGATTCCACGTTCTCTTATAACTTGGCAGCATTTACTCTCTTCTAGTGTGTAACAGATCAATGCCAACTATTTTTCCACTGGTTTGACTTAATAGGCGACCACAAGGAGGAGCCAAACAAAGAGATCAGACAGTAGGTCACATTGTGTCTTAACTAAATTGGCCAATGTAATTTCCAACAACACAAATATTGGCCTTAAAATAATAGTCGAAATGAAACTCATACTTTCAAGTTGGGTATATGCTTATCGGGAAGACTAACAGCTGACTCAATTGCGACATCAGCTCACCCACAACCAACGAGCACTTAAAAAACGAAACGAGCAGTCAGTCGGTCGGTGTGAAGCCAATCTTATCGCCCGACTATTAACGCAGCAATCGCAAAAAGCCAAGTTAAGGCCCAGTGAGCGAACACGTGGGCAATGCTGGTGACTGTCGGCATTATCAGGAAGAGTCCTGGCCCATCATCAGCAGCAGGTTGTAAACTACAAGGGAGAGCGATTCAAATCCAAACGAAATAACCACGACAAATGTTTGCACGTGCTTACCTTGTGCCATAAACCAGAGTAGAGGGACAAGCAGCGGAGGGATACAGAGGAGCACACAAATCCCTAGCAGGCGACAGACTTCAGTCGACAGACAACAGACGACAGACGACAGACGACAGTCGAGCGACTACATTGGCCAATGTCGTTCTCGCATTTAAGTTGCGCAAAAAGTTGAGCGCATGAATATAAACGCAAAAGTGGTTTTTAGGCCTTAAATTGGTTGTCCAATTTATGCGTTCCCTCGGGTAAAGGCCAGACGAGGCGGGCAGAGACCAAGACCAAGACCAAGAACAGAAGTACCCAATGAAAGAGTAGCTGCAAAATGTTGCTACTGATATTGGTTATTCCCATTCCAACTTGTACTCTTTGCGGCCCACATCTTACTGCCTCTCGAATTGGTAACAAGTAAGCAACATTTCTCATGGCCAGCCTGCTGATAGCTTCCATGGTCGACGATGTCTGCTGCGATGCGCTTACAAAACTTTTGGGATTAGAAATGATTTCTTATGGTTTCTTTTTTGGCCCAGACCAGGCCAGACCAGTTTCTGCCTGCCATTGCCTTTTGATTTATGCTGACATCCTGTGGTTGCTCGATCTTCTACTGTGGTTGCTGCTGCTGCTGCTGCTGCTTTCGCGCCGACATTCGATTGCCGTGCCCAAGTGCACGCCTCAATGGTCAGGTGGTTGGCCGGCAAAAACCTAAGCAAACATTTCTTGGCAAACACTTGGCCATTTTTCATGGGGTTCATTTCATTTGAGTTGCTTTTTATTGCCAATGCCACAGTCAGCGCAGCCACAGTGGGGCCAAATCAATCGAATATATTTCGTTATGATATTCAATATCTTTAACTGATTTCTATAACAAATAAATGGTTAATTTTTCATTTTAAGTGTATTCATAATTTTCTTGTTTCTCTTGTTTTCTTTTTTTTTTAAGAAAGTCACAAATTCTTGCCACTGTGCGCTGAAGTTGCAGTTAAGTTGGCTAAGAATTTGTCACACAACAACGCTGGCGCAAGGGCAAGTCAAAATGGCGACCGGATGTGGGCAACATTGTTGCCAGTCACAAGTTGAAGCACTTCTTGCTGTTGTTGTCAATCGTAACCGCATTACATGTCAATTACCGTCCACTAAACTGTAAGAGCGCTTACGCCAAGTGCGTCCTGTACTATGTATGTATGTATGTATGTGTATGGCGCCTGCCTTTTCGCCTCGATATAATAGTCTCCTTTCACTTTGAAGTTTTCTACACAAACACACATACGCACACACTTGCACACTCACGGAGACGGACTGAAATAAATTTGTGGCACATGAGTTTAATTTATGGCGCTCGCAGCTATTTTGGCTGCCAAAGCGGAAGTGCTGCTGTCAATAAGGATTGGCAGCCAGCATGCGGACCGAGCACACGGCTCATTTTTGGGTTTTCTCCTGAAATTCTTCGTGTTATTTTCGGTTTTTTTCCTCTTGATTCCTTTGGCAATCCCCTTTTCATAGAGATTGACAAATGCGTGAGTGTTGGTGACTTTTAAAAAATGTTTAAGCTGCACAAAAAGTGAAATGAAACTCTGAGTGGGGCCTTCAATAAATGCTTGGCTCACTGAATAGGTTGCCTTGTGTGTGCGTATGTGTGTGTGTGTGCGTGTGTGTGTGTTTATATAAATATATGGGTGCGTTTGTTGTTTGTGTGCGTGCGGTTTGCCGGCAAAAAACCCGTAAATAATGCGCAAAATTTGTTAAAAGGACAAGCGTAATAAATCCTTTCAATGGCACACAATTTCTTGATAACTTTTTAGTGTCTAATATCTTGTAGTTGTACACTCTCGAGGGTGTGGCAGGCAGACGGTTCAGGGAAAAATTAAAATTTATATCTCTTGTTATTTGCTGTTGCTTTCCTTAACAAATTCATACCGGTTATGATATGTGATTTGACTGATGGCTGCTAACAGAGCCATTTCCCCCTTTGGCAAACGCAATCACAATCGCACTACTCACATAAAAACGAGTTAAGAACCATAAAATATTTTATGAGCTCTTAGCCAGCTCTTCGGCTCTTCGGCTTCCCTTAGCTATTTTATTTTCATTTCGTTAAGTTTTCGTTTTTATTCTGCCATCAGCTCAGCATCTCAAATATGCTTAAAAGTACTTACTTCTTCAGCTTAATGCATGGACTTCAGCTTATAAAATATATATCAGGGAACTTTGAAAAATAATACATAATTAAATTCATTAATCGTGAATTTCAGCAGATCAAATGGAGTTTTCTCTTCATTATTCACATTCAGCATTCCCTTTTAAAGAGTACTTATCCAACTTTACTTAACTTAACTGCTTATCTCTGGCTCTTATCGAGTATGAATTTGCCGTGGCTCATATGTTTTCTTGAATTTGCTGGACTAATATTTATACAACTCATGTTCCATTTTGCAGGTAAACTGACAACCAGTCCGTCAGTTAGTTAGTTAGTCAGTTGCAGCTAAGGGAAAGCTGCCAACTTTGCTCAGCGCTCGACACTGCTCGCCTTCTTCAGCGTTCATTTGCAGCCAGTGCACATCGATGGGATGTCTGTCACAGGTGGCAGGTGGCAGGTGGCAGGTGCTTGGATTGGCGTATGTAATTTGCGTATTTGGCAAAAAAAATAAAATATACAAAAAATATGAGGTTTTTATGTCAGGACACGAAAATTTGAGGGCGAACTTGGTCAACTAACTAACGGACTGTCTAATGCATAATTTGTCTGAACTTTTATGTGGACTTAGGTGGGACTAGAGCAGCTTAACACCCGAGATATAGTTACCATACCTTTCATGGCTTAGATTGCTACAGCTTTGTCCAGGTGCGGTTAGCCAGCTGAAACTTTTGCATTGAATTCATTGCATTCTGTGGCTTGAGTCGTGGATGTGTTCATTTGATTTCAATGTGAGTGTGAGCAGCACTGTGAATGGGAGAGGCACAGGCCACGGCCAAAGCCCGAAAATGGCATAAAAGTTTGCACATGAACTTTGAGGGGTCGGGGGTAGGGTATTAAAAAATGCTAACCGTAAATCCAGCAGCAGATGAGCTTCGAGACGACTGTGCGGTGTGTGTGCGTGTGTCCGTGTGAGTGTCAGATGGAAGCCACAACGTGCCTTAATTTATGCGTATTTAATAGAGTTTTTATTGTTGTTTGCAGTTTGCAGGCACAACGGCAATCAAAACCAAGTTTTGTGTCTTTAGTTCGAGATTTGATTGAATATTTATACGATGTCCTCGTGCATTTGCTGATGCCAGAAGTATTCCAAGAGTTTCATTGTGTGCAGGCAAAACTTTTGATAAGCTCTGATATATGTATGTTCGTTCTGTATGCCTTGAATGACAATTGCAAAGCATTCCACAGTTTCGTATGCCATTAAAGAAGGATTCGCAACGATTTTACTGCCTTTCAAAATATCCATATCCATTAAACTGCTGCTTGATTTCATTAACGTAGTTCCTAAAAGCTTTCTAAACTTTTCGCATTTATATGTCAACTCTTTGTTCCAAAATATTTAATTGAAAATTCCACAATGCTGCCGAATAAATAGACATAACAATGATGTACTTATTATGTATCCTTCGTTCAGCATGAAAGGCTGGGGGATCGTTGAAAATTACGAAAATGCGTTGGAAAAATTAAATTTGCTTCAGTGCAAATATTTGAAACTAATTATGCCCAATAGAGCGAGTGTGGAGCACTCTCTGTTCACATTTTTGGATGGCACGTAGCACATCCGTTCGTGATTTACGCGCCAGGAGTTGTTTGGGATGTTACTCTACACATCCGCCACAGGGGATGGCAAAGGTGATGATGTTTTAGCAGCAGCATCTACGGATACAACAACAACACAACAACAATGCTAAGGGCATTAAGTTTAAACATTAGACGTAGTTCGAAATGGGAGCCAGGGCTCAGGTTATAAACAAAATACGCGTGACTTCCTTTTGGAGCCATTAAGGCGGCATATCCGGTTGCGCAAAGAGTCCACATAAGCGTGCTCTTGTTCTTGTTCGCGCGCGTGTGTGTGTGTGTGTGTGTGCGTGTGTGTGTGTGCGTGTGTGTGTGTGTGCGTGTGTTGTGCCGTTGAGTGATGAGCAGCCGAGCAAATTACCAGCACCAGACAACAGCAGGCAGGTAGGCAGGTAGGCAGGCAGGCATCGCCGGAAAATGGATTTAAATTGTTGATTAGTGCCGTCAACGATGAAGACAATAACGGCAGCTTGAGCTCAAAATGGCGGCACCTGTATACCGCTCTCTACCTGTATGCCTGTGTGTGAGTGCCGCCTCTGCAACTGTGTGCGAATATGTGCGATTTTGAAAAATAATCATAATAATGACAGGCATTGTTATGAAAATTGTAATTCACCAAAGCATTGTACAAGTGTGTCTGCAGCTGCCTCGCTCCCTCACACATTCTCTCTCTCTCTGTGTCTCTCTCTCTTCCTCTCTCTCTCTCTCTCTCTCTCTCTCTCTCTCTCTCTCTCTCTCTCTCTCTCCCTCTGTCGTGACCCTGACAGCAGCACTTACGCCACGCATTATGCTTAAGCTTTATGTTACTTATGCACTTAAAACTCGCGCGGATTATTTTGTTTTGTTTTTATACTCTCTAACATGACTGAAAAGTGTATGCTAAACTCACTTCCATCAAGCAGACTACAATTGCATTCCCATAACAAGTTAACTAAATAGTTTAATAAAATGAATCCCAAATGAAAGAGAGAAAATAATTAGAATATAAAAGCCTTTCGAAATATATAAACAACCTCCACTTATATACCTTGGACTTACTTACTGGGCATCTGTTAGCAAATGCCGCTTTGAAAAAGTAGTCACAATTGTTTTGATTCTGTTTTGTTTCTGTTTTGTTCGTCTTTTAAAAATTTCATGAACTCAGAACTGAGTGGAGCTGAATTGTGAAAATGTGTGAAAAGGTAGCGGGCGTCGTTTGCTTGAATGGTAATCCTGTTTTGGGGCCAATTCGAAGGCGGCACAAAGATCAAAGGTTGGCAGGGGAGGGGCAGGGCAGTACTAAGCAAATTGTGCTAAAAATGAATTATTAGCGCTCAAAAGTACGAAATGAAAAATGTTGGCAGACGGCCGTTTGCCTAAATTGCAATAACAAAAACCAAGTAACCATCCAACCAACCAGCCAACCAATCTTTTTTGCGCTTTGTTAAGAATTATGGCTGTGAGAAATGAAAATTTAGCTGTAATGGCTGGAGTTGGTTGCGTTTCGTATTCCCTTAGCACAACTCAAATTGCAATATTGTTCATATACATGGAAAAGTTCTACAATATAATTCTAGTCACAATTTAATATTGTCACTCAATAAATTATTGAAATTATTTACAACTTTTTGAGAACAACAACCAAACAAGAAAGTTTTTATTTTATTTTTATTATAAAGTTTATTTTGTATTACAGCTTACGGTTCTATTTACCATAACTTATACTACAGTGAATTTAACAAGAAAGTGAAGCAACTTTCTGTTTACACACATGGAAATTGTAGTGTATAATGCGCAAAAGTTTCGTATGGCAGTCGTTCAGTACAATAATGTACAAATTTCTGACAGAAACAAATGAAAATACTGATGATGTCATTTACTAAATTGAATTTTAACAAAATGCGCGCACCCATACTTACACGTTCATGTACTTAAGCAATTGGAACACCGATGCGCACTCACACACAAACACTCACACACAAACACAGACCAGCAGACTCTTCGGCTTCGTCTTGACATAATTTCCAATTTGAAAGCAAATTACATGCATTTTAAATGTTGCACATTCTGTGCAAGAACTACATCAGCACCTCAAAGTATGCAATACACAAAAACCAAAGCTATGATAAGCAACATTTCCGTTGCATACTTTTAGGATCCCCAAGAAAATCAACGACATCATGCCTCCCCAATTGCATTGTCCGCTGATGAAGTTGCAATCCTTTTTCCCGCTCTATCTGCTCTCTGGAACTGTGTCCTCTCTCTCTTCCCTTCTTTTCAATTATATATGAGTGTAGCTCAAAGCACGAAGCGGCAAATCGAGTGGGAAAATACGGGGAAATTTAGTAAAGAGAAATTTCCTTCTGTGATTTGGCTCGTGCTCCTTTTCCTGTTACTGTTTTCTGTGTCAGTCGGTTAGCAGTCAATGTGCGCGGCTGTCGGCTGTCGGCAATCGGCTATCGGCTGATTGTTGTAGGTCGTTGCCGACGCCTCTTGCCTGCAAATTAAAATGATACACGCCGCACACTTTGTTGTTGTTGCTGCTGTTGGGCTGGAACTGTCGCATATTAATGACACGCTAGGCAAATGTGTCATTTTGACATTTTAACAGTCTGTCATGCAGTCACCAAACCACACCATTTATATACATATATAAATATATATTGTTTATGTATCTGTGCGCACACACAGCCACCCACACACACACACACACACACACACACACACACACACACACACACACACACATATCAGCCTGGGAGGCTGCAGCTGTAACGCTGCCACATAGGGAGCGAAAAAAAAACCCGAATAGCGCTGGCAACTTAAATTTGTGCCATTTGCTTATCACACCCACACACACACACACACACACACACACACACACACACACACACACACGCCAGCTGACAGTTTTGTGGCGCACAGATTTGTCATGCATGGATTTATGTTTATGTTTCTGCATAGTTTTGGCTGACATTTTCCTCCTTTTTTTCTGTTCATTTTCTACACAGCTGACAACAACATGTAATTGTTGGCAAAAGGGATTAAAAAAGCATTTGTCAAGTGGTTGGGCAAGGCCCTTCGGCCTTGTTTTAAAAAACATTTAATTAATCAAACACTTGAACCAATCAAACCAAATATTGGAACTCACACGCTGTTAAGATACACTATAAAATTACTACAAATAATTTGCTTTGCCCATTGAATAGATTTTGATGAATGCTGCGAGTTACTAATGCTTATTATTTTAATTTAATTGCTTCACTTTGTTTGACTTGAGCAAAGTTCAGAGGTGACAGTCAAGCAAGTTGACATTTCTTTAAAGCCTGGCATTTGTATCAATTTGTATCTTCTTGTACCCTATTTTTTAAATGATTTCACGAATCGAGTAAAGTTTTATTGAATTAAACTGTAACATTTCAAATATATTTTTATATTTGCCTCACTTCAAGCTTTTTAAGTTCTGCACATTCTATAGATTGCCAGAGATATCGTTGTTCTTATTATAATCCACTTAGTTACTCTAGTATATCCTTTCCTCTATGGCAAATAGCACGTCTAAACCAAGACGCTCCTTGCAGGACCAAGCACTGTTTGCTGAACGCTTCAGAAATGACGCCCATGACCGACAAATTTGAGCAGCTGTTTCCTTTTTGGGTCCGAGGACCGCGGACCGCAAGTGTAACCCATTTTTTGGGGCCATGGCTTATCGCTAATTGTGGCGCACGATGGGTGCACAAAGGTCTCAGGACCTTTCATGTTAATTGCTCTCCTTGCGCAGCTACTTGCGGCCCACAAAAATTATGCACTCGCCAGCTTTTCAGGCTTCCAGGCATCAGGCTTCTGCTTTTGCTGCTGTTTCTGTTTCGGTTTTGGTTTCGGCTTTCGCTTTTCAGTATTCGGTCTTCGGTTTTCGGCGTCTGCCTAATTCGAAATTAATTTTAGCCTTTATCTGACAGCGGACGGAGTTTTCTTTATCTGGCTAATTAATTTATGCAGAGAAAATTTTGGTTATGGCCAAGCTAATGCGTATTAGTTATAAATTCATAACTTTCGCATTAGACTCTGCATGCTTGGGGCCGACTCTGGGCTTACCTTTGACAAATTAAAAAAAAATAATAAACATAATTTTACTTGAGTGTCGCTGTTGCTCGCTCAAGTTGTTGTTGTTGCTGTTGTTGTTGTTGTTGCTTATGCTGTTGTTAATATCGTTGGTGTCGTTCGTGTCGTTGGTTTTGTTGTTTTTCTGGCAAAGTGCAACAAAATAATAAGGGCGCCAAAAGGCAAATAAAAACAAAAGACAAAACGAAAGCAAAAACAAAAAAAAACCAACCAAGTACAAAATGTACAGCACAAAACAAACAGCGAACAGCGAACAGCGAAAAGCACAAACAATGAAAAAAAAGAAAAGAGAAGAAAACGAACTGAAGGACACAAAACTAACTAACTGAACAGACGCCAGGACGATAACTCAGCGCCCAGCCGAGCCCGGCAGCATAAACTGCCACCTGGTTGGGTCAGCGGGTGGTTGAGTGGCTTGCCTGCCTCATGGGTCGGGCTTGGGCATAGCGGCCAGACCGCCGCTTTGTTTGCGGAAAGTGCCAAAACACTAATTTACTTTTTTCTCACTCTGAATCTCACTCTCTCTTTGTCAGTGTTTGGGACTGTAGGAGTGTGTCCGTGTGTTTCTGTGTGTGTGTGTGTGTGTTATAGCAATAGGCAGACTAGTTTTCAACGGTGTTCGCCAAGGCCCACCTTTGTCTAGATGCTTTATGCTGGAACCCATTCCGTTGTTGGTTCCGCTTTGGCTCGATTATAAAACGCAGATGTGCCTGAGCGCTGCAAATACGCTTGGCTCGCAAATCCCATCCTTATTGCCATCGTCAACGCTCTCAAAAACGTGGCGGGGGCAGGGATGCCGAGAAGGAGCCTACGTAAATTGCTCAGGCAACGCAAAAGGCGTTCAGCTGTGAGAGGTGGCATACACCGAGGCCTGAACTGAGACTTTATGCGTATGTTGCCGCTGCCATTGACAAGGGACAATTTCTTTTCGTTTCCCTTTTCATGTTCTACTTCAACACTTCCGAGACGGGTATATAGACAAGCCTTACTTCAATGGAAACTACATTCGCATAGGGTATCACATAGTCGGACAAAATTGTGCTACTTGGCTTTATGTCTCGTATTATTTTCTTTAATTTTGTTGAGCTTTGTACTCCTCGCTGAAATGTGGCAACAAGCATAAACCAAAAGGGGCAACGCGGTGCAGGCAACAAATTCAAATTGTTGAGATGCCTTAAATGGCCGTTGCTGCTTGGAAGGGGTCTCAGGGGGTGAGTGGGGAATGTGCTCTCGCAGAGTAAGAGGTTCTTAGCACTTCCACTCTCATTGGTAGGGGTAACAATTAAGTACATCAATTATTTAATTGTGTTTATTCAGTTGGAAGTGCATATAGTTGAAATAATTGCATTTAGTTTATCATTTACTTATACGATTAGAGAATAGTTTCAGATACTCAAGCAACTCTCTTAAGCATCAGTCTCTTTAAGCTACGTGTTTATGTACATATGAATGTGGCTGAGGATGAGGATATTAACACTTCCAATCTCATAGGTCGGGGTAACAATTAAGTACATCAAATATTTAATTGTGTTTATTCAGTTGGAAGTGCATGAAGTTGAAATAATTGCGATTTGAATAGTTTAAGATACTTAAGGAACTCTTAAGCAGAAGTCTCTTTAAACTACTTCCTTATATCAGTATGCGTTTTTGTTGCACAATTTCTACTAAACATCATCAACTTCCTTTTAATATTTCACTTCAATTTATTCAAATTAATTATTTTTTCAAAGAAGTTCTTATTTCTTTTGCCAATTCCGAATCTAAAAATAATATTTTATATTAATTAAAAAAATAAGCCCTATCCCTTTCAATCCCAATTTAAAAATTGTATAATTGCCGCATTCGAAATGCCAGCGCTTTTCTTTGTGGCCATTTTAACTCCTTTTTATATCCTCCACCCTGTACCAGAGAATAGTATACAAACTTATTAACAAATGTATATAGAAGGCAGTATAAAGTATATATATTCTGGATCAGTATCAACAGGCGAGTCGAGTAGAGACAACAAATTATACATAATTATAATACCTTCCCATTACATAAACTGAAATCGCTTATATAGCTTATTGCTTAACATTTATTCTTCTGCAGAATACTAAATTGATCGTCTAAGCTTCATTAAGATCAGCATTACACTTCATTCGATTATCTATTATAAAAATACACTTCTTTACAAGCCGATAAAGGGTATCGCATTGTCGCGTGCGCTCGACTGTAGCTTTTCCAGTTTGTTATTTTGAACTTGTTGTTGAGTTTTACAGCATTTTCTTAGAATTTTGCTCGCGCCTGTCTGGCAAGCATTAAATTCATTAAGATTTCATTCACATTTTCACCGACAAGCATATTTAAAATTCTAATAAAAGGCAAAGCAAATGTTTTCGCTGCATGCGAAAAATTCCTGTTACCAGCTAAAAAGATGAAAACCGACGCTCAACATAGATAACAATTAGGACTAGAGCACAAAAACAAAAAGTCAAAAAACAAGTAAAAAAACAAACAAATAAAAATTTACATAGATCAACGAACTCTACTTGGAAATACCCTGTATCCATAAGTATAATATAGTAAAAAAAGTACTTTCATTCATTTATTCTGTGAACAGTCGCGATATCAGCATCAATTGCATAGATTCCCTCGGCAATTCTCTAGTATATCTAACAACCTTAAAGCATCTTAGTTACGTCTTGATTATGAGTTGCTGGCATACTCCACAAATAAGTACAGAGTGTGCTCTACACAACAGAATAACAAGAATATGAAAATGCCACATAATGCTACATAGAGCGCAAAAGGCATTCTGAGCTTAAAAAATGGCATAAATTCTTATTCTCAGTAAATTGAAATGTTCGTGTTGTGGAAAAGCTGACAAAATTTATGCAACGAAAGTGAAAATATTTTAGAAAATTATAAACCAATTTATACAAAATTACAAAGAGGCGAAGCAGGGCAGCTGCCAATTTCAGCTGCTTGTTCTTTGGCGGCTTAATTAGGTTAAAGAGACAACGTGGCATGCGCTAGAACGGATGTCAATGGCCCTGGCTTTAATTGCCAATCGCAGGAGCAGTTTGTTACACACACACACACACACGCACACACAGATACATTCACGGAGACAGATACAAGTAAAACCACAAAGGGCCGCACTGTGGGCAAACAAATTACGCGGCTTTAAAGCTGAACGTGCTTTGTCCTTGTCGTCCTGCTGGTGCCACAAAATGCCACCAGAGACCATTCGTATACCGTGCTAGTTGTTGGCCCTGTTGGCTCACTCTTGCGACGCAATGGCATATTTATTTTTGGCTCAAACGGCGACAAACAAATGCAAATAGAGTCAAAGCGATAATG
Organism: Drosophila macrospina; assembly: GCA_035042075.1. Classification (NCBI taxonomy): domain Eukaryota; kingdom Metazoa; phylum Arthropoda; class Insecta; order Diptera; family Drosophilidae; genus Drosophila; species Drosophila macrospina. The sequence continues at coordinate 411,615 of JAWNLW010000397.1, read as the reverse complement.
TGCGACAGTTGCTTATCCCTTGTTCCTTTATCCTGCAGGCTCCTTAAACCCTTGCCGCATACAAATAACATGTAATCGAGGGTTTGGCCATGCCCATGATTGCATCTAGTTTGGGGCACGATTTACCAACATTTTTCAATTGTGGTCCATTGTGTAACAGGCCCATCTAGTTGTGGTTTCCTCAGGACAAGGTGCTTAAGGATAACCTGATAACGGGCTGCAAATGGTCCATCAAACGAGTCTATATTTCTTTAAGTTTGCAGTCTTAATATGTAACTGGCAAATAATTACCTTAAAGACCACAACAATAACCGTTTATCAATGGAAATTCTCTACTCCATCGGCAAATGTCCATTTTTAAAATTGTTTCTATCGATTTATGTTATTTTTTCTTCTAATGGCTTTTACCTACTTATGGTCTTGGCCTACTAAGTGGCTGAATGGTGCGAGTAAGCAGCAATTTCTTATGCAATCTCATATGCAGCAACCAATATTAGCCTGGACAACTGTCTGGGGCAAGAAGCATAACGGTCAGCAGGCAGCAGGCAGCAGGCAGTTGTGGCCCAGTCGATGGCTGTGAGAAGCAAGTGGACAAACGACAAACAAGTCAAGTGGCAATAGCTGCAAAGGGTGTTGGTTGTTGGATGTCGGTTGTCGGTTGGCCAAGCGTAGAATTGTCATTAAGCTGCAAGTTTAAAGCAACTAAAATGACAGCAAATAAACAGTCAGGCAAGCAGAGGAGCTAGAGCAGCAGCAGCTGCAGGAGTTGGCAGTAGTTGGCCAGAGCTGGCAGGAGTTGCCAGGAGCATTTGGAGCACTGGCCGTGTGCTCTGGCATTAAACATACGCTACGTAAGCCGGACAACAGTTGAGCTGTCGATGGCCTCGCCGTCTGCTTCTGCTGCTGCCATTATGTGCCCGTGTGTGTAAGTGTGTGTGTGTGTGTGCGTGTGTGTTACTCTGAGTCATAAGCAAATGTGTGTGCAGGGATGTGCTAGGATTATTCTTGTTCCATGCGCTGGCTTATGAACGCTGCCAAGTTAACAAACGGAACGTGTCAATAGTAGCCAGACTGCAAGTCCGAGTCCAGCACTGAAACTTAAGCTACCCCACCACGCATTGTCACATACACAGTGCTGCTGTATATATGAGTCCTGGCCGAATTTCACAAGCACGTACACCGGCGCATCGACATGCTTGTTACCTGCCTGGCTGGTCGAGTTGTTGGCCCGGCCAAAAGGGGGTGACTCATATTAATGTTCTGCAACCGAAGAAGGATGACCAACGATGCCTGGCGACAGAGAACACATTAAACTGATGAGCTTAATTGGAGGTTACTTGCACAGTGAACTCAGCGAACTCAGCGACGCCTCGTCATCATCACGGAACGTGCCACACAGCAATCGAAGCTGAGAAATTCAGAGACCAGTCAACCGATTCTCTGATGCTCTGATGCTCTGAAGCTCTGGCTTTTGTTTGGAAGATCAATTACTAGATTTGGCTGAGTAAAAGAGATCCCAACGCTGCTGTTCCTCTGTTTAAATTTATCTTTACGTAACACTTTTTAGTAATGAATGCTAATGAATCTTTGTCAACCCAGCGTCGAGGTAACAAAGCCAGACAAAAAGTGTTGCCTACTTTCGCGCGCTTCAGAGAGAGAGAACCGGAACTAGAACAACTAACAGGCTGCAGTTTTTATTTCCGTTTCATGAGCCTTTGTGTCGTGCCTGTCATGCGTTAGCGTAGCTTCACGTGCGTTGCTCTCCCCTTTCTACCCATCTCCCTTTCTCTCCTCACTCATTTCCTAGTGTTGTTTGAGTGTTGTCACAAGCGCAAATGCTGTGGGACGCTTGGGGAGCTTAGCTCTTCGGCTTTCGTGTTGTTTGTGTAACGCTCACGAAACACAGTCACTTAATTAAGAGCATAATTTATCACAAATATTTAGTTGCCGGGCAAACAACTGGGACACAATTGCAAAACGGACAGCGGGTCACTCGGCCCGGCGCTGGGCTTAAATATTTCCGTTGCGACCAATTTTCCTTTTATACTTATATAAATATGTTATGTAGTCCATATATATTTTTCTCTCTTTTTGGCATTGTGTCGACTTCATTAAGCGCACCAAATAAAAACGACATAAAGCGGAGCAATACAGAAAAAAATATGCAAATTCGTTGGGACTATGAAAAACTAGTGTCGAATATGTAAATATAAAATATTTACTTCCGCTCTCGTGTGATATTCACATTTTTAATGACACAACCGCACACACACACATACATACACGTACTTACACTCACAAATACGTGCAGAGCTAACAGCAGGCGCTCCAGTTTTTAGTGCAATTATAAACCTGCCAAAAACCAAAAGGCCAAAGGTTCTGAGCTAAACATGTAAAAATGTCACCAAAATACTCGTACACAAAATGTTGGCTAATGCCATTTGCTTTGTAGGCCAACTTCATTAGGTATCGTTGCCGTTCTCCATGCCGTTCTCTGCATGGGAGTTGTGGTTGTTGTTGTTGTTGTTGTGCATTCGTGTGTGCCACCTCCAAAGAGGTGTGTGGCTTAATGAATTATAGCATTTAACAGCTCTTGCTTGAAGTAGCAAAGCATTTGTTCAAATTAAAAGCACTATTTGATTCACTTTGGACGTCTGAGGGTTTTACTGTTTGTTCGTTTGAGTGAAAAGCAATTACTGACTAACCCAGCTGAATGTGTGTGCGTGTATGTGTGTGTGTGCGTGTGTGTGGTCAGATAAGAAATTGTTGAATAAATAATCCATAGAAATTGCTTTTCTCATATTTTATTTATTTATTGAAATTAGTGTAACAATCCATAAAAATTATCTGCCTGTTAACATTCGAGACCAGGCATCGTAAATTCAACAAATGTTCACTCAATTTAAATAAACAATGAAATGATTATTATTTATATTAGCAGGGAATTCTGTAAATTGGAATTTCCGAATAGAATTTACAAACTATATTTCTGATTTTAGCAACTTTAATATAATTCAACATGAAAATTATACTTGGTTTTCTTTTTTAACTTATACTACTGATAGTTCTATCTTATTTCAGCCAGGAATGCAGTAACAATACTTAATCCCGATCATTTAAAGCTGATGGCATCTAAATTTGCCAATTATGTCATTGTTTTGTCGGTTTGTCAACGCATTTCTGACATTTTCAATGCGCTGCTAATTGCACACATAAATAAATTGTTACTCAATTGTGCCACATCATTGTTACTAGCTTGAAAAGCAACTGCAACGCTTTTCACACAGCATGTAACAAAGTGAGGTAGAGAAACACGTTGAGAGGGAAAAGTGTTGGGAAAATGAAAATAGGTTGCGGCTTTGCATGACATTAATGGCTATGACTGCAGAGAGTGCCAGAGCGCAACCGAATGAATTGATATGTTGGAGAGGGATTCAGAAATGAAGCGCCAACGTTTTGTAGAAGGTGTTAAAAATTTCAAAAGGATTGCAGCAAATAAAGGGATTTGCTTGTTGAAGAGTGAGCTATTAATAATCCAAGATTATTCTATGTATCATCGCAAGAGCAAAAGAGGCTATTCAATTAAAGAGGTATTTGATATCACAGTGTCGGCAATTAATAACGACGAGTAGTGTAACAACTCTGACTCCATTTCATATCGTATTACGTATACGCCGCATCTGCTGGTCGCCAGTCGGGCTGTGCTTTTTTGTTTTAAGCTTTTCATAATGCATTCGCTGTCGTTGTATTGTGTGAAAGTAACGAATAATTAAAAATGCAGTTAGTTTTTACAGCCGTGCTCTCAAAATGTTCAGTAACAATGTTTATTGTTTGGCTGCCAGCTTATTGCAAACTTTTCAAACTGATGAAAACATTTCGTGGCAAAAAATTGTATGCAGCCATAACGACAATGTCCCTAACAAAGGAATGCCAACTGAACTGACTGACAGACCAACTAACTGACAAACTGAGCAACTGACTGGCTAAAGATGACTGAATATCGTCCATTTGCTAGCTTAAGTGCTTCAAACTTTCGCGATTTGTTGTATACATTTTGACCTTTGACAAAGGACTTTTGTTCATGTTTATGTGCATATTGGAAGGACATAAGCCTTACTTAAAGCATCATAAATTCATGTGTCGCTTTCCCTTTAAATAGTCTAATAATCTAATCTTTTTATTTTGCGATTCATTTTTATTTAAGCATAGAAATATTCTATTCATCGTATTAAAAATGTATTTGAACAACATTTCTTGTTATTGCAAAAGAAATGTAATTCCGTTTCCCCAGAGGGAGAAGCCCTTCAGTTCAAGGATAAACCTTTTAGTTCATTTTAATTCATACATTACAAGAATTGCAAAGACTTTCACTGCTTGTCCGTGGATTTTCTTTTCTTTTCACTTCGTTTTGTTTTATCATTTTAAAATAATCATAATTGTAGGGTATTCCATCTTCATTCAGCCTCAAACCATAAACGCTCATATTCTTTTTTTGGTCTTCTTTCTTATGGTCTTTTTGTGGATGTAAGTCAACGCGATATTCGCGCTAATCTTGCCAACTTCAAAGCTACTTAACTTTTATCCATTTAAGCCATCAACGCAGGCGGAGGCGGCTGAAAACAAATGGCAAAGTAAAAGAAAAGGCTGCCACTGCGTAGACTGAGATATAGAAGGGAAACGGGGAAACGAAGTGGGAGATGAAGCGAGCGAGAGAGAGAGAGAGTCATAGGAAAGAGATTGAGGGAGTGAGAGCTGCGTTTTTGTATTGTCTGTGGCCTGGCGACATTTTCGCTTGACTGCACATGGCTTAAAATGTCTCGGTCGCTTTTGGTTTCGGACTGCTGCTGTGATTCTGATTGCGCCAGCTGTTTATGACATTACTCATACGCCTCGTTGACCTTTGCCTTTGCCTGAGGACAGAGGACAGAGGCCAGAGGACAGAGGACTGAGAGTGTCTTCAACAAGTACCTCCCACCAAACAGTTCAGTTAGGATATTGTCCGGGGTCAGCACTTGAAGTGTAAGCGGTCCATTCTCCAACATGTGCAGGCTTACCCAACTGATGAACAAGTTGTTGTTGCTGTTGCAGTTGTAGATGTTGTTATAGTTGTTGTAGTTGCTGTAGTTGTTGTAGTTGTTGTTGCTGTTGCAGTTGTAGATGTTGTTATAGTTGTTGTAGTTGCTGTAGTTGTTGTAGCTGCACGCCACTTCCGATTCCGTTGCGTCGCACAAACAAAAGCAACTGCAATGCACTTTTAGCTCGTCTCTCGCATCCTCGAATCCCTCACACATTTGCCACAACGTCAACAATGTTGTACACTGCCTGGTGAGATGCCTGACTGCCTGACGGCCTGACGGCCTGATGGTCTGATGGTCTGATGGCCTGCCAGCCTGATTCCTTGCTTGATTTTTTGCCCGACTCCCTGCTGCTTAGAAATGCAAAGCAGTGCACGGCGCAGCAGCGCGGCAAACACAACACACAAAGTGATTTTTATATTAAGACCGCAAGTGCCTCCTGCAAGCCAAGCCCCGCACTCTGCACCCATCCCCAGTGATGTCCTGGTCGCCGCTTTGTTGCCATTATGATGACTACCAAGCACGTTGATTGCTGCAGCGCCTCTGAGCTGCAGGCTTCTTCTTTAGTGGTTGTGCGTGCGTGTGTGCGTGTGTGCGTGTGCGTGTGTGTGTGTGTGTGTGTGTGTGTGTGTGTTTGGAATGCGCGTTGCATGAGATAATCTCTGGCGATGTGCGTGCTGTGCGCCAGCCAAGCATCGTACTAGTTGTGGTCGGAACTTAACTGCTGCTACTTGCTTCATCTGGGCTGATGCGAGAATTGTGGGAGAGGCAGGGGGAGAGGTGCCAGGAAAAGAGACAGAGCACGCGGATTTTTGATGGTTAATAAAAATTCCAACATTGTCTCGTACAGTTCATCATAGTAGTCACATATGAGCAGCGGGAGACTGTAGCTCCAACGAGTGCTGACAGCATTACAACACTCGGAGAAATGCTTTTGAGAGTTATTCAGTGCTTGCACTCTGCAGTTGCAAATATGCTTTTATAAAAGGATGAAATGCTCAGGGAAATGTGATAACTTGTATTCTATCAAGACTGCATTAAAGTTAAATTATATATTTAGATTATTGAGAATCGAAAGTAAACGTTACAAGTTAAGACATACTTTTGCTTAGTTGATAATGAATAATATTAATAAGCATTTCTTCAAATAATATTTTATTTAATGGCACTTAATTAGATTTCGATTTCGCGCAGTGAACGTAATCTTATTGGCCTGGATGTATATAGTATAAATGTAGCAATGCAACAGCTCCAGTGCTTTACAACTCAACTTAGGCGCTGAGAGCTCAGCGCAGACGCTCACGCTCGTTGGCTGCCGCATAAATGACACGAATTTCAAATGATGTGGCAGAGCTCAAGTTTTATTCACGCGCCGCGTTGAACGAAATAATAACAAAGCTTTATGGCATCGTCTCGAGGGCCGACAAGGAGTTGAGTTTAAAATGGAATCTAATCAGCATATCACAGTAGAGTGCGACAGACGGATGACAGCAGAAAGTGTGGGGAATATTATAGCGGGCATCGTTTAATTAAAATGACATAAGCAACGTGCATCTGTGTGGATGTATGTGATATTGCTCATTGGAAGCATCGCAATTGGTGGCATGGCTCATAAATGAAAAAGCCAACCAATCACCTGCAGGTATTTTCCAATCAAGCGACAACGTTGACTCCCCGCGACTCAGTCGAGTTGAGCTTACCTTTATGACCGAAAAAAAGCAAAAAAAACGATTGCACAGCTGCATCAGCTCCATTCACATGCACATCATCAACATAATCATAATCATCATTGGGGTGAGCAGCAGCCATCGGAATTTAGATTTTCAATAATCAGCCATCATTGAAAAACAAATACGCGCTGGATTTTCAACTGGAATTGAATTCCTGTAGCTACTGCACAGCAAGTGACAGGGAAAAGAGCGAGGGGCACAGAGAGAGAGAGAGAGAGAGAGAGGCAGCGAGTGGGGTTCATGGTATATTTGGGATTTGGCGCGGCGAACGTGATTGGCCTCACTGAATGCGTAAAATGAGCAGGTGAGTGCCCCGAACAGGTTAACCTTGCATCCGCACTGAGAAATGTGCGTGTAATGCAGCATAACAGCTTAAGGATTTGAAAGTTAGCTCTGAATGGGAATAACATCAGCATGTCGACACAAGTCGTGAATTTGGCCAATGGATAAACATACGAAACTTTGTGATTATTTGGACTTAAGTAAGAAAACTGAAGCACACTTTAAGCCTAGCAAGGAGCTTCACTCAATTGCCAAGCAAATTCAAAGCACTTGCAATAAAATAAACCACATCATTGGCCACATACTTAAGTGATGCCCACAAATTCATGTTTGACAAGTGAAATCCGAATAAAATGCTGTCCAATGACAGTTCATAGTTAAATGTGATGACTAATCGGCTTTGGATGATAAAAGGACAGAGCTTAAACTGCTGAATAGCAGTAAATAGATTGACTTTCACTCTAGATCGAATATTTGCAGCTTAGCTTATGCAGGACACATCTGCATTGACAATTTGTACGGCATTTGCATAATTCAATAAGCACACTCGAGCAAATCAATTGCTGTCACACAAATTATTAGCTCGCGTTACCAATGGAGTTGAAATTCTGGTCGTGCACAGACACAGTTGAATCCAGAGGCCAGAGGATTCGATTCAAGCAATTTGGCGCGATTAACTGCTCAATTATTTAGGCATCCCGTGGCGCAGTGCAAAATGGAAAGAAGAACAAGCAAAATAACAGAAACAAAAGCAAAAACAGAATAAGAAACAGAAATTGAAATAGAAAATCAGCGCAAGTGTGGCACATGCTCTTGCTTGCTTCCAAATGAATTGGGAGCAACAGCGACTCTGGTCAAACAAAAAACACTTAGCCGAGACTGGCACTCGAATTGCGGTGTTGCACCACAACTTGACTGGCCGACTCGATGCGGCACAGTGGCGGGACTGAAAGGGTTGCAATCAATTGACATTGATGTGTGCCAGACCGAAAACTATTTCAATACTCTGGGGAGCTGGGGAGCTGGGTGACTGACAAGCGGACAAACGGACAGCCGGGCAAGCGTTCAACGGTGCGACAAGGCTCTCCAGGTTGAGTTGGACCTACGGGCATCTACTGCCACAGTCTCTGGGTCATAAGAACTAACATTTATTGGTGCAGCCGTTGTTGACTTTGGTTGCCTTTAGTTGGGCCTACTTCACGGCTAGTTTGGCTTACTTTTAACGGCCGCCAGTGTCTATGGCTGTTGCCACCCATCTAGCGCTCTGTCTGTCTGCCAGTCTGCCAGTCTGCCAGTCCGTGTGTGCGCGTCATTATAATCCGTGCCCATTTAGTGGCACTATTTGTCCTAGAGATGACTCCCTTTACGGGTTGCCATCTTTGGCTGTGCTGCATGCAAAGTGCGCCACACGAATGCCAGGATCATAAAAATACATTTTATTGCTCGAGAGGATGGTCCCCAAGACATCTCCTCACGGTCGCTTTAATATCATTCATGTGAGTCTCTCTCTGTGTGTGTGTGCGCGCGCGTGTGTGGTGGTGTTGTCTTTGGGCGTGTATACGAATGGCAACTAATTTATATTGAGCTCATGGGTGTGGGCGTGGCAGCCTGCTCGTTAATTCGCAGCATGAAAACTAAAGTGCAAATACAACAAGCAACAGCAACAACAACGACAATCACACAACTGGCCATCAAATTTAACGTTTATGTCAACACTCACACAACAATACACACGACCAGGTCGTTTTACAACACTAACTGTGACCCTTTAAAATGGTTGCCATCACTGTCGTTGTCGTTGTCGTTTCGCTGTCGTTGCTTCATTGATTTTTATATCAATTTTCACACTAATATCTTGTAATATGTAATTTTTATGCATGAGACGCAACCACACACAGGCACAGATAACACATCTACACACACACACACACACATACACACATGTCGTTGACTGGTTTTGATTGCCACGTGTGTGTCGCATACACTGCGTATACGTTATGTTTGATTTTTTTTTTCGTTTATTATTATTATTACTATTTGTCTTTCCACTGTTGTTGCTCGTCGTTGAACAAATTTCAATAAAATTTTCAACGTAATTTTTATGCCGTTAATTAAGTTAATTTTTGATTACATTTTAATAATCAAAGTTTTTTAAGTGGTCATCTCGTTGGCACGTCCTTCAGCTTATGCAGTGTGTGCCTGATTGAAAGTGTCTATGTGTGCAGATGTGCATGAGTGTGTCTGTGTGTGTGTTTCTCTGTATGTGTGTGTGTGTGTGTGTGTTTTGCCTTTATATTAATTCCTGATGATAATTTAAAAGTGCTTTGTATGCGCATCATGTGCATCGATAATCGCCATCATTTTCCCGGTTTGCGCTCTGTCTGCATGTCTCTCCCCAGCTCCCCACTTCACTCCTTTTACCACCCTCCACAATTACTTTCACCCCTACCCATTTCATCGCTTGGCTGTTGAGCGGTGGCAATTAAATCGCATTTACAAAAGGCATAAAAAATTAAAATGCATGTCGCCCGACAACAGTTTGGAGGCTCAACAATAAGTAACGTATGGTTAGGGCGTATATTCATTCTGTTCACGCTTAAATGTTAAATATTTATTTCATTTATTTAAGCCCAGAATCAGCTAAGGGCTTTCCACTGCAATCGCACTATGTCGAGTGCAGCTCTTCCAGAAATTGCACTCACACACACTTATGCTAACATTTGCTTCTACTCGTGTTGGCGTTTACTTTCGATTACCTGTCGTGGCATAGGAAAATACCAAGGAAAGCTGTACAAGTCATGCTTTAATCAATTGGAGAAATGCTTAAACGAAATGATAGACAGATATAAAATTTCAATGGAATGTACTTTCTTAGTGTTCATTTCTCTTGTAACGCTATCAGCAAAGATTCCCATCCTGTCTTCACATCGTATGCATTTATTTTCTGTTATTTGTTTTTAGTTATCCATATTTTTATTTATTACGCCAATTATTCAAGTAATTCTTCCAAGTGGCGCATTAGAGTATAATTATAGAATTCCTCAAATATTTGTGATCTCTGCGCTGTTGACGGCTACACTCAAATTATGCCAATATTGAGAACAATAATTGGCAAGACAGAAATACAAATACATAGTTATTATAATAACGAACTAGGAATGCTCTTGATTGGTTAAGGAACTAAATAGAATATTCTATGATTAAATATTGAAAATAATAAGTAAATGTAAATATATATAAATGTTTAATATATATATAATAAATTATTAATGATACAGAAATAATATCAAGCTGCTTATGCATAAATGAAGTTTCTCAAGCATCTTCCTTCCCCTCCATAAGAACTATATTGAACTCTTGAATATATTTTAGAATTATTGTTAAAATTGGAAGCGTTACAAACATTTTAGCATTATGCAATTGCTCTGCAACGCTCTGGCATTGTAATATATAAGCCGAGTTCCAAGTGCTCTTTGGCATTTCAAAAATCGTAAATATTAGAAAGAAATAACTAAAAAGGGAGCGACAGTTCGACAATTCGACTGTTCGACTGTCGGACTGTTGGAATGTCGCGCTGTCAGCTGGGTGACTGCCATTCGTATTGGCATTTTACGGAGCTAACTGTTATTGTGGGAGTGCACACAAAAGAGCCATTAGTAGGGAATTACGAAATAAAAGGGACACAAGTCCTGGAGCCTGCTGCGGCTCCTCCTCTCAACTGTGCCAGAGACTCGACATTTTTCAATGGCCAGACCATAAATAAGTATGTAAGTGAGCAACAGCCTGCGGCCTTTATTAGTATGGGGCGTGGCATAAGACAGCAAGAAAGAAAAAGAAGAAAACTCGCACATATTTATATGTATTTATGAGAATACTGGCGAGTTCTCTTGGCTGACTTTTGGCGCATTTTATGCTCGTGTTTTGTGTCATTTGCTTTTGAGCCATTAGCACGTACTTCCTGCCAACCAAAGGAATAAAGAATTGTATATGTATGTGTATATGTGACCGTGTATGTGTATGTGACCGTTTGCGGGCCTTGCGGCCATGTGGGCTCTCGGAATTGGCTTCATTGTTGAAATGTTTGCCTTTAGCAGCTGCAGCAGCAACACACAAAAATAAAGAAAAAGAAAAACAGAGAAAAAAACTAAGGATAAAGAGAAATAAAAAGAAAAACAACTAAGTAGTTCATTTTGAGATGGCTGCTTTTGTTGTAAATTTTAAGTATGGCTAAGTAAAAAAGCAAGCTGCAAATTGTCGCAAAACAAAAGACTACAAGAGCTGCCAAAGGAAAATGCCAGAAATGAAAAGCAACCGACAACAAGAACATAGCCGAAGTTGAAAGGCAAAAAGGGAAAGCAGCGCTCGCTGCGTCTTGACACAAATAGGTTTCCGCCCCAAATCCCAAATATCCCCGGAAGCCGATTAAGTGTTGCCCGTAAGCGCGCGCAACAGCGTGAAAGGCGTCGCGGCGCGTCGCTGCTGCAGTCCGCTTCGACTGCGACCGTGACTGCGACCGAGGCAGTGACTGCAAATAGAGCTTCGTGCATTGGGCAGCAGCAACAGCAACAGCGGCAGTGGCAGTGGCAGCATCCACAAGACCCTTGGAATATAATGGCAATACATGCTGTTTAAGCAGTTATAAAAGCAGCGTGGGGTGCTCGAAAAGTTTACAATATATATAATAGTCAACAACAAATTGTAGTTGGGAGAGAAAAAAGAAGGGAACAATGTTTAACTTGGCAGTTTGTTTGCTTGTACTCAGTCTACTGACGCCATCCTTCGGTAAGTAATTAAACCGCCCTCGCATGTGCCTTCAACGCGCCAGCCATGTAAACATTGCAAAACACATTACAATAAAATATTTATCGTTATTATGCTTTTCAAAGTGCTTTTCAATTGAGGTATGGACAGAGCAAAGATGCCGCTGACTGACGGCCATGCGGACAGACATTTTGGCAGCCTTTTGCCAGCTTTTGGCTTCTTGGCGCGACTTCTGGCGAATGTGGAGCTGGGGGCGTTTCGTTGGATGATTGATGAAGACGTGTGCTAAGACACTTGGGGTGGGCAACGCTGACAGGATTATTGTTGTCTGTTTCTCTGCGTAGCAACAACTTCATCGAATCCGTGAAATTTCTAAATATATTACTGCCTCGGCCAAGGTGCTGCTTGGTATATATATATGGTATATATGGTAAATACGGTATATATGATATGTAAACGAATTGACAAGCACACCGCCCAGAGCAATATAGAGCGTTGATTTGCCTGATCATATTTATTTCGCTGTCGTCAGCTATTTGCATTTGATTGTATGCCTAAGTGAGTTCCGGATTGCGGGTTGCAGGGGACTGCCGGAGTTATAGGCTCTGCTGAATGACACCTTTGCCAGCGTAAGCCAAGCCTCGGGCGACAACTTCACTTATATTATTTCGTTTCCCCTTTTGGAAATTAATATGTCATTTGAGCCACCCGCACAGACTTAATAGAAAGCGAGTGAGAGATACGTCAGGCACAGGCAGCAAGGCACAAAAAGAGAGAGAGAGAAAGAGAGAGTGAGTGAGAGGGGGAAGAGAGGTAGACATTGAGATGAAGATATAAAAGCAAAAAGCATGGTTGGCAAATGCTTAGGAGATGGGCCTTGGCAATGGCAGCAAAGTTGAAGCAGTATAAAAATTGAAAAAGTGTATGGAGAAATGTGGTCTAGAGTAGCGAAGGGGGGAAGGGCAGATGGGGGTAGGGGCATGCCATAAGCAAAGAGTGAAATAAAAATGCAAATAAAATAAAATAAAAATGTGTCTGTCATGTCAATATTTGCCGCCAGCAGATGAACTCAATTTGCAATTGGCATTGAGTGTGACAGGCATCTGTGTGCAAATGTGTGTAACTGTGTATGTGTACGTATATATATATCTATTTGTGTGTGTGTCTGTGTGTGTGTGTGTGTGTGTGTGTAGGTGAGCTCTACGCGCGCAGGACAACATGCCATACACTTTGGTGGCAAATCGTGGGAAAATTGATTGACATTTTCATTATACAATTTGCCAGGCAAAGGCAAAACAAGCAAACGAAAGTCAGGAAACAGAAAATGCCCGATCTGTGTACGTAATACCCTGATTGCTGTTGATGTTGTTGTTGTTGTTGTTGTTGTTGTTGTTTTTGCCGGTGGCGGTGTTGTCAAATTAAACAAATTGCTCATAATGTACCGCAAATAATTAATGCCAGTCATTAAAATAATAAAGTGTTCACATGTGAGCGACTTTTCGGTACTTGGACAAATTTCATGTTTGTAATTGCTTAAATAATTAAAGCTTCCTTCAATTTTGGCACTTGTCAATGCGAAACTCGCAAATTGATGATGGCAAATAAAAAAAGCCAACATCAACAACAAGGATACAGGATTCAGGGATACAGAGATACAGATATACAAATATACAAATACACAGAGGTAGAGAAATGCAAAAAATACAAACTGCTCTCTGCTGATTAAGTGGCAATTAATGCACATAAATAATGCAATAACAAGCATAATGGAATTACAGGCGAACCAATTGCCAATTGATTGCCCAGTCAACACGATGCCAAGAGGGCGCAGCTGACACTCACAATCTGGCCAAGTTGAAACAATTAAGGCTTAATGCAGAAACAACAACAGCAATTTTGATTGCAAGCATCAAATAAAAAAGAAAAACAACTGATTGAGATACTTCAAAATGATTTAATTGGTTTTTAAGCAAAATTATTTTGAAGTATCAGTAGGTATATTTCTAGGGACTGTAATATAATGTTAAGGGTGCCATTGAACATTGTAAAAGTGTGATATAAATGATCGAGTAAAAGACATTCGGACATGGCAACCTCACACAGACAGTCAAATATTAAATAAAATATTATTAAATTATGATTACAATTCACGACTGCTGCATTCGAGGGTATTTTCGACTTCGAAACAATCTGATTGAAGCTCATACTCCCTACCTACGATTGCTTTATGTATGCTTCAAATTATGTTTGCTATAAATTCTGGAAGTTCTTCTGAGTTGAGTATCTGACTGCGATGTAAATCAGGCTTAGCTTGAAAGGGGTAGCGAGTGTGGTGTATCCAGCACTCCCAGTGTCTGGGGCCGAAAGTCGACAAAGTTTAAATTCAATTAAATTCAAAACATAAGTCTTTTGAGGCAAAGACAGAAATAGAAGCATGACACAGTTTCAAAGTCTTTAATCTCTTTAAAATTCAGAATCATGGACTTTTATTTATAAATTTAAAATTTTCCAAGATTGCAAGCGGCAATTTAATTAGCATATCGATTAAACATTAAGAGCCTTGCTTATGGACTGTGCCTTGCCTTCAGCTACGTTTCTTTGTGGTAGACTTGTGGAAAGGACAATTAAAGTCGCATTCCAGCAGGGACTTGAACTTATTCAAATGTCACCTCAAATGTGGCAAATGGCGTACTATTTATTTGCATGTTTTGACCCGAATCTAATTGAAGAAAAGGATATGCTGGGTTCATGGACCGATTTAGCTTAGGGAGCACAAAAGCATTTGCGCGTTGACATTTGTAAAACTGAGGCCCATTGAAAATGAACAGACAATTGACATTTTGAGCAGCCAAGCGACGACTGAACAAGTATTCTTGCTTCGAGTGTTGAGGGGACGGAAGGGTCGGAAGAGACTGAACATTAAATTAATTGAGCAATTAATTAAGGCGCCATCGAGCTGGCGGAGCAGCAACACTTGACGCGAATCGACAGCGTAGACGGCGCATCGGACCAAAGGACGAAAAGGAACAGCAAACGTGATTGTGATTGCAGTAAAAGGAGCAATTGCAAACAAAGAAGTATTGAAGACAGTTGGCAGACTGGAAGACTGACGGACTGACTGACTGACTGGCTGACTGACTGACTGACTGACTGACTGACTGACTGACTCAGTAAGTGAGTGAGTGTCTGGGTGGATGTTATTAAAGCTTCACAGAGCACGTGAAATTATGAAGTTGAGAAATTAATTCAGCGGCAAGTCGAAAAGTTTGAAGTTTCAATTATGTGGAAAGCAGCGAGCTGGCAACATGAAAATGAAAATAAGAATGAAAACGTGAATGAGACTGAGACTATCCCAGAGATAGACGATGAGCAAGAGAATGAGTTCTCTACAGCGCTCAACTTTCCAATTTATGTGCTCGAGTGCCACCGTCAGCTACACTCGACTAATCAATGTTGAAAGAGCAGCAGCAGCAGCAGCAGCAGCAGCAGCAGCAGCAACAGCAGCATTAACAACAACATTCATTTCGAAGCGAATGTGAAAAATAATAGCAAATGCTCCCAGCACATGCTTGACGTTATCGATTGATGACGGATATCTAATTGTAAATACACACTTCACAAGGGCCATGGGTCATCCAGATTCAGAGCCACAGATTCGTCTCCGTGTCCGCCTAGCCATACTGATATGTGACAGCAACTCATTCAGCTGATGGAAATTGGTAGATGGAACCTGCAGTCTGGCGATGGAGGCGGAGAAGGAGGAGGAGGAGGCGGTGACGAAGGCGGAGACTGAGACTGAGAATGAGGCGGAGATGGATGCTGAACATGAACATCAAATGCAGCAGCAATCGCAGTCAATGTCGCAGTCTCGGTTCTGGTTCCAGTTCTGGTTACGGAAACGGACGACATGCGGAGCCAGTTACAAGTGCTCTGCCAAGTTCGTCCTGCCCTCCCGCACATGGACTGACCTACATATGCATACTGTATAACACCCAATTGTAAGTGAGTGTGTAAGCGTGTGTGTGTGTGTGTGTGTGTGTGTGTGAGATGTGTCCTAGACCATTGCTTTTCTAATGGGCGCAACACTCGATCACTGCAGAGCAGCATCGCCCGAATCCTGAGGGGGATTTGAGGCAGGGGAGGAAGTGCAGCAGCAGGAACAAAAGCTGGCATCCTTATCCTTTGCTGGCGTGGCACTTTGTCCGCTTGTTAAGTTGATTTCTTGTGCTAAGCGGATGTTGCACGTGTGGCACGGGCCACGTTACTCACTCAGGCACTTGCTACATGCATTTCCGGTTTAATTGATTTTGCCGCAAAATGTGAAATGTGTCGAAAACGAGCTGCATGACAAGCTGAGCTGCCTTGCTCCTGTTTGGGGCGTCGTTGTGCCAATGCTGCCACAAATAATGTACAAGCTCCGGCAGTTGGAGAAAAAAGGAAAAGGGTCGAGAAATGTTAGATGGTGGTGGGGAGGGGGGTGCAGAGCAGTAGCAGGGCAACTGAATGAGAGCCAGTTGGGCAGCCATTGATTGCAGCAGCTTGGTAAATAAATATTGGCCAAATCAAACACTGATTGAAAGAGCCAAAAGTACCTCAATTTGCCGCATAATGAAAAGCATTGAATAGTGCAAATCACAGTTAACTTCAAGGGTTTGTAAATATCGAATTGTCAAATCAAAGCCAAATGAAAATGCAGTTTTCCCAAGGCAAATATTCACGTGAAGTACAAGTTCTGCATAGAAATATCAAATTTATGAATACATTTAAATAATATTGAAAGAGTTCTTTGAATTTTCAGCTTTATTTTTATTGTAATTAATGTTATCGATGTTATTTCTTTCATCCTTATTCACAATTTACTTGTACACGCCTATGTATAATTATGTCGACCAATGTTAATGTGTATGAGCAATTGATAACAGTTATGAAAACTTACAAATAAAAGGCACAACATTTCCATGGAATGAAAGTGACATCCGGAACCTTATGTTACATATTACGTGGACTAACACATTCTACATTGTACATTCTACATTCTACAGTAAGAGAAATAGAGACATACGCTCGCTAGACTTAGGCAAGGACTAAGGACTACCCTTATAACCTAGTAAAATCATAGGTACTCATATGTATTAACAGTAGGGAATCGTACGGAATGGCCGTCCATCTCTAGCCCTTCTTGAACTTGAGAAGGAGTATGGTGAGTACCAAAAAGACGAGCACCCACGACGTTATTGAGATGAAACCATTGTAGACTGTTGGATTATCCATGCCCCAGCCGCGTTGCAGTATGGATCGCATCGATTCTGTTGGCTTAGTCAGTGGAAGGAAGGCGGTGACAAACTGCAACAGCGGATACATTCCCTCGATGGGCCAAATGATGCCACACAGCATCACAATGGGCAGGAACGAGCCCATGGCAACATATGTTGCCGTTCGCTCTGTATCCACAGCACATGAGATGACAAAGCCAAAGCTCATGCCGCAGAGACCGTTGAGTATGCAGAGTGCTACGACCAGCCAAATGTCACCCACCAGTGTCAGCTCAAAGAAGTAGAAGCTAACAATCAATACAAACACGGTCTGGCTGAGCATCACCGTAAACTGTGTGACCACCTGGGAGAGCAGTATCTCTGGCCCTGTTATCCCGGCAACCAGGCAACGCTCCAGCATCCCCTCATTCCTTTCAATCAGCATTGCACCCGACGTAATGGCAACGGACAGAAAGAAAATGATGGTCAGTATGACACCGGGCGCTGCAAAATCAGTGAAATTTGGATTCCGATAGCCATAAATGGGCTGTTCCAATTCCACAGGCACGCGTCCCAGCTTAGGATTCAACTCGCACTCGGTTAGAATGTTCTCCACGAAGTTGAAGAATGTATACTGCAGGTCACGATAAAGGAGTGTCGATATCTGTTGATCTGGGGTGGGGAGGGAAAGGGAAGGCATGTTAAGGACATCTGTGAGTTGAGCACGTCCATTTGTTCAATCATTCACTTACTGGACCAGTCCATGCGCACACCCAGGTCAGATGCCTCGACGGTGGCATCCTCGGCATAGCGACCATCCTCGACTCGCTCAACCAGGGCGTCTGTGTAGTTGGGCTGTATGACAAGAGCGGCCCAGGCACGTCCACGACGAACCTCCTCGTAGGCGGCTTCATCGTCATTAACATAATTCTGTTGAGAGAGAGAGAGAGAGAGAGAGAGAGAGAGAGAGAGAGAGAGAGAGAGAGAGAGAGAGTTAGCAACAATTGGCAACAGTCAATCAAATAACCATTCAATTAGCTTAAGAATTCATTGCATCTATCAGTTCCCTTATCCCCTGGCTGAGTTCATAAAACGCTGACGCTGTACTTTCTAAATATATATAAATGATAAGGTTGTACTAAGTGAATATACTTATTGCGCGCAGTGTAGAGGAATGCGGCATGACTTGACTCTTTATGTTGTTGCGCAATTAAAAGCGCTGAATTATTGAGCAATGCATGTCCTTTGGGCGCTTCCTTTTCGGATTCTACGACAGCCCCTTTGTTACAGTTAACTGTAGCATTTACTGTAGCAGCTCCAGCTCCAGCTCCAGCTCCAGCTACAGTCGCTAGGAATTGTTACAGCGTCTCGCTTCATTTCCTGTCGCATTGTTTGCTGCATGTTGGGCCTTGTCGAGCGGCACAATAAAAGTAACTCCGCGTAATTAATGTGCGTTCTTTGCGTCAAGCGATAAATTCCGTAAACAGCAAACAAACAAAAACAGCAGCAGTAACAACGACAACAACAACAACAACAACAGCAGCATCAGCATCAGCATACACGCAGATCCTTAAGGAAGCGCCTCAACACAATTTGCATTGCCTACTTTTGTGCGCTGCGCCTTTTGATGGTGTGTTGTTGCTATGTCATTGTTGTTGCCTTTGCTCATGTTGTTGCTGTTGTTGTTGTCATTGTTGCCAACAATATGTTAGTGTTATCTTTTACAATTTCATTGTGCTACTTTTGATTTTCTCTTTTCGACTGAGTTTCATCGTAATACGCAAAAATAAATAATGAAGAATGTAAGCCGGGGGAAAACATAAGAATGGCCATGGCCAGCATACAGCCCGCATATTGTGGGGTCTAAGCCAGTCGCTACAAGTGCTCATACATTGATTAAGTTCCCAGCTACAACTTTGGCCCAGAACTTGCGCCAAAAGTTTTCCCAGCCACTTATGAACATACAATAACCCACAGACAACGACAACAACAACAACAACAACAACAACAACAACAACAAACACTGCTGGCACATGTATTGGCATTTGTATTTGGGCTAAGCTATAGCAATTTTGTGGCTAACAAGAATGTGAGTATGTGTGCGAGTGTGTGAGTGAGTGTGAGTGAGGATATTTAAACCGAAAGGGGATTGAAACAACAGGCGTGAAATTTACGCAATTGCCACATTAATGTTTAGACAAATGAAGTCATACACACGTCTGGCTCTGTGGCTACACACAGACACACTCACACACACACACACAGACACATAGAAACTATACTTGTGTGTGGTTAAATGACTCGACACGTCGATAAGCTCCATTAGATTTAATGGTTAATCGAATTTGTTAGTTGCAAACTTTAGTTACATAATTCCAACAAAATTTAAGCTGCAACCCAAAATCCAACGACTTCAAAGTAAAACGAACTAAATTAGTATAATTAGATGTCTGAATAATTGGAATATTCTCTGTGAAGCGAATGTGTCTAAAATATTAGACGTGTCAATAGAACATAAACCACTTCTAAATAATAATAATATCAAGAAAAGTAATAATATTTATAGTAGTAATTCAATCACTGCGGAAATGCCCTTGGCTCACATAACTAAAGCAACAAGAGGCAATCAATTTAGCAGTTGTGACAACTTTTATGCTTTAGTTTAACCTTAAGTTCAACATTGTTTATGACAAACTTGAGTCCCAAACTATGCGCAAATGAAGTCAACTTGGATGAGGAAGGAGGATGAGCACAAGAATGGGACGAGAGATTGGATATGGAGTGAAGCAAGTGGGAGCACTACGCAAATGAAGTAGAGACCGGCAAGGGGACAAACTTTTCGCTACCTTGGCAATTTCCATACTCTTTATTTTCTCTTTCCATTTTAACCGCAACTTTTGCTCATAAAGAATGTCCCAACAACTGAGCACAAACAAGCAGAAAAATGAAGGAAGCATTTACTTAAAGTTAAAGCTTGTCGCTAATCAAGTGCAACAATGAAGCCACTGCACTTAGTAGAACTTCAAAGGAGGGCCCAACTCTGATCACCCCCCTATGCCCCCCACCAACCGTTCATTTCCATTCCGTGCAGCAACCAAAGTTGGCTAATGAGCAGTGTTGTCACGCCTAATGAGCTTTTAATTAAAAGTAAGAACAACAATATTAACTAGATGGGGGCAACCCTATTTGCAATATGTTTTCAATTTTCGGGCGTAAATTAAAAGCCAGAAGCGCCAGAAGTTACCCCCCTCCCCACACCGCTTTCAACCCATGGCTATTTACCTAAAAGGGTCGTCAAAATAAAGTCGAGCATTTTTTATATCACTTAGATAAGGGGCCAGCAAACAAATGCCTTTGATCTAGACAAACCACAAGGCAAAGAGCCTTAGAGAGAACAAAAATTATGTATATAGAAACACAATTCGGTGTGCATTTTCCAGCTTTTCTTTTTATGTTTCCCTACGTAGCCTGCGGTACGTGAACAGGGAACAGGGAACAGTGAACATGCAGGTCCCGTTCTGGTTGTTGGTTGTTGTAGTTGCTTTTGGCAGCTATTGAAATGCTGTCAATACACGAAACGGTTGAAGCGGCCACAAAACAACAGTAACAACAACAGAAATTCAAATTTCAGCAAATGCCAATGTCGCCCCCAGCTGATGCCATAATTGTTGGATCAGATGGGCGGTGTGTGCGGTTGATGGGCTCGGCAGGACATTGGGCTGCAGGGGCCGCTGGCCACGTACTGATGGCAACTTGATATGCTGTTCATTGAGCGAAATTAACTTTCCCATACCGCACTAAAAGCAAACTGAGCCTGCGAAAAAAGTAGGACATCCAAAAAGAAAGGAACGGCAAATGTTGTGGGTTCAAAATCAGATGCGTTACGAAGATACGCGAACAGCGTGATTACTATACTCTTGCCAAGGGTATTGTAATATTTTCAAAAAACACTGCAACTCGTTCACTTCAGATAAAATCAAAGAACTATAATTAACAAGTCTAAGTCAGTCAGATATAAAATTCAAACAATAAGTATATACAAAGATGCTTTCACAGTATTTTGTAGAGAATTAAAATTTTCGGCTTGTCAAACAGATACATTTATTCGCGTTTAGATAATTTTTTCCATCTTAGTTTGAATTTACACAAATTAAGAGTGATAAGGGGGGACTTGGCGGTTGCTTGACCGAGGCACTTTTCAATTTCTGAAGCCACAACTTTTTCCTCGGGCGACCCTTCGCAAATTGCCAGTTGAGGCGTGCGGATTGTTTTTGGCAGCTGTATTGCTATTGTTTCTGTTATTGTATTGTTATGGCGAAGAGAAAAAACCATGGCAACAACAACAACAACTATTATAACAATAATAAAATAAAAGACAAAGCAAATTTGTAGAAGCAACTTAAAAAGTTCAAGCCCAAGGCACTATTCAGGGGAATTTGCTTAACTTTAATGCTTACAGAGGGCAGAGGTTGATTGATGTCAAGTCGACAGGTATCTAGATTTTACATACATATTTTACGCAATAAGTGTAATTGAATTTTCAGTATCTTCGATTATAATTGTATAAAATTGAATAAGAAAAATCTTTCTTCGAAAATGTTTGAAAGTTAAAATTAAATATGAATAAAGTTTCCCCCATAAACAATAATATAAAGTAATGGAAAATTAGAACTTAATTAGCTACCTCAACACGCTTCAATAAGAAAATTATTATTGAGTTATTTATCAAAAACAAATTGTATATTTTTCCGGACAGTTTCTGCTGTTATTACAATGCCTAATGCAAAATGAATGAAATTGCTGGGCAAGAGCTAAAGAGATACTACTTGGATTCGTTGGATGAAAGAGATACGAAGCACTTGTGCTCAAATTAGGCAACAAGAGGCTTTGTTTTTGAAGCGTAATTTGCAATAAATTGCCACAAGGGGCTGTCCTTCTGAACTGGGCGGCTTTCAACTACTATTTTTGCCCCACAGCAAGTAAATTTATTGATGATCTCGACCGGGCCGAGCTGCCCAGCTGCCACACACGTTGTTGTTGCTGTTGCCAAAGATAAGCAGCTGTAATTTGTGTGCGCCAACACCAATGGCAACAGCAACAGCAACAACAGCAGCAACAACAACAGCAACTGTAACAACAACAGCCAAGACGGTGCCAAGTTGAAGGGAGAGGGACTCGGTCTGGTCTGTTGATTTAGGAGTACAAAGGAGATGGGATGAGGATGAGGATGAGACCAAGGCGAGGGAAATGCCAGGCATTGTGTGCAGTAGATTGAAGAGCATGCACACGTTGCCTGACCAGCTTTGCTGTCCACACAAATTGAAATAAATTACACGAATAGCCAGCAGGGTCGAACCATCGTCTCTGCGTCCTTCAATAAGCAACAGTAACAGCAGCAAAATCAACAGCAGCAACAGCAGCAACAGCAGCAACACCAAGAGACAACAGCAATATGAGTGGTTATTGTAGTTCTCTAGCTTTCGCAGTACAATTTAAGCCAAAAGCCAATGACACAGTATAGTTGTATTCGTATCCCGTACAGGGCACCCGAGCTCTCGCCGCCCCTTCTGCACACCGTTTTCACCCCTTTTCATCCGTCGCTCTTGAGCAAAGTAATTTGCATTGCATACTCACCACAACCATGCTCTTGTTCTTGACCAGCATATCGAGATAACGGCAACTGAGCATGGTCTGATTGCATCCGGCATTCACTGGACAGAATTGTTGCATAATCATTTCCTCGGACATCTCGTGATTCGCCACGGCCAATTTGAGGCCAGTCGGATCATGTCCAATTGCATAGCAGAACAGTAAAATTTGCACCACAGGCAGACCCACAATGAACAGCATTATTCTGTTCCATAACGAGGAAGAGAGAGAGAGAGTCAGAGAGAAAGAGAGAGAGAGAGAGAGAGAGACAGTTAGTTAGTTGATTTAAATTGATGCCTACTTTCACTCACCCCACGTTCCGCATCATCCACAGAAAGTTCTTCCAGATAAGTGCATGCAAATGATGCGACTGCATCACATGCAGATTATACCAAAAGGATGTGGGTATCTCCTGTACGGGCGGCAGCGGTGGTGCAGCGGGTGCTGTGCTGCTGATCGGATCACGGGCTGCCGAGGACATCGATATATTATCACCGAACTCTCCAGAGATCTCGGCGGCATGCTGTTCATCGGACATGTCCAGTGCGGGATTCGATATGGCCGGCACTGTCACCTGCTCGACAATCTCCTGAGCAATCGAGGATCGTCGGCGCTTGCCCATGTTCTGCATGACGGACAGCTTCAGGAAGACATCTTCCAGCGAGTCGGCGTTGTACTGTTGTCGCAGATAGTCGGGCGACTCCTCGGCCAGCATTTTGCCGCCTCGTAGCAAGCCAATCTGCAAGGACAACACATTGGTAACACGGCCAGTCAGAAGTGTCAAGCAGTCAATTCAACCATTGACTTGCTCTAATTCTCGTTTAAATTCCCATTCATAGATTGCTGGGGACAGAGCATCTTTTTTGTTTGGCTGCCTGAATTATGCACACTCTGTTGTTGTCGTTGAAAAGTTTTATTGACTGTACAGCCCCCTTGACCACGCCCCTGCATCCAGCTAATCCCCATGCCTCTTGTCGAAACGTGCGGAAATTAACTTAATTGATTTCTGTGCCGCACATGACCAGGCATTCAGAGCAGCATATTAGGCGAGTTCAGGACATTGGTCCTGCCTCTACTTGGCAAACTTTTGCCGCCTTAACAAAACTTCAATGGCCTGGCTTCTTCGTAGTGAAAGCCAACTGCTTGTTCATCAGTTGCGACGCCCTCGATGGCTTCATTAGCCATGCACATGAGTGCCTTCACCTAAAGCCCATCTTCCCAACTCATATTCCCATTATAAATATACTACACACACACACACGCACACACGCACACACTCTTCTACTT
Organism: Drosophila macrospina; assembly: GCA_035042075.1. NCBI lineage: Eukaryota > Metazoa > Arthropoda > Insecta > Diptera > Drosophilidae > Drosophila > Drosophila macrospina. The sequence goes on along the minus strand of JAWNLW010000397.1, from coordinate 387,579 downwards.
GTTAGTACAAAAGTTTTGCTGCTTGATTTGATTTTGTCTTCAGTCTTCAGTCTTCAGTCTGCCGGAAATCGCTTGTTTCCTCCAGCTTGTACATTGGCCTTTGTATTGTATTGGATAATTCGTCTATGGAGCAGCCAATTAGCCTTCTAATTGAATGACCATGTAAGACTAAGCCTCTAATTTCTCTACCTCCCTGTGCCACTAGTCAATTGCAGTTGTATAGCACACTTTATGATCGGACATCAATTGCACATGCCATAAATAAGATGCTATACCCTGCACCGAAAATGGTTTAATAAAGGGAATTCGAAACTGCTGCTAATGCTGGAAAATGTCAGACAAACTCGAATTCGATTGGTAAGTGCCCAGCAAAAGAAAGAGAACTTAACCAAATGAATAGAAGTTGAAATGTTTCAATGGAACTGTAGGGTAACTCATAGTTAGGCACTCTCTACTGCAGTTACTCAACTTGTTTACGTTCTTTTTGCATTTTTTATTGCACGCACACGATAGGAAATTGAAAAATGATATACGACTGGGCGGATGGGAGTATTCTTGAGTTGTTTTTTTTTTGTTTTTATATTTTTCAGTCGGACCTACCTATTTGCATGCTCTTAACTGGAAATGAACTTTAAGTAGTCGGAGTATAATGGAATATTTTCTAGTATATTTCATTTAATAGGAGCTGACGGCACTTAATGGAGTGTCATTAAATGTCTAAATAGTTGTTTATGATTGATTTTAAAGCATATTGATGATAGTTCTCATATTTTCTTTATATAAAACTAAATGAATAGCCTTTGTTCTTTTCAAGGTTTATTATTATCAAGCATTTGTTGCATGTTCATTGCTTAAGAATCTTTGTATCTTTAATATCCATTAGATTTTTAGCTCCATTAAAGCACTTCCTCTGTCTGACCCATGCAGGCTCACACACACAGTTAAGTCAGAGGACCCACATCAAAGGCTAGCTAGACATTATGACACAACATCAACGCCTGCAATTGCGTCATTATTAGCCTGCTTGTCGGCCCCAAGCCCCCACCTTTCCCCTCAGTTCCCTCTCACGCTGCCTGCGTGCAGCTGAAACACTAAAACAGTAACTGGGGGTCAGGCAACCCAAATGGCAACATTGCCCTGGCTGTGCTTCGCTTCCCCGCCCCTTTTCATCGTCCTGTTTTTCAGCTATTTTCTTTTTCTATGCTTTTCTGCTGCTTTTTTTTGACAGACATTGCTCCCTAAATTTAATGTCAGTGCTGCATGGCTCATGGGAAATTGTTTTTGCTACCAGAAGAGGGTGTAATATGAAATCGCGTATACGCCGCGTGGCCACAGTGAAGCGAGCTGGATGTGCAGCACTTTCTGCTCTAATAAATGAAATCAGGGAGCGTAACATTATTTGATGGATATATTGTTACGACTGGTGCTTTTCGCCTCCTTGCTAACCCACACACCTCCACCCCCTCTCCATTAGTCGCTGCAGCTAAAGCGACACTTTGATCTGTATCTGGCGAGGCTTCTGTTTCTGTTTCTGTTTCAGTTTCTGTTTCAGTTTCTGTTGCTGCTTTTTGTTGCCTTATGCCCCTAATAGTTTATGCTGTCTCTTCTGTGCTGCACTTGTTTTTGTCGCGTAATTTTCCGCATGTTGCTTTTAAATAGCAAAAAAAAAAACGCAAAAAGAAAAGTAAAGCGTGTCACATTGATGAAGTGTGTTGAGGAGGAGAGGCACAAAATTCAAACGGGCAGTTGAATAATTGCTGATGCAGAGAAATTACAAATACAGTTAGACTTGTCGACTGCTTTGCTCTACAACACGATGGCAAAACCAAGCGACTCTGCGTGTGTAAGGGTGTTTGTGTGTGTTGAAGTTGCAGCCGCATTGACTGACAGCTGCATTAGTCGCGCCGTAATACAATGAGTTGTATATATTAAAAACACGCTGAATAAAATCAATATGAACATTTCATATTCTATTAACTTTTTGTCATAATACTTTTACAACTTGTCATAAAGTTTATTTGGACATAAAAGCAAAAAACAAATAAATATTTTAATATTTTCTATAGACATTGGAGATTTGTAAAATGCCTAGTAATAAATTTGATAATATTATTATTTTTAGAAATTGATTGATCAAATAATGAAACACTAAAAAGTGTTTAAAATGATGAGCAGCAACTCTCGCTATCTTTAAACATCAATTAAAAGCGTATATAAAAGTTTAGTGTATCCCATTTAATAGTTTCACGTAGTATCTGCTGCTATATTATTTGCTCTGCTTAAATCTGTGAATATTTAAAACTTGTGAAGTGGATAAATCGTTGTTAAAACAAGGGCAATCATTTTAAATGCCAAAGCTGGCGACGGCAGCCAAATTGAAATGGTCGAGACATGGAATAAGTGGCAGTTAGGTGTCAATCGAAATGTCTCACTCAATCAACACGAGCTTCAGCTCGGACTAGTTAAATATATGTGTGTGGACACGTTTACAAGTGTATGTGTGTGTGTCTGTGTGTGTGTATGTGTGTGGGGGGGGGGGGACTCTTGAGCTGCCGGCACGCAATTCTGTTGAGTCAACAAATAAAAGGACTCAAAAGAAAAAACTAAAGGAAAAACAATGGCAACAGCAATTGAGGAACATACACTAGGAAGTAGGAAGAGTAGGAAAACGTATGAAAACTGAAGTCCGACTGACGTGCAGAATTTTGGCAAAAGAAAAAAAAATACACGTGTGTGTGTGTGTGTGTGTGTGTTTGTGTGTGTGTGTGTGTGTAAGGCAGGACGACTCCAGGTCTAAGGAGTGGACTCCTGTGAGTATTGTGGAACCTGCGCAAAACAAAAACGTGGCATGAAAAAGTGACAAAGCTGAAAAAGCAATTTGCTGCCGGCCATAATACGAGTAGTCAACTCAAACGGAGTTTGTCTAGCTGTTGTTGAAGGAAGACACAACACGTGTTCAATATGAGCAATTAAACACTGTCACCAAAGTTGCCAACCAGACAAAAGTCCGTGCAGGCTACGAGGTGGCGAAGGTACGAGAAGTTACTGCCTTTGCTTGGGTTTAGGCCATAAATTCAGTGTAACAATTGACATTAAATTCACATTTCAATGGTTGCCGTGTCGTTGCTAGATTAACTGAACCTTAAGCCTTAGCCCGTTGTTTTATATACTGGGAAGCCCAGTCGATCGGTCAGGTTACCAGCACGTTTTGTGGACCTCTCTCACTCTCTGCCTCTCAATTGCCGGCAGTGATTTTGTTTATTGGCCATAACTCTTTACCGCAATGACACTGCGAGGGTGTCGCCCTGACAGCTGTTGGCAGGAGTATCAAGTACCACGAGGGGATAAGTCCACTCTTCAGTATTTTTCGCTGCTCCAAAGAAGGAGCACACTGTGAAGTAAGCAGAGTCTAAGCTGCTTTATGGATTTCCATAAGACAATATAATCTTATTTGTCTCGAATTGAATTCAAATGCAATTGGAAAATATATTCCCATGAAATTTCCCTCTTAAAGTATAAATAATTCGTTCTTATAAAAGCCAATTACGGAGCCAATAAGCTAAGCAAAAGAAGAGTTGTTCTCCAGTCTACGACGCATTTAAGTTTGGCTAAGAGCCTAAGCTAATTCGTGTTTCGCAATCTAATACATAGATGGGCTATCAATCATTTGAGTTCATATGCCGTGACGTAGGGTATTCGGTCTTCGTATTCCTACCTACTTCGACTCCGGCTACCTCTTTAATGCTTTCGTTTCTGCATCAATCTTTTTATCTTTTATTGTGTTGCCACTCGGACCTGACCAGCATAAGTGCGTGTCTGTGTGTAGGGATTTGTTTGTTTAATGTGTGCGTGTGAGTGCGTGTGCGTGTGTGTGTGTGCGTGTGTGTGCGTGTGTGTGTGTGCATTTCCTGTGCGTGTCGCATGGGTATCTGTCGGTCTATCTATCTATATATCTGTCTATCTAAGTGTCCATTGTGACGGGCGTTTGCTTTGTGCGCTTTGTCACGCTTTATTTCTTTATTTTCCATGCTTTTGTTTTCTTGTTTTTCATATTTTTGCTTCCCCTCGTCGGTTGCTCGCACAGTTCATTGTGTGCGCCACGCATTTGCAGAAGGGGCCGCAAGTGACCACACTCCCACACCCCAATCCACATACACTGCCACTGCCACTGCCACTGTCTCTGTCTCTGTCCCCGCCTCAGTCTCTGTCTCTGTCTCTGTCGCTCTTGCGCTGATTATTACGCCTCGCATTGCCAACATAAATAAATCTGAAGTAAATTTTGCAATGTGTCTCGCTCGGAAATGCCTCGTAAATCGTGCCATGGCCATGGGTCAACAGAGACAGCCTGACAAACGGACAAACGGACAGACAGACAGACCGACAGACAGTGGAAGTAATATTGTAGTTTCTTTTCGAGAGAGAGGACACAGATTTGTTGCAGCTCGCACAGGATACAAATTTGCCATAGTGCCACGTTGCCATGTTGCCAGTCCCCATACTCTCCACTGCTACACCCCACCCCTGCACCCCGGCCAGCGCTGCCCCCTTTGCCAGAAGCAAGCACTTAGCACCGCGTGTTGACAGCGTACACTTGAGCTTGAGCTGATAAGCGCCGCTGCGGCGCAGAGACTTATGGTCGACTCCCTCGACAGCTGAGCTTTCACCTTTCAGCAGACTGAGCGGCACAAGCGCATAATAATGCTCATACGCCGCATATTACAAATAGACGTGCAAGCTTCGACTATAAATCAACCGGGCAAACAATGCTTGGGCGCCAAAAAGCCATTGACACTCGGATGCCTGCCACAGTAACTCCCCTCGGCCCCTCGGCCACGCGTCGTGTGCTTCATCAAATGATGTGAGAGCTTACCATATGCGCCTGGGCACATTCATCGATGTAATGCGTCGTGATTATCACAGTTGTGTGACCATTTTTCGTAATATCCACCAAATGATCCCAAATGCTGCAAAAGTGATAAAGAGTTAATCAGCGAACATCATTTAGATATATATATATATTTATATATACGTAAGTATGCCAAATGAAGCCGCATCAAGTGAATGTGCTTTAAATCGAGCTGCGAGCATTCAATAGAACGCCAGCATTTAAGCTGAGCTGCGATAAATTGAGTGAAATTCTCTGGGGCATGCAACCGTGTGGCATTTAACTTTGGAAACAGCATCGTGTCATATTTGTACCCACCTCTGTCGCAGCACCGGATCCACGCCCACTGTTGGCTCATCCAGTATGAGCAGCTCCGGTTCATGGAGCAGAGCAACTGCCAGGCTCACTCTGCGCTGCTGTCCGCCGCTCAAATTCTTCACGAACTTCGAGCCATTTGGTAAATTGAGCAATTTGAGCAGGAATTCGGTGCGATCCTCTATGTCGCTGCGCGGTATGGCCGCAATAAGGCCAAAGTAGATTAAAGTTTCGCGCATTGTGAATTCCCCATAAAGCGCTATCTCCTGCAAATAGAATTAAGTTATAGACCGAGCGAATGCAAATACTTCTCAACGCTGCCTGTTGGTTTACGAGCAACTGGGAATAGAATTGTGGATTAGGATTGGAATGGGGATTGGGAATGGGAATGGGATTGGAATGGGCTGTGTGTACTGAGCGAGAATGTTATTGCGTTTTTGGTTGAAATTAAAACTTTTCATGCTATTTCTATTTTTTTGGTATAACGCATTGTTGCTTTTAATGTTTTATTGCATTTATTTAATTTAGTTACGAGCAACGTTGCCAACTGTGGCTGAACAATAAAAAGCGCATAAAAAATTCAACGAACTGCCGTGCTGCCAGCGAATTCAACTCACCTGTGGCATGTAGCCAATTCGCGGACCGGGTACACCGGAACCACGCGACCCCGGCCGTCCGCCAAGCACCCAAATCTCACCCGAATTGAGACGCCGTCGTCCAACGATGCAGCTGAGCAGCGTTGTCTTGCCACAGCCCGAGGCGCCCAGGAGACCATAGCTGCAACGGCAACAAACAGAGAAAACAAACCGAACAGGTGAGTGGAATAACGGGTAATAGGTAACGAATAACGGATAACGGGTAGCGGTGAGTTGGTGAACTTAAGACCATGGCTTATATAATAAAATACATATAGATAAGGATGCACATTCAGGTAGACACGTATGCACAAGTGAATGGCGTTCCTGTATGTAGTACGTACTGTAGCTATAGACAGGAGCGGTTCTGCTTGGGAGTGCGCCCAAAATGTGGATAAGTTGCTTTCAGCGAAGAGCGCTAATAATAATGGCAATAATGATGCCAGCTGATTGAGTAATTTGATGAGTTTATGGCAATTCAACGAGTGCTTGAATTGCATTTGAATGAACTTGGAAATCTTAATTGAATACACTTATACTTCTTTCTCTTCAACTGAGTCTGCAATGAATTGCATTACTGAATTACTGCCTTAGTATATGTTTCCAGTAATTACTTCAAGATCTTAGGCAAAGAGCATCCTTACAGCACTGCTGGCAGCAGTTGCTCACTTCATGCCACAGACGGCCAAAGTAGCGCCACTGCATGCAACTTGAGTTGCACTATAAAGCGAAACCGTTCTGTGGCAAGCCAGACATTGGGACAGGCTTTGCTGCCTGCGTCGCAGCTTTGCAGGCAGCCAGGCAGACAAATATTTTAAGCACTTATGCACACACATGGGAAAGAGGCATAGGCACACACACACGCACACACACACACACACACACACACACATAGACACAAGCACGCACAGCTCCATGAAAAGCATCAGGTGAAAAATCAACTGTGAATAGTTTTTGAAAAATATTCAGGTGCAAAAAGTTTCATTGCAGCGCGCACACTTTGGCTTCGCTGCATGTCCTTGTCGTTGTCCTGGCTGGCTTGGCTATGTTCTCCGCTTATCTCGCATGTGTGTGTGTGTGTGTGGATGTGTGTGTGTGAGTGGGCAAGAGCGCTGTTGCAAAATATATTTAGGGAATGTTTAGCACAGCTTAGCGCGCAGCAATCCACAAGCCCTCACTTGCAGCCACGCCCTCTACCATCCCGATGCTCTCGAACGGGCCAACGCCTTTATTTCACTATGTGCGCAGCGCGCAAGTTTAGAAAATTGTTTGCTCCACAGTTGGGATGAGGTTTAGTGTAGTGTAATGTATGTGCTTATGTGTATGGGTGTGTGTTTAGCCATGAATAACATGCAGGTCAAAGTGACTCCGCAGTGTGCACACGAAAAAGCCACACTTGAATAAGCCAAGCTGAGCGCCAAAGGGATAAATAAGAGCGCAACTCTTCGCTGGCCAGCTTCAAGCCAAAAACAATAACAACATCAGCAACATCAACAACACTAACAACACAAACAACAGCAGCAGGTAAAACAATAAGCGCAGATATGATTAAAGTGTGAAAGTTTAAGAGCTGTATAGAAGACAAATAAAGTCGAAAAACTGTTTGGTTGGCTTAAAGTGTTCACAGGTCGAGTAAATGGTTTGAACTTGAAGTCAATATGGAAATTCGAGCTTCCTGTGCTTTCACCCAGGAAAGACTAATGAGTTAAGAGAAACATATAGCAAGGAAAGCGAGTGAACCATGAGGATCAGATTGGTAATAAATAATAGTAAAATTAATGGAGAAAGAGCGCAGAACAACAAGCAGCAAGTGCCGCTTAAATAACAATTAACAGAACTCACAAAAAATGCGAAATGTTGCGAGAAACTGACAATATCTAAAGAGTGATAAGCAAAGAGTAGCGAGTAAGGAGTAACGAGTAACGAGTTCTAACAAAGAGATGCAATCAGCGAGTAGAGGGACAGAAGACAATGAACGCTTTTCAAATATAAATAATAAAAGAAATAAAGAGCGAGAGAGCGAGAGAAGAGACAAAAGCGAGACAGAGGCAGTGAGAATGAATTTATGAATATATCACTTATACTATCTCAATAAAAAATCCACAAGTAATTAATTTATAACTCCCTTATTCAATCCCAGCCCCTTCGCTTTCTGTTTTCCCATTTGAATACATTGAAAAACGTCGCTTTATTTCCGTGTTCCTGTGCTTAATTGTGTTGCTGCTTGCAACATTAGACATGCAACTGCATATTGCCACCCCATTTAAGCATAAATCCCTTCAGCCATAAGGTAGGAGAAACATCGGGTCGCGCGCTAAATGGGCGAACGGCAATGCAGCAAAAAGCATTTTGAAGTCACAAATTACCCACATTTAGTTGCGGTGTGCGCATATTTTAGCCAAACGCTGTCGCCCTTTCGCGGCTGGCGAACAACAAACAATGCAAACGTCAAATGGCGAATGGAGAATTGCAGAATGGAGAGTTAAGAGTGAAGAGAGTGGAGAGTGGAGAGTGGAGAATGGGCAGGACCTACGACTGCGTTGATTTTTTCAGCCATTAACCTTTTTGTGCTGAGCTTGATGCATTCTCTGAGTACTTGGCCAACTTATTTCTGCCGCAGTGATTGATGATGTTGTGCAGCTGAATTAGTTTGTGGCATGCCACCGTCCGTTGCCCGACTGCCTTCGAAAGTTGCAGATGTTGTGAAAGTTGCAGTTGAAATGTCCCCTAATTAAATGTGATTTACCGAACGACATTTCTCATTAAGCATGCATCCATCCTATATTCAATTATTCTTGTTGTCTCTTTCGCTTATCTAACCGTCTGTCGATCCATCTGTCTGTCTGTCTGTCTGTCTGCTTGTCAGAGACAGCTACGTTGGGTAAAGTGTCAGACAATAATTAAATTGAATTTTTGCTTATTTTTCTGCCATTTTTCATTGACTGCAACATGCGGCCAGCAAAAACTTTTTGCAACTGAATCCAACAAATTCTTGTAGTTGTATGTTGTAGTTGTTGTTGTAGTTGTAGTTGTAGTTGTGGTGCTTGTTGTAGCTGATGTTGTTGTTGAGGTTGCTATTGCTAAACAGCACATTGCTGGCAATTAGAGGCGCGGCAATGCGTATTTAATTAACAAGCTTACTTTGTAGTTTTCCATGGGAAATTAAGAGCATTTCTGGGAATAACGACCAGCTCGAAGTCTGAATGACTTACTGAGTGACTTACTGACTCCCAAGTAGTTAGCTGTCTAATTAAACGATAAACTTTTGTTGCAGCCAAGAACTCCGAGCTCACAGCTCACAGCTCACAGCTCGCAGCTCTCTCCTCCCTCGCCATCACTCAACGTACTCACTCAACGTACTCAAGAATGCACAAGTCAAATGCTGTCTGAGATTAAAGTTTGGGATACCAAATGCTTAGGGCTAATATGATTTCTGTACATTGTTGCATAAGTCAATAAGTAAATAAGTCAACGACCAAAATGTTGATGATTTATTAATCGAATCTTCAGCGCAGCACACAAGATTGACAAATTTATGTATCTTCAGCTCGATTTGCATTCAACAATTGAATCTACGGCCAAACAGCAGCTGCTTTTTATATACGCCGCTGCCTGACAGACTGGGCCAAGTGAGTGGACGTCAAAACAAACGCACAGCATGGTGTTTGCTTCATATTTTTTTCAATTAGACACACAACAAGGCACGCATTACGCATACGCAATGTAAGCACAAAACAATGAAACTCATAAAACTCAGCTGGCGTCGCTGCTGCTGCTGCGGCTGCTACTGCTGCTGCGGCTGCGACTGCGGCAATTTCTGCTCCTTCTCTGGCTCTGCTCTCTGCCCTAACATATGCTAATAATTAAATTTTGCCCGCACAAAGGCGAGACAAAGCGTAAGAGAATAGGAGACAGAAACAGAGACAGCAACAGAGAAAAGTTATGAAGTATGACTGGCAGTACAGTTATTGTTACAGTTAGAGTTCTACTTACAGTTGAGATCTACTTGCAGTACGTGCTGACCATAATATACACAACTGTTTTGACCCAACCTAAGCCATAACAATGACTAGAATTTTTGGTTTTTCAAAAGGGTTTTTGTTATCCTTTTTCCTGCAATCGAGCCAGGCAGATTGGCAGCTGGGCAGAAGTTGGCATAGCTATCAGAAGCAGCAGATGTCTAACTAACTTATAAATTGCATAAGAAACAAAAAGCAATAAAAAATGCTCACTTATTATTTGTAATTTCTTGCTTGAGCTGAGTCAGCTTATTCAAAACAATATCATATTGAAGATTAAATACCCTTTATACTAAGTGATAGCTTTAAATGATAACAAATGGATCATTTCATTAATATATTTATGCAATACAAGCATTACAATAAACATAAGCATAGCCTTGTCCAGAGAGACTCGTCGCAGTTCATTATTAAAGTGTTATGTCATTTCGCAGGGTATAACCAGTTATATGCTCACCCATAACGAAGATGTTGCACTCCCCCTCCACCCTCTGACAGTCTGTATATTTGCTTTCATATCTGACCAATTGTCTGACTGGTTGTTTGTTTGTTTGCTTGTTTGCTTGTTTGTTTGCTTGTTTTTATGCCCATCTGTCCGAGGCATATCAGTATCAGTGGAATGCAAAGTGCATGCATCGTGCATCGTTATTTCCTATAATTTAAACCATTTTGTTGGTGTTCGTTTCGGCAGTCGTTTTGTTACAGTCAGAGTTGGGTTGTACATTGTTTTGACAGTATACTGTAATATTTAAGTGGTGGTCTTGCTTTTGTGGCAGCCTGTACGGCTCTTAATTAAGTTTGCGTTGCGTCACTTTCCCAGCATTTTGTTTGTGAAAAATTTCAAAATTGGAATTGAGTTTGAACAACTTTAACTGTTCAACTATCTGGCGCGTAGATAACAATTACCACGTTTATTAAACTTTTGGGTCAATATTTGAGGTTAGTTGCTGGATGTAAAAATAAAAATAATAAAATTTTACAATTTTCAGTGGAGAATTTTTCTATTTGCTTCGTTAACCACACATACAAAAATCTATTCTGCTACTGAATGTTTGTAAAACTTTGCTTGCTTCGACTCCCTGCGTATTATGCTAAACTTTCTTCAAATGGTTCTCCTCTTTTTTTATTTTTATTTTTGTCAAATGCAGTTCGCAAAGCCAAAACCAATTACAAAATTCAAGCCGCAGCAAGGGAACAAACGAAACGAAACGAAACGAAATGAAACAATATGAAATGAAATGAAACTGGGCTAAATTGAGGGCGTGGGTGCAAAGTTAGCTTGCAAACAATTGCAATTTATTAAGCTAAGGGCCCCAGCCAAGTCAAGCCAAGCCAAGCCAAGCCAAGTCAAGCGCAAACAATGTCCATGTCCAATGCACCCAGCGTCCGTCTGCTCTTTTCTAGCATAATTAAAACAAACTTCAATGCGCCAATGCAGAGGGAGAGCGAAAACATTCGAGAAGAAAAATCGAAGCTACACTTAGAGATGACTACGTGACAAACATGAAAAATTATTTGAGTCCGATTGAGGCACTTGAGTTAAAAAACAGAGTAGGGAAGTAGGAAAGGGAAACCCTTGAGCTGGTAATATAAGTCAACTGTACCAAATCATGGAACTTAATTGATGTGGGACAAATCTTTTTCTATTTTTATTCTCTTTTGCACTTTCTCTCCCTCTCTCTCTCTTTCTCACTCTCTCCCGCTCTTGCTCACTTGTCAAAAAATATAATTTGTAATTAATACAGCCACTCAATTGTCCAACAACCGTAAGCTAAAAGCCAACGTAAGTATCTATTATACCCATCCAGTTCGAATAGAAATTGGCGCATCTCTAGTGGATGCATCGCTCATACGCCCCGTTGTACGAAGTTACTATGCGTTGCAGCGTTCGCAACGTGTAATTATGTTGCAATAAGTTGGCCATGGCTCAATGCTGGCCGGACACCGAACACGTTAATGCGCGTGTTACAAATATGTGAGCTGGCACTTAAATGGCGCTAGACAATGGAGTCACTGATTAGTTGAGAATTTACTGCTGATTAAGATGCTTTTTAAAAGAAGTTGCCGCGCTCAGCTGGCCAAATGAACTTTAGTCAAACTTTGTGTCTGTGCGTGTGTGTGTGTGTGTGTGTGTGTGTGTGTGTGTGTGTGTTTGTTATAGTCTTGTTGCTGTCGGAAACTTTGTGTTGAATTGGCAATTTATGAGAAATTCAAGGACAGCATTAATTTCGCGTATAATAAACACACAAACACTCCCACAAGCACAAGCACAAATACACATTCACTTGAAAGTTTGGACACGCGAACAGTAAACAGTAAATAAATACAAATACATATACATTATTTGCTTTAATATGAGTAGACTGAGTATACATGCTGAAAAGTCAGCAGTAAAAATGTGCAAACAAATCAGAAATGCTGAAACGACGATTTTTTCTTGCTTAGCGCAATTTACCGCATTGCACGTGGCGAGATTTCAACTTCCCATCTATTTGTTTGCTTGGCAATGAACAATATTTTCACGTTTAATCATAGAAAACATGAACAACTATTCAACAAAAATTATATTTCATAAAAAACTATATAATATTCAAGTATTTTGCGACATATTATGCGCTACTCTCCATTAAATTAAACAATAATAAAAACTGTTTGCATAATTATTTTAACATACGATTGTTCAAGTTAATCTGTTAATTTGACGAAGATATACCCTGTATATATTGTAAAGAATTCCCTGTTTTTTATGTAAGCTTGAATATTATTGATTATTATTGCGATATAAAAATTAAATTATATTTCAGACCCCTAATTAACTATCCTTATTTCAACGGGTAATAACTGATATGATCCCATCATTTCAGCTTTATTAGCACTCTGACAGTATTAAAATACATATTTGCCTATGCTTATTCAGAGGCACAATCCACTTAATAACAAGTTTTCGATATGGCTTGCATGCATTGTGCGATTGAATCTTTTGTTAGGCGGGCAATGCAAATGTTTTGTCATCGAATGTAAATATAATGTGAAATGTTATTTAAACAATACAAAATAAAATCACAGTGCAAAGGGTCATCGCGTTGGCTTGTTTACAGGCCAAATAAAATCACGACAATCAGCTGAGATGTAAATTACAATGCACTATTCCTAGAAACAGATACAGATAGAGATAGAGATAGAGATACAGATACGAGCATAGATACAGATACTAAAGCAGCTGCAGCCATATGCCAATTACAGTATTTTGACGTCCAAATTACTGTTGTTGTTATTGTTGTTCGCCGTGATGATGCTGCTGCTAAACAGTTTACCATTGCACGCGAGCCCGTTGCCTGATTACAGATCCGAAAACAAGAGACATTCATTTTGTTGCTGCTGCCGTTTTACAAATTTGAACAAATTTATCGCATTGCATTAGATCTCATCGCATGTGCGAGTACACGAGTGGGTGTGTGTGTGTGTGTATGTGTATGTGTGCGTGTGTGTGTGTGAATGCCTGGGACCGACTCGCAAATGCATATTTTCAGTGCAATTAACAATTTAGCGCAACGGCTGACATTTTGTTTTCGACAAATAAATTGGGAAATGGAAAGGAATGCGCGGTCTGAGGGGAGGGAGAATATTGTCTCCGAAATAATGCAAATAAATGCGAAAATAATTTAAATTTGTTTAATACCCATAATTTAATTTTAATTGGCAACTGCACCAAGTGAACACACCAACCCAAACAGTGCCATCGTCAAGGCCAATTGCCTTGCGGTGATGCAGCAATAAATAAATATGCTACCAACTACATTTTAATGGCTAATTTAATTTCTTTTAATGGCGTAAAGCGGGCCACCCCCTTCTCTTTTTCACCTGTTTCATATGGGGGGCGAATAGTTTTTCAGCGGATATTGCGCATACGCTGCGTGCACCAAAGGTCAAACAAAATGCCGCCAGGCACTTGAGGGTAGCCAGGGTAACTACGCAAATGGGTGCTAATGCATATGTGTGCATAAGCGGGTGAGTATATGAATGTGTGTGTGTGTGGCACATTATGCTGCGCACAAATAAATGAGCCAATTGACTGCATTGTGCATTTTGTGGGCTTTTCAGGCATTTCCGCATAAGTTGTGCGCGGTATAAGATGCTTTCGTTATGTGGCCAAGTTAATTAAAAAATGTTCAAGCTAATTGGCCAGCAGGACTAGGTAAATCCGCTACTTTTATGCTAGCATTAAGAAAATTCAAATATGGACAAAGTAGAAGATAAATAACGTAGAGAGAAACTGAAGCGATTATTGTAATTTCAAAATACATTTTTAAATTGATTTTGAATATTAATTATTAAATGAATAAAATGAATATTTTGATAATAATTTACTAATTCAATGCTTTGACGAATAGAATATAAGTTTCACTTCGTTTCAAATAACAACGAGAGAAACTGAAGCGAGTTCTAAATACTACAAATTTATTAATAAGCAAATAACAATAAAAATTGTGTTGTAAATTTATGAATTGAATACTTTGAAGCACTTCAAAAATTAAATCTTGCAATTTGTGCTGAATTTGAATATTTATTATTAAATGAATAAAATTAATATTGTGATAATAATTTACTAATTCAATGCTTTGACGAATAGAATATAAGTTTCACTTCGTTTCAAATAACAACGAGAGAAACTGAAGCGAATTCTAAATACTACAAATTTATTATTAGTCAAATAGCAATGAACAATGTGTTATGAATTTATGAATTGAATGCTTTGAAGCACTTACAAAATTATATATTGCAATTTAGCTGATCTTTATAGTATATATATACCTATATACATATACAGATATTGCTGATATTGCAGCGCATTGCATAAAGCAAGGAAAGCCGAATGAGTAATAAAAGTTAGAGCAGGAAAATCAGTAAAAACAATGTCGCAGCAGCAACGGATGCTCAGCAGCTGGCTGTGTGTGTGTGTGTGTGTGTGTCTGCATCACCTTTAGTCTTCTGAGTATGTGTGCGATGTGGGTTGCCATATATGCGTGTGTGTGTGTGTCTGTGTGTGTGTTTGTGGGTGTGAGAGCAGCAGCAGCGCTTCACTTATTAAACGCGCACACTCCGTTTTAATTACTCACACTGCTGTAGGAAAATACTTAAACATATACATATGCACACATGTGTGGCGCTAATTGCGGACAGGCTTACCAACACATGCATGCCATGCACTCACACACACACACACACGCACACATACAGTGGCATTGGCTGACATGCAAGCATGCACGGTTAATGCGCACTTCCGTTTCCGCTGTAATGCCCTGCACCATAGTTATTTTTATAAGCCCAATCCATCCGCCCCGTTGGCTGCAAGGTGCAACCCTCAGACCTTCACCGCAGTGGTTGCTACTGTTGTTGTTGCTGCTGCTGCTGCTGCTGCTGCTGCTGTCGCAGTTGCTGCGGTGTGTAATTGTTAATTTCAGCAATGCCTGTCGCACTTTGAATGATGAACGCATACTGGGCTGCCCATCCATTGCAGCGTAGCCCGGCACAGCCCAGCTCCTTGCCACATTGACATATGCCACGCTGTCAGTTTGATGTGCTGCGTTGCAAATTAACAAGATTTTAAGTGTGCGACCGCAAAGGGAAAAACTGCCAACATGGATAAGCATGGATAACAGATGGGCGGCCAAGCGAAGTGAGGGGTACATCTGTGGCTTGACTAAAAATGAAGTGCAGCTTAAGCAAATTAAACGCAAAATCAAGGCAACTGCCAACGGTAAGAGCTAACAGCGCATTATGCAATCATTTAAGCATTGAAATAGAACGACAACAAATACAGAGATGCCTACGGTGACTGGGAGCGCGAACTGCTCTAAAATAAATTGAATTCCTAGACGCCTAATTGCGGCCAGCACTCAAAAGCCGCCTGTCAACGTCCCTGGCACGTAATGTCCTTGGCAGGCAGGTCAGCTGAGCTTGTACCGGGGTCCCTCGTCCTATTTTGTTTCTCCCATTTCGATCTTGGTAATTGCTGCTTGAATTTCAATTCACATTCCGCTTTGTAATTGCCGAGCTGCGACAACTTTACCCCGTCCAACAGTTGAATTTCTCGTACAGTATTCCCAAAGTGTCGCAGTCAATGGAAATGAAATTTAAGAAAACTCTAACCAAGTCGGGTCGAATGTATGCTTTATGAACATTTCAAATTGGAGTAGGAAACTTGATGATTAAGTAGAAGAAATTGCTGGCTCAAGTTAACTTAAATTATTTAATATAAAATTAACAGATTTATTTAAATAATATAAGCAAATAATAAGTGTTGAAATACTTGGAAATAGTTAAACATTTTTAGCTTATAAGTTGCACTTTGATTGCCTACATCTGCTGCAATTTGAATTGAACTCTTTTACAATACAATTGTTCATTAAACTTGATTTCATTCATATTTATTTTACATTGTTAAAATAACTGATTCTATTCTCACTTCTCCTTGCGAGTTTCAAAGTTTGTTTACCAATTAAATATATGGGCTTCAAATGCTATTGCGAATCAGCATACCCATTGCATAAGGCCAAAACGATGGCGATAGAAAATTCATTTGTTGGGCAAACTAATTTTCTATGCCACTTAGCTGAAGGGGCGTGTGGTTGGGCTTGATTTTGTTGCTCCTTGCTGCTGGTTGCTGGTTGCTGCTGCTTGTGACTTGCTTCCGGCGGTCGCCATTCCCAACTCCATTCAATCAATTAATTATTGTTTTACGCTGCCTTCAATCCTTCAAATGGAGCACAAGTTCTCCCTGCCCATCGACCCTTCCACTGCCACTGCCACTGACCGCTACGAAGGCAAGAAGCAAAGCAAAGGCAAGGCAAAATGGCCGCACACTTTACAATTAATTTGCCATTATGTGTAAGAGGCGGACGGGGTTGCTCTATGCCGTTTTTAATCGATTTTCATTAGAGACTCGTTGTGGGCCAGTACCGTTCGTCACTCACTTGACGCTTCAATTGGCCTCGTCCAAATGGGCAAACAAACTCTCGACGCGACGCCATCGCGAGGCAGTCTAATTTGGCTAATAAGCTTTCCATTGCAACGGCTGTTAAAGTTCCGGTTCCCAACTGCCGACTACGGGCTCGGGACTGCGGACTGCGGACTGTGGACTGCCAATTGCCGACTGTCGGATGGCTAAGCCAAGGGCCACTTTGGTAATTATATGCCACAACAGTTGCCCGTTGATGCGTCTGCCTGCCCCAGGCCTAAAGTACTTACTTTTCTCTCTCTCTCTCTCTCTCTCTCTCTCTCTCTCTCTCTCTCTTTCTCTCCTTCCCTCCAGGTCTCCCTGCCTATTCTTAACTTGGATTCTTTCCGCCGTCTTAGCCTTTCACGCCGTTTGGGCGCGTCCCTGTGAGTTCCGTTCGTCTTATTGGTTAATCATTTGCCATAAAGATTTTAATTTCCGCTCTTCAAGAGCATAGAATATTCTGGCTTTTGTCTAAGTGGTTGTTTGCCCATTGAATTTTAACCAAAAATTTAACCCGCCTGTAATTGGTATGCTGTCAGCTGAGTACTCAGGGCAAATCTCTTATTTGATGCATTAAAATAGACATTAAATCGATCGAATTTCCAGCATAACCTTCGTAACGTGACAATTGGCATTAACTGCTGATAGTTCGACTCAATGACAGCCTATAGAGTTATGACTGCCAACAGCTTACAAATCGACCACAATCGTTTGAAGCTCAAATGTATACTTGGTTTATTTGTGAGGTAGTAGATGGTTAAAGTGTTTGTCAGTCCGTCGAATTGGATTGTATAAATAGCAGCTACACACGCAGTTTGACTCATATACATAAGCCAATCGGGCATAAGGCATAAGGCATATGAGCCTGGCTCATTATTAAGTCAATCAGTCAGTCAGTCAGTCAGTCAGTTAGTCAATCAGTCAGTCAGTTAGTCAGTCAATAAGGCAGTCAGTCGAGCATCGATTGATAAGCCAACAGAGCGACGTATGAGCTGCCATTAAAAATCACTCAATTATTTAATAGTAAACAGCGAGGGAGAGACAGAGGCAGTGAGTGGAAGTGTAAGTGGGTGGTCGAGGGGGAGTGAGTCGCGGCAATCACAACAAATTGCTGAGCCATGTCGCCGCTAAAATGCTTTATAATTTGAGTGGCGCACAAATACAGAAATATAGTTGTATAGATACATAGATACAATCAGAGAAAGTATTAGTAAATATTAAGTCAAAGCAGTGTTTGCTTACGCAAATGACACAAATCCGAAAGGTGTTCCAATAACAACAGCAAAATCAACAATAGCTACAATTTAAGATTATTGGTTTAGTTGCAATTCAAGTTGTTGTTTACAAGTTGTTACTTGGATAATAATTGCCGTGGGCCCGACACTTGGCGGTCATAACCTCAACAATAATACAGCTAATAGTGCATGCGGAATATATATGTATTTATTGTGGCTGTAATTAGTGGCAAGTGCTTTTGATATTGACCTCACAATAAATTCTTACACAAACAACGCACATGCCTTGCGGTTAATCACAATTGTGCTATGAAATTCGATTCTCCCATACACGGCTATATCATATATATCCCCATTGAATCGCTTTGGTATGTCTCTAACAATCGAGCGTTCTCAATCAGTAGATACAAATGGGTGACCTGCAAGTGGACTATATGTATTTCTAATTGCTGATACTACAGGCCCAAGTGGCTGCAACTAATAAGCATACTAACAAACACTCTGTGCACATGAGTGTGCACACACACAGACGCAGACACAGACGCTGCCTAATGAGCGCCATTCGATTGATACAAGTCGAGATCTATATGTGGTGTCTGTGTGTGTGCGAGTGTGTGTGTGTGGTGTAGACTTAAGTACAATGGGCATATTAAGGCATCCAACAGCATTCATTAACGCTTAGAAAGGTTGTCGATAGGACAATATATCTATCTACTATTTATATAAAGATAATGATCAAACTCTCTCTGGAAAGGCTTCCCAAGTTGCTCTCCTATTCTTGAGTCCATTTACGCTTCCAACATTCATTATTGCTGAGAAATGTTATCCTATCTATTCCTTTATGTCATTTAGATATAGATTATGATCAAACTCTTCCTGGAAAGTATATGACTTGCCAAGTTGCCCTCCTATTCCTGTATTCAGTTACGCTTCCAACAGCATTCATTATCGCTTAGAAATGTTATCCTATCCTACCTATCTATTATATATATATATAGATTACGATCAAACTCTTTCTGGAAAGTACACGACTTCCCCAGTTGCTCTCCTATTCCTCTATTCACTTACTTCTCCAATATTCATACAAATTTAATTTACTACTACCTTAGTTCTACTTCATATCTGGCTCCTCTGTCTGTCTTGTGCATCACACATAGTTTCTGATTTGCACCACTGTAAAGCCGCTTATTAATGGCTAACAATCAACTGATTGCCTGCTGTAGCCCCGTGCTCCGGCATGTATGTAGTTAATAACCCATAATTTGTTTTGGAAAAGTACACTGTCGTGCCCTTTTCACATGACTATGAGCCAGATGACTGTATACAGCGCTCACACAAAGCTCTAATAGCTGCACTTTATAACACAATTTCACTATTCGCATTCACTGGCATCAACTACAAGTATATGCTTCTGTTATTAATATGCAAAAAGAAAATAACTACATATCACAAATATAACAATTAATGCCAGAAATATCTGATTGGCCGATTAACGGATTAATTATAAAGGCATTAGGCGACCTCAACATTTGCTAATACTTTAATAATTTAATAAGAATTTCATACCAATTAAAAGGCCACTGTGTGTGTGTGTGTATGTGTGTATGAGTGTATGGGTGTGCGTGCATGACTGTGTGGAAAATCTCAGGTCAGCAGGAGGTAAATTGAAGCGACAGCAACGACAACTTTGACTCGGACTTTTAGCGCGAACACTCTATAATCTCTTGTATGGGCTGTTTATTGTGTTTGAGTGTTTATATATGTGTGTGTGTGTGTATGTGTGTGTGTGTGTGTGCGTCTCCGCGCTCAATTTACCCTGACTCATGCACCATTAATTGGCCATTTTCATGGTTGCTGCAATATATAAGGAGCAAGCCGGCTGAAAAGGGTCACTGCCATTTGGCCGAAAACCCACTCGAAACCCTTGGCCAGCTTGGCAGGCTTGTCCCCGTACCTCTCCCCCACCCTCTTCACCTTCCACCTCTTTTGTGTGACCCCTCTCAACGACCAATTACACCTAAACAGCTTTAATTTAATTTAGCCACCCTGTGTAGCGTCTGCCAGCACCACAACACACCCGACCCAACCAGTCTCACTCAGTCTCGCACTGCGCAACCCAATGTAACAGAGAAGCAGGACACGGGGAGGGAGGAGCGGGGTCGAGAACAATGGCGCGGATGTAATGTTCGCATTATGCTCGTTCACAAATTGTAAGCAGCCATTATGTTTCTTCATGTAGCTGCCCATGTTTCCCTTTCCCTCTCTCTCTCCCTCTTCCCTGTTTCCTCGCTCGTTCTCTTTCTGTTTCTGCTTATGTGTGTGTGCCTGTGTTTTCAGCATTGTAATGCCTTGGACCTGGACCTGGACCTGGATCCCGCCCCGAACATCGTCAACCTAGGCCCCCCTGACAGCTTCGTCCCCCTCGACAGCGTGTAAAATGATTCAGCACGCGGAGTTTCCTTTGTTTGGGCCGCCTTTCAACGCTCTCATATGTCAAAATAATGGCAATCATTGTTGTTGCTGCTGTTTTTAGCCATGGTCATGGTATGACATTACCTGGCTGACGAGTTTTTGGAGTCAACAACTTTCGAGAACAAGTGCAATGCAATGGCAACGGAAATAACTGCATAGTTTTTGTGCTGGATTCTCTGTTGGTCATAATATTTTAGACGTGCTGCAAGTTGTTGCCAAAATCAATAACTAAGCTTACTTCTTTGGCTTCCTGTTCACAATTTCATTATAAGTATTTTCTGTTGAATCTGCTCCACTTCAATTTAAATGTTAATGGAAACTCATGTATAAATCATGTCAAAAAGTTCATTACCACAGAAATTACATGGCAATCAATGGGCCCAGCCCTCAATTTGTGGTCAGCAGGCAGTAAATGGCATTAAGCAACAAGTTAAAAGAACACAGTAATTGGAATGCAAAGAAGCAGCAACAAGCTGAGTTGCCGAAGATTAAATGCGCTTACTTATATAAATGGAAATGAATTAATATAAATCTTAACTTAAAACTCCATCTGCACTTCCTTTAAATTCAATCATTTTCATTTTTGATTTAATATAAATTGTCGCCTAATTGAGAAGGTATCTGTTCTAAGGTGAATGCACTCATGTGGTCATATTTTGTGGGCCAATTTAGATGAGTTGTTCATTGAATTTAAGACTTGTGGCCATTTGGCTTCGATTGAAAGGGTTAAATATTAAATTGCAAATATAAAATACAATAGAAAACAAATATAAATAAGTGTATAAATCAACTTTAAAGTAATTTGAATATGCAATTGCTTTTAGTGTGCGGTCAATCTCATATTAAATGGATCAGTCAGTTGCTCAGCTGGGTTTCTATGAATAAATCAGTAAACGACATTCAACTATGCGATGTGAGTAATTAATTGCTTTTCTATGATAATCAAATTTAACAGTTCGGTGATAAAATGTCTATTAAGCTAATGATTAAGAACATATAGTTTTGTTTTGGATTAAGTTTACTGAACCATCACGAGTTCATTATGAGTAAATTGTAATTTAATAGCAAATAAGCAAAATCTTCGCTCTGATGGCTTCGTACTTGAAAGAACTCAAGTCGAATAGATAGAAATATAAATTAAGAACTATTAGGATTTCTCTAATATATATTTTATATCAGATTTTATATTTTATATGTATATATCTGTTTTGTTGAGTGCTCTCTATTTAAATATATTTCTGAGTGCATTTTACGCCTGACACTTAGTTAGATGGCCACAATTTGATCCATTTTGCGGAGACTCTTGACTTTTTATTTGTACTCGGTGGCATCGCTAACCGATTGTCGTTATTCAATTAAACCGCCGCCTGATTGACTTTTTGGTCGAACAAATCAAACACAGTGAATGCGACCATAAATTTCAGCGCTTTTCATGGCAGCTGGAAAAACCGCGTAATTTTCTGCATACTTTATTTATGCGTGGCTGGCGTGATTTATTTGCGAGTTTGGTAGACCGCAGAACAACACTTCAGTACTAAGTGCTCATTGTCTATACTCGTCTTGTTTCTCTCTTTATATATATACATATATATATATGTATATATATACATCATCGAGATATGTGTTTTTGCCTATGGCCAGCAGCAGCATCAATATAAAATATAGAAGCAAAAGAAAAAATATAATTCATTGCAAATAAAGCAAGAAATACACAATTATTTATCACAGC
Source organism: Drosophila macrospina (assembly GCA_035042075.1). Lineage (NCBI taxonomy): Eukaryota > Metazoa > Arthropoda > Insecta > Diptera > Drosophilidae > Drosophila > Drosophila macrospina. The sequence continues at coordinate 365,289 of JAWNLW010000397.1, read as the reverse complement.
GGCGGCCGTCAAACGGCAATGACAGCAGTCAGAGATGGCGTTGCTGATGCTTCCCAGTTCCCACATCTCCCTTTGCCTTTATCGCCACGATGAAAACAAATACAACAACAGAAATGTCAGTCAACAGAGACTCAAACACAGATACTACAGACACTGGAACTGAGAAGCGCCTACAAAGCGGCTGAAACTTTTGGGTTCTTCGCTTTCGCAGTCTCTATTGATACCCTATACCCCAAGTAACAAGGGTGGCTTACACTGAGCACAAAGCTTCCAGAGACTATGTTCTTTAAATTTAACGAATACAGGATACCTCCTAGTGGAGCATACTCTACTCAAATGCTCTCACATATTTATTTTTTTGTTTTTTTTACAACAACAGCACAAATCCGCGCCTGGGGGACTTCTGACAGCTCCGGGGAGAACTCCTGCCGAGAGGGGCGGGGAGTGAGCAAGGGCGACATATTTTGTGCTAAATCTTCTTGTTCACACTAACGCGTTGCTGACAGTTCTTCGTTTTCATTTTGTATTTCTTCTCTTTTAGCCGCATTTGTTTGTTTGCCTGTTAGGAGGCCTGAAGTTTTTGGGTAACACTCTCGAAGTGGCCGCGACGAGTGCTTTTGTTATTGTTGTTGTTGTTGTACGCTTTGTTTATTTTTTTCGCAGATTTTCAAGTGTATCTGTTGGGTCGTCAGTTCGTCTGTCCGTCAGTTAGCTTGTAAGTTGTGTGAAATATCTCACTAAATGGCCAAAACAAACACACACACTTCAAGGCAGTTGTTTCGTTGATTTCATGGTCAAACATTGCTGAGTTGATTGTTCACTGTGTGTGTGTGTGTGTTTGTGTGTGTGTGAGTGTGAAGTTGTTATTGTTGTTGGGCACAGTTCATTCATTCATGATTTTCTGCCTAATGTCTGGCAACGCCACGCATCGTGCACGTATCGAACTCAGCTGCGGTTTGTGTCTTGTCTACTAAACTGGTTTTGGCTTTGGGATGCTGTGACGTTGTCACTAGGTTGCGTCTGGTTAAGTCACACACTCACACACACACGCGTTGTGTGTGTGTGTTAATTTGGCAGTTTTTCAAGTGCTGACATTGACCCACTTAACGTTTGTCGACGCTGTTGTCTTCATCTTCGCCTCATTTGCCGCTTGGCAACAACAACAACAACTCGACTGTTAAATGCGGTCAATAACATTTTACAGAAAACACACACACAAGCACTCACTGAGTCGTAGCTAACACACGCAACCACACACAATTCACAGTCAGGCCCACCCACACGAACCACAACAGCGTTTGCATTTAGTTTTGTTGATGCTGCAAGCTGTTGCCCATTTAGTGAACCTTTGCTGCAAGTTGCAAGCCCACAAATTACCATCAAATCCACATCCATTTACATAAGTAAGTTCGCTAAGTGCCTTTGATTTGCTACAATCCAATCGAGTATTCATTATTCATTGCATTCGATTCAGTGTTGGGAAATCGTGGTGAGACATTTGACGTTGCATTCCAAATATTAAAGTTGTCTTATGAAAGTTGTATTTTCATTAATTAATACATTCAAATTAAGCAATGCATATAAATTATTAGTATTTATATATGTCAGCAATTCAAATCACTTGTACAATTTCTTGCAATTGTCTAATAAATTGTAATCCTTAAAGTTCTTTCAACTTTATTTCTCCTATGTATCTTTTGGAGTCGTAGCTATATTTCTTTTAGACTTCTGATACTTTTGGAAGACCCTTTATGGGATACACTTCAAAGGCCTCTATATACAAGAGTGCTGAGCTGTTGGGGACTGCGTATACTTACATGGAACCCTTGGGCACTGTCATATTGAGGCCATCCAGCACGATATTTGGATTCTTGCCGCCGCCATACATCTTGTGGGCGCGCCTCACGCAGACCGCCTGTTGGCGACGCGATGCCAGCGTCGATGGTTGTGAGATGAAGAGGCGTCGTCGGGCGGCCAAGTCCAGATCGCTGTTGGCTGTTGTTGCAGCTGCAACTGGCGCCGTTGGCGGCACTCCATCGGCTTCGGCGTCCATGTTATTTGTCTGTGAATGGTACGAAACAAGTACAAATTCAAATACAAATACAAATACAAATACAAATGCTACTCAGTACGTGTCTTTGAAATTTAAAAAGCTGAAATATAAAACTAAAATTGGCAAACGTTATGCTGTTGCAGCAACTGCAGTAGCTATTGCTATTGCTGTTGCTCTTCCTGTTGCTGTTGCTGTTGTTGTTGGTTTGCTGTGCATTGACAAGGAAAGTGAATCGATATGTGTACGTATGTATGTTGCATGACATGACCCACACAGCAGTTGGCTTAAATGGAACCACCTCCCAATACCCAAAGCTGTCACTACGCGTCTAGCCCAGGAAAGTTCTAACGATTGCCATTCTCTTGTCACTATTTTTGTTGTTGTTCAATTGTTGTTGCTGCTGTTGTTGGTGTTGTTGTTGCTGCTGTTGTTGTTGTTGTTGTTGTTTTTATAGTGGCTATTTTAGCCAACGCTGCTGTTGCTACTGCAGTTGTTTCACAGTTGATTAAACCAATTTTTGTATATTGCTGCATGGCACAAGCTTGGCTAGAGCACTGAGCCCGTGATGGATATTGCTGTCATGTATCGGCAGCTCAAAGTTGTTTTGGCTATTGCCAATTTTCTGCGAGCAGCAAACTGAAAATGAATGAAATTTCAAAATGGCCATCTATCGGCATTGGCATCCGCTAGCTGTCTGACCTCCTGGCGGGTTAATAGCGATTTGGTCAAATGCTCGACCATTTGCCTTCTATTTCCATTTTCAAGTTGACATTTTGCTAATCGAAAATGCAGCAAACAATTTACCAATTGCCGCCAAAAGTTTTGCAATTATTTTTTCCCAATCCTCGAAACGAACAGGAAAAACAAAAAACCTGTAAAAATAGCAACATAAAAAAAACAAAAAAACAAAAATGTGGCCCAAGCTCCGAATCATTTATTGATTTACTTCTCACTAACAATGGGCAGACCAAATAAATAAAAATAAGCATAACAACGGCAAATAACTAACCCAAAGTAAACAACAACTGACATCTTGTGGTTCGTGGTTTGCTTCTGTTTTGCTTTCGGCTTGTTTTTTCGTTAAGGGATGGCAGGAAGCAGGCCGATCAGCGGTGAGGGCGAAGAGGGGGTGCCTGGGCCAGCAAGAAATAAACTTTCTTGATAAATGACTTCAATGTAATTAATTTCTGCTCAGCTCGCTTGCAGCGCTGGCAAAATTGTAAGCACTCGTTGTGGAACGGTAAAGTGTTGCTCTCTCTCTCTCTCTCTCTCTCTCTCTCTCTCTCTGTCTCTCTCTCAGATACACTCACTTGTGGACTGGATCGGGTCGGAGCAGGGTTAGGTCCAGGCTAAGAACCATTGGTGGTATGCGGGGGGCAGGGGTAAACTCATGAGCAATGGCCTGGCCAAATGCTGTCATTGCAAATGTTGAGCTGGTTGCAAGCACTACACTTGCCTCTCTCTCTCTCTCTCTCTCTCTCTCTCTCTCTCTCTCTCTCTCTCTCTCTCTCAGTCAGTCCGTCCCTATATCTTTAGCTGTTCTTCTGTCTGCTTGTGTCTGGTAACACAAGTCAGGAGTTGGCCCGCAGCATTTCAATTAAGAAATATTGTTTAAACATGTAAGTGGCTGTCAGACCAAACTATTGTAGTCTCCACATTAAGAGCCGAGGAGCAGCAGAGGGGCAAGTTCCAAAGTGCTGATTCGCTGGGCGAAATAATTTAATTATTAGCCATCATAAAAGCAATTCGATAGAAATGTTATTAAACTCCACATTAAATTATTGACAAGTTAATTTCTTTAGGTACATAACTTTTATTAACCTCATTCCCGCAATAAACTTTAACCGCTTTTGTAATTCGCATAGAAATATTATGTCATTTGGTCATAAACGATGATCACCATCCGTTTCCGCTGTCAGATGGGAAAGACGGGAGATCTGTCTGCGAAATGATTGTTATGAACTGATGTTAATCAGATCTGTTGGGCAAATCAACTTGTCTCGAAGACAGACAGTGGCTTACCGCACAAGATTGTGGTTATTCAGAAATTGCCTAATTGAATTTGCATGCAGCTCACGCAGTAACCGTTGACCCACTGCTGATTCATCTGCTGGACGCCATGGCGATGTCCAGTGCCTCCTCTGCAAATGCCTCTAATTAAAACTTTATTTATCTTTTGCTGGCGAGACCTTAGAACTAGCTTGATTGCCTCTAGTTTCGAGTGGGGAATGGCAACACCATCCACCACAGAAACCACAAATTTAATCAAATAACTGCAAAACTAATGCCATACTATGCTGAGAAAGATAACTACCTTGGCCAGAAAGCAAACAAACAAGAACACGTACAAAATCTTTGAAAGCCTGCAAATTGCAAAAACCAACAAAAAACTTTTGTGCAATAATTTTTCAAACAGCAAAAGGTGTTAGCCAACTGCGAGTGTATCTAAACAGACAAAAGTATCTCTTATTGTAATAAAGCAGCAACAGCAAACGGCACGTGAACAATCTGAAGGTTTTTGCTTTCTTTTTTTCCTTCTTTTTTTTTTGAATTTAGCAAATCTTTTAAAGTTTCACGTGCCTCCACGTAGCTCTAACTGTATCTGTATTTGGATCGGCTACCCAGATTTGTATCCGTTGTAGGGCTTGAAGTGGGGATGTCGCTCTTATGGATGCCGGAGCAGGTGCCAACTGGGCAGGAGAAGGTGGAGAAGGTGAAGAAGGTAGGCTGACTGGCAGGCAAAACGGAAATAAATAAAATCACACAGGCAATGCTAAGAGGCTTGGGGGCGTGGCAACGGCGCACATGCATGAAAAGTAAAATATGTTTATAAATAAAATACAAAACATACACAAGCGCACATACAAAGTTTGAAGTTCAGCAACATAAAGAAGTGCAAATTGTTGCGTGCTGCGATTGTATCTATCGAATGTGAGCACACAAAGGTATTTCCTGCCAACAAATATAAACGCCGTAATAAAACGAGCACACAACAACTGTAGCAACAGCAACAACAACAACAACAAGAGCAGCAACAACAAGACTAGGACTGGTGCGACAAAGAGAACTCACAAGTTTCTTTCCTTCTATCTTCTTTTTCGTAGGCGGCAAATAAAAAAGTTATAAAATGAAATGATTATCTAGTGCCTGGCGTTTGTCTAGCCATTGAGATACATGAGCACACACACACACACACACACACACACGCACACACACACAGATACAATGGCAATGCTAGCTTCCCTTTAAGCATATTGGCAGTCTCTGGGCGACGTCTATGGGCAAAAGTTGCGTCAGTTGCCGCGACAGGTAAATAAGTCAATAACCAGATGGAAAGAGTCTGTGGCATTGTTTATTGCAATGCGAGTCACATATTTGTACAGCATTTGGTTTACTGCATTTATATGATGTGCCATATAGTATATTTATAGCTCAAATATTATGTATAAGAATATGATCTTCTGCCTTTATGGTGTCAACACTAAATGTTTATCGCTCGCATAAACTTTACTACACATTGAGTTGTTAATCATGACCTAATCGCCGCCGGACAATGCCCATATTCCCAGGATTCCATTTCAAGCAGATCTGATATAGATATTAAGTTATAAAAACATGATGAAATCTTGTAAACACTAAATAAATATTTGTTCATTATTAAGTTTAAATATGTTCATTAAAATACTCTACAAATTATGCAGTAATTTCTGTCTCCTTCAATTACCTGCCCAGTGGTCTGCAATGAAATTTTCTTTGATATCCATGCTCCATTAGTTGCCTGAATGCCGCATTTGATTACTATAGAATCATCGGCTTAGTTTGGTCTAAATACTTGGCCATCAGGAGCAGTGTTTAAAGCACTTTTGAAATGGGTCAATGGCTCTTCTAGGCTCTTCTAGGCTCACACACGCACACACACACACACACACATACACACATATCCAGTAGCTTCATTTACATATGAAAAGCATTTGATGGGCTGAGAACTAAAATCAGAGCCAGAGCCAAGTTCTGCCTTCTGAAAGTCACTTTTCGCAAAAGTAATAAATATTTATATTTATTTTTGCACATACACAAAAAGTTATCTCTTTCTCTCTCTCTCTCTCTCTCTCTCTCTCTTCCATTCTTCTGCTCAGCATTTTGGGCAGTTGTCGTTAGCCAAATAAAAAGAAAGAAGAAATTTGCACAACATTTTACGCTCAATAAATTTAACAACAAAAATTTGCCGGTCAACGCCAAAAAATGCACTCATGTGTTAGTAATGGGCGAGTACACGAATACAAATACAAAGACTCACACACATACACACATACACATATAGAAATACGCACATAACACTTGCCATAATAGTTAGCAAATCAGTTGCCACAGCTTTCTGCAATTTCAAAGGCAAATTTGCTACAAATGATGATATAACGCGAACAACCAAATGTTGCAAAGTTGCAGCATTGCTTGCGTGAGTTGAAACTAAACATTTAACATAATTTTGGGAAACCAACAAATTTCAATAACAAATTGTTACAGTTTTCAATTGCAATGGCCAAAAAGAAAACCCTTCAGACTGACACTAATTTTTGGAAAATATAAATCGAAATTTCGGCAAACAATTTCTAAGCAGCAGCCACAGCATTTTGTAGCCAATTCATTGGGTTACAGTTTGCAGCAGAGAAACAAATACACAAATGAACATATATAGATCATTTGTTAGGGTCAGTTAGGGGTTTCGGGTTTCGGGTTTGGGATTGGGGTTTGCGTTTGGAGTTTGGGGTTTGTGGATTGCCGTTGGCTGGTCGTTTGCCAAAGCACATTTTGTATTTAATGAAGCCTATTTTTTGTTCATGCCTGTGTGTGTGTGTGAGTGTGTGTGAGTGCTAGGGCTACCAACAAATAAGTACCGCAATTATTACAAGCCATTTGTTAGTAATAATCATAGGAGCTTGTCGAGGCTGCTTATTTCTCTGATATATTGCACTACCACCGAGTAAATCACCAAAGTGTTATATAGCAAATAAATAGTGTCTTCAACTAATTACTATACTGTGATTAAGATGTTAAATGTTTGAATGGCTATCATAAGCAGATCCTCTCTTCAATCTATTCACACTTATAAAGTGTTATATAGCAAATAAATAGTGTCTTCAACTAATTACTATACCGTGATTAAGATGTTATGTGTATGAATGGCACCATAAACAGATCCCCCTTCAATCTATTCACTCTTCTAGCCTCTGAAACGTTTAAAGTTCCTTTTCAAATCAGTTAAAGAGCTGCAATACAATTTGAAAATGGAAAAGTACTCGTAGATAGGTGGAGCTTGTAAGTGGCATCGACTGCCGATAAGAACGAAACGTTTACGTTGCACTTTGATGGGAAGCTTTAAAGCATTGCGTTAGTATGCCAACATTTTGCGCAGTAATATTGATTAAGCCATTTCAATGTAGCCATGCCATACACACACACATACACACACGCCGTTTCGCTTACATGCACATACACACACACACACTTACACATACACGCATGTGAATCGTATCGTTTTCATTACACGTAGCATACTTTTATGCGTTTTGAGCTTTGGCGCAACATTGTAACTCTCCGTGATATTTTCTGATTGCGTATAATGCAGAAAGCTGACCACACTACACTGAGCACAAAAAGTGTAGCGCCAACGCGCCCAAGTAGTTTCAGAGAGGCAATAATAATTGCGGAGAATAATTTGCATAGTTTTTGCATTTGCTTTACCAATATTCATATGCTAATTGAGCTGTCACAATACAATTAATCAATATTGTGACTGGTAATTTTTAACCATGTACAACTTGCAATCCGTTGCGCTATTCTGTTGGCAATTCCTCTGACCCCGAACTCTGATCCCATACAAACCCCTTCCCCCTCGCCAACGTTAGCCGTATTGCCTGACTCAGCGCATTTGTTTGGTTGTGCCCGTTAATTGAAAATTGTGCACTCAAATTTGTTGTTTGCAGCTGCATATGCAATCGTCATTACAATTCGAACTGGTCAACTGCAAAATGGCGGCGATTCAATCGATTTGATACATAATCACACTTGATCAGGTAAGCGAAACGCTTGTGGCTGGACCAGTTAGTTCAAATAGGTTAGCGAATGTGTTTTCAAATGATCAATTTGAATTCAATAACAATTTTAAGCTAGAAATTGTAAATAGAATAAGCGAGTGAGGAGTGGAGGTGTCAAACCGAACTAGAAGGTTTAAAGCATGAACTGTATATTCATAGAAACCTTTAACTTTGAACAAATGGGCTTAGCTTCCTATACCACTTATAAATTAGCCTCAATTATAGAAATGAACTCAATCTCTCGAGCATTTCATTATCTATGAGTAGTTGTTGGCATTTAGCAGCCGTTATTAACTATATATATTTATATATATGTAACTACAGTTAAGTATATGCAAATAACTATCAAAAAGTCCCACAGCTTGCAATCCTACAGTTTGGAGTCCATTTGATTTCGAGGCATCGTCAGACTTTGAAATTTGCTAAAGGCAAACAACAAATTAGAAACTGTTCAATGTCTTAACAAATCAGCAATTGTAGTTTGTAAAAATTTAATTACTAGAGTAAACTTGCGGCTGACATTGTTGCTATGCAACCTTTTAGCTGAACTTGCATCCATTAGTCGCCACTTAGCTTATATTCTGTTAGTTTAGCTTGTATTCTGCTTGATTGATTAGAGTGTACTTTGAGCTGATGAAATTAGCAACTGCATGTCAATTATTAGTAGTTTTGTTTAACTGAAGATTGTGCAGCTTATGCAATAATTTGCCATGCCTCTGGCTGACTTTGAACGTGGAACTCGAGAGAAACATCTCGACGTGCTCGAGGAATGTGCATCCTCAAGAGTGTACGTGTGTGTGTGTGTGGGATGGCTAGACAAATAGTCAAACAATGCTAAGGTTACACGGGGGAAAAACACTGACAATTTTATTGCACTTAGTCACATTTTCAATATCGAGAACCGGTTACTCAAATCCAGCTGTTAATCAAGCTGCTTATATCCGAACTGTCATAAGTCGAGACACACCAGAGGTCGAGTGTTTGCTATCTTAAAGGCACTCGAATGACTCGATATTTGTTGCTTCAACTTGACAGTGAATACTGTTAGTATACATATATAAATATACATATCTCTCTCTCTCCCTCTCTCTCTCTCTCTCCCTCCCTCTCTCTCTCCCTCTCTCTTCTTCGTGTTTACTCGACAACTCTGTGGAAACAATTGCAAGCCCTCGTATGCAAATGAGTGCAGCTTGTTTATTGCAAAATGAGCTGTAATTTATACGTGTATTATAAATTAAATGTAATTCCAATAAATATTTCTATTCGAAGTGCACCTCTCTCTGTGGAACAATTACAAAATTCAGTGCTATATTCTGCTTTGAGCAGATTATTCAATTCAATCTCTAAAAACGACTGCGCAATGCATGGAAAATTGGCTGAGGTCAGTTTGACTAACATAAAATGTAACTTTAACCCATAACTTTAACCTTGCCACACCCAGTCACACAACTAATAAACAAGCGCCCAAAGAAAATGGAATAACACATAGTAAAATACACAGAAGTGATCAGAACAATGACTTTTCGTAGTCACTGTGAAAGTTCACGTGGAGGTAGAGCTTGACAAGACTGCGGTTCTTATAACGACACTCAATTATTGGTAGTTAAAAGCACTAAGAGAAATAACCAGTTCCATTAACAATCCCTCTTTCAATGGCAATTGTAATAGTGACTTAATCGTTTGTTACAATTGAACTGCAATTTGATAATAATTGATGCTTGTCTTATGGACTTTCCCCTGTATAAAACAAATATTACTTGTTTCAATTATGAACTTCGTATTGTTAGAATACAGAAGCTAACACTTGCTTTCTCTCTCTGCCTCTCTCTTTCTGTTTCTCAGATGAATGATCTGTTAGTTTAAAGTCCGATTTTAAACTGTGATTCAGATACAGCCTAACTATAGCTAGCATGATATCTAAATGTATTCCGTGATTTCCGTGAGCATCTCCAATGGCCAGCATGCTGTAGTTTTTCTCACACCGAGACAAGCCCCATTTAAATATTTATGTCTTTGCATATTTTACAGAGACATTTGCACTTGACAATAACAACAACATGTACAAGAGTCACTGCAGCAGGGCATCCAAGCATCCAGCATCCAAGCATCCGAGCAGGAGCATGACAAGGATTAGCGGCAACAGAGGCAGACGTTGATGATGATGACGTTGACAATCACTGCAACAGCCGTTGTACAGAGAGGGGAGGAGCAACTGCCTCGAGACGACGGCACCGCCATCAGCAGTACGAGGACATAAAGTGCATTGTGTCTGGTCGGGTGGAGCAGGCTTCAGGTTACCCTTTGGGATTGGACTTGAGATTGGAACTGGAGTTGGGGTAGACAACGACTGACATGCACATGGCAGCACAACAAACGCAAGACACAGTCATAGAGAGAGAGAGAGATATAGAGATCTCAGTGAGAGTGTTGCTGCTATTTGTATGACAAACGCAAGACACTGGCATATGTTACTCAAAGACCGAAATTGAGAGGGAGTGGAGAAGTCGGAGAAGCCAATGCATAGGCCTGGGAATAGTAATGTCAGCAAGGCATTCAGACACACACCGACAGTCACTTAGAGAAGCCAACACAACACACAACAGGGAAACAAGCAAAGCAATCGAAATTCACACATTGAACTTTTGTTCTTCGTCTGAAATCTATCAAGTATACGCCGTGTTTATGGCAAGTGTGGCAAAACCTTCGCTTCCCCCACACCGTGAAATCAAGCCAAACCAAAGTCTTCAAGTAAAAGTCGTGGCGAATGTCTTCGACTTCTTCTACTTCTGCACAAACTCAAGAGTGTTTAGCATTTATTTGCATATGAGCATGAAGGATGCGTCTATCTGTGTGAGTGTGTGAGTGTGTGAAAGGAAGCACGGCTATTTGGTTGTTTGCGCTTTTGTGTGGGTGCGCAAATATTTAAAGGCTTTTATTGCTTTTTTAGCATGGCTTTGTGCCCGTCATTGTTGTTCAAAGAAAGCGAGACATAATATTATGGCAGAAATAAAGAGAAATGATAGAAAATGCCGGGATTAGAAAAGTATAAACAAATTTGATCTCCTTAGCAATTATTTGCTTTCATAATTATTCAATTAAAAAGTTTATTTATTGTTAAGATTATTCCCCGCCCTGTCACTCTGTGGACGTTGCATTTTCAAGAATTTAAAAGGTCGAATAATGACTTCTAAGAAAGACACAGTCAGATGATAATAAAAACATGTTTAAACGGAATCTTTTCAATGAAGTTGAATAGCAAATGAATGAAAATATCGTTGAATGCCAATTTAAAAGTCAAAAGCCATATTTGTGGACCAATAAAATAGAATAAAATATAAATTTATTTTCCGTTCTTCATAAATGCGAGCATAAAAGTATTTTATGGATATTCGACTGAGAGTCGAGCGACTGTGACTGCAGCTGGGAATAACAAACGATTTTTGTGCCATGAACAATAATATTTGTTTACTGATTGTCTGCTGCAATTGACTGTCCCCTGCACTTGCACACACACACACAGATATAGACACAGACACAGATACAGGCAGATGCCGTTGCAGATACCGTTGTGAGCAGCCAGCCAACCAAATGAAAAAAAACTAAAGGTAATTTTCCTATATACTATATTTTATGCACTATCATAATTCATTTCTCATGGCCTGCAACAATTCGACATGCATTTAATTTATTTACGAATTTATTTCTTTATTTGTTTATAAACAATAAAATGTTGTAATTAACACTGCGCACCATGACAAACAATACAATAATTCCCAGTTGTTGTTTAATTGCATGCTCACGCAAACACACACACACACACACACACACACACACATTCAGACGAATTTCCCAAACTGTTGTGCACAGTTGAGCTAGTCCAACAACATTTTCAAGGTTTTCCACGTGCTGCGCTTTTCAAAACTTTTCAACTAAATTTGATATAACAAAAAAAGAATCATAAAAATAATAAAAATATAAAATAATTAAACATTTGCTAGCATTGCATATTCAACGGTTTTTTCAGTTGGGTTGATTGCAATGAGGCGACCACAATAAGTGCTTTGGTTACGCTTGGCCGTCTCAGATTACGGACTTCGGCTCTTTTGGCCAAGTTTTCCATCTACCTCCAGTCACGATGGCTCAGCGCTTAGTCAAGCTTTGTTTATGCTGGGCCTGGTGAGTAATCGTAAACTGATTTGTCTGGGTAAAACCCTCAAAACTGAACTCAAACTGGGACGGGCGAATGGCCATAAGCCGCTTTCAACTGCTTGACTTAGCCAGCATTGAAATATTCAGTACATATAGCATAAGCCTGTTCCTTTCTACAAGTAATAGATCCCCTTCAGTCTCAACAATTTGCTGCTGCCTTCAATGAAATCACAGCGTAGACTTTGTATGCTATTGGCCATCCCCCTGCCATCCCCCCAAGTTCCCATAAATTTATAAAAACAAAAAAAAAACAATTCAGTCAACCTTTAAAAGCGATATGCAAATAAGTGTGCCGACAAAAAAGCGTTGCAACCTTAAATGAAAATCGGCTACATATGCCTGTTTATATGCAAATATCAATTTTACATACGTATACGTATGTAGCCAAACATTTGGCAATTACTCGACAATGTTGTTGTTCCCCACGTTGTGGCTCGGGGCGGCCAGCATCAGTTGTTTGTCTATTTGCAGATACAAATTCGATGAGAAAAGAAGAATGACGCCACCAGAGTTCGCTTCATGCTTTTTTTCTCTCCCTCTCTCTCTCTCTCTCTTTTGTAAATTTTCAATTTAAATTGTGATTAAATTTTGCACGCACCAATGCAAAAGTCGCGCCTGTATAAATTCTCTGCATATATTTATTGATATCGAACATCAAGTGCAGATTTCTGTATTTCCATTCACTGTGTGTGTCTGTGTGTGTGTGTGTGTGTGTGCTTGTGTGGGTGTGTTCGTGTGTTAGATCCTGCCTAGAACCTGCCTCGGCCGCTATTTGTTATGCAAATTTATTTTCGATTACTTGTTACCAAAGATTTGCTTCGGATTATGCAAATGTGTCAAACCTAAGATGTACGCAAGACACACTCTGCTAAGGGGGCTGCAGGTGGGGTTAGACAGGAGCAGGGCGGGGCCTTATCTCTGCCTTACAAGTGGCTTATTACTGTTAGTGGTTGTTGTTGTCAAATAAATGCAAAAACTTTGCATATTTTCATGAAGTTGTTGCCAAAACACTTTCCTATTTTTGGGCATAAAAAAATATGACTCGGAAAATCTATTTTCACATTCGCTGATTGTTTATCGCTTAGGCTATTGATTCCATCATTTATTTTGCCATTTCACGCACACGCGCACACACACACACACATATGTATACTCGTATTATTATTTGCATAATTTGTTGCTTTTCTTCATCATTGAAAGTAATTTAAGTTGATTGTTGTTAATATTTATTGTGAACCACATCGATTGTAATTATAGTATAAGTATTCTTCCTAGAGTCTCACAACTAATTTGTTGTTGTTGAAATAGTTGATCAAAAACGGAAATTAATTATTATTTAAGCAATTTGTGGTTAACTTTCTCTTTACAACTGATTAAAGTATACTCGGACGCTTCCTTTGCATAATCCTATTTCTATATCACATATCAGATATCAGAGAATCCCTTTTATTATAATTTACTCCCAGCCTAAAAACCTCTTATTAAAGCATTAATGCATTTTTTAATTAAATCAAAAAAATAAATTCAATTTATCATCGAATTATTTCATAAAGTGGAATTCGGCTTCGTCCCTTTTTTTCCTTTTTCCTTTTTGCTCTTTGTATTTTATATTGGTTAACTTTTTATTGGTGGTTACCTTTCGCGCTGTCATTTTGATAAATAGATATAAATGTGTGGTATTTTTAATTGAATAATTACAAATATATACGTGAGCATATATATGCATTTAATTTGTTGAATTTTTTTTAACATTGCTTGTAAATCAATTGCAATTACAACAGCATACATTTGACTACAAATACTACTACAAACTGCTAAAATGGTGAATCGCCCTCACAAAACTCAATAAAAATCGTTCACCGGCAAATGTGTTGACAGCCTGTGAACATTTTTATCAATACAAATAAAAGAATTACAAAATATTCACAGACTCAATGTGTAGCGAATAAAACAAATGATCCTTAGTACCGAAGCTATAATACACTCTCAAATCATTGATAGTGGTAAAACTGAAAAGACTCGCTTTACATTTTGCTTTATCACTAATATAAAAACTCTTTATTTTTAATACTTATCATAGATATTAATAATATGAAGAGATTTTGCTAAATTCCACTCGCAAGTGGGTCAAATGGATCTATTATGTGTCATTTCTGCATAATCATTTGAATTTTATTATTTAAATATTCATTGTTAATCATTTCGAAAGGCAATGCAAAATACCATAGCAATTTTAAACATTCTTATTTTCTGTCTACTTTGCTTGTGCTTCAATCTCAGCAACAATACTCCTATATTTGTGCTCAAGAACTCCAAAGATGTGAAAAGCGAATTGCTTAAAATATCAGAGTATCTTTCATGAGACTAGGAACAACTAAATGCTTGTTGCTGATTGACAGAACGAAAACAAATGAAATACAAATAATAGTAATCCTATAAATGTATATGAAATGTAACAATAAAAATGTTCTTGCTATCCAATTTGTGCTTGAAACAAAACAAATTTGCTCAATTTATAAAAGTTCGCAATTAGAAATTGCTTGGAAACTTTAAGCAACTATTGAATCTAGTTCAGATTTCTCTCTTGCTTCTCGAAATTATTTAATTCAATGAATCGAATGCAACAGAAAGAAATATTTACAAACAGAACTCCACGTACTCTCATTTCTTAATCAGCAAAGCCATTGTAAAGGTCGTCACATAAGCTCTATCAAATTGAGTATACCCTTTGGCAGGATATAATAAATAAATTTCATTCATGTGCGCTGGCCACGTTGTCGTTTCCCTTTAATTGCACTTCAAAAACCGAAACAAGTGCAAAAATGTTAAATGAATTTCATTGCCAGTGGCACTTTCGAGTAACGAGGGCATTCAAACATGAAGCAAACTCGCATTTAAATTCGGCCAGACTAATTAGAATTTTTGTATTTACAGCAACCAGCTGCCAATTCTATTTTATTTCAATATCGACTAAAAAACAAATAAACGCAAAAGTTTCTATTATTACGATTTAGTTGTTTTAACGAGCTTCTTCATTCGCCAACGCATTTTAATCTATTTTAAAAATATTTGCATTTACGAATACTCAGATTTCTCCGAAAAACAAGAGAAATTATTGTTCTCGAAACTGTTTAAATTGGAAATATATTTTCATTATAATTCTTTTACAGTTGTCTTATTTATTTTAACAGGCGGCCGTAAAATTGGAAGTATAAATGTATTTCTTTAATTTATTTATTTATTTTAATTTTTTTGTGAATTAAATATGTAAATAATGAAATTACGTAGTATCGATACACTGGCAGCGTACAATCAACATAATCTCGTATCACAATGACTTTGCACAAATGCAAAGTGCTGTACGCAGTCATTCGACAATGATTGCTTCAGTTTGTTATGAGGTCCTCAATGACAAAGGTTCATTTGTTGGCAAAAAAAAAAAGAAAACGAAATTAAAATCGAAATTCATAGTCAACAATGGGAGAATGTTTTTTGCTTATTTAATTCGTTTTTATCGGCCAATATAATGGTTAATGTTTTATTAAGTGACTCGACTCGGTGGAAGTTATAAAGATTTTTTCTGCAATTCATGTGAAATAATTAAATGATGCGAACCAAGACGCCAACTCTTGACCAGGTCCAATGCCAAAAGGACCACAAGCTCGAATATCAAGCACTCACACACACACACACACACACACACACACACACACACATACACTCGAATGCATAAATGCTGCATAAGCGATGAGTAATTTATTAATTCAATTAGTCTGAGGTAATGCGACTATAAAGGTTCTCAAGTATGCGTCCTTTTCTTGTTTCAATTTAATTTTGCCAAATGCCGTAAACAAAAGGGCAAACGAGGGCCAGGTTGAGCTTGCGGTTTTAATTGCGCCAAGTAATGCGGTTACCGCAATTGTTTCAGTTGCTATTTGTTGTTGTTGTTGTTGTTGTTGTTGTTTTGGTTTCTATTGTCATTGTTGTTGTAGTTGCTATGGCAGTAGTTGCTCGCATTGTTGCGGTTTTTGTGTGTAAACTAAAAGGTTAAGTGCCGTGCTTGAAGCAACAAATTAAATCGTTATAAATGACTCGAAGGCAAACGAAGACCCCGATATGTGAACATGACCAGATCACGCTGAGTTGAAGGACTGACAACGACCTTACAGACATTTAATACAGTCTTTAATAAGCTGCAGTCTGAATACCCTCTTCCTGTAACTAAACGAATAGCCGAGCATCGCTTTAGCAATTTACAGATTTACAGATAATTGACAACGACCTTTCAGAAAGTTCAGACATACTATTTATCAACCTATAGACTTACCCTTCCTGTATATTCACATATGGAAAGCTTGTTTGTGCGATTCGCCTCTCCATATTAATGAGGAACTCATGATCTCAAATTGCATTAGAGAAAACCTAATAGCAGCTTCAGATGCCCATTTGACAATACCTTGACGAAGTCACAATACCCTTCGCTGAGATACAATCAAGATACCCACACAGACCTATAACAATAGCTGACTTATGCATCATCACAACGGCGGCAACAACAAGAAGCCATTACATTATAACGAGCTTAAGGCGTATAAGCTCAACGAAATATATACCCCGCATGAATTCTAAACTAAAGCAAAATGAGCATGCTGAAAGTGTAAACCCGTTTCATATAAAAATCGAACTATAAAATTGATACTGTTTGCTTATATTAAATTTGACTGGGTTGACGAGCAAAGAGTTAAAGGTTTTAACGAATCGTAAGCTTAAAAGGTATTTCAGTTAACAAATTGCAGAGCTCCAGCGATTAAGGATATTAAGTTCTGATAGTTGCCGAGTTGAGCAGACCTGAGCTGAGCTCAAAATATAAAGATGAGCTTTATTAAAGCAATTCGAAACCTCTCGTTTTACAGGGTATTAAAGCGACAGCAACAGACGGAAAGACAAACAACTTAAGAAGCAGCAACCTCAATGTTGTTGGATGTCTTCGACTTCGACTTCGACATCCATTTCGACTTAAACTTCAGCTTCAGCTTCAGCTTCAGCTGTGTTTGCATTTTAAAGTCGTTGCTGTTGTTGACCTTGGGCTGCATAAATCGAATTGGAGCAGGTCGTTGACGAAGCTGTTGTTGCCGGTTTTATGAAGATAGTTTTTGTTATTGTTGTTGCTGTTGTGGTTGGTGCTACTAAAGAGAATGTTGCTGTAATGCATTGCTGTTTGCATTATCAGTTTGCGGTTGATATCATCCTTGAGTTTGAGCTGCAATTTCGCAAGGCTTGGGCCCTTTTACAATATTAGTGAGGCTTGCGGTTTCTTACCTGAGTCTGCAGTTCTTAAAGTTGCAGCTGTTCGTTGTTGTTGATGTTGTGAAAAATGTTGCACACTTCCACACACAAAATGTAAACAAAATATGTGTGTTCACAATTTTGTGCGGAGTTTTTGTTGCTGCTGGCGAATAACTTTTGGCGTGTTTTGTGTTTTGCGTTTGCAAACTCAACAAACCAAAAGAACACGTTTGCTTTTAGTTAACCTGTTTTGGCAATGCCCAAAGATTGCGATTGAGCAAAGATTGAGACACACGCACACACACACACAAACACACACTCATATGTGCACATACAATGAGGTAGAGATACACTAATACACATGCAGAAACTAGACAAACTTTGCGCATGCGAAATGTGAGCGCTATTTTGTTGTTGTTGTCGCTTTTGCTGTTGTTGTTCCAGTTGCTGTTGCTGAGACTGGAGCTGTAGCTATTTGGTTTGTATCTTTTACTCGCGCAATTAGCCAACAACTAAAGCAAAGATGTGGCTCAACAGCAATTACACACAGATTTAAGCATATGTAGCTACACTCACAATTATATTACTTAACCTGACTCATTCACCAGTCACCGATTGACCACGTTCTAATTACGTACTTTCAATACGATCGAATTGGCACCTGTTGTCATTTATCGTTGACGATCGTCGATTTAATTTGATTTGATTGCATATGATTTTAGCCGCCTGCTCAGCAAGTTCTCTGTCTATTTGATGGTTTCAACCCGTTTCTCGAAACGTTTCCGCGTGTTGTTACCAGAGCCAGCGACGAATATCAACTAAAACTAAATATGCTGACGGCGCTGACAGATCGCCAGTTAGGCTAGAGCAGCAGCGCAGTCGCAGTCGCAGTCGCAGCAGTCCAAGTCGCAGTTACGGCCGCAACGGCAGTAAACGTTAAAGCCGACGTCAACGTCAATATTGTTTTGTTAAAGTTGTCTAAACGATTGGATTGCTAGCGGTCTACCTTCTGCGGTGGCTAAGCAGGTGTGACGCAGACTGTGAATAGTTGTATTCTCTAGGTTTGTGTATCGGCTGAACAGCTGATCAGAGCGACAGAGCGAGCGAGTTGTGCAGCTTTTACAAAAGATCAGTTTTGTAGCGTTCAGCTTTTAAGCGAGTGCTTAAATCAAACTTACACAAAGGTTGTTGACTTTGCTAAGTGATTGTTGACACGACTAATGAATGATGAAGTGAATTCCCAAGAAAGGTTAAAATATCGAAGAGTTGCCTTATGTTTCGCCTATTATGTAATAAGATACAAAGATAATACTGTGTTCTTTTCACTTCCTCGAATCATTGGCAAGAATAACATTGCATAACCAGGAGAGTGCGAATGTCTCTAGACCACTTTAGCTACCTGCAGAGTGCGGAGTGCGGAGTACGGAGTGCAAAGTGCTGGGAATCCAGTTTTCCATTTATATTGCAGCTTTGGTCAGCTTTGTTTGGGTATTGGACAGGACTGGATACCCCATTTCTCATGCCCAACTGCAACCCACTGAATGTCTCTTTGTCATTGTCAAGAGTTGGCAGTCTTTTCAGGTATGCCGTAATGGCAAGCTGCGCTATCTTGGCACCTACTTGGACCATGCCTTGGTTGCTTGGTCACATTGCATGGCAAATGAAACGTCGCGGCGTTGCACAGTCACAGTCACAGTCCCAGCCTCAGTCTCAGTCCCAGTACCAGTACCAGTCACAGTCGCAATCATCTGACATGTGCACGTCTTTCGGATTCGGAGAAATGCTAAAATGAATTGCCGCTTTTGTAAAGATTTCTTGCAGATGCTTCTTTGGATGTCTGCTTGCTGCTCATGCTGCATGCACCTCGACATCGCTTGTGTAACAAGTTCCAACGTGCATGTTTTCAACAATGTTGCCATTTCTGTTTCCGTTTCCGTATCCGTTTTCTGACATCGCTTGGACGCGTTGAATAGCTTGAACCGCCTTCCTGGGAAGATGCCATGCAAAGCATTAAGCCTGCAACAACCAATCCTTCTTTGTTGCCACTTGCCACTTGGCAATGGCAATGTTGTAGATAAATTTACACACACACCAACACACACCGACACACACCTGCACATACACCTGCACATACACCTTACAATTTGAGCTGCTTAAGTGTCTACAAAATATTTGTGCATCGTTTTAACGTAGATAAGTGGTAGAAGGTAACAACATTTCGCTTCCCCCTCCGGAAAGACGTATGCCACAGCTGGCTGGCATAGCACTTCAAGTTGCTCGAGTAGCTCGAGTTGCTCGAATTGCTTTAGATTTCGCTAATGAAGTGCAGAGATGGTACTAGAGCATGCAGGCCGAGTGCTTTTGAGTAAATGATATGACAACAGACCTGCAGGATTATGCCATCCATAACAAGTGAGGCATTCGATTTATTCGCTTTAAGAGCCAGCCGAAGACAATGGCGTTGGCAATGGCATTTATCTTGTGTTCATTTTATTTGCGGTTCGCTTTTGAGTGCAATTCTCAAAAATAAATTTCACCCAACGGTGCAATTTTCGTACTAACAAATTTATGTGTTCAACAATTGATTTTTCAGTTCAATTTCGGTTGCTTGCAGCAGTGCTCTACGTGTCGGCCGTTGCATGCCACCACCAACTATAACCACAAGCAGCAAAAGGTGCAAAAAATAATACCCTCAAAAATGAAGGGACCCCGGATCGCTTGCAGGGCTGGGCAAGGCAAGGCAAGGCAAGGCAAGGTAAGGTAAGGCAAGGTAAAGCATCGCGGTCCGAACTGTGCGGCACTTCATAAAATATGAAATTAGATTTGCAAGTGCAGCAGCAGCAACAACCAGGACAACGGAAACTGTAAAGGATGTGGATGAGAATGAGGATGCGGATGGCGATGAGAATAAGGATGGGGATGAGGATGAGGATGAGGATGTGCATACATATAGAGCCTGTTGCGGATGAACATAAAAACCCGGCAACCTCGCTTAATGTGCAAGTGCTGGGGCGAATGGGACGAATGGTGCTGGCAAATGGAGTCAAATGGTCAGGCCAGAGTCAGAGGCAAGCGACCGTCGACCGTCGACCGACGCTGACTCAAATGACTTGACATTCGATCAAAAGTTCGACGGAAACAGCGAGAAATGCAAAAGCAAAAAGCAGCTTTAACGCTCTCAGTGCGCCAGGCTGTTAAATGAATTCCCTACAAGCAGAAATACATATTTAAATAAATATTTTGTTTATATTTGAATAACATTAAAGTTGCCACAAATATGTAAATTTGTTAATAAATTGTAATTTTTATTTTGCTGTCATTTATATAAACGAATCTCTGCTCTACCCAAGCGACAGCTTCATAGTTCCTTTAGCTTACATTCATAAACAGCATTAATCATACTTTCAGCATATGCTGCATATTCAATCCACTTTTTATGGCCAAAAGCAAAGTAGTTGCTGCTGTCGTCAATGCCGTACACCCTCAATGATTTGCAGGGGAAGAAGCTACAATTGAAAACAGGATGAGAAATCGGGTTGGCAGCAGGACCACGACACGCAAATACAAAGCGCAATGCGCGGCTAATACCGCTTAATAGTTTTTACATTTTTTGCTCCGGTCTTTGGTCTTTGTCACCAGCTACAGCTACAGCTACAGCTACAGCCATGGCCAGAACCCAGAACCCAGACCGTGGCCAGAGCGAGAGCCAGAGACATGCTGACTTAACTGATTCGATGACTCGTTCCGTTTCTCGCTTTAAAACCGAGCGCAATGTTCAATAGCTGGAAAATGTAAATCCTATTGAGTTGCTCGTTCCATTTTCTTTTTCTCTTTCTATTATTTTGATTTTTTGCTCGATTTGGAGTGCCCCTAATGCAACAAAGGGCGTTGCCTTTGCTATCGCTGTGGCTGTGGCTCTGACTGGGTTCACCGCGCTTTGGGTTCGCTCGCTTTGGCTTCAATGGCGGCCAAATGTCTTCATCGGGTTTGATTTTCAATTTGATTGCATTTAAGCAATGTCCTGGCATAAGCTGTGTGTACCAGTCAACAGCCGTTTGTCGATTAAGACTTTATTGTTGTCGGTATGGCCCCATCGATATTTAGTTGAGTCGCGTCGACTTATATTGACAATTTATGACATGATTTATGATTGCAGCTTCTGTGCGGCAACATCAACTGGCAAGTGAGTGCCACAAACGCAATTTGCACGCTTATCACAATATATGAATAATAACTGGGAAGGGTATGCACGAGTGTTTTGGGGTAATTCAGGCGAATTGACAGAGAACAACGCTGCAAGTTTGGTTTACGATAAAACAATTCTCAATTAACTAAGTATAATTTGAAGCAATTGATTTTGCCATTTCATAAATATTTTATTAGTCCAGCTCGAGTTGAAGAGCATCGTTGTGTCGAGTGGATTGTTTCACATTGTTATTGGTTGGGCAGCAGCCGCAAAGCTGACACCTCAGACAGCTACCTGCTCAGGCCCCACAAAGAACACAGCAACAACAACAACAGTGACAAGAACAACAACAACAACAACAACAACAACAACAACAAGGATAAGGACAAGGACAATGACAACTTTGTCTGACAACAATCAATCAATATTTATGTCCTCAAGCGTTTAGCAGCTAGCTGTCACACTTGCCCCCGTCCTCCCCTCTCTCTCTCACTCCCTCTCTCTCACTCCTCTTATACACACTCCCCCGCCCAGTGTTTCTATAGATACAAGTCTAGTTGTATCTTGTTCTTACACAAGGCACAGCTGCGCTTGCTCTGCCGTGCGTTGTGACAGCACTCTAATGATAATGACAAGCGCAATAATACTCACAGCAAGCAGCCTTAAAGAGGTGTGGCAAGAGGAGGGCGGAGGGGCAATAGCAGGTGGAGAAGAAAGAGGAGGAGGCGGAGGCGGAGGCGGAGGAGGAGGTACTAACCCGTGGCAATAGAACTTTAGCCATTTACACTACACAGATTTATGTTTATCCGCTCGAGTGCTCACACTTCAGCTCTAGCTCCAGCGCTGCTGTTGATTGATGTCCTGGCCAAGTTAATTACGTGACTCGAAAAGTGGCCAACTATAGGAAGGACTTAAAAACTTTGCAGCTTCTTAAGAGCCACAATTAATTGATTTTTGTATTTTGTTTTTATTTTTTTTTTTGTAGAACACCAAACAAAGGCGAACTTGAGGGAGACAGAGGCAGGCGGCGAGAATGAAGGGAATAATAATAATGCGAGGTGCTGCCAGCAATAATGATTATTATAATGTTATCATTGCTGTTATTGTAGCTGGTGTTGTCAGAGCAGGCGTTGGCAGAGATTACGCATTAAATAAATCATCAGAGCCGCTTTGCGAGATGTGCTCGGCAAACACTTCACTTCACTTTGCTTGAAGTCCTCAGTTGAGATTTATTGTGAATAAGCATGATTATCATAGCATCACGTATACGCCATGGAAGCCTCAGAAGGCGAGGCCAGTAGCGCTCACAATAGGCAGCCTAATCAGCCCGAGAAATAAGTTTGCTCTGTGCTGCTCAAATAAACAGCGTTTCTATATGCGAGCCACGCGGCGTATACGCGATATGAAGCTCTTAGCCACTTTGGCAGCCGACGCGCCGGTGAATGACTCCACTCAACTGAAATGAGCTGAACTGAACGTGAATTCAATTCAACTGCCATCCAATTAGCCTGCAACCTGCAACCGAGTTAAGCTTAGCTCAGCCCGCTTTCACTTTAGATTCCAAATATATTTTTGCGAAAGTAATTTTATTTGAGCGGAGACATTTTGACTGGCTGTCAAATGCTGGCGCAATCCTTAGAATTGCTTCACTTTGCAATTTGTAAATTTAAATGCTTAATTAAACAAACTGGCTCAATTAAAACATCACGCGTCGTGTTGCTGCCACAAACACACAAGGAGAAGCAAGAAGCACAAGAATTAAATAAAATAACATGGAATTACTTAATTTGGAAGAGTCGCTGTCATTAGACGATTTGTTGGAGTTGCTTGCCATGGCGAATCTCAAAGTTAAAACGTTTTAACCTTTTAAGCGCAACTCTAATGCGACCAAAGCTGCTGACTCCCTGTGGCAAGAGGATGGGGCTGGGAACAGCAGCTGAAGTGGAGCTGAAGCTGAAGCAGAAGCATCCCATTCTCAGGGCATTCATAAAGCGTGTGGTGCCAAGGACACGCTGCTGCTACTGAGTCCTAAATCTGATGCTGATGTGTTTGCAACACATTGAGGTTACGCGATGCGAAAGAAGCCATACAGACAGGCAAACAGACAAGCAGTCAGACAGCTAGACAGACGGACAGACTGAGAGACATAGAGACAGTTAGACAGATAGACAATTGAAAATGTACACGCCAAGATATGAGCTCTTGTATGTGAGTGCGACTCATGAAAGTTTCTGGCTACTGCGCTCCCTCTCCGCACAGATATGTATGTGTGTGTGTGTGTGTGTGTGTGTATGCGTGTGTGTGTGTCTCAGATATGGCATAGTTATGCGACGTAGATACGCCAGATTCCATTTCGCAGTTACGCGGGTCACTCCACAGTCGTGGTTGCAGAGCAATGCTTTCTGGCTGGCCATTCATTGCAATACTTGAAGCAAATGAAAATGAAAAAGAGTGAGAAAAACCACAGACAAAACGATGCAAGTTCCCAACACAATGGCAATGGCTAACAAGAGTTGAAAGAGATGCTTGAACAAATGGAATGTGATTATAGCTCCAACTTGGCAGTACTTATCTACTAACTTTAAGCTCAGTTCTAAATAAAATACAGATTGAAATTGTAAATATTCTATTTACTATCGCAGCGGAAAATTGAATAAGGTATATGATTTCAAGAATTTTGTAAATTTAAACTGCTTTAAGTCCACATCTCAGACTTGACAGGCATTTATGAGCGACATTTTAATGATGCACACAAAAATATGAAAGTTAATTAACTTGAAGTGCACAGAAATGTAGACGCTATCAATTTGGAGCTGTAAAACTTGGTGATTCGTTTTTATTAGCATTTTTCAAGGGACTCATCACAGTTAATAACCACAAGAGAGAGACAGAGAGACAGAGAGAGAGAGAGAGAGAGAGAGATAGAGAGAGAGAGGGCCAGCAAATATGCTATTAAAGTTGTGTTTACAGTAGATGTGAGACTTAGCCGAATCGCTGTCAAATTACGCACATTATAAGCCTCATTTTCGTGGCATCATCCAGGCAAATGGCATTGCCACGCCCCAAATTGCTCGTTAGCCTGGCCCACGGCCACGAGCGTACTCTTGACCCACTGACTGACCTCAATGGACTTTGCAGTGGCAAAGAAGCGCAGAGCATCACATAATGACTGCGCCACTCCACTCCACACTCCACACTCCACACTCTCTCCACACTCCTCTCCACACTCCTCTCCACACTCCACTTCACACCACTCAAACTTGACCCACTGCTGCTGCAGTGAGTCTGTCTAGGGTCTAGAGTTTACCTGTTGCGAGTGTGTAACTACGTTTTCCATACTCGGTTGCCTTTGAGGCGTGTCGCATTAGAGTGCGCGGGGAGGGGCGGTGTGGGGGAGGCGCTGTGCAAATGTTTTTCTTTAGCTCGAAATGACATTCATAATTTTTATTTACTTTCCTTTTGGCTTTGTCGTATACTTAATGAGATTTCTAGCAGACATATTTGCAATTTGGTGGCAGGCGGCGTGAAAAAGTTGAAGCCACAAAATATTTTGTATTGCAGGGGCCAAAACTCAGGGGAGGTTTACGGCTGGGTAAGGGGGCGCAGCGGGTTCAGATTGTGTTGGGTGGAACCAGTTCAATTTGAAAGTTTTCCTTCGCTCGCGCTGCAGTTAAACCCGGCAGCAACAAAAACTAATTACAATCTCAAGTTGTTTTTTCAACACTCAAAGCTGGCAGACAGCGACCCACCGAGTCACCGAACTAGAGCAGCCCAGCAACCCAGCAGCCCAGCAGCAGCCGAGCAACCAACCAACCCACCGAGCCACCGCACCACCTTGAACTTAGCGCAACAAAATACCCTTCCGAGGGTGGGCTGCAGTTAAAAAAAGAAATGAAAATTATATTAAAAATAAAAAAAAAAAAAAGGAGGGAAAAGCGCAGCAACGCAGTCTCGGAGCAAGTTTAATTTTAGTTTTTCCAACTATTTTCACTGCCGTTTCGCATTGTTGTTTTTGTCTTCATTTTGCAGTTGGCACTTTGTGCGAAAATTTATTATTGTTGATGGCATTACAGTCGCTCTAGCCCCGACTGCCACTGCAGCAGCAGCGCCTTCGCCCTTCTCTCTTCGCCTCCTGCGTCTTGCGTCTTGCCGTTGCCTGAGATCTGTAAGCTGTAAGCTGTGAGCTGTGAGCTGTGAGCTGTAAGTGTTGTGCTCTTTGTCCAAATTGCACCTCTGTGATTATGGCCACTTGGCATTGTTGTCGTCTATTTAGCCATTTAATGTGCATCTCTTTGCACATTCTCAGGGATCCCCGATGGCTCCTGGATGTCGGGCATCGTTTTTGCATTGCACCTAATGATGTTACAACGAAATGCACTTGACAACACCTTGACATTATTCATTAGTGTTTGAATTGGAGCCAAGCGACTTGCTTCTTGCTTCTGGTGCACGCACTTAACTTGCCCCAAATTGCTGCTAGTCTTTTGGCCAGAGCCACTCAAATCCTTGCCTGCTTGCCTGCTTGCCTAATCTCTGTCATCGGGCTTGATAGGCATTAGGAGTTGTAACTGTCGCCTCCTCATTGTCCTGATAGTCCTTGTATCCAGCATTGCTCTGAAAGTTTTAATGCTGCTCCTGCGTCATTATTCAAAATGTCAATGTCATTCCATTCTTTTTTCGTCCGATTCTGGCTCTGGTTTTAGTCTCGTTTTTGGTGCTGAAGTCTCAACTCACTGCTATGACAGTTGCTGATTGTTTGCCAGTGCTGGGCCTAGTTCGGCTCAGCTCAGCTCCCACCCCCTCCAACCCCGCCTGCTGTGGACCATTTGCTGACAGCTTTTGAGTCCAACGACTCGTATTGAGAAACTGTCAACGTATTTATACTGCATGGCCTGGCTAACACAATTTACTTGACAACACTTGCCAACTACACAAAATAATAAATAATTTAAAATAAATCTTGTGGCATAACTAAAAACAACTGCAACTATATCTTCTCCAGTTAAGATATATACTAATATAATTAGTTAATTCATATATAAGCTAGAAGTTGTCGAAGAGGAAACTATAATTAAAGAACATTCTGCTTGAAAATCAATCAAGTTTTAGCCAAACTTAGAAATGTTTATGTTAAAGCACTAAAAGTACTATGCAGGGTATCTTTCGGTCGCGCTCAGTCCCTCAACTTTGGCAGTAAATTCCTTTTAGGCCATTTACAATGATAATTTTAGCGCAGCTTATTTGCCAATAACCGCAATGGCCATCAATTTATTTAACAAATGGCAAACACTTTACAAATCAAACAACAATAACTAATAGACCTTTTGTTTGCTTTACTTATTGTTGCTGTTGCTGTTGCTGTTACTGTTACTGTTGTTATTGCTGCTGTCGTATTATTTAGTACAAATGGTTTTTGGCCCTTATCTGCCTGTACCACAGACAGACAGCGGCGACTGAGGGCTCGAACAGGCATTATCTGCGGCCAAAACACAAACACAAACAAACGCAAACAGAGCAAAGCAACAAATACTGAGTATGGCTAACTAATGCACTCGTTACAATGCACGATTTATATACATAGTATGCATTATAATAACCGATTTGCGTGCTTAACGCATATAAGTCGAGCTCCCAGCCATCTATTGTGGCTTGCATTGTTGCAAAATAATGAAAAATATGGTTATCATTTATTAAGTCGTTAGCTCGTGCTGCCTTCCTAAGGCCAATGCAGCTGATGGGCCATTGTTGAGTCTTGTGCGCCTCGATTGACTCAAATGAAAATCAACAATGAAAGTTAGCCAAATTACTGGGAAAATAAAGAGCATATTTCAGGTAACCATAGCTTTGTTATAGAAGTAGAATTAAAGGGAAAAGCGAGCCCAAGTAATGTAATAATGTCAGCTTTAAAGTTGATCTCTGACAGATTGTGACAGATATTTTAAGCCAAGATATTCAAGATATCTGCAGCAAAGGCAAAGCAAAGCAATCGCATTAATTGAAGTCGACTCGACTGCGAATCAAATTAAAAACAAGAATGCCAATGCATAGCTAATATTTTGACCAGTACGCAATCGCTGTTGCAATGGCAATTGCCAAAGGGTTCAAGAGTGGTCAAACTGGCCAAAATGGTGGCATGCAGAATTGCACGTTTCAGTTGCAGTTGCAGTTGCAGTAGCAGTTGCAGTTGCAATTGCAATTGCAATTGGCATGGCCGCCATGCTATTAACCGCTCAAATGTCCGACTGTCAATTGCGCAATGATATCAAACGATACGCGCCATTCAGTGTCCACTTTACACACACACACACACACACACACACACACACACCTACACACACAGATACAATCACACATGCTGTCCACAGTTAGACAGACATCAGACCGCATGCAATGGGTTGGAATTACATGCAATGAGCGCGTTAAACGATCCGTGATTTGGCCTCCATTCATGGCCAAGCAGTCCGACCATGGCCCAATAAGCAATGCATATCTTTTTATTTCACTCAGCCAACTGTGCGGGTCAATAGAATGATTCTATCGCACATCTGTAAACAATTAAAGTATAAATAATGTAAATAATTTATATAAAACATTGCTTAACTCTTCACACAATCATGCCGAGAATGCCTTTAAAGTTACACAGAAATATCTTGACTCTATTTACAGAAAAATACATTTTTTCAAACTGTTACACAAATGCTAAAGTGTTGCGCTGTAAATGTGGCACTTCTGCTATATTGCAGCCTTTTTTGTTGTTGATGTTATTGTTGTTGTTGGTGGTGCATTACTCGTTTGTTTTTATGGTGTGCTAGGCCTCGATGACGTCAGCTGCATACCATTTAGGAAATGAGCCATAAAGTGGAGCTGAGCCCGTTAGCTGTCTTTCTGCTGCTTTGGAAATTGGCTCAGTCAACTGCACTTCAACCCGAGTGTGCACTCAATTTCTGTAAGTATGTGGGTGTGTCTACATCTGTGTGTGTGTGTGAGTGTTGTCTTTGCATACATAAGCAGCCATTTAACGTTGTTATGCTTATTATATGTGCATGCATACATACGATGTAGAACTACAGGACTATGGAACTACAGGACTACAAGGCAGACGGCGACTGTCAACTGCTCAACTGCCGCTGTCGTCGTTAGGCTCATTTTCAGTAGTCTGCCCAAGTGCCAAGTTTTGTGCACCCAAACACACACACACACACACACACACACACACACACTCAACAGTCTACACAACAACCTACAGCATCAGCAGCTGGGACAATTTCCATTTTTGTGTGCAGCTCATAAACCTTCAACTTTAGCTACAGAACAACAAGGACATGTGCAGGTGTCTTTACGTCTACGTCTACGTCTACGTCAGGACACTTTTTATGTGAATTTATGTTTTTGATTAGTGCAGCCTCTGACTTATACCTGCATTTGAGCTCTGGCTTTCATTCGCTCTGACTTTAATAAATTTAACGTAATTGTGCCAAGAGCCGACTATTCATTCAGTGGCTATTCCAGAAAGCGCGGCGCTCAAATTTAGTCAACGAAGTGATTAGAAATTAAATAAGTAATTTAATAAACCAAATAAAACAATGAGTGAAGTTAATAAATATTTAAGCATCAAATTAAGCAAATAAATTAATAAATTTATATAACTAAAATTCATAACTTTTTTTGCTCTTTCTTGCTTAAATTTCAGAAATATTTAAACATTAATTTGTATTTAAATTAATAATCATTTCATTTGCTTTTTAATTTTTAATGCTTATTGTTATTTATATTAATGAATTTCTTAATAAAATCCCTAATTTTATTAGCAACTGAATGCTTGAAGTTCTACGACTTTGAGGCGAAATTCTATTCCGAACTGTCCTGTTTAAGAATTGTATTGCCATCCAAGTGGGAAGTTGTAGCCTCAGCTTCGTCTTATTTATGTGCTCGTAAAATAGCGCGCCTACTGCGCGCTCGTTCCCAGCCCATAGACGCCCTCAACACGCACTGATTTCACACTCGCACACTCACACACTCACACACTCGCACAACCACCTACACCTACACACCTCTCAAATATGCAGATATGTGTAGCTTGCATGCGGGCTGTCACATTTACATATGCTGGGACTTATGTTCTACTATTCTGTATTGTTTTGTTTTGTTCTGTTATGTTCTCCTCTGTTCTGTTGTGTTCTGTTCTATGTTGTGTAGTGTTGTGTTGTGTTGTTTTCTTCGAGCGCTGGAAAGTATGCAATGAAAAATGAAATTTATGCAATTTACCTAATAGAAGTGTGCAAATGTAGCACATAAACTATTCAAACTGCTTTGCGCAGTGCAATATTTATTGAAATCTAACAAAAGTACATAAACATTCACACACACACACACAATTTGTGGAATATTTATCACCTGTCCAAAATGTTTGTTTTAATTATTTAAAATGTCAAATTACGAGAATAAAGCTAATTCTATTGACTGGCTCTAAAGTTCAAGTGCGAAAATCAAAATTAAATGAATGGAAATTGTTATATCCTATTGCAATATTCGTTAGAAATATAAATGAAGCTTAAAATTGTTTAAGCAAATGTCATTTCTCTATATTTCTTTCGACTACGGCTTAAGTTTATATTAAGCTTTGCATTGCAATTCCCAGAATATCCACTTAAAATTTATTTATACACTTCACACAACTTTAATTCCATTGAGTCTTTGTTTTCTTTTTCGTTTTGGTTTTGGTTTTCGTTCTCGTTTTCATTCTTGCGCCTTCTCTTGCGTTTGGGTAGCACAATAAATAGTTTATTTAAGGATTGTTCTTTGGTGACGAATGACTGCTCGAATGTTCCGCTGACGCAGAAACTGAAGCAGAAACAGAAACTGAAGGAGAAACTGAAGCAGAAGCAGCAGACTGGTGAATCAGAAGAGTCATCAGTGCCGTCGGAGCCATCGGGGCCATCAGAAAGTGGAGCAATCCAGTAGACAGCAACATGCGTTGAAATGAAGAAATGAAATTTTCATTGTTTTTGTGCCCCAAGTGTTTGAAAAAGTGTCGCATTTTGATTACGTTTTTCCTTGCATTAAACACCGCCTGAGCTTTTGGACACGCTTGGGTGGCCAGCTAGCTTGCCACGCCCCCTTTTACTCCTGCCCCGTCACTACTTCCTGGGGCCAACAACAACTTTCCACTTGACTCTTTTTGCTTTGAAGTGACGCGTGGCGTGGGGACGGGGGGAAACTCTGCACTTACACCTCGCATTGTAGTTGGCACTGCCACGCCCCCAGCTATGGGCCAGGCCAGCAGCCCGAACACCACGGAGTCATCTTTAATTCATGATGTGAAAATTTAGACAACCATCCCGCCTGCATTTTGGCAGCCACTGCGAACCAAACAAGATTGAAAAGCTATTCATTCGAGCTGAGGCCAGGCATGCGTTGTACCACAAGCAAGAGGAGAAAACCATTTAGTTGCGGTCTAGTTATGGTTTTTAGTCTGATATTAGATTAATAGACATGCTGTTTGCCATGCTGAGCCAACAGACCGCCGCATTGTACCACTAAATTGAGCGAAATTACTTGAATTAGTTCTGTAAAATTGTTCAAAAGAAAGTTCAAAAGTGGTTGACAAATAGCTCGCGGTCCGTTTGTAAACGGATGCCAGAAACTATTTAATTATATTTTGAATATGACATGTAACTGCTGTCGTAACTTCTCATATAAATATTTGTAGTTAGATGAAATATGAAATGTGATTCAATAATGATTCAAGAAACCCAGTAGAAAGCGCTGCTCAGACTTTGTTTTCCTTTATAAATATTATAATCTCTTCTCCAACATAATCAGCCATCCAATTTTCAGAAACTAAGTGCGTTGGCAACACCTTGAGTTCCAGAATTGTCATTTAGCACTCTTAGCAATGCCAAGGAAACTCGCTCAACCGACATCGTTTCAACTGTTCGCTGTTAAAGCTGTTAAACTTCATGGTAGATGCTCGAAAAACTGACAATGAATTTGCATTGTTAACGCGGCAGCGGCAGCAGCAGCAGCAGCAGCAGCAGCGGCAGCAGCAGCCAAGGTGTTCAAGCATCGTCGCAGACTTCACACAGCATACGGCTCACAATCCACAATCCACAGTTCGCAGTTCCCAGTTTGCAGCAGGCAGCTGGCAGCTGGCAGCTGGCAGGTCCTTGAACGCTTCAACACCGACTGCCACGGCTGCCACGGGTCCTGCCACCGTTTGCTGTTACTGTTTCAGCAGCAGCAGCCTTGGTAGCTTAGTTTGCTTTTGGCTGCGGCAAACGAGTTGTAAATATTTATTTATACGCGCGCGCGGTTTATCCTTGGCCACGTTAACGGACTGCCAGCACCAATCCGGAAAAGAGGTAGAACCAGCTCCCGACCCAGTCTCAG
Source organism: Drosophila macrospina (assembly GCA_035042075.1). NCBI lineage: Eukaryota > Metazoa > Arthropoda > Insecta > Diptera > Drosophilidae > Drosophila > Drosophila macrospina. Next base: position 333,071 of record JAWNLW010000397.1, on the reverse strand, counting down.
TCTCAGTCTGTGTCTCAGTCGCTGTCCCATTCAGATGGATGCCTGGTGTGCTGGCCAGGTTGGAATTTTGCTTTACATTTTGCCAACTAACCAACTACAGCTCCAGTTGTCAGTGTGGAGTTACCAGCACTAGGATTTCGGGCCTTTAGTCCTTTAGTTCTCGTCGAAATTTGTTGCCTCTTTTTATGTTTATATTTTTTTCTTTCGTTTTTTTGGCCGCTTGCGTTGGCCATCAAATTCGACTGCCTATTCCATCAAAATGCTAGAGCTGAAGTCTCTGATTCAGGCTTATGCCACAACGAAGTTCGTCACGTCACTGCCAGCATTTTTATTTGGCTTTTGCGGTTAGAGTTTTTTTATTATTTGGCCTGGCTTTCCTTCGTGCTGTCAGCAAATTGTTCATGCTAGTTTCCCAAGGCAGCCAGGTTGACGATTTCCACGATGCTCCTGTATTTTATTTTCTTTACACTTTTTTTCGCTTTTTTTCTGTTTGGTTTTGTAATGTTGCTGGCAACAGCAGCTGTTGTTGCCGCCTGCCTGCAAAACCATCATCAGCCAGCAGCAGCTGTAGCAGCCGCCGCGACATTTTTTCTATCAAAACATAATCTAAAAATCTAAACGAGCAAAAAAGCGCGCACCGCATTTGCCTGATGCTCATGTGCTAAATGTGTGACAAGTCGCGCACTTTTATTACAAACATTGACAGCAGCACACACTCACACACACACACACACACACTCACACACACACACAGTCTCCTGCTCAAGTTCAGCAGATTTGAGCCCCTTTTTTTTGTATCGTCGCTTTTCAGTTGGCTCGCGTCATTCAAATGCAGTTTTTCAGTTCGCTGAATGAAAACTTAAGCGGTTTTATGTATTGTGGTTGAAGCACACCCTTTGCACACCCTTTGCACATCCCTTGCACAACACTTGCACAGCCTTTGCACCCCCGCCTGAGGCACAGCCTCAATTCCACCACAGGTGTTCAGATGCTTTCACTGCATGTGCGTCCATTTTATGTTGTGACAGCAATTTTCCCATCATGCCGTTGCAGTTTTTGGTCAGTTTGTCATCAAATAAGTGCAGTTCTAAGCTAAATTCACACAACACTTTTTATTCACAATATGCAAAACCAGGCAACCATTGTGACTAGCTCAGCTTGTTGGACTTTTCTTTATTTTTTTCCGCTATTGCTGCAGTTTATTTTAGCGCTTCCACTTCTACATTTTTGATGTTCACTTCGTTCTTTTTTTCATCCAACCATCAACAATTTGCAGCTGCATTTTAATGGAAAATATACAATGCCATCAAAATATTTAATTCAATTTTCCTCATCCGACAATACCTGCATATTGTTTTAGCTTGCTATATTCCCACTAAATTTATGCTCTAGCGTAGGGCTAATAAAACTTGTCCCATAACTATTTTAATAGTTGCCTTTTTAAGTCAGAATTGTATAAAAGTATATCACACAAATAGTTACACAAATCTCTCTGAAAATTAAGTATAAATATAGTATTAACAATGAAATAGAACAAACCTTTAAAAGCTCTCATTAGTGTACCATTTAGCTGAGTTGTAAAGCATGAGCCATAGCTGAAAAATATGTATGTTTAATTTAAGAATTAATCACTCTATTGTAAAGGCATCGCCTATTGCATATCCTAGATATATTAAAGATAATGTTTAAGAAAAAATCAATTTTAAAGTAATTAAATTAGTCACAGTAAAATAAAGAGAAAGATTAGAGTGAATGAAAGAGAGTCTATCAACATTATAGATGAATAAATAAATAAAGAATAAAAAGAAAGTAGGTAAGGATAAGACTTGAGTTAAGAACCCATGAAAAGAAATCGACGGGTGAATTGGTTTTAAATATTCCATTTACTATTAATATTTTATTAGTTTTACAATCACTTTTTTAATATTCCCCATTTAAATATTCGCAATTACAGGGTATACAAAATGTGTTTCAGCTATAACTACAAACTGTTAAAGATTATCATAGTTAAGCACATTTTTTTCACAACACAATCAAAGTTAATCCCAACTTGTTTCAGTTTTTGTTTTCATTTTATTCTTTTAGTTGAGAATTATCAAAAATTTGCTGCATAATTTGCTGAAATTGTAATTTGTTTTCGATTTACATTTACTTGTCAAAATTTGTTGCCATTTGTCTTACTCAAACACCGTCATGCTATGCTAATTTATAACTTGCCGACAGCTTCTATGTTGGACTGGGACCTCACATGCCAGCGAACATTCAGCTATAAATCCATATTCAGTGAAATTTCCGCGAAAAACAAAAAAAAACAAGAAGTGGAAATAGTGTGTAGGGGCGGAGGGAGCGGATGGGAAGGTGGAAGAGTAAAAAATGAATATGTTGAGCCAGAGGAGCATAAAACTTGCATATAGTATAGTACGTAGTATGTATATAATATGGAAACAGCCGTTTTTGTTGTCTGCCGGAAGTCGGAAACCATTTAATTTGCTCATGTGCAACTGCGCCGCGTCCTGGGCCTAGGACTTGTGCGCGCTCCACATCCTGTGGCAAGCTCTGTCGATGTCGTTGTTGTTGTTGCTGCTGTTGTTGTTATTGTTATTATTGTTGCTGGCACAGCTGACAGGTTTTTTTCGGCAAATTTTTGGCCAACATTTAATTTGGGCAAACGAGTTAAGAGTAAAGTTGTGTTAAGTTTTCGTGAGTTCGCTGCAAAGAAAAACAAAAGCACAAAGTGCACACATACACACACACACACACACGGTGCACATTCAGTTGCATTCGAGGACGAATTGGCAGGCTGGGAAACTGAGTCTTGTGCCCCAACAGCGGCAACATTTATTTATTTTGCTGCATCTACCCTAAAGGACTTGGGGACTTGACTCTCGTTGCTTCCATTTGTGTGTGTGTGTGTGTGTGTGTGTGTGTGTGTGTGTGTGTGTGTGTGTGTCTGTGTCTCTGTCCTTCTGTCTGTCTAAAGGTCTGTCCCTCAGCCCTTTGCACACAAAGTCTTGAGCGCAGAATTTTAATTTGCAATTAAATGCAACCCACAAGCAGCAGCTCTGCATCAAAATGCGAAACAGGCACAACTACAGCGCTGGAGGGGATAAACGAGGCAAGCAAGCAGCAAGGGTACGACAGGCATTAAGAGTGGGGCATGAGGCATGAGGCATGTGGCACGGCCGGGTGGCAAGTCAGGTGAATGGCAAGCGGCTCAAAAAATTGCAATGGCAATGGCAATTGTTGCTATGTATAGCTGCTAAAAGTGCAGAGTTTCGCTTAGTCTCAGTGAAATATCCCCTACATTTGCTGTACCTTACCCCTCCCCTCCCCTCCCCCTCCCCATTGCTATCTTTCGTTCAGCAGCCCGTGCAGTGGTAGTAAAGCTGCAGCTTAAGTATTTGCAAACGAATGCGAATGTTTGATGCTTAAATTAAAACTTTGTAATTTCCCTTGTTTCATTTCATTTCGTTTACTTGAAATTCATTTCCACAGTTTTTGTTTTGTAACTCTCTATTCCCCCCACCCGCTGGTGCATGCATTTTCTTGGCTCGTACTTGCTGTATTGCTGCCAACATACACATAGACATACAACTGGCTAACACCAATGTGGCTGCCACTCATCCATCTCAGAGCTCGGCGCATCCTTTGCCATCCTCTTCTGCGTTCTTGCTCCGATTCTCATTCCCTGACTCTCTGACTCTCTGGTTCTCTGGTTCTTTTGGTCGCCAGGGACAACCGCTCAATGCAACGGGGGTAAGAGGCAGAGAGGGGCACTTTTGTGCAAATGCTCGACAGCATCCAAAAGTCGAGGTCGGGCACTAAACTTGCCATACCAGTCAAAGTGCAATTTGTTGCAAGTTACCAGTTACCAGCTACCAGTTGCCAGTTGCCAGTTGCCAGTTGCCAGTTGCCAGTTGCCAGTTGCCAGTTGCCAGTTGCCAGTTGCCAGTTGCCAGTTGCCAGTTGCCAGTTGCCAGTTGCCAGTTGCCAGTTGCCAGTTGCCAGTTGCCAGTTGCCAGTTGCCAGTTGCCAGTTGCCAGTTGCCAGTTGCCAGTTGCCAGTTGCCAGTTGCCAGTTGCCAGTTGCCAGTTGCCAGTTGCCAGTTGCCAGTTACCCTTTGCTTTGGATGACTTTAATTTGTTTACTCGATTGCCGTTTGCCGTTTGCCGTTTGCCATTTGCCATTTGGCAATTGCTTATTGCCTTTTGTTGCATAATTTGCCAACTGAGTAGTCAGAACATTCTCCCTCATATTAAGTGAACTATTTATTGACCCAAATCCTCATATTTCTAACACCCGCAACTTCATTAGCAGCATTTGCAATAAGCTGCTTTACTCAAATTCATTCTTCGCAAATCTCTCACTCAACTAAACTCGTCATTGACTCAAATATCGAGAATGTAATTACATTTATCGCATTAAATTAAACGCATTTCAAGTCGTATGCTTAATTTAATCTATCTGTCTATCACATGAATATTATCTTCATATGCATTTCATTTGAACTGAGAAGCTCTCTATTCATTATTTTATATTTACACACAATTCATGTGATTGTCGTTGCATTTTGAGACTGGCAGTTGAGGCTTATGTCACCGAGCACATCATCGAGAAGTGCCAGAAACGCATGCATTAATTTTCATTAGCACTCAGACAGGTTTACAGCAAAAGCCCATCACACACACACACACACAGACACACACACACACACACTTGCTGATATTAATATTATTTATTGAGTCGGAAATCTGTCATTCGTTGAAATATTATTCGTTGAATGTTAAATGAAATGGTAATAAATACGAGTGTATTCATTTATACTTATTTATAAGCCTCAATGTGTCCTTTCATTAAGGATAAGGAATATTTAAGGACTTTTGCTTTGTCTCAAATTGCATGGGCAATTGTTGTTCCTTACAATGTTATAATACTGCATTTAATAATTACGTTAAACATAATACAAGTGTATCAAACATTTTCCCAGTTTGTCGACTCACATTCAATTAATTGGCAGTTTGTTTTTAAGCTGTAAAAAGAAAGTTTGCCAAACATTTGATACCCTAACAAATACCCTAAGTGCTATAATCAATTTAGATAGATTCTTGCTTTGATCGGGTTAATAAGTATAAGCAATAACTGTTATGTAGTCAGTAAGTTTATAAGATATCTAAAATGCGTAACACATTTCTAGACAACATTATAATACCCTGTAAGGGAGTATAAAGTGTGATACGAGTGCTATTAAACTGCTGCTGAGAGTGTGCCACTTATATAAGCCAAACAAACATCAGTGAAATGTAATTAAAATATCATAAAGAGTTCTAAGCTCAACATTTCTAATCAAAACTGAAAGCCAATGTCATAACAATTTAATGGCATTTCATGGCATGTCTTGAGCGTACGTTATCCTTGCAAAAGGACATCAACTAATTTCTCATTCCGCAATTTCCCTTTCATTTTTGTCGAACTGTGTGAATTGACTGTTGTCTAATTTCGCAAATGCTTATGCTCAATTGCAGTTTCAGTCGAAATGGGTTTATCTTGCTGTGCACGTGGCGTAAGTAGTTTGGGGGCGTGTCAGTCACATGGCCACAACGCAGGCAGCTTGCTGTGCGTGCGACATGTGCTGCCCAGAGTTTGACATTAGCGCCAGAGCTAACATGTAACTGAACGGGCGACTAGACCAGACCAAATCCGAAAGCCAAAGCCCAATCCAAACCCAAGTGCAGACAGTCGTCGCTGCATGTGAGTTGACATGTGTACTGCCCGCTGTCCCCCGTCCGCTGTCCGCTTTCCTCTGTCCTTGGCCCGGCCATACTCCCTGCCGAGTGTCCTGCATTTCCAGTCACTTGGTCAGGGTCTGTGCCTTGACTTGTGTCTGTGTGTGTGTGTGTGTGTGTGTGTGTCTGCAGTGTATGTTTAAGTTTTATGTCTACATTTGAGCCTGAGCCTGTGGCGCTTTAGTGCAAAACTAAGTAAATTTCAAAACAAATGAGCAGCAAGAGCACACAGATGAGCATTAATGGTAAGCAGCAGACGGCATCAGCATAAGCATAATCATAATTAAATAACTTTAGTCACATTTGTGATATATATATATATATATATATATATGTGTGTGTGTGCGTGTGTGCGTGTGTGTGTGTGTGTGTGCTTCCCCCTTGATTTGGTCAAATTTACGTGCAGCTGCCTGCCTGGTCTCTCATTAGGCATTCCAATGCCCAAATAGAAACTAAAACTAAATAAGCACACTCGCTTATATAAAAATAAAAAAGAAAAAAGAAAACGGAAAACAGAAAACTGAAAAAAACTGAACAAAACTGAGCGCAAATGTGCCAAAATAATCGGCTTAAATAAAATGGCAAGAGAAATACTCAGAGTCGCTGTCGAAATGAGTGCAGCATCCAGCATCCTTTTGCAGTCCTTGTGCCAGTTTTTTCAGCACTACCCTGCGGTCATTAGGCCTGCAAGTTGGGTATGTTGTGCTGAACTCTTATTAAATGTAAATAATGTTTAAAAACTGTTCTCCGATTGTTATTAGTTATTAGTTTTCCTTAACATCTTTGAAGACACTGTAAATGTCAATGCAGGGTATCTGCTAGTCATTTACTTTCGTAACACATGATTGTTGTGTTGTTGCATGTGTGGCAAAAGCCACTAAAGTGGCATCACAACAACAACAACAGCCAACAGCCAACAGCAACAAGAAATGCCAAAGCATAACCAAAAAATGGTAAATATTTTTTTGTCCGCTTTGTTGTTGCTCTTGTTGTTGTTGTTGTTTATATAAACTTAAGCTAAGTTGGGGAAAATGGCAGCGTCCAATACAACAACAACAAGAGCAACAAGAATTTGCAGTTTGAGGTAAGAGCATCACATTCCACAAATGACTCAAAGCGGGTTTTGGGTTTGGGCTTAGAATGGCGTCTAGCATTCCACCCAGCAACCAGGCCACACCCATTCGGACACCTCAGCCCACCACAATCGTGTGTGTGTGTGTGTGTGTGTGTGTAAACAGTGTGTGCGCTTGTTGGCTGTTGGCTCATTGTCATAGCAGCCTTTAATTAAACAGATAAAATTACGGTCGGCAGAGTTCCAGCGTTGGCCCACTTAATGAGAATGAGTACACTGAACCTTAAAGCAGTTGAGGTTTATGGGACAGACATACCATGAATAGCCTATGAATATTGAATGCCTAACGATTGACAGCCTAATGATGTCTGCATAAATAACGCGACAGTTTCCCTGGTGGAATATCATATTGTGCTTTAATTTTTGCTATGCGACAAATTAAAAAAAAGAAACAAATGTTAATCATTTTCCATTTGATATAATTTATAATAAAACTCATAATTGAACTTCCTTAAATGCATATGGTTGATTGAAACTAATCCGATTTATTAGCGCACTTAATGTTAATTATGTGGAATTAATAACATTAACAAAAACTAATAATCACTTGGTTTTAATTCCTATCTTAAAAATTATTAAAAATAAATTACAAATTATATATCTCAATTTATAAAATAATTATAATGTTGCGAGCAGCTCAGTGACAATAATTAATGATTATCAAAGTCAAAAGAGTAGAGAAATACATTTCAAAATAATATCAAACAGTCAATCAAAATCGTTTTAATTTCATAGCATTTAAATTAAAAGTCGAGCAATCTGAAGGGAACTCAGAGTTTATAAGCTTAACATTTCGAATCTGCCATCTGCAACATTAATGTCCATTTTGGCCGGCTTTAAACCCATTTCGAGCTTGATTAACCTTACATCAAATGCTTAGCAGAGCTTAGCAAACGCACTCTATAAGCGTCGTGTCCTTGGCAGAGGACCATTCAAACGCGTCCACATCGATTATTGCGTAACTGTCCAAAATTTGATGGCTCAATGAGTTTGCTTGGCGCTTCCGCCCAAGATTTTGCACCAGAGTTGCCATTGCCATCTTGGCCGTTGACTTGGTGGCATCGTGTGGGATGTGTCGACTCTCCTATAGCTCATACTGTAGACCCCTGAAGACTCCAACTCCAACTGGCAACTCAATTGGAGCAGAAGCACTCTGTACTAATTACGCGAAGGAGCAAAGAAAGGTGAACAGATGTTTGATCAAAGTTGAGTTGCTCACATATTCACTGAACAAAATAATTACCCGAAAGGTATCTCTATGAATGTTCTTCTCGCATGAGCGATGTGTGAATTTTGGCTCCATTATAATTATCCTTGTGTTAAGCGCTCAAGTCATTAGTGAGAGCTCATGGCTTAAGCAAAGGCGCCGTGAGTCGCTTGTTCGTCACTTGGCTTTAAGAAATTTGAAACACAAAATCTACATTTAATATGCACAATTTGCAAATCTATTTAGAATCACACACACAATGACTGACATGCTCGTCCTGCGGTAATCCTGTCCAAGTTCGTCTTGTTGTCAGTCAGTTTGAGTTGCTTGTTGTCTAATGATTAACCCAATGATTGAATATAATGCCTTTGGAAAGCAACGCAGACAACACGGACTAACAAAGTGCAAACAGCTAAACAGCTAAAGAAAATGCAGTAAAATCAAAACATGATGCGATCTAGATGGCAGCAGCGACGTGCTTATACCCTGGAAGAGCTCAAATTATATTTGCAAAGCAACTAAATTGAAGATGTAAATCATTTTGATTTATTGTTCTATTACTACATCTATTAAAATTTGCGCATTTAATGTTTCATTTATTTCGCGAGACTTACAACTTTCTATATGTCGACGCTTAACGACCATAAACAATTCGCTAAGCTGTTCCTAATCACCATCTACTTATAAATACCCACTTCATGGCTTAAACAAAAAGTAGGCGAGTGGACGAGCTTTGGTAAGCTTCTGGCCAGCTGGCTGACTGACTGCTCATGATGATGTTGGCCAGGAGGGGGACAGAGGCAACGCAACGAAGACAGCAACAACATTAAATTTTCAGGCAAATAGCAACAGCAATTGCTGCAAAGAGCCGTATTGTTGCTATTGTAAGCAACAAAAGCAACAACAGCAACAACAGCAGCAAACAGCAGCCGGACCGAGGAGCAGGCAACAGCAGAAATGCTTGGCACCCAGACAGGGGAATTGGTGTAAATATGGCAAGTGGCTGGCAAAAATGTTGGCCTGGTCCAGGAGATGGTGCCGTGCTGTTGCTGTTGCCAGGGCAGCGTTAAGCACTCTGTATAGAGGGGCATACTGTTTATAGGCAGTGTGGCTGCTACTATGCGCTGCCAACTTTAGATATTTTCATTGAGTTTCCTGTGTACCTTCGAGCCGAGCCTGAGACAGAGACGGAGCCAGAGCCAGAGCCAGAAGCGAGTCGAGTGGAAGTATCAAAGTTAGTGAAGTAGCAGCTCCTACATTGCTGATGCCACTCAAATGCTTAACTATGCAAAATAAGTTGCATTTAAGATGCTCCATTATGCATGTTTATTCTATGTCGATGATGACGTTGCCAGACCTCGCGATATTCGCGTGCCAACCACAATGTCGGCCAAGTTAAGTGAAGTCCATAGATGGCTCAACTCTTGCAGCGTATGCTGCACAGACTAAAGAGATTCCACTCTCCATTAAGTTCAGACTAACTAATCACTTAAAGTCATACAAAATGTTATTTTCTAACAACAAGGAAGCCTTAGAAATTGACCTTGAGTCTGTTAAAAACTCTTAAATCGGACAACTTTCTGTAGATGTTAATTCTTACAAATGTAAATCGATAAACAATTGACCATGAATTATGAAACATTATTGTATAAGATGATTAACCATATCCTCTTGCTTCTTGGCAGATTTAAGCATTATGAAGTCGTATGCAAACTATCAAATTTGACAGCTTCCACTGCAGCTGGGTCTACCTTGAATGTCAGTGATAAAATGTCATTGAAATTTGTGACACTCTACAACTTTTCAGAAAATAGACAGACAGACAGAGAGAGAGAGAGAGAGAGAGAGAGAGAGAGCGTGTTGAATTCCGTCAATTGCAGAAAGTTTTAGGCCAAAGTTGTGCGAGTATCTGCAAGTCATAAAATGTAATTTTGGAATGCCAAGCCCACACACAGGGAATGAATGGGTTGTGTCTAGAACTAAGGCTTATGTATGACATTGTCTCTTATTATGTGTTTAAACGGAACTAGTTAATTTAGCACAAGTACAAAGCTCTCAATTGGTTTTCCTTGCATTCAATAAAGTCTGGCAATTAATTAAATGCAACTGACAGTCGATTCAACACCTTCGCTCGCTCGTAAAGCGAGTGTAAAACTTCGTGTTGCAGTTCTTGAATTGAGTTTCTTTCTTAAGTGGACTTGAGTGAGTGTATGCAAATGCCTACACGATGTTAATTGCTTCAACTAAGTTTCCGCAAAGTAGACAAAGAGTTGAAGTTTCTATCGTACTTGGAAATTCTGAATGGTTCTGAATGGATCGCCTTTTGTCTAGCACTGACGATATTGATGATATATCTTCTGATCCACACTCTTGTTAATGACACGTTGAAGGCTCTTACATGTCGCACTCAATCGAAGCGTTTACCTGGAAATCAGCAACTTGAGAAGACTCTTCCACAACAGACAGCCTTATAGGTACTTTGTCAACGAGTGTTTAATGGGTGTCCATTAGCATCTGGGCCCCCGCCTGCTTGACACTGGCAAGTATCCGCAGATTTGAGGGTTACCAGTTACCATCGTATGCGCTGCTGACGTAACTGGAGCTGATTGACGACTCGCATTACGGTTGGAGCCAGTTAAGTGGACGACAAACTGAAGAACAGCGTGTGCAATGTCTGCAACGTCTGCAGGTGCCACATGGTCACCGTGGTGCAGTTAATCATTGTTGATGAGAGCGAGAGCGTGTAAACAATGCCTCACTATGTTAAGGCTGCCGGGCCACAGCTTCCAATTACATATACGCGGCAACAACAGTACCAACTGCTGTGCCCCCTCCCTTGCCCCTTTCGACAATACATACGGCGAACAGGAGAGCACAACTTTTCCGCTTGGCAGAGACTGACCGCATACATCATCCGTTCCATTTGCACAGCCATCGATTTTGGGTTAACGCCCCCAGGCAGCAACCGCAGGACATAAGCAACACAGGCAACACAGGCAACACAAGCAGCGCAAGCGACACCGGCATTTAAGGACACGACATCGACAGGGAGTCGCGGTTAAGCGTGTCCCCGCTTTAGGGCAGATAGGGCCAGTAACTGCAGCTGCAAGTTGCACTCAGAGACAGCAGTCGACATTAACTTATATAAATACATTTTAATGTCCGATTGCAGGTAAGCCAAAGGTGACAGGGCAGCCGCAACGGTATACTCTAACTGGCCAAAAAGTTGCCTGGAACTTTGCGAAGAGTTGCGATCAATTGTAATCTACAACTATAAACTGTTACCAACTTCAATTCGCAATGGCTTACAGAGTTCATGTACCTGATTAATGACTCTGTGACTTGAAATGCAGCTGAGGGATTATCAGTGTTGGAACTTGGTATGACATGCAGCGCTTTGCTTTAAACTAATTCCATTGTTCTGGCCCCCCAGTTTCACAGTTTTCCTTTCCTTTCTTTTGGCCTTACTCTCGTCAATCGGGCAGGTCCTTGCGGTACCTTAAGTTTAACTATGTACAAAGCCGCAACATCCATCACTATTTCATGGTTGGCCTTTAGGGTTTTAACCGTTTGCTTTCGTATTCAGCTGCCACAACTCAGCTGCCAGCGACTCAGCTATATTGCGATCCACCGATAGCACCACCCATTGCCAGTCAACAGTCAACTGTGGCGCGTAAAAACCACTTGGAGTGCATTGGACATTGTTTAAATTGTTGCGGTTCGCGCACGTTGAATTTTCGTCTCTTATTTATTTTTTCGCTTTATTTTCGTTGCCTTTTTTCTTTTGTGGCCTTCGTTCCGTCTCTCTTGCTCACTCACTCTATGTCTCTCATTCTTTCTCTCTCTCTCGCTGTTTCACAGTCAATGTTGGTCTTTTAGCCTTTTATTGCCTGATGCGATGGTTTCGTATAAAACATAACATAACCACCTTTTACACACACACACACAGAGAGAGAGAGAGAGAGAGAGAGAGAGAGAGAGAGAGAGAGAGAGGGAGACAGAGAACGTGTGTGTGCGAAAGGGCGAGAGATAGCTGAAAAAAAAGTTAATGTAATTGAATTCATTTATGGTTTTGTTTGTAGTTTCTTTCGTTTTGTGTGTTTGTGTTGTTTTATTTTTTTTTATTTATTTTTTTTATTTTTTTTGCTGGTTTTCACTTACGCGCGCAAAACTGCCAAGAATGTCGACGCTTTGTTAATAAATATTTCATTTATTTTAGGCCCATACCGAGCGTGTGCCAACTCGCTCCCATCCCTTGCTCTCGTGCTCACCCGCTATCGCCATGAGCTTGCTTTGTTTTTCGGCTTTTGTGCTTTAATTAAAAATATGCACGAGCAAGGGCAAAATCTCATTGTTCTAGTGTCCCTTTTAGCCGAACTTGGCCCAAAGCACTCAACTAAATACAAAACTAGCGTCGATGGACTCTCTCTCTCTCTCTCTCACTCTCTCTATCTCTCTCTCTTTCACTCTCTCTCTCTCTCTCTCTCTGTCTTGCTCTCCCTCTTACCCATACATTCTACATACATCCTTTTTTGGCTTCACTGCGCCAGGGCAGGCTGAAGCTAAACCTGAAAGCGCCTTTTGTAGCTCGAGAAGGATATTGGGCTATTACTAAATATGCTTTCACATACTTATGTACAACATGAAAGATTTATGCACTAGCACAAGGCATCCTCCACCCCTGTCCCTCCACCTAAATCATTCTGCATATTTCATAATAATCGCTACCGGTTATAAAATCGTCCACGTAAACAATGCCTGATACACCTACACCTGAGCCTTTGTAGCCTTCAAAGTGTCCCTTTTTATGCCAGAGAAACTTCACCCCACTAAGATAATAAAATAATTGAAATTCTGTAAGCAGGTTAAGACTGTTGTCCTTTACACAAACAAATTGTGCTGCACTTGCGGTTGCCCAATACATTTACTTCAATTCAAGCAGCTTATCACTAGGTGATTGCTTGTGTTGCTGCTCTTCTTTGATATTCAACATTATGCAGCGTCCTGAAATTCCATTCCAAGACTTTCACAAAGGTTTTTTAAATGCTCAGTACTGCTGTTGTAAGGGGGAAGCTCATTTAAGAACACTTGATTCCAACTGAATGATTGGAAAGTGATTGAACTACTGTTTCATACCCAAGTAACCAAAACTTATCTTTATCCAAATTTGATTAGAGTAGACTTAAAGGCAACTTAAGCAGCATTTGAGTTACATCCTTTCGAATACATCATCCTTACTGCTTTATTTTTGTGATTTTCAATTTCAATAATAAAATTTGTTTTCCAATTTTATGGCAATCTGAGCAGCAGCCACTGCAGCTGACTGTCTCTGCGCTTCTGAGAACTGCACGAGTTTGCAATATTTATTTGCCAACACGCAGGGGGAAGTTGTCTTTAAGGCATATTTTCTATTCTCATACTTAAAAACCCAACTCATATGCATTTTATGCCTTGCTGCAAGTCTGTTGTTAATAATCTTCTCTTTTTTTGCATATATGAACATTTTAAATTGCATTTGTGTTGTCTAACTGTCGCTCCAGAGACCTCGAGCAATGCTTAATTTTATTTCGAAATTTAAAGTTCTGTTTCCGGAATGTTTATGTATTTTTCAGTCACACAGTGGCCAATTCCGTTGAGATTTCAGAGCTCGAATGTAGGTCACATTACATACATTTAATTGTTTAGTTTATTTTCCACACATTTCATAGATCTGCACACACACAGTGCTTCAAACTTGCATAACCTCAGTCAGATACGATTACTTAATGGATGCTATCAAAACCGTGTCAAATTTGATTAAGAGAAACATCACACCTTGTATCAGAATTGCAATCAAATATCAAACATTCCTCAATTGCCAACTGCATCAACGATTTCTATTTGCATCAATATTTATATATATTTATTTTTACATTGATTTTTCAGGCTGATATGCAGCTATGCAGGCTACAATAATTTAAAGCCAATTTTATTTGCGCCAATTTTATTTTTGGAATATGTTGTAAATTTCTGTGGCTTCTGATTTTTGTGTGTTGTGTGTGTGTGTGTGTGTGTGTGTGTAAGTGTGTGCGCATAAATAAACCGGCATTGAATGTGGCTGGCAATTCAATAAATTTGGTTTCCCAGCAGCCGTAGCCTTTGCTCATTATGAAAACCGATAATCGGCCATTGATGTCGCTGCACAATGGGATTATGTGTCAGTCGCCAGAGTGAGTTGTGTTTTCAACTGAATTGCTGTTAAGTATGTGAATTGATTGCCATTTTAATGTGAATAGTAATAAATTTCAAATGATCGACAGATGAATCCAAGCAGAAGACAAAACCATCAGATGATAAGCAACGAGTTAAACAGAGTGAAGGCAACTCAAATGAATATTTCTGATAGATACTAAACACACATAGACAAGCAGACAGCTTCAGTTCACGTCGGAGTTACTTAACAAACTCGTCAATTTATTAGTTATTAATTATTTTACACTCTCATTATGTGAAATTAATATTCGATTGATAAACGGTTTGAAAGGTGTTGCAATTAGGTCAACATACGCACAAAGACGGGAGCATGACTGCAGCATCTGTGCTCCTACACCTGCACACCTATTTACCTACTTACCTATTTACCTATGTATTACTCACACCTCGAGCACTTATCGCAGCGCTTGGATGGCACTTGCACGGCAAATAGAGCGTCATTAATTTAACTAAAATAGTCACGGCAAAGGCTTCTGTTTGCTTATGTACATGTTGTTCACTTGGTCCTTGTTGTTGCACCTATTGTTGTTGCAAATGCAATCATTTTAGTCTGCACACCGTCGAGCTGCCGTTATAAATGTGCAACAACTACACGGTGATAAGTAAAGAGCTTGAAAAATGACGCATCAAAGGGCAACGGCGAGGACAACGCGGCGAAAGGCGACAAATGCCATTTTATTTTACTGTCTCCAGTACTATAGCATTGCCTAAGAAAGGAGGCGCTGTACCATTTACACGTTCTCCTATGCAATATTAAACGCAACCAAACCCAAGTGAAACCCAAGTCGACTGAGCAACGGAAATGTATTTAGTTTAGAGACACAAACGGAAATGCCCACGCCTGAGTGAATTTGATTTGTCGAATGGCACAAAACGTTTACATATATGAAGGTTTATGATTTACCGAAACATGTCTCCATCTTCCAAATAAATGTATGCATTTGCCGATAATCTCAGAAATAGATAAAAACCATAAATACAAAAGCAACTACATATTGTAATAGATTTTATCCTGCCCCCAAACTGGGCAACTGATGCGAATCGAACGAAATCAAATTTAAAAGTATTCAATTTTAGTGCGGAAATGCGAATAATGAATCATCGCCAAGTGACCTGTGTAATCCAAAAACCCTTTTGGATTATACTTTCCATGAAATAAGTTAGCATTTGCCTAAGTATTCAGCAAGAGAAATACAATGTGAAGATTGAGATGGAGATGATAACTAAAATGTGCACAAAGAAAAATAAATAAGTAAAATAGTTTGAGCAAAAGTTCCAAAATACGTTTTGTGTATTTTTAACTGAAATATTAATATATACAAATCTTTAAGAGTAAAAATATATAAATTTTATGCGTATTTCTTTAACTGATTTAAAATATTACCAATTCAAATGCTGTAACAAATATAACAATATTATTTTATAAATTTTTATGAATTTTATTGCTCTAAATGTATGTAAGCTTAAAAGGTTTCATTTTGCAGTTGCTCTAATCCATTCACATTATTTAAATTGATTCGATTCTTAAAACATTTCCATTGTGTTTTTGCACACAGATTACCAAATGTCGTTTCAAAACCATTTACGCAAATCGCAAATCGCAAAAAAACAACTGCAAAAATCGCCTTCGATTTCTTTTGGCTGGACGCATAAATGTATGCTACATTTAATTTGAGCAGAGTCCTTTATGAGCATGTGCGAGCGCGCGACCGTGCGCTTAACCCGCCCAAATGGTGGTTAGCTAATTTTTCCATATAAATGGAAAGAAAATACGCAATGGCCGCTCCGCCAGCAGCTGTCGTTGCCCTCTGATGCACTCACACCGCACACAGCTATATAAATAAGAGGAAAAATTACGCCGAATAAATAAATTGAATTTATCAAGCGTTGACATTAGCCTCAGCACATTGCGAACGTTCTGAGCAAAGGAAGAAAAGTAAAATAAGTTTTTCACATCATTTCCGTTGAGCTTAAGGCAACATCACACCCATCTTCCACATCACTCACACATGCATATTGAATAAACTAATGCAGCAGCAAAGACAATCAGCTTTCATGTTACGCACATATAAGTATATGCTGAAGTAATATCATTACTGACATACTTCTAAAATTAACCGAATGCCATGAGTTGTGCCCAGAGAAAGCATATTGATTGGTCGACAATCAAATGGCAGCAGAGCTGCCAAATTATTAAAATGAAGGCGATGCTAAGTGGAAGCTATTTGAATCATAATTATAATAATTATCATGGAATAAAGCAGAGAAATATTTTTATATATATAGCTCATACATAATTGGGGCAGCTGTTGGCGCACTTGGAATATATAACTCTCTCAAACACACACATACACACAGGCGGGTATACAACACACTCATGTGTATTTGTCCCTTCATGATATCAAACAAAATAAACAATAAAATTCTGGCTCACATACGAGTGAATGTTGCCCTTGAGAAGTAGTTCCGTTTGAGCGGGCACAACGCCAAGTTTGTTTGTGTGTGAGTGTGTATCAAACTGATGACAATCAAATACACAAATACAATTACAAATTTGGACACACATTCGCATTCACACTCACGCCCAGCAAGTCATACAAATAAGCAAGGCAAATAGTGAGCCGAAGAGCCCAAGCCCCCAATTCTGGGCTCCAGACAACAAGACTGTGCAAATATTTTGCCAGCGACAGAAACAAAGACATATTACTATCACAAGCCATCAATGTGTGTGAGTGTGCGTGTTTGTGTGTGCGTGTGTGCGTGTGTGGAAGTGTGTGTGAATGCCCAAATTGAATTTGATTTATTGAAATTTGATATTTTCCGTGATACGAGCACTGCAAATCAAGCAAACATGAGCAGGGACAAGACAAGAGTCTGACAGACACAGGAACAATCAACATTGGCAGCATTTCAACATGAAGGGGATGAGGCAGCTGGTAGTGGTAACAACTAAAGACAAACTAAAGACAAAGCTAGCAGCAAGCGCAGACAGAGCATTTGGCAAATTGTCTATCGACTTGCACAAAACTCAGAAAAAATGCTGAAAAAATGCGAATATTGAGCTGGAAAAATAGTTGAGCAAACATATATATATAACTATATATATATATATATATATTGAGTAATAGTAATTGTGTATCTATGTATGTATGTCCTTATGTATATAAACAGCCACATGCATTTTGCAGTGTATACACTCTTTCAATCTCAAGCCTCACTGTGGATGCTAAGTTCGGCGAGCTTTTCATACACACGCACGCTGTACACAATCATTGCAGTTGCTCACACTATGATAACTGCAAAGAGCTTGCTGTTATGATCGCTCTTACATACATATAGAAATGCAGCACTCTCTCTCTCTCCCTCACACTTATAGCTAAGGTTCGTGAGGGACAATAACATACACATAGAATACACAGCGGCTTTTCTCTGCAGCGCTTGCTCTCTCTCGCTCATTAACATTTGATCAGAGCTTGCTATTAAAATGTTATTGCTCCTTCTGTACGTTACATACTCATTAATTAAAGTTATATATCCCTGCCACAGGGTATAAATAGCATGAACTATGTTTCATACTAATGTTTATCTGTTTAAATACATTTGCTCTTGCAGATGATTATATACTTACTTCCGGCCGAGTCAGACGTCAGGCAATAATATTTATTTTAGTTAATGAAAGCTATTATAATAATAATAATAATAATACCATATGAGTATTTGTACATATTTGTTAGAGGTCAGACAAATACAGACAGGAAATCAAAACGCAGGCAGACAAATGCCAGTCGGAAGTGAGATAGAATGAACTGTAATGCGGCGGAAAGAGGAAGACGTGGAGCGTGGCCAGAGACGTAAGCTGAGTTGACCCAATTTGCGATGCGTTTGTCACGTAGTAGGTAAGTATATAGTCAAAGCCTTGCGTTCAAGTTGGCCAAATCAAATCGAATCAAACAAATAAATTCGCTTACTGTCAGCAAGACAGAGAATGCGTAAAATAGAGAGAGAGAGAGAGAGAGAGCGAGAGAGAATAAAACAGTTAAGCAGCAGTTGTAAGACAAACATGTGACGCCAGGCTGATACCGACTGCACTCAAGCACAGCAGCTACAATATTTATTACTTTTGATTATGTTGAAAGTCAACTTTATCAATTTTACAGCAGTTAGCCAATAAACCACAACTGACAACGGACGGCAACGCACAGCAGACGGACAACAGACAACAGACAGCAGACAGCCGACAGGCGGAGAGACAGTGGGTCAGAGGGCAGGATAATTGGGTGTTGGTTGAGCAACCGCAAGGCACAACAAATACAAACAGGATGTTGTGGAATGAGCCGTGTGTGTTGCATATAAATCCTAAATGGACAATGAATGTCAAGCAAAATAAATTAGAAATGACAATAAATGAGCAAGTGTCAGAGTCATTGGGGAATGGGATATGAGGCTTGAAGCATATAACATGTGGTACAGCGATCGGGGGACGGGGGCAGTTTGGCCATTGACATTCGATTCGATTTGGTTCACCGTTCTGCTGACAGGCAACGACAAGCCAAACAGACATCGTGTCACTTTAATTGGCAGTCAAGAAGCCAGATGAGCGATGACTGCATAAAATAACAACAGCAACAACAACAACAGCACAGCAACAGCAACAATGTAGTCAACAATAACTGTAACAGAAATAACAACAACAAACACACACAAGCACAACAATGCAATTGCATCGGACACTCCTCCTACCTGACAATGTTCTATCACAAACGGATGGACAATTGGTCCGAGGGACAAAGCGACACGAAGAGAAAGCTGGCAAGGGGGTGGGCGGGTGCTGGTCCCAACAATGCTGACGAACTTATGCATATTTGTTGCATGCATGTCGATGTTTTTGTTACTCTCGCTTCGAAATTTATGCAATGATTTTTTGCTCTTACTTGCCTCTTGGGTTAAAACAACACACAGCACAAGCGACGCAATCATCTGCAGTGCTCAGCACAGTGGGGCAAAACGACCTCAATAAAATGCCGCATAATAAGAAATAATAATTAATTGCAACTTTTATGTTGAATGACCACTTTTGTGGTACAAATTAAATCCCTATGTATTCATATGCTTACTGCTTTTACTGCTATTCAAATGCATTCTGAACCACGGTATGTGCAATCAAAATGCATTCATTGTCTGATGCAACCTTCACACTTTTGCATTCTCTGGCTCAAAAATTGCAGGGAAAAACTCTCTCAGTCAAACGCGTGTACACACACACCACACACCACACACACACACCACACACACACAGAGAGATGCAAAGTTACTAAGCCAAAACACGTGTTGGCATGCGCTCGTTGGATGCTGGTCAAACTGCCTATAGCAGTTTAGATGCTTATTAGGCATTGGTTCCGACAAACGTGGCTCAAACAATGCGTATTGTTATGGCCCACACAGATGGCCATAACACACGATTGTGTTCCCACTTTCGCAAACTTATTTCGACCGTTGTTTTTGGCACCAGCTAGAAATTAGTCTCTTTTGTTAACCAATTTATTGTTTACTGTCTACTGGCCCAGTTAGACAAGTCTTAATACCTTTGTTGTTTTATCAATTACTCTTGATACAGTTAGTATTACAGCTTGATTTCAAATTGTCCAACGAATTTGCAATTGAATTTCCCTGATTATATATGTATTCCATGGATAACATTTTGAAGGAAGTACAAATTATCATTAATAATATATATATTATATATATAATATATATTAAGTTGTAACTTTGTTGTTTTTATTTGAATTTTATGAACATAATTAAATTTATTTTCTAAGTGATTAACAACATATAGCAATTTTTAAAACTCAAAATTTTAATATTCATCATTTAATTGCATTCAAAAGATATCTCAGACAGAAGTTTTATATAACTTGTTGTTGTGTGGTTTTTGTTGTGTATTTAATGCCAATTAAATCGTTTCGTTTTAGTTGTGGATCAAAAGAGAGCCAATTTTCGAACAGCTGAAGCTGAGCGCAAACAGATTCCACAAAACGAAACATTCGCTCTTACATACGGCGTAGCTATGCGCTCGCTCTTAATTCGTTTGCGATCGAAAGCAACACTAATACGAAGTTACGTTCGTTTCTGTTAATGCGTCGTGTACATGTACTCGTATGCACCGTTAAAGTGCTTCGAAGAAATTATGTTAAGCTGCAAAACACTTCACAAAAAATTAGTTTTGCAAATCAAGAGCGATAAATATTAAGCTTGATAAATTTAACTAACAACTTAACTAAATATGAATTAATATTTAGTCAGTTATGCAAGAAGTCGAGAATTTTAGCAACTCTTTTCTTGTTGCATGTTTATATTATTTATTTCTCTGTAGATCAGCAGTGACAATTTATATTTCCCAGTAAGCGGTCGTAAAATCAAAGCAATTATTTTGAGTTACTATAAATAATCGGTTTGGGCCAATATCAAAGGCCAAATACCTGTGTGTGCGAGGGCTAGCGCAACCACGCCCACCCATTGGACATGGGGTCAGTGTTTTGGTCCTTGGTCCTTGGTCCTTGGTGCTGGTCATATGCAATCGTGCAATATTTGGTGGCTGCTTCGGTCACTTTATGACTGCACTGGGACCAATAATTTATGAATGAATTCATGAATGTCGAAGCTGCCTCTTACACTCGCACAGTTTCTCCTCCTTCTACTTCTCCTTACCACATTTGTTTCAGTTTGAGTTGCCTTTTGCTTGTCTTACGTAAAACTCATTGGGCTGCATATCGAAAACGTCAGCTTATGTAACCTTAAAGTAGAGGAACATGGCCAATACCCCTGGGTTGCTCACGAAAATTTAGTTTTTGATTATTTGGATGTCCATAAATGTGCTGCTCCCCCGTGTGTGCTGTATGTGGACTGTGAGAGTATGTGTGTGTGTGTGTGCTTATGCGAATGGTGCTGATGGGTCCGAGGTCCGAGTACCGGTGGCTTGATGGCTTGACCTTAGAGGCAGCCGTGACTGTGTCCACTTTGCATAGCTTCATAGCGTGTGCAATCAACCTGAAGAGGTGCGAATGTGCTAAATTAGTAAAATAAATTAGATATGTATGGCAAATGAGCTGCAGATGACCGCAAACATACCGAATGCCTGCACGGGGAGTTCAGAATGCCAAAATGGCAGCATTCGCAGCATTCGCAGCTACCTCCGGGGACCGACACCTAATTACATAGCTTAAGTTATTATTAGTTTTGAAATTCATAAGTATGTGCATTCTGTGTATGGGTGATTGAGCTATGAATTTTAATGAATTAATAAAGTGAACTTCACACCCACACACATATACGTACAATTAGTTTTGGGGCCATGCTCGGCCATAATTCAAATGTTTATTTCAACATTTTGATAACATTAATGGGCTGAATTTTGTTCATTATGCCGCTGGTCAAATTGCCAATTTCGTGTCTACCGCTATGGGAATTTTACCGTCGCATTGGTGGTCAAAGTTTAAATGAAATGTGACCGCACTATGATTTTCATAATAATACAATAAAATAGTTCAGATTCACTGCAAAACAAGAGTTCGTTTTATTTCTGATAAAGATTCTTACACATTTTATTTTGAATATTTCATATTTAAGCGTTAAAAACAGTTAAGCCTCATCCCTATGATTGTCGAGCGTATGAAAATTCCAAATTTGACTTGACAAATCCAATTCAGCTCAACTCAGTTCAGTTCAGTTCAGAGCGTGTGTTTAACAAGAGAATAGCATGACATTGCATCAATATCTGGTGAATGCAACCCAATAGCATCGATTCCATATCCAATTGCTGCCAACTGGCGTACGGCTGCTCAATGAGTGTCAAAATTCTGCAAACAACGCACACAATGCCAAAAATGTGCAACCATATTTATATATATATATATATAGACATTTCGATTTAGATACGAGTACGAGAACGTCTGCTTATGCGAACGTATCTGTGTACATGCCACTTGTATCTAGATACATTTGTATGTTCGCTTGCGCTTGACTGCACTTCTGTCTTCATCGTCAACGGCTCGTATACGCAATGTGCGAGGCTGTCGCATAGAGAACTGTAGAATAAATCGCACGGCAAAGGCGCTGTGTAGTTTTGGCGCATAGAAAGGACGCCAATGTCGATTGGGACTCAAGCTCAGAGTGTGGCAGAGTGTGGCAGAGTGTGCCACACCCCATGCAACGACGTGCCCATCGGTAAATTATGCGTGGCCTTTTAGCTGCTGCCGTTGCACTTTCTGATGCTGCTGCTGTTGCTGCTGCCATTTGCTATATTTGTTTGCCTTGATGCCTTTTGCGAGTGCTGATATTTTCTTTGCAGCTGCACAAAATGCAAATATATAGTTATTTAAATAGCGTTGCACGCAGCCCGTTTGCGAAATGCTCTACAATTTCAACATACCAAACAGACACATGCCTGTGGCACGTGCATGCCTCACCGCTCAATCATATTGTGCCTGCAACACGCTCAACAGACACTTTTCAGCTACAAATGAGTATAGAGCAACAAATACAATATGATGGCAGCCAATTGGAATGCGCATATTGAGCATAGAAAAGTGAGAAACGAAACAACAATATTTCATAAAATAAAATAAATTCTGAAACTGAAAATAAAACGTAAAATTAAAGATTTAAAACGTAAAATTAACTTAGCTCGTTAAGCATATTTAATCAGCAGTGCTAACATTATTGCAAACATCATCGATAACAGAATCGATTACTTGGTCACTTTTTGTTGCAACAGCAGCAGCAGTAGCAGCACTGGCCCCACTCTCCGCTGCCTGCAATGATGGACAATTTTTGTAGAATCTTTGTAATATTTGCAAGTATGTTGGCAGCCTTGCTGTCGCACTGAATGATAGACAAACGGGCAATGTGCTGACAAAAGCTGAGCGCCTTGGACACGGACATGAGCAAGGACATGTGGACGTGTGTAGAACAACTCGTTACTGTCAGCAGCTGCCAATGTAAACACAAGTGGCCAGCCGCAAAAGGAAAGCCAGTCCAGTAAACAGCTCACAGGGAAAATGACGGAGGAAGAGCTGTGAAAAGCGCAGCAGGCAGGCGAGGCAGGACGACGGGTTGGTGAGTTGGCGGAAAGTGCTCAAAGGCATGGCAGGCGATTGGCGCGGAAATCAATTGTTGTTTTGACAGCGACACGGAAATTGGTTTAATGAAGCAAAAATATAATATATATATAAAGCGAACTGACAAAGCTAACAAGCCAAAAGGATGGCCAAGGCAACAGCTAATTAGAGTGCTATCCAGATTGAAGATGCTTCCATCGATGCTGCTCCTGCTCCATCCGTTACAGCTGCTCCGTCTCCCACTCCGCTCTTGCTTCGCGTTGATGATCAAAAGGCTGTTTGATTTATGATAGCAAGCATAAAAATTAGCTGGATGGGCAGAGAAGCGGGGAGAAAAACTTTAGCGTAAATGTGAAAATTATGCGCAGCAAAAGGCGAAACTCATTTGAGATGCCAGCAGAAAGCTTTTATAGAGCCAGGTAAAAAAAAAAAGAAGAAGTAAATGCATCTGTGCCAGAAAACAGTTTCTGCTAATAAAGAATATGAGATCCAATGGCATAAATTAAGCAACAACTCAAGAAGCAAAACGAAAAGAAAATATATTAAAGGTTTGCAGAAAGTACAGAAAATGAAACCGGAATTTGACTTTGAATTTGAATTTGAATTGGTTTGAGCAACGTTTTCGGGAACATCGTAATTGGAGACAAAGTTGCAAATGGCAAAGGGGGAGAAAGCGGAAAATGGAAAAGGGAAGAGTGTGCTCAGTGCAATGACGCCCAAAACTGTGTTCATTACTTAAACTAATTACATTTTAAATTAACATTACTCTGCGCGGCCAGTTAGACAGCGTCAAAGGTAGTAAAAAGCCACATAAAAGAGCGGCAAAAGAAAGTCCGGGAAAGTAGGGAAAGTGGAGTTGGAACGAAGTCACAATATCGTATGTATGCAGGACACGCAGCGGAAAATGGTCGTGGCAACGGTAACGGTAGCGGATGTCAGTCAGGCGGCGACAGTCGAAATGTATTGAAGTCATTACGAATATGGCCACAAGACGAGGGTTAACGGCAGCACCAACGGCAGCCAGTCATTCCAGCCAGCCATCCAGCGTGGGGTAATGACAGAAATTATGTAATAAAAAGTTACAATTTACGATTGCTACTGCGGGTGTACGGTCTGCACTGGCCACGTGACCCAATGTGAGAACGGCAGCGTCGCAGCCAATATCAGAGATAGAGGCAGAGACAGAGACGGAGGCGACAAGACAAAGCCACAGTAGCTACAGGTGCAAGGCAGCCAGGCAAAGAGAAGAGGCAAGAGGCAAGAGGCAAGAGAGCAAGGCAGGTGCAAGTTGGGTGGCAACGTACAATGAACCGTCATAGATAAAGGACATAACAATGAAGCCAAAGCAGACGTGCGAGTCAGGCAGGTTGGTTGCTTGGTTGGTTGGCAAGAAGGGGTAGCGGGAGCAGGCAAGACGCCTCGAACATTTGCACCTGCCCGGCAAAATAAGTTATAAAACTAAGACAAAGGCAAATCGCAAAAGAAAACAGCATAGCAAAGAGAAGCAGAGAAAAGAAAAGAAAAGCAAAGCAATGAAAAGAACAGAAAAAAAAGAATTACAAAATTGCAATAAATTCAAAACTAAAACAAGGCTCAAAGCAAAGAGACAGAGCCAAAGGCAAAACCCACTAACAGGCCAAGTGGTTGGAGGCCCAGTGAAGCGCATAAGTGGCACGACCATATGATAAACACAGTCGCAGCTCGAATTGGAATGGAGAGTGGCGGTGGGCAGTTGGGTGGAGGTTTGCCACTCGTAATAAAGGTGTCATGCCAGGCGAAAGTTGCAGCAGGGCCAACACACACACACACACACACACACACACACACACACATACACACACACACATACACACACACCAAGACACGCACAGAATGAGTTGTGCCACGATCCGGTGTGGGATCCAGGTGGAGTGCGCTGTTTGTGCTGTCTGCGAGGGCGAAACGTGATTGCAAATTGTAACCGCCAATGGGCCGTAAATTGAAACGTGACTAAGGCAGATAATAAAATGCATAAAATCAGAGTACTGACGGTCTAAGCACGAGCGCAGACACGTGAAACTGCGGTACGAGGGGCTATTTTGTATATTTATTGTTGTTGTTGTTGCTGTTGTTGTGAATTGTTCGTTTACTTTTTAGCGCACTGTTTGTGCCAGCCAGGACTCTGAAGTTTGTCATTAAGCGGATGCGAGCTGGCAGAGAATTGCTGTTCAACATATATAGTACTACACACTGATGACTCTATAGATACGGGGCATGCAACAAATTTGACAAAGCTTTGATAGCCACAGCTGATGCTTTGATAAGCCAATCAGCAGCGCAGCACATAAAGGAAATGCTCATTATTACGTTTCATCTGCATTTCGTTGGCGAATCAGATGAGTCACAAGCAGTGAAATTGATTTCAATGCAGATGCCTAGATAACGAGGCAGTCCGCATTAAACCTGAATTAGCGACGTCTCCGTTTCGGTAACTGTAAATGAGGGGATGCCAGAAAGTTGTAATTAATTCCGCAAAAACAAAAAAGAACAAACATGTTCAAGCCGCAGGCAAACAAAGCAACAACAGACAACAGACAACAGGACATGGACAGGTTGGTCCAAAGTATGAGAGTTGCTAACAAAATGTGGCAACAGCAAAAATACAAAAATACAAAAAAGAAAAAGGAGAAGCAACTGAATTATTGGCAGTTCCGTAAAGTCCTTTGAACTGTGCCCAGCGATTGCTGTGGCCTGTGGAAGGACTGAGGTTGCCTGTGCACCCGAATGGGTGCTGGGTTCACAACGTTGTCGTTGTCGTTGTCGTTGTCGTTGTCAAAGTCGTTGTCATGCTAAATACTGCGGCATATTTAAACAGCAAAAACAACGGGCAACAAGAAAATGTAAACAGAAAGTTGCAAAACATACAGAGCCAAAGCAAAGGGCAAATGAAACGAAGACAAAATGCAAAATACAAAAAGAGAACCAAAAAAAACAAAAAAAAAAGGAAACAAGAGTAAGCCAAATGAATTGGCAAAGTACAAAAGGACTCCTGCTTTGCCTCAAGGGCCACACAAAAGGAGCCTGCAGCCTGCGGTGGGCGGCATTAAAATGTAAATGCCTGCAAATGCCAATAACAAGCAGATACTTAGTGCAACATTTTTTGGGCTCTCAGCGAATTGATGGTACATTGTATATAGGGTATGCCATGGTGTGCTTCGATTGCCCAGAGCAACTGTTAAATTATATGAAAATTTATAGGTACAAAGCTGAGATGTCTGATGCTAGCAGACGCCAAAGCCTTTAGTAATTGCCATGTAAAATGTTGCTCTTGTCCCAATACAGTTAATTATTTTTGAGCTGTAAAGGATTTTGGTTGGGCACAACACTTAATTAAAAGGAAACATAGGTCTAACCACTCTGGGGCAACTAAAAATGCTCTACTCATATCACAATTCCAAATTGTTATTAAAAACTCGTCGACATTTCTAGGGTAGTTTGCAAACTAATTTCTCTTACTTTCATCTGCAGTTTACAGCAATTGAATGCCTCAAATTCCTCATTATTATTATTTTTTCTTTTTATAGATTGCTTATTCTCGCGGATGAGGCTATTACAGTGTGCATTGCAGTCAACAAAACGTTGTAGTCAGCGGTTGCTTGGTTACCACGCCAAGCCGGAAACGCAAATTTGAACGAAATTAAAAGCTTAGTTCCAGGCGCAAACATCAGCGTCGAATACAATGGAAGCGCGGAGGAGAGACGGCGCAACAAAAGAAGCTAGTCAGAGAGGGAGAAAGAGAGAGAGAGAGAGGTTTACAAAGGAGAAAGCAGCAGCAGCAGCAGCAGAAGCAACAACAGCAATGCTAGTAACTAAGACGTTGGCAAAAATTGAATTGAAGATGCCGCACAGCGAAGCGAACAAAACAAATAAAGTAAATAAAAAACTTTATAAACATTTTAAGTGCAGTTGGCGCTCTCAACGGCGACAGCAACAACAGCAACAGCAACAACAACAATAGCAACAGCAACAACAGCGACGACAATGGAAACGGGTGCAATGAAATTGAAATCTCACACAGACAAATGCAATCAAAGTTACGCGGAAGCCGGAAACCGGCTAACAAAGCAGAGCGGAAATACGGAAATGGCAACTGCTGTGCGCGTGTCTAAGTTGGAACTAAGCAAACCTAAACAGCTAAGAGTGAAAGTCGCCTTAGGTCTGTTAATTGCCAATTGCCAATTGCCGATTGCAAATGCCAAAAGTCAGTTGCGTTTGCGGCATTCGGAATCAACACAAAAACTATATCAAAATTACACCACAATATCTCGTATTTGTCAAAGAAAAACTTACAGAGAGAGACGGGAAGTCTGAGCATGAGTATTATTTTTGTTGAATGCAAACTATGTGCTTCCTAATTATTTACCAAATGTTAAAGGCAAACAAGCATCAGGCCCCAGCATGAACTCACTTCACATTACGTATACGCAACGTTGGCTGTCTGTGCACTTGAATCTGTTCACATTTTCCTTTTGCTCTCATGTCACAGTCACTTAACCTTTAAGCAAATCAAATGCCAGGCAAGTAATTTACTCCAAACTCATGGCAAGCCGAGTCTGACATGAAAATGTGGATGCCCCTTCCCTTTATCCCCTTCTACCTACCACACACATCCTACATCTGAACTTTGCCTGGGGTGTGACAAATATTTTGCGCATGTGTCGAGCCTGTGGCACGAACTGAAAGTCAACCTCCCACCTATTTTTCACTGCTATAAATTAAAATTAAATGTTAAAATATTTGCTTTGAAGCAGCAGTCGGGGTATCAGCTCAGCACCTTATCAATGACGCACCGGCTGTCCCAAAGTGTTGAGTTGCAGCTCTCAGCGAGAGCATCGATTGAAACAAACGCACTACTAATGAAAGCCAAGGGCAGGCCACCTCCACCCCCACCTCCACCTCCACCTCCACCTCCATCTCCATCTCCATTCCATCCACTTTACTCGCCATTTAACCGATGATTGGATCACAGCGGGCCCTAGGCTCATCGTTCCCCATGGGCCAACAACACACAGTGGGCAGAAAAAGTTCTAAGTGAACTGATTCAACATATCAACGTTTGTATACCCTGCAATTTGGTGCATTTGCAGTAAGCAAAATGGAAAATGCGAAAGAAAACGCTTGAGTAAATGGAAGTTAAGACTTTGCTCAAACTAAATCCGACTTCATTACGCTACATAAACGATAAAAGAACTTAACCAGAGTGAAGCACACAAACTGAATGAATAAATGCATTATACACTTTGCACGTAAGCGAAAGGCAGCGGCAAATGAGTGTGAAAAATCGCCATTAAATGGAGAACCCTGCCCATCCACCTCCCTCTCCCCGGCTCCATTAAGCGGTGGCAGGGGCAACATATTCAATAGCTTTTCAAAAGCATGCTTAACAAACGGCAACAACATCAACAACGGCGTCAGCAGCAAAAAGCAAAGCGGCATGAAAAAAAGAGGCTCGAGCAGCAATCACATACACACACACACACACACACACACACACACGTATAGTCATACATGCGCACACTGACACACACTCACAGCTATTTGCATGTCAAGTCGACAGACGCTGTCCATGCCAGCAGCCCAGCTCCCCTTTGCCCGTTGCCCGCTGCCCGTTGCCCGTTGCTCGACAGCATTAAAAACGACCATGAATAAATTTTAACGGCGCTTGTGTGTTAAAGTATTTAATGCTTAAAGGCTCAGCGCTGAGCGACCAGCCGAAATCCTTAAGCTCTGCCGCATGCCACATGCCACATGCCCCATGCTTGGCAGCGAAAGCGTTACGCACATGTGCCTCAAATACATCCTTGAAGTGGATGAGCAACTCCTTCACTGACTCTTTCTATGCCCAGCATTGTCAGCGAGTCCTTTCTGCTTGCACATAGCTCCCCTTCTCTCTCTCTCCTTCTTTTATTTGTATTCTCTGCCTCTCTCTCTCGCTCTCAGTGATTAAGCACATAATTGGATTCATTCCAGCGAAGAGCAGCTTTCAAACAACATCAACACATGTAGCGGCTCTGGGTGTGGGCAACTTGAAAACTTTCTTTAGTATTTGAGAGAATATTTTAAGGAGCTACCGCAAGGATTTGTGGTGCTTAGCGTTAATTGCCAAGCGGTTGTCAACATGAAGCAGCAAAAGAAGAAGATGTAGAAGAGGTAGAAGAAGCAGCAGCAGATCAGAACATCCTGAGGTACGAGACAATCACAAGCGAAAGTCTCTTACAACGAGAGTAACATTTACTTGAGTAAGATTCTCATACTCAAATGTAAAGATATTTATAGACTAGAAGATGCCATGGATATTAGATCAAATTTCAGTTACTTAAAGTTGAAATATTCTCTGAGAATATGATTATAATATTACTAAATAAATCTTTCCAAAACTGTAGCTTACAAGAATAAATATTCTCTGATAATTACAGACTAGAAGATGCCATGGATGTTAGACGAATGTTTAAAGTTGAAATATTCTCTGAGAAAATAGACTCTAAGTTGCTATGAATGTAAGATAAAATACAATTAATCTTGATAAATAAATCTATTCGAAATTGTAAGTTTTAATCTTAAATATTCTCTGATAATTACAGACTAGAAGATGCCATGGATATTAGATCAAATTTCAGTTACTTAAAGTTGAAATATTATCTGAGAATACTAGTATAATATTACTAAATAAATATTTTCTAAACTCTAGATTTCAAGCTTAAATATTATCCGATAATTACAGACTAGAAGATGCCATGGATGTTAGATGAATGTTTAAGTTACTTAAAGTTGAAATATTCTCTGAGAAGAATAGACTCTAAGTTGCTATGAATGTAAGATAAAATACAATTAATCTTGATAAATAAATCTATTCGAAATTGTAAGTTTTAATCTTAAATATTCTCTGATAATTACAGACTAGAAGATGCCATGGATATTAGATCAAATTTCAGTTACTTAAAGTTGAAATATTATCTGAGAATACTAGTATAATATTACTAAATAAATATTTTCTAAACTCTAGATTTCAAGCTTAAATATTATCCGATAATTACAGACTAGAAGATGTCTTGTATATTAGATTAAGGTTAAGTTATATATTAAGAAATATTCTCTGAGAAGAATAGTTTTTAAGTTGCTATGAATATAAGATAAAATGCTATTTTGCTTGATAAATAAATCTATTCTAACTTATAAGTTTTAATCTTAAATATTCTATGATAATAACAGGATGTTTAAGCTATTTAAAGTTAAAATATTCTCTGAGAAGAATAGTCTTTAAAATAGCAAGAAAATAAGCCAAACTAAATCTTTTCTAAATTGCAGACTTCAAGATCAAATATTCTCCAATAATTATAGACAAAAGAGGCCAAAATTCTCGTTACTTAAGGCTCATCAACAGATATTCTTAGTACTATATCACTGGTCTGTTGTATTATAATATTAAAATGACAATATTTTCACAAGTATTCTGTTTGGGCCTCGTTGACTGTATTTTTGAGAGTAGTCAACCATTCCGTTTACAGTTTCTCGCCCAGTTTTGAGTGGCCTGCGTCAAAGCCACGAAAGCCGCCACAGCTGTGAGGATTTGTTAGGCTTAACTAAATTCCTGATTGGGTGAAATATGAAGCGACACGTCGCTCAGCAGCTGTCACTGTGTATAATCGTCTATAATAAATGCGAGTAGGTTGACTTATTTTATAATGCTGTCTGAATGCAACATAAATAATTCAATTTAGTTAATACAAAATCAATTTCTGTATATTCAAATGGGGCTGCATAATGTTCCTTTCCATATGCCAGATACAAAAAATCACATGAAATTATTATAATAAACTCAATGTATGTAGCTATGTATGTGTCTGTCTGTGTGTGTGTGTGTGTGTGTGTGTGTGTGTGTGTTGGAGTACATTATACAATAAACATCATCATTAAATATAATTGCATGTTACAGTTACACAGTGCGTTAAAAGCTGCTACCAGTTGGGGGCGTTGTGCGGTTATGCCCCGCTTCGAGGGGCTGTCGAGGCGTGGCATCAACATCGAGGCATCGGCATCGGCATCGTCATCGGCATTACGGCTTTGCGAAAAACCACGTTTGTTATGCAAACGCTCATTATAATGTTTGCCGCCGAGTTACGCATACGCACAGTTGGCCAAAGCCAAACGAAAGCCGTTTACTGCCGCGTTGTTTACACCCGATGACCTCCACCTACCCAGACCCTTCATCGATGCTATTCGCCATTTCCATCCATTGATGCTGCATTGTTTTCGTTAGCCAATTAATGTTTCGCAATCAGTTTTTATGAATTTAACGAAATATTTTTAGAATATGTAAAATATATAAATAATGCATAATATTTATTGTGGATTTGTAGTTCCCTGCGAATAGCAACTAACATCGATTGCTAGACAAGAACGAACAATGCATCAATAATGAGTTGAGAAGACGACGAGCAATAGAAAGATCTCCTTGAGAGACACCGCACAGGGAGTTGCAGTTCGCCATTTGACGTGAATGATTGCGAAGTGAACAACAACTCAACTCAAGCGACGAAAGACGAGAAGCTCAGTTGTATTATACAATTACAATTAGTTATATCAACACTGAATAAGTAAACCCCACATTTATTTCATTAGTTATAAGTATTATTTACGCTGTAAAGATATGTGGCATCTGCAGCCGGAAATTCATCAATTCTGTCATCGCTCGCCTAACTCTGCGTTGCCTTCGCTCCGAGAGTTTCAACAGTTGCAACCTGTATCTATACCTGGAGAACCCTGCAGAGAACTGTCGGAGCTTATTTGCCGTGACTTTAGTATCATGCACATGCATTATACACACGCGTCTGTGTGTGTAGCTGTTGTGTAGCCCTTGGCGTTTGCAAAGGGCCAGGGCCAAACGGGGCTTTGACTTGGCAGAAAAGAGTTCAGTTGAGTTGAGTTGAGTTGAGATGTTATTGTCCTGCGACATGCTGAATATTTCAAGAATTTCTTAATTGTTAAAACAAGCGCTCACACACATACACACACACACACACACAGGCACACACACAACTAGCAGGGTCAGCAATTGTTTTTGTTGCCATTCTTGTGGGTCGTCATTTAATAATTCAAGTTTGTTGCTGTTGTTATTGTAAGAAACCGTTTGCCGGTTCTGCAAGAGTATATATATTTCAGTGTGTGTGTGTGTATGTTTTTATTCTTAAAAAACAATTTTCCAACAA
Organism: Drosophila macrospina; assembly: GCA_035042075.1. Classification (NCBI taxonomy): domain Eukaryota; kingdom Metazoa; phylum Arthropoda; class Insecta; order Diptera; family Drosophilidae; genus Drosophila; species Drosophila macrospina. The sequence continues at coordinate 300,339 of JAWNLW010000397.1, read as the reverse complement.
ACGACAATGGGAATGATGGCCAAGTTTGTCCAGCATAAAACTCGTGGCCGGCAGACGCCCCGTCCAGTTGGCCAGTACACACAGGACTCAGCATGTGCCGCAAAGTGCACAACAACAACAGCAACAACAACAACAACAGCAAAAGAAGCAGAAAGAAATCAAAAGAAAAGCGAAACAGTAGATGAAGCATAAGCAACAGAACGCAACGCGAAAAATAACCCAAAAATATAATAAAAAGAAATTGGACAATAAAATACAACAATTTATGGCGTACAACAATCCTTTTCGGTGGCACTTTACGGCGGACTGGGACTTCGTCTGGGTTCGACGTCGTGTCCGACCCGGGACTGTCCCACTGTCGCAGTGACGCAGTGTCGCAGTGTCGCAGTGTCGGGGGCGAGGTCAGCTGGCGGGTTTGGTCACCAAAAGTCGCACATCGAGAGAGAGAGAGAGAGAGAGAGGGAGAGAGGGAGCATGCCGGATAAGGCGGTAACATTGTTTGCGGCAAAGGCGGCAGTGGGCGTGGCATGGCGAACAAATCGTCATTGGAAACTAAACGAAAATGTCTAGTATTTGTGCTTTTATTTTATTTCATTACTCTTCTCTGTTGCGTAACTTGTGCGTTTTTATATATATATTTATTTATTATTGCCGAGGTTTGGCTGCCTGTCCCCCACTCGCTCTTCTCAGCGCTGGAGTCAACACAAAACACCGAGCAGGATTTTCAATAAATTGTTCAACAATATGAAATATAACCACCATTACTTACAGAGATTGTATGACACATTCTGAGTGTCAAATAAAAGCAAATGTCAATTAAATATACTCAAATTTAATGAGATATTATTAATTTTTCCATATTTAATTAATTATATATCACTTTCAAAACTAAAAACTGTATTGTCTTAAATGTATAAATCGAAAATAATTTAGCATTCACCTAGGAACCTTCATTTGTTTGCCTGATGTCTCGAGGACCCTTGTGAAGCTGTTGTGATCGACCTCAGCCATCGAATGAAGCACATTTATGTTAGTTTTGCGCTTGGCTTTAGTTTTGCTTGGATGCTGTTGTGCTTTTTATTGCTTTTGGCTAAATGATGGCATTTCGCCGTTGCCGCCGAGTGCTGGCAGCAAATGTTTAGCAAAAGTTGTTGCCAGCTTCAGTTTAATTTCAACTGCCAGCAAAATGATTTAGGAAAGACGCATGTTACATGGCAAACCAACTGCTGGCAGTAGCAAGGACATTGCTACATCCTGAAACTTTATTTCATTTAATTGCAATTTTATGTAAAACATACATTTTATTTCATACATACTTCTAGACCATTTTCCATTTGCCATTTGCCGTTTTCCATTTTCATTTTTATTTGTATTTATTTTTGTGTTTCGCTCGTGGCACCGCACAAAAATGCGAAATGCCAAATATTTGCAAGTTTTATGAGCGTTTGAGTTATATGCTTTTGGGGCATAGGAGAACTGTGGAACTGCTACTGGTAACGGGTAACGGGTAATGGGTAACGGGTAACTGGTAGCGGGTATCGGGTAACGGGTAACGAGTGACGGGCAACTGGCAGCGCTGCTTGACCTTTGCACAGAATGAGATAAATTTCATGATTTTTCAATGTTTGAACTTCTGGCCACAGTGCAGACATAAATTACAAGGCAAGGGGACCGCGGGCGATAGCACACGCTTTTTATTGCAACCAAACTCGCCTGGACTTTTATCTTTAGTCAGTCGAATAAAATGAAATGAAATAAAACGCTTTCTTTTTGCCAAAATGCACGCAGATAAGCACAAAGTTGTTGGTGAATCGATTTATACACATATATATGTATGTATACCCTGTAATCTACAGCTCGAAAGGTATATTTTGTTTTCATCTAAAGTGAAACTATGTTAATAAAAAAAAGAAAATCATGTAAATTCGTTTTTCATTTCAGCTTTCTACTTTCACAGGGTATCTCTTAGTGTGGCAACGTGCTAACGCTGCTGAGTAGCAGTCAAACGGGTATTTTGCTTTGTTTTTAACAAATTGACAAGCGAACTCTGTGCACAGATCTGAGCTAACAGGATGGGGCAGATGGAACAGATGGAGTCGATGGAGGAGAAGGAGCAGCAGGCAGGCAGACAGAGGAGGAGGCGGAAAGTAAAAGCGCCAGCTGCAGGATGTGTATGTGGCACTGGAGTGTTTGTTGAGTGTGTGTTTCGAGTGCAATCAGCACAACAACAACAACAACAACAACAACAACAACGAACAACAACAGCAACAACAATGTTATGGAGATTGAATTGAAGTTCCAGGAAGTATTTCAGTGTTGATGGCTCTTGAGAAGTCTTCCTCATGCAAACAGACAACAACATCAACAACAACAACAACAACAACAACAACAACATGGATAAAAATAGTAACAACAGTTACTTGGAAGTCAAACCGACAAATGTGAAGAGAAAAAAGTTATTGGTGTCTGCAAATGTGGCAAGAAACGATGCAAATAAGTTAAGACTGCTTCAAAGTTGGCTTAAAACAAGCTTTTATTTTAAAAGGAATCTGTGAATCTTTGAATAAACTTACCTTCGGTTTCAAATGGCAATAAACAAAATCTGGTTGCATAAGTTTTTTATGTATTTATCTTTATTTCCTTTCGTATTTTCCACTGGCCACTTATGACATTTTCCGTAATACACTTATAAATTTTCGATTTTTCCTTAATTGTTTTTAATATTTCTCTTTTTGGTTATTATCCACAACGTTTTACATTAGAATTCCATTATGTCTTACACAGAATCGTAGAATGTTTGATCTTTAATCATACAAATATTTACAAGTTAATTCGCTTTTTTTTCTCCCTAGAGTTCTCTAGAGCTGTAATCATATATTTATAATATTGTTTTCTGACGAGTACAGTTAGGTTAATTAAATGTTACATTTATTTGTAGTATTATAATTAAATCAATATTTTTTATATTTTGTTTATGTGGCAAATTGTACAACTGTTTTCAGCTTGGCTTTGGCTTTGCTGCAAATTCAGTAAATATTACTTTAGATATTTGTAATTTCCTTTTTATTTTTTATTTTAATATTAACTAGTTAGTTCACTTATTTTGTTAAGTAGTTGTGTTGTGGTGTGTTGTGTTGTTGTGTTCTGTAAACCTTTTTAGCTATTAAATAATCGTAATATATGTAATAATACATTTAATTTAATTTTTGATCACATGTGTTTATTTTTGTCTCTCATTTATATTTCCGCTCTAACTTCACCTTGTTTCACCCCCTTCGAGCTGTATTCTCCTTGGTTTTTCTCATCTTTATAATGCCCCCAGTAAGCAATCAAAGCAATGTTTACATTAAAGTTTAAAAATAAAAGAAGAAAAACAACAGCTCACGTTGCAGTAACAAAGTGTTTAAAGCCTTGCAGATTGTTGCCAAGGCAACTGGATGCTGTTGTGGCTCAAACCACCTCAAGATACCCTATGAAATCGCCAATGTGTCAACAACAAAGTCCTCTGCAAGGCTATGAGTAGATGTATGCATATGTGTATGTACATATATTTAATTATGAATATTCTTTGCTCATTTTATGGTTCTATTATAAACATTTATAATTTCATATTTGATATTTGTTTTATTTTTTATTTTTTATTTTGTTCAGCTTCGGTTTTTAATAGTTTTTGTCTTACAATCAGTTTTGTTCTGCTTTTGAATTGGTTTGTGAACTTAATTGCGAATTTTTTCTTTGGCGGGTTGACTTTGTTTGATTTATTAATTATACAATATTTAGTTGAATATTGATTAAAAGTGAGAACACAAAAAACTTTTTACATTTTGGCCAAACTAATGCGAATTGTGCATATTAAATATTTGCGTGTGAATAGTTCTTGCTAATTAATTGTTGCAGTTTAATTAACTAGCTAAATGAGAAATTCTGACTTAGTTTGCAACAAAATTAAACTGTTTTACGTGTATGCAATCAAATAACACTTTGTGTGTAAGTTAGTGAATTAGCAAATGGCTAATGAATAACGCACATTTTTAATTCTGATTACAAAAAAACTGAACGCTGTTGGAATTTCATTTGTTGAGCTTAACATTAAGCTTAGCTTTTACTCATTTAAATTATAAAAAATACTTAAATCCAGGCATTAGTTTGACATATTTTAGCTCTATTTGTATATCTTTAATTGTAGCTTTTTCATAGAAAAAATAAACATTGCAAATCTATTTTATAAGTTGCCTGGAACAGGACTCATCCAACGTTCGCATATTTCCTTTTGATTTTATATTTGTTTATTAATTCGAGACTAAAGAAGTGATTTACTTTCCTTATTATGTTGTTTCTTCCTTAGCCAGCTCTATCTCTATCTCTATCTCCTCCTTATTATGTTGCTGTTTTTTCTTGTGCGTTTTATTTCTTGAAGTTTGCTTTGCTCATTCCGATTTAACTATTTTCTTTTCCATTTTTTTTACGGTTCCCGCTGCCTTACTAAGTGCTAAAGATGAAAATAAACATGGGAATGATATTTACACAATGTTGGCTGAGCTATGGTAACCTCAGCTTTGTAGATGCTGAGAATGAAGGAGGGGACTATGGTGGGTGTCTAACTGTATGTGTGTATTTCTGTGTGTGTGTGTGTGTGTGTGTGTGTGTGTGTGTGTGAGTGTGTATCATAGAGCCCTATGCCACTTTGTATTTGCTTATGTGCACTGCCAGCTGCACAAAGTGTTGCCAGGTAGCAGCTGCCACGTGGAGTCTGAGCGATTGAAAGTCTGTGCATTCACACACACACACACACACAAGCATCGCTGTGTCTATGTACAACAACATATGTATATGGCAGACATACCTATGCATATACATACAGAATGTAAACAAATGTTCACATGTAAACGACGAAAAAACTTTGTCAATTAACCTAAAACAAGTTTCACTTTACAACACGTACGCTTGACATAATTTCTTGTCGCTTTGCTGGTCTCTGACTATGTGTGTGTGTGTGTGTGTGGGTGTGTGTGTATGATGAGTGTGAAAATATGCGTGTGTGTTGAGTGGGTTAGTTTAATTTGTACATATAAAGAAATTATCACGTTCTTGGTCCTTGATAGCGACAATAGGATCTGCCCATAATGTCCTCGGCTGGAATTGACTGATCAATTGGTTGAACTCGCAACAATTCCATTTGATCACGCACCTGCAACGATATCAAAAGCACAAATCAAACAAACGCCTTAAGCCATTGTGGCGTATACGTAATATACAGCCATACTTAGTTACTTAGTTTTGGCAACAGCAACAGCAGCAGAGAGCCGAAACTAATGAAAATTGATTACATATGCGAGCTCAGCTTTTATGAGTATAAACAATTCGCGATTCTCAAGTTTTCAACAGGGCAAAGTTTTTGCTCGATATGGAAATGGATTAAATGTTAAATGTTGATTTTGTGTAGAGCTTGGGATGAATTTGGTTTCGCGATATTAATTACACAGAAGTGCGGTCTCTTGACGTATTAGTTATTAGATTTCCCCAAAGAAGTGCAGCCATTATTCAAATGAAATAACTGGAGTTTCAATTAAAGTAATGACTTCAAATCATAAGTAGAATTTCAAATGTAGTTTCGTACAATTGAACTATGTTTAAATACTAATAGTGTTCAGTTTATTATCAATTTGATGATTACTCCATTGCTTTACGCAGAGGCTTTTCCTTTTAAGAATACCCTATAACACTGCTATTTACTTAGCTGAGAGTCATTTACTTAGCTGGTAAAATGAAACTATACTCTATAATCATATTTGATGAATACATTCAATCATTATTCAGTTCACACATTATTTATTTTCTTGTTTTGTTCTGCTTTTGTTAACTGCAATCACGACTCCATTCTGTTTCAAGCTACTTAAAAAGTAATCATATTCGTATTAAATTATTCATATGTAAATTCTATAGCATAAAGGCATTCACAGAGTCCTTATTGGCAACGCATTGTGAGCAGTCGGCCCTTAAAGGCCTTCTAAGCCCACCGTTAGGCTCATTCTAGCCGTTATTGTTTGGCCAACTTAGTGTGTGTGCCTTGCACAAAGTTTGAAGCACATTTTATGCCGCGTAAAATAAAAAAAACAAAATACAAAATATAAAGCAGAACGAGACGAATAATAAAACAAAATATATGCAAAAACAAAACAGAAAAAAATGTTTTGTTTTCAACACCAAACACCTTTTGAGGCCGCGCAGCTGTGGCGAGAGGGGCGCAACGACGGGCGAGGGAACGCCAGGAAGACAGAGGGGCATGGCAAATCCTATTGGTTGGATGGTAGTTAAGGGACAGAGAATCCGGCAAGGGGCAGGTGTGTTTCTGGGTGGCAGACAGCAAAGCAGCAAAGCAGCAAAGGCAGCTCACTCGGCCCATTTCCGGTGCTTTGTTTGCCATATAACAATCGAATTTACGACTTTTTTATGAGGCTTTATGTGCGCGCCCGACTGCCACATGCAAACAACAATAAAACGTCAGCGTGGCTCAGACTGTGGGTCCAGTCATTGCACTTTTGGGCCACGCCCACTCGCTTCCCCAAGTCCTATTGTGGCTTTGCCTTTGGCAGCGCTTTTCCGGCCTTTGAGCTGCATGAATATGAAAAGCACAGTTCATAGTTACATTTGAGTGAGAAAAGTTCAAAGCGCTAAAGAGCTGCGCCACTTTTATGCCCAGCAAATCAATTGTTAGAAGGTCAGTCCGTAACACAAATAACGACTCCTCCTCCCATGCACACACACAAGCACACACACACACGCACACGCACACGCACATAGAGGTCGGCATAGGATATTTAAATGAATTTGTCTCGCACAAATTGCTGCCATTTGCCGGGGACTTTGCCCAATGCCGCCACTCGGGCTATGTGTCGTGCCAAATGCCTTTCCAGGCTCGCATTAGATACTCGTATAAAAGGCTAAAATAAAAGATACATTTACACAAGCACAAACACAAGCAGCCTCCATCCACATTCCGAATAGAAGGGAATTGCCCGAGCAGGCCTTTCTGCTCTTGGCTAGATAAAAACTGGCGTCAAGAAAATTATCATGTTCATGGCAATGGCTGTTGGTCCTGTAATATCCTCTTACCAACTCTCCCCCCCCCCCCCAATCTGCCATTTGTGGTTGTTGCTGTTGTTGTTGTTGTTGTTCTCGAAAGCATTGAAAAGGCGCCACAGCATGAACAGTGCGACATTCCCATGAGCAGCCTCAAATCTCTATTGCCCTAATTTCGCTTATTTTATACGACACACTTATGGGCTCATGATAGTCGCCGGGTGTTGGATTACATTTACTGTACTTAGCGTTAAGGCGAATCAATAGCAAGCCGTTTTAGAGGCCATTTCAATTAGTAATTCATATTCAAATAAAGCCTTATTTAAGTTTGTTTTAGATTTCAATGTTAAGCACAAAATTAGGCGAAATTTTTGAGAAAACTATTCAATGGAACATCTAAAATACTCAGAAATAGTCAGAGTTACAGTGCGTGTTTCGCCTGAAAGGGTATTTAATGATTGTGTGTGTGTGTGTGGGTGTTGTGGGAGTGTGTGTCTTCAAGAGATGACAATCATCCAAATGGCCTTTTGCCTAATTTCTATGACTTGCTTAATTATCACAACGATAGCACAGCCAACTCAGACACCAGAGAGATGCCCCAGCTGACCCAAGGGGCTGCCTGAGTCTCCCGAGAAAGAGCATTAAGCGTCTAATAATTGAACATCTGAGCTGGTTCTTGTGTACATTTAATTGTTTTAGAAACGACGCAGGCTGCGATAATATATATTATTTGAAACTCAGGGGCAATAACCTCCATCAATGAGGCATGCATTGGAGTCCCACTGATTCTGTATTAAGTCTCCAACAAAAAAAAAAAAAAAAACAAAAAAGAAAAAGAATTAAAATACAATATAATAAAAGAACCCTGGGCAAACATTTTTAATTACTTTTGTGGCGAAGTTAACCAAAATGAAGAGCGTCATCAGAGAGGATTACGATTCAGCAATACTTAATGAGCATTATGCCATATAATAAACAGTAAAAACTGTAATATATAAATGTGCTTATATTTACTATGTGACTGCTTACCCTGTATCAATGATATATGCAAAAGGGTATACTACATTACGAGGCGACAGTTAATAAACCGAAAAGTTCTCTTTAAACAGTTGTTCTGTCATTGTTTCGTAGAACTGGGTATCTCACAGTCGAACCACACTCAACAATGGCCATTTTACTTGTACTTCTTTTGTTTTTTATTTTATTTCTTTTATTTCGCGCTGCTGAGTGCAAAATGCAATAAAAACAAAGCGATTTTAATCACTCGCCCAGCAAAGTAGGCAACAGTTTTTAATGCCATATCCATTGCTGTTCACATTGCCACCCCTCCCCCCTTCGCATACACATTACTAAGTAAGCACTCACATATACAAATGCGCGTTGTAATCACATAGAGGGCCATTGTCGGTTGTAGTTTGCTCTTTGTGAAATGCATATAGAAAAAGAAGCGCAAAAGCAAAACTAATTACAACGTTGCAGGCAGATAAGGCGCCGGAGAGTCACCGACTCCCAGTTCCAGCTCCAGTCCCAGTCCCAGTCTGAGTCTGAGTCCAAGTCCGAGTTTGAGTCCGCGAGTCCGTGTCCGTGTCAGAGTCAGAGAGCTGGAGAGAATATGATTAAAGTTGGGGAGCTCGAGACAAGCGCTAAATTAAAAATGCTGCGGCATCTCTTTTTGGTGAGGCGAAACTTATGGAGGTTTTTATAATGAGCAAAAGCAATAAAATGTGCGCCATAGTGGGCAGCGGATCAAGGGGCGTATGATTTATATTTGTTATTAAATCTTTAAATGACCAAAGACAGTGAGCTATGAACTGCGTCTGGACTGGACTCATCCTCTCAACTGCACTCAAACATTTTAAATGAGTTTTTTAACTAAAGCAATTTAGAAAGCAAGAATCACCAACTGTTTCATAGAAACGAGGTCGCCATAAGCATATTAGTTAGTTTTTGATATGGTTCTTCTCATAAATGAGCATAAATTATTACTATGAACTGTTTAGGCAACTATGAACTGTGAAAGTCTTTTAATCCTGGATTGAAATTCAGATTAAAGATTCAACAGCAAAAGTTATTATCAACGGCCTTCGGTTTACTTTTCCACATAATTAAGATAGGTCTGGTTGAAACATCTCTCCAGTGCAACTCCAAGTATTCGAAGCACTCGATTTGAAATACCTTGGAGTACACTTATGAATCATTGCTTCACATGGATATACTTGGCTTGCCCACAGTTGCCCAGGAACAATTTGAGCCAACGTTTAGCCAAGCAGCCATTCGACTGCAAAACAAACCCACTTGGAATCATTGAATGGTGCTACGCAATTGAGTGGCATTTGAAGTGAATGGAGTAACTTGCTCAAAGCGACTCTCGCAATAGCCTTAGAAGGCGTGGCAGCCGGGCCAATGCGTATTGATTTAAATGGAATGCTGCTTGAGTATATCCGAAGCAGTCTCATCGCATTGTGGCAGCAATAGGAATAGCAGGGGAACAAATAGCACTGCCAACACTGTGATCCTGTCCAGCCAAGCACAGAGCAAACAAGCTGACCACATCCGCAAACAAAGTACATCAGTGGCAGTAGCAGCTTCTCTGTTCTGTTCTGTTGCTGTCTGCCGGACTGTTGGTCATGCTCATGTATAAATATCGGAATAACCATTTGAAAATCCTTTTAAAATTATTTTACAACTTGCGTCTTTTCGACGCCAAAGAGTCCCAGAGTCATCCTGATAGTTCTTGTCGTTTGCGTTTGGCCTGCTTTTCTTTCCGCACGAAGTATGTGCAAATTCCATTGCAAAGCCACATTATTCTCTTTATCCTTTGAAAGGAATTTTCCAAGTGCAATAACAAGCGAGCCAGAGAATGCAGACTGCGAATGCAGCAGCCACAGCCACAGCTATGACTATGGCTATGGCTACAACTCGAGTTCCTTTCGAGTTATCTTGGGGATGCTGCACTGGCTCAACGGAATCGCCTCAACATGTTTTTTTTTTTTTGTATTTTTGTATTTTTGTTTGCAGCTTGGGACTGTGAAATGTGCTTTTGTTTGGAGCTCTGACTAAGCCTTAATCTGCAGGTAGTATACACAACTAGTCGCAGCCATTCAGAAATATTTGCCAATGTGTGCAAAATGAACAATGGCATGCCAATGGAAAACTGGAAAATTGTATGCTCTACTCACCGCTTCGACTTCCTTAAAGACGCGTATAAGATTGTTGCCAGCCAGCTTGGCAATGTCCCCCTCTGACCATTTGTCTGACTCGAGCAAAGTGGCAAAAAGATGCGGATATTTGGATACGTCCTCCAAGCCTTTGGGCACACTGCAAAATATACGAAATGTACACATGAATACACACACAAGAATGCCTCGCAGAGTAGCCAGGAAGTGTGCTAAAAACTCAATACTTACAGATTGACGCCATCGTATCCAGCGCCAATGCCCACATGGTCAATGCCAGCCACCTCACGTATATGGTTTATGTGTGCTGTAAAGAGGGCAAATGGGGAAATGGTTTGAACTTTTCTTCAGTTTCTTTTGCATTCTGCTTCGAACACCTACCTACAACATCGTGGAGTGTCGCCTGTCCCGAGCAGCTGACAAAGTGCGGATAGAACGCAACCATAACGAGACCGCCGTTAATGGCCTGCAAAGTAGAAAAGGCCGTTAGATTAATGCCAAGTTAATTGGCTAACAGTTGGTCATGGCTTTTAAATATACATACAATGCGCTGCAGCACATGATCCGGCACATTGCGGGAACTATTACAAATGGCATGGGCCGAGGAGTGCGAGAATATGAGCGGAGCACGGGAGGCGGCCAGTGCATCCAACATTGTTGGCACCGACACATGCGACAGATCAACAATCATTCCCAAGCGATTCATTTCCTTGACCACAAGCTAAACAAAAGTCGAATAAATGTGTCAAAAGTATTGTTATCAAACTTAAAACAATATTTTCATTAATGTATTTATTGTTAAATAATGGTAAACAATAAACATAAAAGCGATTCAAGCATTCATATTGCGCACAATTGATTTTTTCATAAATAAATTATTTCATTCAAAGAAATTTCAGCAAAAAATTTGTTTGTTATTATATTTAAGAGAATTAAATAAAATAATAAATAAAATCAAACAATATTTTCACTTATATGAATTCAATACATTGCAAGATATGAACGATAGATGGCGCTAGTAAATTTTCTGTTTGGCACCAAAGCAATTCATAGCATATCTAAAGTGGCTGATAAAACGAATGTTAAAGTTAAAGTTTACTAAAATTACATGTGCACACAAAGTATTTACTCATTTTGCAATATATACAATTAATAATAATCAAATTATTGCTGTTCATTCGCACTTAAAAGACTACATATCCACATCGACAGCTCGCTATCTTACCTTGCCGAACTGTGAGAGTCCACCGATGTGTGGATATTTCCCCGGTTCGTCAACTTTGCAGCAGTCCGCCCTGTAATTATACCCATGAATCTTCAAATTCTCTGTCATCTTGTCGGGCTCCACTCACCAGGGTGTGTTGCAGGTGTGTGTGAGTGTTAGATAACGAGCGCCCAGTTGATAGAACATCCGCAGTACGCTCAAGCTGGTGCCAATCGCATGTCCCCCCTCGACCCCAATGAGGCTGGCTATTTTTCCTGTGCGATGGGTCTGCTCTATCCCCGCTGCGGTGGTAACGAGGGCCATGTGGTGAGGATAGAGCTGAACGAGACGTCGAATTAAATCGATTTGCTCCAGTGTCAGTTGCACCGCATCCAGATGCTGCGAGGAGCATGGCGCGTAGGCGGACCAGAATTGGGCTGAGACCATGCCCTCTTTGAGCCGTCGCAGATCCGTATGGCTCCAGGCACTCGATGACCAGGGGGCCAGCTCGCGAAGGTCGCCGCCAAAGTGAAAGTCTTTCAGCTGATTCTTGAGAAACTTGCGTATATTCCATGGCAAATCGTTGTGGCCATCGATCAGTGGCACCTCCTTCAGCACGTTGCGAACACGCTGCATGCGATAGTCGAAGTCGCCGTTGCCGTTGTTGGAGCTGGCGCTGGCGCTGGCGCCGGCGTTGCCATTGCCGCTCCCGCTGCCACTGGCGGCGGCAACAACCGAGCATTTTAGTATGGGCAACACCAGCACCGGAAAGTAGACAAGCGTCAAGAAGTTGAGGCCACAAACCTTTGGCAGCTTCCTCGATTTCATTGCCCCCAGGAGCTAGCAGCACAGCACAAGCCACGCAGCACTCACATTGATGATGTTAGTCTTTCTAACTGAAAGTATACAAAGAATCACAATCATAATCACAATCGCAATCACCATCACAATCACAATCACCATCGAAATCAAAATTGGACTACGAGCACGAGTCGACAGTGGTGTTGGGAGTGGGAGTGGGAGTATATCAAGAATATTGCATGAGCTATCGGTTTGTTTGCTTAGACGCCCTTTGGCTGGATGTCGTGATTGAGCTATTGAAAGTTGTTGGCAAACAAATGCCATAAATATAACGCCCATGGACTTCTGGTTTGGTTTAGCCCATAGCAAACATAAATAAAACTTTTCATATTTATTTCCAGAGCCAACTTCCATATCGAATGCATAAAAATGCACAATAAAAATGCAGAAATTATTTATAGCAAACTTTTTGCTAACGGATCAGCCGCAGCAGCAACCGAAAAAACACAGAAAAAAAAGCCAACACCGAATTTAAATGATTTCCACAGTGGGGCAAAAGTTCGTACTGCGACACCAACTGAATGAGCCAGAAAGAGACAGCGAAACTACTTTCCATGCATTTCGGGAGTTTTTCCTCTTGACTGCGACTTTGCTGTGGGTGTGGGCGGGTGGCGGGGGACGACATAAAGTTTTTACTCGAACTAAAGGTAAGCAGTCGACGGATTTGACGGGGCGAGAGGTGAGGAGAAGGAACCCTAAATGTTGGAAAGAAACTGAAGCTTGCTTTGGGTATTGGGCAAGGGCAGTAAATGGCATATGAGTAAGCCGCAGTTGCTGACAGTCGCCAGAAGGGTATTGACCGCCTCTCTTCCTCTCTCTCTCTTTCCCTTTTTTCAGCATATCTGTGTATTTGTGTTGAAGGCACTTTTTCTTTTCGGCTAGCAAAATCCATTTCGTTTTTACAATTTTCTTTGCCAAACTCAAATTAAAGTTTCTGCCCAACAACAAGAGCAGATAAAAGAACTCAACTTAAGCAAAGTAAACTACTCTAATAGTTTTTAATGCATAAGTCGGCTGTTTAGGAAACACAGAAAAGCAACTAAATAAAATACAGAAATACCAACTCAAGAATCTTTTCATGCTTTGCCTGAATCACATTTTATCGACACAACGACACAAAGCGTAGAGAGCATACTAAATTGTCAGTCAGGTCGACAGGCGAATATCCTGAGAAGCAGACTGCTGAGTCAGAAGGAGAAGTCCACGATTCTAAATATTCTGGAAACATTTCTTTCAAAGCACATTCTAAAGTTTATTTATATTTATTTGTATTTATTTTATTGTTACTTATGCAGCTTTTTACATGGGACAATAACAGTTTAAATATTTTGTAAAAATATCTAGCATACAAGTTTTTCAGCTGCGTTCATTAGTTCCATTAGCAGACAATAATTGTACGTTACTGTTGTCTCACTTGCAACATTTGGTTGCTTTGTTTGAAAATATTTGGAATTCTTGAATTCGCAATAGCTGCCGAGTAATGTGTTGTATTATTGTGGCATTGTGTCTGCCTGTCTATTTGCAAGACTTGCCATTTGCAACATTTTTCCGTGCAATATACAATTTTTCATTTGCACAGACTTCATATGAGAACGCCTGGTATGCACTTTGTAGAGCATACAAATAGACAAAATAACAAGAAGCAAAGAGCGGAGAGCAGAGAGCGAAGAACGGAGAGCGCAGAGCGGTGAAGTGGAAGTGGAAGTGGAAGTGAAAGTGGATGAAGAAGAGGTCGATGAGGGATGGGTGGTGGGAGAGGGGGATGGGTGGCTGTATAACACACGAATTCGTATGTTGATTTTCATGGTCTGATGCTTGGCAACAAAATGGAAACATTCCACTCTACAAAGTTTGAAAGATATCTTATCCGCTCTGTTTGCCCTCCTTTATTTGCATTTTCTGGTGCCCATTTGAAGTCATTTTTATGCTTAACATTATTGCTGGCGCTCAACGAAATCTTTAATATTTCGCATTTAACAAAATTATGCAAAAAATTGACAGCGACAACGGCAAGAACATTGACAAGGACATCGTGCATCGAATATTTCGTTAGGCGAAACGTGACACAAACGCAACGCACGAATTATTAACACAATAACAACAACGACAACAATAACAACAACACACAGAGAGAATAAATGAACGTCTACTGGGTTAACAACAATAACAACAACAACAACAACAACACCCAACAACTTCGAAAGACAGACAAACAAAAAGCGAGTGAAAAATCGAAAGCGTTTGACGCTTCGTTAAACATTTATGCCTCTGCGAGTGGAGCCAGGACCAGAGGCAAAGGACCAACATTTGCTATTTAATTAAATTGCCATACTGTTCATTTCGTTGTTAACAAATGCAAAATGCCACAACAACATTAATATTCGAACGAAAGGTTCGGCAAGGGCAATTCAAATATCAGAGAACAATAGAAAATGTGTAAAATTCTTGTTCAACTCTTACTTTCCTTTTGTTTCCTTTTTTTAATTGAAACTATCTTTAATTACTTATGACCAATCGGAAATATTTGCAACAGTACTTGGACTTTACTTTTGTACACAGAAATGCTTTTAAAATATAAACATTTTAAATTCTTATTTACTCTTTTGCCAAGGGCGCTTCATCAGAATAGAATTGCACAATATTTTCCCTCAAAGTCAACTCGTTTATATAGTTCATATATGCAAAATGAAAGCCAACAAAAAATGCAAACAGAATGCGAAATTTGTTGCTTGTATTTTTATTGCAATTATGGAGTATTTACTTCAGGGATCATGCGAGTTTTGTGAGTGCTCGTATAACGCCAAATTGGTTGCTTGTCGGTTGGCAACTGGGCAGCATAAGCTGAAACTTGCATACATGCTCAGATAAGGACAGAGGACGACGCTGGAAGCCAGTCGAAATGGGCGCAAGGATAACTGCGTACAACACTGCGTATATACGTATATGCGCGTTGTCATGCAGTGAAAGGGGAAGTGGGTGGATCGGCGGAGACGAGCGAGTCGTACATTTATTGCGACATATAAAACATTATTTTGCATGGCCTCAAAAGAGAACGGCGCATAGCCGACACATAAAAAGAGGGAAACAAATAACAAAAAAAAAGAAACGGAGTTTGCGTTGCAAAATTGCAGCAAGGAAATGCGACGCGTCGCATCGTCAGCGTCGTTGACGTTGGCTGAGACTGCGACTGCTACTGCGACTGCTACTGCTACTGCTACTGCGACTGCTTCTATTACTGCTGCAGCTGGAATTTTCATACAAAGTAGCAAGCAAATAAATAAAAATAATAAAAATACTTTTCTTTCAACATTAGCGCAGCATTTAAGGAAGTGGCTGGCGCTGCCAAACGAGAGTCGCCCCAAAACGACTACCCAAGCCAGCCAGCGAAACATCCAGAGTCACCCGCTGGCTTGCAAGTTTGTCGTCCTTCATTTCCATTCCGGAGCCAGGCAAGGAAACGTGCCGTAAACTACGGCAGACAATCAAAATGCATTCATGTGCGCTTACTTAATGTTATTTATAATCAACCCGCTGTCTCCTCAGACCCGCAACGACCCCTAGCTCTCTGCACTATCCCTCGAGGAGAGTAGCTGCTCCATTTTATTTGCCTTTCGCAATTCGTACTCGAATTCATTCATTGGCATTCATTCCATTCAATACGAATTGCAGCAAGCCAGCCATCAGTTGCTTTTACATTTGCTCACAATTTACCCGTCTTGACTTTAGTCTGTCATTCATTCGTGTTGCACAAGCCCTGCCCCAGTAGCATGCCACCAGCCCTGCAGCATTTGTTAGCCTGAATGCCTGGCAATAACAATAATGATAATAATGATAATAATGAGGCGTTGCGTGGCCTGACGAGCTACAATCGGTGCTTTAAGCAACGCCATCTGCCAGACTTCCAAGCATTTCCCATTTTAATGGGCATCATAAAATATGTTTAAGAATTATTGCACGCCAACAACTTGAGCTGATCCCGGGGCCAGAAATGCAGCAAGCAGCTTAACAGAAAATAATAAAAATATGAAATATTAAATTTTATTAAGTAAAGTTGCTAAAGCAGTAAGCAAACAGCTGAAAAGCTGCACATTTTATGTATATTACTTAATTGGCAAGAGTAATGAGAGAGTTGACTGAGCTGATGATATATCAATTTTAAATAGAGCTAATTGTTATTAATATTCATAATAATTATTGTGATTAATCGACATTGATTTAAAATGCATTTATAATTGTAATAAAATCTGAATCATCTCTCCCATCTCACACACACAAGGACTTTCGGAACCCTTTCCATTTGCTTTTACAGCTAAAGTATGTGAAAGTATGTGACGTTATTTGAAAGCACATTAGTAAAGTTTATAAAATGTTCTTATCAAGCAAACCAAATAGAAACCATTTATCTCATGAGCAACAGCTTTAAGCAATTAAGTGAACCTGGCAAAAATATTTACAATGCCATCAGGCATTTCAGTTGAACACGCTGAAATGCTAACAAGGGGGTACAACGCACTTATTTGCATAAGTCATAAATTCTAATTTCAGTCCAATTTCAATAAGAACTCATGAGAAAGGTGAGTGTGAGCATACGGCATAAATTAATTTAATGCAAGAGCAACAAAAAGGAGCCGCATGCTGTTCAAAGCACAAAAAAAATGTGAAAACTTATGGGGAAAAAATCATACAAGAGCACCTGATGTTGTGTTTTCATTTATATTTGTATTATTTTTTCTGCTGTTTTCTTACTGTTGTTTTTGTTGTTATTGTTGTTGTTGTGATTTTGATTATTTTGTGCTTATTTCATTTCAGTTTTGTTGGCAGTAAACAACTGAAGCTGAACGCAAAACTGTGCACAGTCACACATACGACAACATGTGTATATATAAGTATATATATATATATATATATATGTATATGTATGTGTATATGTGTATGCATGTAGAATATAAAAGTATGGCATACTTTTTGTAGCCACACCAATACAATGACAAGCAGCAAATACAACAACAATGCGAAGGGCCCTCAAGGCATGCGTGCGTAAGAATGAATTGAAATTATTTTACAACATTTTCATGTTCTCTGCTGTTGTTTGATTTGCCTTTGCCTTTGCTTTTGCCTTTGCTTCTACCTCTGTTTGTTGCCCTTACTTTTGCTTTGGTGCTTTGTCGTTTTTGTTTTCTCTTTGGTGTGCATAATTTATGCACGAGTTGAAAACCAATTGCAAGTCCAGTGCTAAAAGGTTTAAGTGTTTGCCCCAAATATGCTAGCCACAAAACATAAAACTATGCATTACTTTGTTCAGCACAATTAGTGAATATTAAATATCCCAAGGTTGTTCAGTAAGTGCAATCAATAAATTAATTAAATAAAGTCATTTATTCATTCATATTAAACACATTCGAGAAACAACAATTGCAAGAAATTTGACATTGAATCAAGTCAAGAAATGATACATCAGAATTTAGCCAAAGTGTTTGTTTGTTCCTTAACACAAATGAGATTACAAGTTAACATGAGTTCAGTCTCTTAGATTCCTTAATCATTCATGCCAATTTCAATAAGAAATTTGAATATTCTGGAGTCTGTCTGTGATCAACTCTTTCATCAAAATGCATAGACGGCAGCTGTTGATACTGATCAGGAATACATAAAGAATTGGACATAACTTTTAAATGATATAATTTTATAAGAATTGTATCATTAAAATGTATCAAATTGCATTCAGAAGTTCATTTACAGTCCAGGAAATCCTTCCCCTTCAAAACCTATAATAACCCTTAAATAATACAATGAAATTTGCAATATTAAATAATTGTTATTTTCCTTATTAATTATGCATGTCTAGCAATTTATTTGCTTATCATTATTAATTGATAGTTTTTTATTAATTATTAATATTGATTATTACTTATTTTATTCTTTGTTTACAAATTGTTCGCATATATTTACTTCTTGCATTTTTCAGTCTTTTTTTTACAAATTAAATAAATGCAATTAAACAGATTTGTATTCATTTAATTCAAGTGCTCTGCATTTATATATTTATCTTATTTATTGTACATTTCGATACATTTATATTTATTAAACTGAATTGCATAAATTTATACAAATATTGAAATGCACCTCCCCCTAAGTAAAGTTCCATAATGTGAAGCGTGTCAGAAAATATAAATGGAACACAATGTCAAAGCTTAAGCACTGTTCGGAGACTTGACCATGGCTCATAAGCAACTGGTTAAAGGTAAAAAGCGTTTATGAAATCAACAAGCCCAACAAAAGCGACACATGCTCTACTAAGGGGTTGTCCGACCTGGGGTGAAAGAAAAATGGAGGGCGAAGGGAGGCAGGGTAAGGGTATCAGCTCAAAGTTCAAAGCAAATTGTTGCGGAAGGCAAAAATCAACATTATCATCAGCAGGCAGGATGATACTTAAGCACCAGCTATAGGATACTCATTTCAACAAATGCAGACGAGTTGGCGGCGAGAGGAAGAACCACAATACATTCAAACATACACACACACACACACACACACACACGCAGTGCCATTAAATGGTATTGTCTGTGTGCGGTGCGTGTGTGTGTGTGTGTGTGGTGGTAGTCGGGCATTCGGGTGAAATTGGGTGACTTGACAACGCACAGCATTCGCATGTCGCTTGCTGCATATTAATGAAGTGGCTGCCAGTCGCAAGCTAGGCTGTGCTGGGCTGGGTTGGGTGGGGTTTGGGTTTGGTTTGGGCCAGTAGCACTCATCAATTTCTCAATATTACGAATTTGGCTGCCAAAAATCTGCATATGAACCGCAGGGGTGCACAATGTGCCAATTTATATAGAAAATAATATATACATTTAGATATATATATATACTCATATATAGAGA
Organism: Drosophila macrospina; assembly: GCA_035042075.1. Taxonomy (NCBI): domain Eukaryota; kingdom Metazoa; phylum Arthropoda; class Insecta; order Diptera; family Drosophilidae; genus Drosophila; species Drosophila macrospina. The sequence continues at coordinate 281,139 of JAWNLW010000397.1, read as the reverse complement.
TATTTGCTTGTTAGAATTTATAAGCAATTGTGCTTACCAAAATGGTGCAACCTATTTAACATGCTCTTCGTCTTGTAGTTTTTGCTTTAATGCTCTTGCACAAATTCTTTAGTATTTGTGAATATTTTCTTGTTTTCTTTGTTTTTCTTTATTTTTCTTCTAAGATTGAATCAGCTTTGTTCTACACTTCACTTGTAAATCACATAATTTTCTTGCTATAATGCTCACACACGCTAGCAAAGTCGCGTAATTGTTGTCGCAGTCAATGCTCGAGGGCAATGGCAGACACGGCGTATACGTAACGTAATTTGCGCGTTTCTGTGTGTGCGTGAGGCGACACAAGGCGAATGCAACACGTGTGACTTCTGATAAAGCAGTGCGTTTACCACACAACCCAACCGGCCGACACACGAATATCAACTGAAACTGAAATGGCGACAAAACTGCGAAACAGGACTCGCCACAGTCGTGGCATGGCCCACGAAGGCAAGCGACGAACGAACGAAATGACGAGCAGAGCGTGTTGAGAGCAAGGACAACAGAGAGTGCTACAAACGGAGATGTGTAAGAATGTGTAAGCGGATGTAACTATGGCTATCGCTTTGGATATGATGGCGATTGCGATTGCGGTTGCTGCATTAGATAAGAGCATGCCACATGCCACATCAAACACACATGTAGTAACCACATGGAGTTAGCTCAGACCTCGGCAAGACATCCTTCGATTAACAATCATTTACGCAAGCTTAAACATTAAAGAAGGTCCTCACAATATCTTAAAGCCTTGAGATTTAGTTGCTAGAAGTTTAATCATGCCAAGCGGTGGATAAAGCAAAGCCAACTAAAGAGATAAACATAAAGAGAGAGAGAGAGAGAGAGAGAGAGAGATAGGCGAGCGTGACTGGGGCAAGAAAGAGACTTACGCTCGGTAAATTTTCTCTTTTTGACAACAAATTGCACTCAATTGAATAACGGGAAATGCTCTCCTTTGTTAGTCAGCTGTTCTCGTCCATTTGTCTTATTAGATTGAGTCCTTTTGTATTGCAGGAGGTCAGGCATAGTGTTATTAGCGTTTGTGAAACAAAAAGAAGTTTACATGGTCGCGAAGCGGTAAATTCTTACTCAATAAATTACTAAATAAATATTAATTCAGTCTTTTTCTTATCCTTGTTAATTTATAAAAACAAATTAACAATTTGAATAAAAGAATAATTATATTTTGATTAACAATCTGAATCTGAGAATATTTACGTAATTGAACTATTTTGCGAATAAATAAAACAGAAAAATAATTATTATTATTTTACAGATAATACTTAACCACATATGTAAGCAATAAAACGGAAAGTGAACGTGTTGCCGAAAAGCTAGAAATGTTGTGTATATTTCCATGTTTATCCTATGTTTTGGGATATTATTTATATTATATAATTATATAAACTGCACATTATATAGAATAAAATATAAATATGAGAAATATAACAATTAAAAAAATTAATAGTTTCAAATTCAGACCTCAATTTAATACACATAATATTTGCTGGAACTTCAAACGTTTACCTAAAATTCAAATTTCAACTACAATTCGTAATGTGAAGCAAGCCAAGCAGTGCAAAGCAGTGCAAAGCGCACCAAGCTTTCTCACAGCTGTTAAGACGAAACGCGATGCTTGCACCCAACTGAAAAGCTCAGCGTTTGCGCCCACCGCAAGCTTTAAGATACCAAGAGCTTTTGGTATTTTGCATTTAGGCACAAGAGTGCAATCGATTTATCAACACCGAACGACCTCCAAACAACCTTTTGACGTTTTGCTTGCCTACATTCGGCTGCCTTTTACTTATTTCGCTTTGGAATTTCACGTCGACGTCGCAGTCGATAGCCGAAAATAAAAACGTCGTCTATTTAACTCCAGTGCAGCAGCAGCAGCAGAGCCAGCCGGTAACCAGCAGCAGAGCAGCGCAAAGCAAATCACCCACACAGTTACAGTTTCCAGATCGGTGAGTCTGCAAGTGTATTCGAGTGTGTGTGTGTGCGAGTGTGTGAAAATCATAATAATAATACTAATCTACAACTAAATAAGAAGAAAAAAATATGTAATTCATTATCTCGTAACAAGTGCAGTTCCGTTTTTTTATTCACATCTCAAGTTGGTTTCGTAATCGCTTTGCTCCCGTTAAAGCTGACTAAAAGTTACAGAACATTCTCAGTGAATGAGAGTGTTAATGTGTGTATGTGTGAGACTGGAAATTTTCTAACTATGAGTTTTTATGAGTGCTTCTCGAACTTTGAGGCTACGTTTGCACTGCTTATCGACGACTACGTCGTTGACCTATGCAACCTATTGAAAGCTGATAAGAAACCTAAGCTAACAGTCAGCTATCGGATAACATTGATTATGCAGTAGTTGTAATGCCGGCTTAACCGGCTACTCCATGCCAAGACCTCACTCTCTCACTCTCTCTCTCTCTCTCTCTCTCTCTCTCTCTCTCTCTCCCGCTCTCTCTGTGCTTAACTACATTTTCACTTTTGGGTTCACTTGCTTCTTGGCAACGTTTCAACTGCAATTTGTAGTTGCCGTCGTTCGCTGTTGCTCTTCTTTATAAATAGTTGCCTCAAATGTTATATGTTAGATCCCAATATACATGCATATGTATTTCTAATTATCTATGTGCTTGTTTAAATTAGCTTTCGTTTAGTTCTCAATTAAAGGTCATCATCGCTTTGCGTTTGTTGACTTTAACATCAATCGTCTTTCATTTCCCTCTCTGTGAATAAATTAAATTGCAATTGATTGAGAATGATGAAGAAGATAACTGTGAGAGGACATAGGAAGAGATAGAGAATAAAAGCGGACAGAGAGAGAGAGAGAGAGAGTTATTTGCTTTCCTCGGGTGTGGTTGTCACATCCGCAATTTATATGTGGATAGATTTAGGTTTTACATAAGAGAGTGATCCAAAGCGAGCGAAAGAGAAGAGTCTACATTTTAAGGTTGACAATAAGACGCAAAGTACTGTTCATGTATATACCTAGGAATTAAACTTAAAGACGCAAAACAAGTTTGCGTATGAAACCAGTTCCTGTTACCTTCTCTCAGTAAAGGGTTTCGTCTTGCAGGTCAATTTCAGGTAGCGAAATGGCACAAGTAAAGCCCTTTAGATATTATTTATTCTATGACACCTTTAAGCAAACATTTCTTTACACAAATACTATAGGAGTTTTGATTATCTTTTATAGGAATATTTACGGTGTTTACAAAGGCCTTTTATGGTCTTCTCCAAGTCATTTTATTACAGCTTATCAAGAAGAAATGCGTAATAGTTTTTATAAACTCAAATAAAATTGCACATTTGCGCGTCAAATAAAAAATAAATTTGAGAATGACAAAAGTTGGAGAAATTTACAGCATCATTAAAATGAAACCAAAAACTTAGCTAAAAGTACATAAATAATATGAAATAATTATTATGGAAACAATATAACCAACTTCCTACAGCTGTTTCCACACACTTTCCTCTCTTTCTTTTCCTTTTCCCTCCTCCTAGGGGCACGTTCTGACGTCAGTTGAGCAAATTAATCGCAACCTCCTTCCCCCTCGCCAGTAGACGCTTTACTTGCCATCTCAGCTCTGTCTCAGCTCGCTTTGTTCTTTTGACCTATTGTTGAAGACTGGGGAGGCGGGACTTCATAGTGAAACAACAACATCCTGAACAAGTCTCGTACTGATAACGCTTAAAAAGACTTTGGAATAGAATATTCTATCTGTATGGGGGGCTCGTTTATTTCTTGTTTTTATTCATATTCTGAAGGTTAATAATGATAACTGCTTGACAACAGGCAATATGGGCAGCAAAGTTTCTATAATTTTCGAAAAATTACTATATTTTCGTTTCTTTAATCAACTCGTTTTTTTAGCAGTTGCTCTTCACATACATCTATACTCATTTAAACACATGTCTATTTTTTATATACACAAACACATGCAAACATACATACATTCACTTGATAGCAGAAGTAAATTAGTGTTTTTGTTGCTCTATGTTGTCGTTATTGTTTTTGTTGTCATGTGGGGCTCGCTTTTATATTTATTCGTCGTATATTTTGGGGTACATTTCAGTCTTCGATCGATTGCCGGCTCGTGTAGGTGTGTGTTAAATCGGTGAATCATTACTCTATATAAATTATATATATATTTATATATGTATATATATATATATATATATATATATAGATATATACATGAAAAGACCTTTCTTCAATGTTAGAATTTAGTTTTATTAGGATTAGTTCAATATCTCTTCCTGAAGTAAACAATTGTGCTTTTATTTATAGTTCATTCTGTTATCAATTGTGGTTCTTCTAATCAGTTATTCGAATAGTCACCGCATATATCAACATCTACATATATTATTCTATATGTTGCTGGCAGTGCGTGATTTTCAATGTCAAACAAGTCAAGCAGCGGCACTGCAACTTTGCTGAATCGTTTCTTCTAAAACTTTTCTCTACATATCGCTTGACTTCCCCCATCTTTCTTTCTCACACTTTCATAGTCTGTCTCTCTTTCGCGCCACACGCGCTTCACGAATTGTTTTGTTCATTTAAACAATTTTGTATAACCGTTTCGTAAGCAACACGTCACAAACTTCGCTTTGGCAACATTTGAGCATGAGCAAAGCCATCGCAACATGTTGCTTGACCTTGTTCAATGTCACTGCGTGGAGCATGCGCCACATATCGCACGTCACGCAGCAGAGCAGCTTCTATTGAAAGTGAAAGTGTACGTCACAACTGCGAGGGCACTTTGTCCCCTAAACTCCCCTCCAGCTCAGCATACACAACCGTAATATTTCGATACCTACCGGTTTGATTACATCAGTCGACAAGGTTGTCAAACGATTCGCACATCCGACTCGGCTCAGTTGCTAGAAAAGCATTGTCGAGGTTGGTTCACTCTTTGAGCAGTTGCCCTTAAATTATTCAAACTATTTAGAAACTCAAAGTTATGAGTATTACCAAGACTGAGTGTTGTAATAAGTGAACAATCAAGTGAAACAAATACTTAAATAATTAGTTGGTGTGAATAAAAGCGAATACAAGTGACTGAGATAGGCAGATAAAGTTACAATATGCAACGTTTGCATTTGACGTTACAATTTCAGCTTTCTACAATCGTTTAGCGAATGTTTAATGAAAGAGCTTAGCAACATTTCGTTGGCAACATTTATGTGTATGCATCTGTTACCGAAATGTTGCTAGTATCGAGAGTATTGGATTCTCTCCCTCTCTCTGTGTTGCTGTACAAGCTTAGGCTCTCTCCTCTCTTAAATATATATAGCTATCACTGTCTCACTCACTTTCTGGCTGGAAACAGCTGTGCATTTGACAAGCTTTCAAAATGCTTAACCCCTATGATTGATACATGTTCTACATACGTATAATTAAGTTCAGTTATATTTATTTCAAAATATATTGTCAGATTTTTAGCGACAATATACAAATTTTAGTTAAATTATTCTCTTGGCTTTTCCTTTATCGTTGTTTAGGGCATTGAAATTAAACGTTTAATTAGGAACATTACAGATTGCATAACCAATTGGCTTATTATTTAAATGCATTTCTTACAAACTATACTAATTAATTACATTTTACCACCAAAATGTATACGTGTTTTACAGAACTATACGCGAATCTCAAACATGACCACATACTTCAACTATCCCAGCAAGGAGCTGCAGGAGGAGCTCAAGACCATCGCCCAGGCGATCGTTGCTCCTGGCAAGGGTATTCTCGCCGCCGATGAGTCTGTCTCGACCATGGGCAAGCGTCTAAAGGATATTGGCGTGGAGAATACTGATGAGAACCGTCGTGCTTACCGCCAGCTCCTGTTCACCACTGACGATAAGTTGTCGGAGAACATTTCTGGCGTGATCCTGTTCGACGAGACTCTGTACCAGAAGGCCGATGACGGTACTCCCTTCGTTCAGCTGCTGAAGAAGAAGGGCATCATTCCCGGCATTAAGGTCGATAAGGGTGTTGTGCCACTGTTCGGCTCTGAAGATGAGTCCACCACCCAGGGTCTGGATGATTTGGCTGCCCGTTGCGCCAAGTACAAGAAGGAGGGCTGTGACTTCGCCAAGTGGCGTTGCGTCCTGAAGATCGGCAAGAACACCCCCTCCTACCAGTCCATCCTGGAGAACGCCAATGTGCTGGCCCGTTATGCATCCATCTGCCAGTCGGAGCGCATTGTGCCCATTGTGGAGCCCGAGGTTCTTCCCGATGGCGATCACGATCTCGATCGCGCCCAGAAGGTCACCGAGACCGTTCTCGCTGCCGTCTACAAGGCCTTGAACGACCACCATGTCTACCTGGAGGGTACTCTGCTCAAGCCCAACATGGTGACTGCCGGTCAGTCAGCCAAGACGAAGAACACACCCGAGGAGATTGGCTTGGCCACCGTGCAGGCTCTCCGTCGCACAGTGCCCGCTGCCGTTCCCGGTAAGAGAGCTAGCTAACTTAGCACTGTCTCATTCATACATCTACTAAATATTTGTATATATACGTATTAGGCGTTACCTTCCTGTCTGGTGGTCAGTCTGAGGAGGAGGCTTCCGTCAACTTGAGCGCCATCAACAAAGTTCCTTTGGTCCGCCCATGGGCTCTGACCTTCTCGTACGGTCGTGCTCTGCAAGCCTCCGTGCTGCGCGCCTGGGGCGGCAAGAAGGAGAACATCGGTGCTGGCCAGAACGAGCTGCTCAAGCGTGCCAGGGTAAGTTGAGATTGACACATTTTATGGAATTGGGATCTAGAGATAGAATTGGGTTTAGAAACTAAGTCATTTAGCTCTGGTTGCCCGGTTGGATGGTCGTGTCAGGTGCTTGCCTGCTTGCCGCAACTCCCCAATAGCAATCTCAATTAATCCCATCGCCACTTCCTAACTATCCTCATTCACTGCCAATACCATTAACTAACCCACTCATCCTCATCCCATTTAGGCCAATAGCGAGGCCAGTGAAGGCTGCTATGAAGCAGGCTCCGTTACAGGTGCTGCTGGTGACGCTGGGCTTCATGTTGAGGATCATAAATACTGAAACTACTAACGAAACTAAATTTCATCAAATTGACTAAATTTATTGACTAAATTTCAAGTAGCTAAATGCAGACATGGAATGTCAAGAGTGTCTATCAATCGTAATTGGAATGCGAGAACAATTTGTGTAATTGGCTCTTTTAACTAATCGGAATACTTGTGACAATGGACGATTTGCTCAAATAAATATAGAATATACTTGGCATTCCCTAAGCTGCTTTCCTTTTTTAACGCTAACATTTCAAACAAAAACTCACGTCTAACATAATTCATATGCATTTAATTTACATAACTAATTCATGAGTCTGTCTTTACTTACACCACTCTGCTTTTATGTTAATCCTTAAGCACGTTTTTCTTTTATTAATCCCCACCAATTCCCGCTTCCTTTTCTGTTTTATATATTTACCCACACCAACCAGGCTAATAGCCAGGCATGCCAAGGCAAATATGTGGCCGGCTCGATACCCTCGTTTGCCGCCAATGCCAGTCTATTCGTTGCCCAGCACAAGTACTAAACAAATTCCCCAGCAAATGCAAGTGCAATAGCTTACCTAATGGCCCGCTGCCTTAAACCAATTGGCTAAAACTGGGCTGAGATCAGCCACAAAACATTCCACAGAGCAACACACAGAAATGGATATATTGAAATTTCTTTACATTCTTTTATATTTGTTTCATTCTACCATTTAGATGTACAACTAGAATTTTAATTAAAAAAAAAACAAACAATTTAATTTTAAAACAGATGAATAAAATATATATCTAAAGAATTTTATTTGATAGAAAACATTTCAATTTATTGTTTACATTTTTTTGTTTTTGTTTTTCTTACTTAGCTCAACTTAATAAGATTACTTTTTCTTAGCTTAAATCAGCTTATTCTATATTAGTAGACAGAGTATAATATTAAGTTATATATAGATATCAAAACAATGTGTAAGGATGTGGCCCAATCTGTGGCTTCCACAGTGCTTGTCAAACTGTACACACAGATCCTTTATTTTTGGAGCCGCGAATATTTCAGCATGGATTGGCACACACTCAAAAGCGGATACAAGGGTCAGGCTCCTCATTCGCCTGGGGCCCGTAAAAAGGAGAGAAAAACCTTTGGGTGCAAAAGGTCGTCACAGTTTTGCAGCGCAATTATCCGTAATCGAATAAACTTTTTGCTCAAAAGACTACAGGTCTTTTTAATTTACAAAAACTTTTACACGTGTGGGTGTCTTTTTCTGCTGGATAATGTAGCCGCAGGTGAAGAATCAAAATATGTGAGCAGTGGGGCGAACCGCTTTACAGTTCGCCGAGCAAAGCCAGAAATCGCTGTAAAGTTTGAAAAATGAAATGTTGAACATTTTACGTGGTCGTTAAGTTATTTATAAGTATTTGTTTGAAAGAAATTTTAGAATTTTATGAACTTTTAATTAAATAAACACTTTTCTCTCTCCCTCTCTCTCTCTCTCTCTCTCTGTCTCTCCTCCTGTACAGGCTAACGGTGAGGCCGCTGTGGGCAAATACGTTCCCGGCAGCGCTGGCGAGGGTTCCGGCTCTCTGTTCATTGCCAACCACGCCTACTAAGGCAGCAGCAGAGCAAATGCAGATAAAAATAAAAAGCGAATTGCTGAAAATGCACTTTTCGGCAATTTTCATTATTTATTTTCTAAGTTACAAGCAAGCAAAAAGCTAATAAAAAGCGTGCAGAAAAAAATACAAAAAAAAAAGAATTAAGAATCAGAAGAATTAATTGTTGAAAAGAAGAAAAAATATGTTAATGAGACGCAAATTTATTTTTAGTTTTAAGCACAAAAATGTTGAAGTTATGCAAATTATATAAATATTATTAATATTATATTTATTATGAATTTTTTATAATTCATTTCATTGTTTAAGATGCACTTGTTTAAACATGTCGTAAATCGTAAAAGGATAACAAAAACCAACAACAACAACAACAACAGCAACAACAACAAGCAACAACATCTAAGAAAACAATTAAAGTTTTAAACATTGAAATCGCATGTGTTTCTTACGTTTCTACTTATATTATATATTTTTTTCAACGTTTGTATACAAAAAAAAAAACAATGAGAAAACGTTTTTTATAATTATTATTATTATTACACTTTATATTTATGATTACGATTATAATTATAAGTGAAGAAAATGACGCAAATAAACAACACACAATACTAATAAATCCAACAAACCAAATTGTTATCAAAGGCAGAAAATATTGACAAAAGGAAAAGTAAACAAAACAAAACATAAGATAATAATAATATGGTGACTCCAAAACTGTAGCCGACATCTTATTGTTATAGTTATTGTTATTGTTATTACACCTTGCATTGATAGCCACCGAGATTTTCCCATCACTTTACCATTGAGAACAGGGGAAATCGAAGCAAACAAACAACTAACCCCATATATAAATATATATATATATATATATACCGATAAATATTTATATATATCTACATATGATTCATATTATTATGTGTTACTCAATTTTATTACTATATATTTCTGCATATCGTTGTTAATCGAACATTTAAGATGCAAGCAAAGCAAATAATATTACATGTATAAGCAAAAAAGAATTATGATTTTTAGAAAAGAACATACAAAAAAAAAAAAAAGATACGAAAAGAAAGGTATAACTCATTTATTAAATCCTGAAATCCTGAAATCCTGAAAGCGAAACGTACAATACCAACATGTAAGATCAACAACAACATGTTTCACTTAACATTAACCAAAATACAGAAAAAGCAAATCAACAACAAGAACAACAACAACAAATTTAATAATAATAAGGGCCCAGAACGAACATCATTCAATAAAGCAAACCTTATAAAAGAGCAAACAATCGATAATTGTTTTAATATTAATTAATTATAACTTATTTGATAAAATATTTTTGCAAATTTTGTTGCATACACTCAGGTGTGAGTAACGGAAAGAAACTCAATACAATATTACTCGAGTCGAGTTGTATAAGCTTCGAATTGAGTTTATTTATAGATAGACTTCAAATGTGCTTAGTTACCCAACTTATTTTTGGCTCAGATGAAGTTTAGTAAGTGCTTTAAAGAAAATTCAAATCATTTATGCGTTTATTGCTATAAAAATCTATCAATATGTGAGTTATAAATACTTAATTTGTTGCTAAAGTGATTCGACATTCGTTATTCCTTATTATTCTACCTAATCAGGAATATATTACTTAAATTTAATAAATAAACATAAGGAAGGAAATCTTAAAACGAACTCTTACTTTCTTATATAGCAAATCATAGCAGAGTATATTTAGTAAATACAATAGATACCATGAGTCTCACTCAGAAAGTATTAGCATAAATACCAAACGAAAAGAAATCTCTTCTCCATTGTTGTATATTCTCAACACAAAATTGTTCTTGAATTAATAATTGTTGTATACATTTCGTTTCTCTCAAAGTTCTCAACGAATGTACACTTAATTATGCAGTTGAAGAAGTATCTTGTAATACCCTTTAAGAAGTTATTACCTACGCGTGCCATATGCTTTGATAAGGTTGCTTCGCAGCTTCAACATTATGTAATTGGCAGCACTCAGAGTAAAGAAAAAGCTGAAGCAAAAGTTGAACTGAATGCTAACTTATTGCGTTGCTATTAATAACAATTACAATGTGTCATTTCCGATTGAGTTAAACAATTATTGTTGTGGTTCGTTTCCTCTCGTGCATTTGCTTCAATTATTTCGCTACCTTTTGTGTTGTCCCTGCTCGCAATCAAAATTTGAAATTTAATTTGAATGAAATGTTTGCACATAACGAGTTCTCGAGCTTCATTGAGTAACATCCACACAAGTATCGAGCCTCGGGACTATCGTAATTGTATCTCAGTTGTTTAAATTAAGATAGCCGACCTCAATGTTGATATTGATATTAGTATTGTTTTGCGTGCGCTGACTTTTGATATATGCAACAATCAAATTATACAGACAGCGAATGGTCTGCAATCACATCAATAGAGTTTCAACAGACAGGCAGACAGACAGACAGACAGACATGCCGACACCTAAAAGTAGCCACTTCTCCTCTCCTTATTTTGTATGTTTCTCCTCGCTATTTCAATTAACAATTTCCTTCATTGAAAATGCAGATAAAAACAGACAAAAGACAGCGCAATCTGTGCAATGATCCGCATTTCAATGTTGTTGCTGTTGCCGGGGTCTGCAGCTGCATCGAGAGCAAAGTTCCCTTAATCAGAATCAAATAAAATGCACAGCACGGCGACAATCAGACAGACAGACCGCCAGAAAGACAAAGACAGACATGGCGACGGCACTGAAAATCGCAACAAAGGCTTCATCAATGTCGAGACTCATATTTGACCACACGATGGGTCAGTTTAATTGCCAGTTTGTATACTCTTAGAAAGAGTTTAGCAATTGCATTATGAAATATGTTATTTCCTTAACAGTCTAACATTTCTCTAAGCGAATTACTAAGTCTATTCTAAATTCTCTTAAAACTCTTCTGCCCTATTTGAATTAGGAGTAAACCAAATATTTTAGTGTTATTATCATTATTAAAGAGTATAGACTGTTCGTTGTTGTTTCGCATCTTCTGCTTGATTAACAACATTCAGCAGCATTTTTGGATGTTTATTGCATGTACATTAAATTATTGAAATCACATTGTGCTCATATGCCATTGTAATGCAATTGAAATTGAGTAATTTCATCTGGCCAACTGAGTTCAACTTTACGCTGCTCAAGCAGGTCATTGCGTTGCACAAGTTGCCAAATTTAAATTTAAGGAATTTAATTTACAACTCCACTGAGGTAATACTTCAGTTCAAGTTCTAAATAGGATTACGATTGACGCCAAGACAAGTCGTTCTTAGTTTGCCAATTTGATGATCTTATATTGCACCCGAGTACGAACAGCTTTAGACGTGGCACAAACCCTGTCAATGGCTGCGCCCATTGATGGTAGACCTTTTGATAGTTGCCACCTCTGAGGGAAGTGGAAAGCGGGCAATACTTTCGGTTGACTGGGAATCACATAACGCCACAAAGCGGGTTACTTGAATGCCTCTATTCGCAGGCAGGTCGCTGGTTGCTGACTGACAGACAACGTGCTGCAATGTCAACATTTCCAGTTGCTGCAGGACAAAGATTGTCCACAAAGTGGAATTAATTGTATTTGCATAGCATGTAAACATCATCACGTTGCTGGCTGCTTGTCTGCCTGTATGCCTGCCATCGAGCAACCTTTAGTTGCTGTCATTGTCAGAGGTGTTTGGACTATTTCTATCTAAGCTGAAGTCCCTGGCATGCCATCCGCTGTTTGGGGGGCACAAAAGGCACGTCATTGTATCCTTCTGTGGCTTCCTGTGGCGCGATTGTGATGCGGACATGTATTTTGAGCTGCCACGTTGCTGATTACGCTCCATTCCTAACAATCTCCCACTCTCACACACACGCACACAGACAGACGCAAGTGCGCACAACAACATGTCATACGGCATCAAAGAGGAAATGGAAGCAAAGTCGCTTGAAAATGTTGCGACATCAACGTGTTGAGGCGGAAATTAACACGGCACGACACACGGGGAGCCCATGACATAAGACTCAGCCAGAACTGAACTCAACGATATTACTGATTGAGCTTTGCATAATTTAGACACTGCGATTGTGTGCATCGATTTGTGGCGCCAATTAAGCGACCTGCAACCAAATCGATCGAAAATCATTTCATGCCACATCCTTACAGCCACACCCACCCCCGCACCCGCACCGCAACTAACCACCCACACATTACGTATGTTCATTACGTACTACTCTCACAATTACGTGATGTGACTGACTCCTTCCGTCATTAAAGACAATTACGTATTCGCAAGAAACAAATCCAGTGCATCTCGAACTGTAACTATAATTAGAAATCGCTTTCAAATCTCTCTGAGCTCCATGTGTGTTGTTTGCTTGTGTTCACAAGCAATTTCTAATTAGCAGCAAACGCCACTCGGGGGCCTAATAACAGAGCTGAATGCGTGACACCGCCGACGCAGCAAAAATTGACAGCTAAGGGCAAACGACAGAGAGAGAGAGAGAAATGCACTTAAACTGACCACACAGCTCAGATCAGCATATTGCACAGTGTCCCAAAGGCAATAGAAATAGCACTAAATATGGCATCGCAACAGAATGGAAATTATACAACAGAGAGATTCAATCTCTCAGATTGGTGACTCGATAAATTAAACTCATTCTGCAATTATTATTGAAATAATGACAGCAATTGGGTTTAAATTCTCTAGTGCTTTAACTAAATTCATGCAAATCTCTTTGACAGCTGCAAATTGCTTGAGAATATATTATTTATCTTTCCAAAAAGCGTTTTAAAGTCATTGTCAGAAGCAGATTAGATTTCCAAAGTTAATTCGATTGCTTTGGGGAAAAGTGCTCACTCTCCAAAATGCAATTCCATTGTTGACTGTGTAGGTAAATTGCAAAGTCCTGTCAGTGCCTGAGTGCGTGGAATAGTGTAAGTCTATCAGTTGCATACGCGTTTGTGTGTGTGTGTGTGTGTGTGTGTGTGTGTGTGTGTGTGTGTGTGTGTGTGTGTGTGTGTGTGCTTCTACTTTTCGGGTAATGTGCGTTGCTGGCAATCCATGTCATCGTCGTCGCCTTGGCGGCCAATGTGAAGGCCAATCGATCCACTTGGCGTCCGTCTTCATCTGCGCGCCGCATTGGCAATTTATGTTCATTGAGTTGATGTTGATTTGTGTGCCGCGGCAATATTTTTTAATGGATTGTAATTTTATTTCGGGGCGGGGCGTGGAGTCCACAATTTGGACTTGTGGAGCCAGCGAGCAGGCCATGCCTGACTGACTAAATGGCTGATTGACTGAATGGCTGAATGGCTGATTGACTGAATGGTCAACTGGTGTGCACTCGCTTGCATTTTGAACAGTTGAGCATTGGCCACGTGCCAGAGACCAAAACCGGAAAGACAGCCAAAAAAAAAAAAAATATATATATATATAGAGATATATATGCGTATATATGAAATAATTGTTGGGCTATGCACTCGCATCATTTGTGCAGTTTGCCGTTGACGGCGCGTGCTGCGTATGCGTAATTTTGAGCTTCAAACTGTGGCCAAATGTGTGGCGAAATGCAACGGAAATGATGTACAAATGTCAATTTAGAAATGCCAGCTATTGGCACTCTATGGCTGGATTTGTTCTTGTTAAGTTTCGTTCACAATTCCATGCAATTTATAGTTATATAAAACGCCAATTGCATCAGTAAAGATATAACAAGTCAGGCAGCTACAGTCGGGCTACGACTGTGGGAGACTCTGAACTAATCGGGGAAAGCAAAAAAATTAAACAAATATAAAACTAAATTTAAAGCCAAATAAGCTTAAGCAATGTTCAACTCATGCGGTGGCGGAAGGGGGCGTGGCAAAAATCTAAAACAAACTTGATCTGCGTACAAACTATACACGTGTTGTCACCAAATTTGGTTACTCGAGCTCTTATAGTCTCTGAGATCTAGGTGTTCATACAGACGGACAGACGGACAACCGGTCAGACGGACATGGCTATATCGTCTCGGCTGTTGATGCTGATCAAGAATATATATACTTTATAGGGTCTGCCACGCCTCCTTCTGCCTGTTACGCACATTTCGCTTTCGCCAAACCTAATAGACTGTGAACTTTTAGTTCAGAGTCTAAAAAGGGAAGCGCGCCTGAAATGATATAAGCTAAAATTCAGAATTATCTAAAACAGCATAAGAAAGTTACATAATCGTGCAACAAAGTGGCAATCAAACGATTGACAGACGGGCAATTAAATTGCTGACAATGACAACAACGATGCATATGAGTATTTTGTGGGATTAACTGGGCAAATTGAAGTCTGACTTCATGGATGGCTGACAAAATGGGAATTCGACAAATGCATTTATCTTATTTGCGGACATTTACTGCCACAATTCTCACCGTGTATAAATCACAGTGCAAATAAATACGTCTGCTGTTGGCATTAATGAAAAAAACACAACACCCGCTGACAACAAGCACGAGTATATCTCGTGGGAGAGAGATTGCGAGTTGAGCTGCTGTGGCTGAGCTGCTCAGCTGAGATGTATGAGTGTGGTGAGATACTTGTACTTGCCATGCATCGCCGCACCGTAAACGGAGACGCAAAGGTCACCAGCTGCAGATGGAAATGTATTGTATGGAAATGGCAAGCAGGTGAATGAACGTGTGATCAAACGAAAGCATTAACTGCAACTAGATTCTACAACTGGATTCCACAATATATGCGTTCTGCATTGTGTCGACAGAAAGTTTCATAGAACCTTTCCAATGCCTTGACATTTGCCGAACTCATTCGCTCAACGCTCAATTAAAATTGCTTTTGAAATAGAAACTCATAGTTGGAGTTCATTGCGTGTATCTGTGCAGCTGCGGCTTGAGAAAGGGCAGGAGCTGCCTTCACTTGGGAGAACTGTGCACACGTAATTATATGCACAAATATTTTCTAATGAGCAACGCAATGAATGCCATTTAATTGCACCTGGCAAAAAGAGGCGGAGCAGCAGAAGCATTTTGCAGTCATGAAAATGTGATGAGGTTTATAATTGCATTTAATTTGTATTTGAATTTCAAGCTTTTAATTAAATGAAACATGCAATGTCTTCAACATTAAATTGTATATTAAGTTGAACCCAAAGTGTTAATTCTTAAGTCGCATTCGTAATCATTTAAGTAAAATCCGTTTAATGTCTTTTGAAATATTTCATTTAAATATTATTATTTGTAATTCACACTTGCTTTGTTACTTTACCTTACTAAGTTATGTAAATATTTATTATCTGCCTCGTCCACCTACGTCATCTGCACAACATTCAGGGCAAACATGTAAATCAAATGCCATTTGTCGACTGTTGATTAAACTATAAAGTTTTAAACAATCATTTTGTCTGGGCAGAGTTTGCTTGAGTCAAACAAATATAAAATAGAATAGAATAATCCATACATTATATATTTGCTTTTATTTAGCAAAAAGATGGAGTTTCATAGCAATAAAGCACATAAATATATCAATTGAACCATATGGAGTGTACATAATGGCTTTTATATTTCACAGCATGTCTCGAAAATGTCACGCAAATGTTCACGTTATGAGGCAAACAAACGAAAAAAGAAAATAATACAAAAAAGTCTAAAACAATTTGCCAAAACAAACAGGACGCGTACGCAAACAACAATTGAGCCGAGCAAAATGCACGGGGCCAAAAAGTGTGCTACGAATTTGTGACGGGATCAGGAACTAAGCCACAGGCATATCACCCACTGTGCAGTGATTTGACAATAAAGAAGCGACAACAACAACAACTGCGACAAGGCTAACAGCTTAATGGCCTTCGTGAAATGAAAAAGCGACAAAGCGACAACGCGACAACGCGACAATGTCCTTGCTCATATCGCACGTGAAGCTGACAAAATATTTTGGCATAATTATTTCAGCTTAAAACTAAGCAGCAGTGGGGGCAGGAGGTGCATGGGGAGGAACCACTGTTTCAGTATGAAAATTGTCACATACTTTTGCAATTAAAGTTTTAACAATGCCAAAGGGACAATAGCACGATGTCATTGAGATTTTTCATTACAGATAAAGTCTGAGAGAATGAAAGAGAGCATGAGACAGAGAGAGAGAGCGAGAGAGAGAGAGAGAGAGAGAGAGAGTAAACAGAAAGTGTTGAGTTAACCACTTGGCAAATGCATTTCCCAAGATACGCTAGACGAATTGACTGCGGATTATGTTTTCGACTGGAAGCACTTGAAATGTGTCGTTGAATGAGTTGAATTTTGGCAAATAATTGAAATTGTTTGCCACCAGGATAAGTATAAGGCTGAAGTCGGATGAGGCATTCCGCGCTGACGTCAATTAAATGCGTAGTTTCACAAAGGCGCTGTAGTTAAATATAAAATGAGAGATTAGGTTCCTTTGATGATATTGAGACTTCAGTTGGCTTTGACATTGAAAACTTTATAGAGAGTGGAGAGCTTCAGCTTTAGTGTTAAATAAGCAAAGAGATACCATAATTAAGAATTCAAATTAAATATTATAAAATACAAATAAATTGTGAAATTCTTAAACAACAATGGAGCCGTAAGTCTATTTGTATAAGAGGATTTGTATACACAAGCATTTCCTTATCAAATTGCATTACAACATTTGATGTCATCCGTTTGCCAGGCAACATTATGAGAATTTCAATTGAAATAAATGCAGCGACATTTGCGTAGACATGGAAAGAACTAAGTACACACTTAGGCTGGGTGCACTTTTCAATGAACTCAGCTGTGTGGCTTGGCGAGTTAGTTCACAATTCCACTCACCCGCTGTCTTGTCGGCACTCCGGCATACCGTGCGTATGCTTAATACGCTGACAACATCAGCTATGGGACACGTGAATGCGGTAACAATAACGAATGCGAGCACTTGAACTGCAACTGCGATCAAATCACTTCCGTTACGTTTAGTGTACGACACTAGACAACAAACAAAAACAAAAATAACAAATTTCAATGCCATTGTCAATGGGGCTTACAGTTTGGGATGCATTGTTCATTATTGTGAACTGCACTCGCCTTCAATCGAAGCTTTGAACCTTTATCTGAGTGACCGACTAGCCGACTAGCCGACTAGCCGACTGACTGATTCACTGACTGGCATTTAATTTTAATTGATATGCGCTGATTTATACTTTATATTGTTTGCATAAAGTGCGAAACTTACTAAAACGTCTCGACAATTGCTCAAGCTCAGACAGCGCTGTCGTTGAACGATGCAATTAAAGCAGACAACGTAAATCGCAGTGAATCGGAATGAGAATTCGTATCAGACACAAATCGAATGAATTCCATTAAATTCCATTCCAATCAGTCGCTTAACAAATTCAAGAAAGTCGCGCGCTTCACAAAGTCGCATTTCAAACATCGGGGAAATTATTCTATAGCTCGCAAATCCCGTTTTTCGAATCGCATTTCATCAATTTCATTTCTCATTTCTCATTTCGCATTTCTCAGAGCTCTCGAGCTGCACACATTTATTGTATTAGCTGGAATGCATTTCCATTTCAAAAGCGCTCTATGAATAGAAAACTATTGTTGCCAATGGAGTATTATCATATTTCTGCTGCCATGATTGCTGCTGCAGCTGTTATTGTTATTATTGCTCCCGTTCTATGACAACCGTCAGGCAATACCCTAGTTTATGGAATGCTGTACAGTTTACCTGCCGGCATTTGCCTGCTCTGGCTTTCAATGCCATCTTCTGCGATGCTTTTGTGCTTTTCCAGCACACTTTTCACTGCCTCTCACTCAAGTCGCGGCCAGGAGCCTTTTGTTCTTGGACAAGCGGAAATTGTTTTACTCGCTAAATAAATTTTGTTATCAACAAACTTTTTGAACCCAAAATACTGCGAAAAACTCTCTAAACTTGTGGCGCACGTGGAAAATATATATAAAAGTTTACTCTTCCCCAAAAACCCTCAACAAAACGGACCTCAATGAAATTACGCTCAATATTTCGCTATAATCGCTAATGGCCAAAAATATATCCGAATAATGTTAGCAAAGCAGCAAAAGTTGAATGAATTTTGTTAAGTTCGTCATGCGATAACCCAGTTGAATATTATTTGGGTCATTAAATTATTTATAATATTAAAAGATATTAAAAGAGTTTAGATTTTACGGGATATGCTTCTATGGTTCTTTATGTTAATAAAGTTATTATAAAGTCCTTAAGTACTTTAATGGGAATATTATCGAAATTTACTTGTTCAGACATAAGAATATCTATTAATGAATATCATTTATTGAAAATAAACTACTTCTATCTGCGCTACTCAATTTATTCCATTCTGTCAACACGATCTGTCACTTTCAGCGTTAAGACAACTTTCTACATCGTTAACTGTCTCTCAATTTATTCTACTTTCTCATTTACTTCGCTCTGAGATCTCTTTCCGTTGTGACTCTTTCATTCTTTTGTGCGTTAATATTATGCAATTTAATTTACTTTTGAGCGTGTCTGAAATAATTTTGAATGACGTGACGTTTTTGCATTCTTAATTGTCGAGCCGGCAAACTGGGCAATCGCAACTGAATCCATAGGCAAGAGTTGGCAAAAATGAAATATTTCCAAAATGCAAAGATCTATTTATAGACGGCACACACGGCATGTATGTGTGTGTGTGTATATGTGTTGTCCCACGCTGCAGTTCCAGGAACATTCAATGTCAACAACTGTCAAGGACACCACACGCAATATCCCCAGTTGACAGTGCTCGGAAATTAGTTTGCTCCAATTACATTCGATGAGGACATTTCCTTTTGATTGCCCTTGTATACTAGACGTACCTATGTACCTGTGCACCTGTGCACCCATATTGCTATCATGCCTAGCTGAACTTATTCAAAGGTCATAAAGTACTATCTCGTCTCTTGCCAGGTCTAATTGAATTGTTGGAATTGACTTTGGGCCGATTTGGGCTCAGTTTACAGCGTTCCCACCCCCGGAAACTGACTCAGCACTAACCAACTTGTCAATTGACTGTGCGAACTTCAACTGCCAACAGGCAACAACAACAACAACAAGCCTATATAAATATTGATGAATTGCCTGTACAACATGCATTTAATTAACAACACCTTTCAGTGTGTGATTTTTTTTTCTCGTTCCATTCGTTTATTAATATTTATGTTTATTTTGTGTTTGTCACCATTAAAGTGCTTGACTTGCATTTTGCATAACTTCTTGGTATTCTCCGTGTGCGTCATTTGCTTGGTACGGTTTGCCCTATATATAGCACGCTTTGCGCTTATGTAACTCCAATGCAATCGACTTGGACTTGGAATTAATGCAGTACTTTTCCATACGGGAATTTCCAAAGTCATTGCTTTATTTTGTACTGAAGCAATGGGCCCACTTTGTCTGCCGCTGTGACTCTTCGACTACCAAATTTGGCTGGTTACTCTTCTGGCCAGAGTGTCTGGCCAGGTTGGTGTCTCATAGTCGGCGTCTCCAGCGTTCATTTCAGCTTGTATGTTTGCTGTATTGGGCAAAACAGCAAGAGCATGACATCAGCTGGCAATGGCAAACACAGCGGAATCACAGTTCAAATGTTGCTGGCAACTGCGGCTGAGGGGCGTGTCAGACAGAGTGGGTGGCATTATAAAGAAGAAAGCAGTTATCATATCATTTGTGAAGCACCCTGCAATAAAATGTTGATCTGCTTAAGTAACTTTATTATTATTCATATTCAAAATTAAATAAATTAGTTAAATGCTTAATAAATATAAATATTACAAAGTCAGGTATAACAAGTCAGGCAGCTACAGTCGTACAACGTCTGTGATAGACTCTGAACTAATCGGGGAAAGCAAAAAAATAAAGCAAATATAAAACTAATTTAAAGCCAAATAAGCTTAAGCAATGTTCAACTCATTATCGTTCGTTCTTGGAAGAGAGCAGCAATAGCGAGTGAACGCGCAAGAGCGAAAGGGAAAACAAACAACCGTTACTTTTTTTGCGCGTTGCTATGTATACACGTATAACTGTAACTGTACAGCGCGCGTCTGTTTTTACTGAGATGCTTATGAAAACTATGCTGACAAATCAATTGGTGGTTAAAAACGCGTCTTGTGCATATATATTGCTTTTATAAAATTTTAAAAACATAAAAATTTTGTTTGGGTTGCACCGAGATTCGAACCGCAGACCTCTCACACGCAAATCGTACGTCCTATAGCTTGAGCCACCGCCTTACATACTGCGCAGTCAGCAACGTCAATACATATACAGCACGAGTTTTTGCATTTGTCATATATATACATATATGTATACGAATTTCTAACGAAATTTGGTTATTGCTTTCTTTTAAATTCTTAACATTTTCTGACAAATAAGGCAAAATTAATATTATATGTATATATAAAATCAAAGTAATTAATTTATAATTATTAAAAAATGTAATTTGGAATTGTCAGCAGTGGGATTCGAACTCGCGCCTTTGCGGCGTTTCTGGTTGTTGTTGTTCTAGCTAAAGCAATTTTGGCCGCACAGCTGCCATGAATCTGGTGATCATTCATTCCTTAATATCTTCTATGTTTATGATCCGATCGTGCTGAAATCTTCAGAAAACGTCCGGAAAAGGACATTCTCCATATGTGCCAAATCTGAATTAAATCTAAAGTCGGTAGCTTCAGTTATACGTTTTTTTCGATTTGCGGGGGCGGAAGGGGGCGTGGCAAAAATCTAAAACAAACTTGATCTGCCTGCAAACAATACACGTGTTGTCACCAAATTTGGTTACTCTAGCTCTTATAGTCTCTGAGATCTAGGTGTTCATACAGACGGACAGACGGACAGACGGTCAGACGGACATGGCTATATCGTCTCGGCTGTTGATGCTGATCAAGAATATATATACTTTATAGGGTCTGCCACGCCTCCTTCTGCCTGTTACGCACATTTCGCCTTCGTCAAACCTAATAGACTTTGAACTTTTAGTTCATAGTCTAAAAATACAATATTTCCAAGCTTCATTTAATAGAGTAAAATGTATTTATAGATAACTGGCACATAGAACTTAACACTGGCCTCAAGCGTATTTATAATTCGGCTTTATACAAACACAAAGTTCGTTGGCACACATTCAGCTGTTGTGGTTGTTGTTGTTGTTACTATTGTTGTTGTTGGTTTCAGTTTGTATTTTCACTGTGCCGCCGGCTTGGCTAATAACCGAAATAAAAACTAAGTCAAAATTTGTCAAACAACGAACAGAACGACAGAGCAACAAACTAACTGAGGGGAATTGAGGGAAATGGGAGAAATCAATAAAGTTAAGCTTGGAAAGTCAGAAGCACTACAAATGTTGTAAATACGTAGAAAATACGAAGACAACCGCTTTATTTACGATGTCATAAATAACGTTAGTTTCTTCTCCGCAGTCCACGCGCCAGAAGTCGGATTTTCTCATTTTCTTTGGAAATGATGCAAACATAGGCGCTAAGCGATTTGTGAATGAGTTAAATGAGTTAAATGAAACGTTTAATTTGAATTGAAATTTGTGCGTAATAATAAATAAAATGCAAATAAATAAATATAATATGAAATGCCAACAGCAAGCGCAGTTCAAGTTCAACGTAATTGAATTGACGATACTTCATACAATTTCAACTGGCTGACGGACTGATTGACACATGCAAATCAGCTGACGTTGCTGCAGGCGCCTAAGCCCACAGTCGGAACAGAAAACAACAGTAAATAACAGCAACAGCAGCAGCAGCTACACACAGACAAACATCAATTAACGCCTAGCTTCAGTTTGCCGTCGTCGTCGTTGTCATCATCATCATCCTCAGACAGCATCAACATCATCATCAGCATCAACTTGAGCTTCCTAAGCTTATATACTCACTCGGCCAGCTGTTTTTGATTTTGGCAAAGCAATTCACTTGCGTTATTTATCATCACCCACTCAAAATACTCTCGCACTCGTGCTGCAGCACTGCAGCACTGCACCACTGCACCACATTGCGTATGCGCGATAAATAAAGCATGCTAAAAGTTGTGTCACTGTCAGATAACAAATTTTAGAGGTCAGCCCCCCTTCCCCGCCGGTGGCTTCTATATTTGTCCGCGCGTGGTCCAACAAATATCACAACTCGGCAACTGAGCATGTGGCTGACCCACAATTCTTGTTTCGTATACACACATATGTGTATTAGTTTCAGCATTAGAAAAAGCATTTAACGCTCTTAATTTATTTAATTGAGTTCTCTTACTGAAGTGCAGCAATTAATATTCTCTTAACTATTTTATTATTACATTAAACTTTTTTAAATGTATTTATTCTTAATTTTCAGCTAAATTAAATCAAAATATGATTGATTTCTATAAATATTAACTATAATTAGAATAATTTGATTAAGCTATAGAAGCCATGTAAAATAAGCAATTTAATTTCAATTTACGCTAATGACAAATTACAATGCATTTTCATTATATCAAACAACAACACTGCTGTCTGAATACCATTCACAAATATTGCATTTTACAATAATTTATTTAAATCAATTAATTTTGTTTTATTAGCATTTCAAATACATCACTTGATACCTCAGATAGTAGATTCATACATTTAACTACTCTGCAAATCAATGCCAAAGCGGCTGATCTTGTTGTTTACAGGCATTATTCGATAAGTGGACAGAATGATTCGACAAATACTTACTACAGCATTTGAATAGTTTTCTTCTGCTTTGTTTTAGAATACCCTGTACACATTTTATGGGTATTATAAGCCTGCTCACGAGAATGGAGACTTTTGAGTTGATGACAACTGCTTAACTATTCCAAACTCACTCTTCGGTTACTTTAAGTGATTAAATATGTTTATAGAGTAACTTGTATCTAGCGAATAAGCCAGGCTTTATCAGCGACTAGAAAAGTCTCGTTTTGTTAACAGTTTGATGCGAACTTCCAATAAATTAAGCAGCGCAGCAGCAACTGACCATTCTCGCTGCTCTGATATTGATACTGACACCAGCATTGTGTGTCACACTGACTGACAATAATCTTAATTAGATTTGATTTGATTGCGGGAAAGTTACGATTTTTTACTGAATTAGCAACGACACTTTGTGGCAAGCATTTTGAATGGCTCAGAGGCGTGGTACTCAATGGAAAATTAAGCGAAACAAAGGCAAGCCAAATGAAGCTGAGCCAAACCAAGCAAAAAGTTGCGTAATGCCGAAGGCATCATTAGTAGCTAATCGAGCAGTTAACTAACCGAGCCTAAACTTAAATACTATTTCTGACTTTGGCACAGCTGTCAGCTGTTCGAGTTTAAGTTAGAAATTTCAAGCCCTTATTGAGTTGTCCAGCTTCACGAATTCTGGTTCCGAGCGACGCCAGCTTGTCTAGCCATATGTAAAACTAAAACTCAGAGTTTGTTTCTAGATTTTCAACCGACTTAAGTCGCCGCTTTTAATCTTGGTATTTTTTTATCTTTTTAATTTATTTTTAGCAGCCGCCACAGCAACCGCAATCCAATGAATCTAATTATAATTATTGTATATATTAAAGTTTTTCTTTTCTTTCGATTTCATAAATATTTATGCGCTCGTTCGATATATTTTATGCACACACATGTTCGACGGCGAGGGCTGCAAGCAACATTTGTGGGCAATTCAGAGTTAAATATTGAGGTGCAAATTCCATTGAAGTGTTTATAGTTAGAAATCACAGAAACATTTCAATTTACAGCTGAGCATTTAAACAAATTACCGCATGTTCTGCGAACACTCCAAATAGATGGAAATCCTTTCACTTGCAGTTTGTTTCTGCAGAAGTCCAACTTATTTAGTTATTATAAATACTTCTTTGTAACTCTTACCAAATTGTCAACACAAAACTGGTTTTAAGGCGAACTAAGTTGAAGATTAAACAAATCAATTTTAAAGGTCATCATTTCGTAACCGAAAACAAAAGCCAAACCTCAACAAAAAGCCAAAAAGCTGAATGAGGTGTTAATAACTTTTTTCTTTTCGTTGTCTATTTAATGCACGCTTATTATAAAATATCTAAAAGAAATATGTATGCTAATTAAATAGAATTATACGTTTATTTTTAGCAAAGGTAATAAATGAATAACTAATTAATATATATGTAAATTAAATAAATTTAAGGAGTTCTTTTCCAAGTTTACAATCATTTGTCAGCCCTGAATTCGACAAGTGAGTGTAAATACAATCGAAGGGATTCAGATATCACCAGATGGACCTGTTTGCGTTAGATCGTCTGTTATCGCACTCATAAACATGTTTGCGCTTGTTGCGGTTTCCGATAAGAAATTCACAAACACATTCAACAAATCAATACCAAACGTGCGCCCATTTATCGGTAGTTCGTTGTAGTTTTATCTTTTTGTTTCTATTTATTTTTGGAAAATTTACCATATTAAATCATTTAACATGCCGCATAACAAATACAGCCAAACTTAATTTATGCTAAAACATTTTAGTTTTTTTAATTACTAAAGTCCAAAAAAAGAAACAACATTTGTATGCTACTATTAAAAAAGAACTCGTAGGGAAAATACCCTAGCAACGTATTCAAAATTAAACATAAACTATAGGTATTTCTCTCTACTTAGACAGACAACCAACAACAGTAATACCCACCCAACAGACACTTCAAATGTATAGGGTATGCAGAAAATAACCCAGAAACATAACAGGCAACATCGCTTGACCATCAATATGAAAATGTGAATTTTAATTAAATAGTAGTATAATAGCAAAATAGCAAAATAGCCAAATGTTGTGGTTGGTCGGCTAAGTAATGCCCAAGCCACATAATTAGCAAGCAGTGTGTGTCATAAATAAACCAACAGACAAATAAACACACAAATAAAGCAAAATACGAGACACAAAATACAAAATACAAAAAAAAAATAGCCGTACTAAACTAGCTCACATTATTGTATAGAAGTCCAAAAACAATTTTATGAGACGCGCCCATTGATTGCGCTATTTATACGACCGTTCCGTGTGCCTCGTATGTGGAATGAAATCATTATGGCATTTATTATTGTGTGTGTGTGTGTGTGTGTGTGTGTCCCAGACCGAGGGTTCCCAACTGCGAAGCCCTGCACGCGCAGCGCCTCATTTGGCATACCAATCAGTTGTCGCGCTTATTGACTGTATATGAAGCTCTTCCACACCGCACACATCCCAAGTTCAGCACACAGCTCAGCTGCCAGCTCAATCCCAGCTCAGCCCTAGCTCAGGCCCAGCTGATGCCCTATAGGTGGTGAGGTGAGGGAGTGGGGGCGTACGTGCTGCAGTGGCAGCTTCAAGCGGAAGTGTTTTCTGCATCACTTTGGCAATTCGTTTGGCATTCAGCGCAACATTCGCGTGCCGCATCTCGCATCTCGCAGCTCGCAGCTCTATTGTTCCGCTGTTATTGATGAGAGGCAGGCGGACAAGCACGAATTTCGGCATGGAAATGCATGGACCCCGGCAAATCTTCTGCATTTGTAATCCGACTTTCACAATGCCTGGCAACGACTGGCAGACACAGACAGATGCTCGCGAGGGCGGAAGTCGGACTTGCGCCATTGCGCGTCATGACACATCAGAAATGGTCTATAGAAATGGCAACAGATAACGCAGAAAATGCTGAGGAAATACGGAAATAGCTAATATATGAAAAAGTTAACTGTCTAATAATATGCATAGGAATTAATAATTAAATACTTTACCTATAATGGAAAAACAAATGCAAATTTCACATTCTTTCATGAGTTCATGAATCATCAAACAAATATATTTTTATATATTTTAAGAGTTTCAGCTATCAGACATATTGAGACTATTATAGTATAAGGAAAATTAATTAAAATTTGGCTACCCATTCGATGCAAATAATGCAATTGTCAGTACATGTTTGCTGAACTGCAATTAAAGTGCATGGAAGGTAGCCTGTCATGAATGTCAAACAAGCATCTCGAAATTATTCACATGAAAAGAGCGAATAATAACGCAAAAAAATAAGAGTAAATATATCAAATATGGATTTTATTTGCAGAATGTACTTTATACCTATATTTTATCTGCTGCGCTTCATGAGAATTTTTAATATGAAGCAAATGCAATCAACAGACAAACTGAAGCCAAGAAAAACAGAAAACAGACAACAGCAGCTTTGGACAGTGAAGTAACTCCCTCAGTCAGAGTTTAATGTGGCTGAGAAGGCGGCTTATCAGCGGCAGCTGAGCCGGACCTGAAAGCTGGTAAGATCGGCTAATTGAAATGCCTGTGGCCAGTAGCGAGCTGCTTACGACCAGGTTGTGTGTCTGCCTTATCTGTGCCTTACTCTGGCCTGGTGGAAAACTCACGAAGAGACATCGCTAAGTAGCGTTAGCTGATTACTTCCCACGCCGCCTGGCAAGGGCAAATGGGAAGCGAGAATCTCTTTGACGCCGTCGACGTCAGCGTCAACGTCAACCACTTGAAATGAGTGTCGAGTGTTTCTGAATGGGCTAAACAAATTGCATTTCCAGGTGCACTGAACTTTGCGAGAGCTAACCAAGTAACCGCAGTCTGAATAGTCCACAGTCTCTGGCATACATATGCTTCTGGAATCTATTCTTAGCCACCGGATGTTATAGAAAAGACCGTAATTCAAAAGCTGTCACTGCCAAATTTTGTTTAAATCCGAAATGCTTATGTTCTGTGCGCAATTAAATGCTATTTTCAATGTTGGCCAGAATGGCAAGATAAGGTGTATAAAAAGACATCAAATGTGTGTGTTCGCCCACACAAGGTGCATACAAACTCTGATGTCGCTCAACTCTTTCGGTCAGGTCAACATGAAGCTTCGACTCTAAAGCTGATTGACCCTTTCAGTGCATTGTCGCCGGATACGGAGAGCGTATTGCCCACTGTCTGCCAGATTATTTGTTGTGTATTTGTTTCTTCCTCCAGTTTTTGTACACTTTGTGTAAATTGCGAATTGTTTAAACTTTGCTGAAAGAAAACAGAAAACTGAAAACTGAAAGCAATCGCAGACTGAGCGATTTACAAGCGTTTTCAATTTATTTACCAAACACACACACACACACACACACACACACACACACACACACACACACACACACACACGCACACACACACACCCACAGCTTGTTTGCGACCCATACGATCGATTTGTCACTTTAATAGCACGATTGTTATCATTGGGAATAAGCTTAGCCAGAAACTAATTTGGCACAGCCCAAAACAGACGCCTACAATCGCAGTCTCAACTTTAATATCCAATCAAAGATGCTCACCTAACGATAAGACAGTCAAATAATAATAATAATTGTTATTGGCTTCGAATGGCGGACTACTAAATAATTAACAACAATTGCACGATAGAGCCCAGCATGATTAGCTATTAATTTTAAGAAATTCGTTTATTAAATCTCAAACATGTTTGCTTTTCAGATTTTACGCTGTTTGTTCGCACTTTGATTCCCAGTCGGCTGCACAGTGTAATCAATTGAATTAATTTTACAAACTTTATTTATTTTCTATAGAGAATTTGATTAATATTGACAAAATAAGTATACGCTAGTAGTTGATATCTCTGTCAATTATTAATAAATAACAATTAATTGTCAGCTGTCAGAAGGCTTTAATTTGAACTTGTCGTTACTAAATTTAATCAAATTGATTTTTTCTGAGTATTTTTTTATATATTAGCTGACAGTGTTTACTTCAAATAAGTAATATTTTTATACATATTTTAAATAATTTTTTGACCAGTGTGTGGCTTTTTAAGTGGTCTCGGGTCACTGCAGCTTTGCATTCCATGTTGCGCACAATCATTTTTCCACTTCTGTTTTCGTTTGGGTTTTTTCCCCAGAAAAAAAAAAACAAAGTAAACAAAATGGCAAAGCGCCAATCGGAAATAACCACAAAAAAAAAACGGAAAAAAATGTATTATTTGTCTTATGCGCAACATAAACAAAAAAAAAAAGAAAAAAAAAACGCGGAGCCAAAACAATAGGCTGAAAACAATTTAATAGTGTGGAAAATATCCAAAAACTATTCAAAGTGAATAAGCTTTTGAGCAAATGCTTTGAATACATGATTTCCAGTTAATTGTTCTCAACGTGGAGGGGGAAAGGGAAAACATCATGCAGAGTAGCGTCAAAATCGAAACAATTTTATGAAATGCAAAGCATTAATCAGTTTGAGTGCGGAAAAGTTTGCCTAATGGCAAATATTTGACAGCAACGGAAATATCTTTCAGCACACTCGATTTTCACGTGAAGAGAAGGGTGAGGAGGGGAGAGTTGGGCAGCTGTCTAAATTATATATTTATATTTTTCATATGGAACACCCACTGCTAGCCACAGAGAAAGCAATGAACATATAGAGAAATTAACGCAGTGGCGCGTGTCGAGCGCTCGACCACAAATTGTTGCATGTTTTGCAGCTGATGTAAATTCCATTGCAGTCACATGACAATGCAATAAAGTTGAAACATTTTGCCGTTTTTGGGGTCACAGTGCAACCACACGCAAACGCCAGTGCCACCAAGTCGCACTGTCAGGCGGCCAAAACAGCTGCAAAGTTTGCTGCAAGTTTGCGTCGACCTTGACTTTGCCACTGCCAATGGCGGACTTGGCTCTGGCTCTCTTTCGACTCTGGGCTTATTGCCTCATTCGATTTTGTAACCGCATAAAGAGCAACTTTTGTTTGTTGACGGCTTCACTCTATTTGGTTGTCTTGTTTTCTTGTTGCTTTGGTTTGCTGGTCTCAGTTTCGTGGGCCTGACACGACAGACTTCAACTCAACTGAAGTGAGAAATGGTTGAACCGCAGCTGCTCCTGCTCGCATATCGATTGCCATGACGCCATTTGAATTTCAATCGTGGCACGAGCCATGCAAAAAGGAAGCAGGTAAAGCCATCAGCAAGCCACAACTCGCATCACAACCAATTCCAGTTGCCCACAATCCTACTACCCCTCACCGCTCACTCGATAACACCCTTCATCCATATTTTTAAAACAATATCGTTACAAGCGTTTCCCCAGCCCAGCAAGCGTTGTTGCATAATCAATGTCGTTTCTCATTTCCACACGCCCACCCACCTTGCTTGTCCTACTGCCAAAAGGCAGGCAAAATACTCTACCATATGATGTTTGCTTCAGTGCATTCTGTCCACAGGGATACGTAGGAAGAGAGTGATATTTTCGCACAGTGTTGCAATGAACGGTGACTATTCATGCCAATCACAATGGAACTGTGAATTCGAATAAAAATTGTGTAAAAAGTGGTTCGCATCCATCGGCATAGATTGATAAAGAAATCGATTGTATTCTTGAATACATATTACATATATTTTCCCATGAGTTTAAGTTATATATATATATAAATATTAATAATTAATTAAAGATAAGGCTGCTAATCTACGAAGTGAGTCCCATTTATTTACTGAGTTACGCACAAAGAGTTCGGGGAATTCTCTATGGTTTATTTTATGATAGTCTTATGCTCATATATTAATCAGCAGGCTAGTTACTAACTAGGGAAATCACGGGGAACAATCACCGTTATGTGATTACATTGCATTTGCTCGGGCTACAGGACGATGACGCCTGCCAGGCCAAAGGACAAAAAATGCTGTGAAGCATGAAGCAATGGCAACGGCAAAAGTAAAAGCCTGGCACTTCAGTGAGTGAACGTGTGCATGTGTATGTATGTGTGTGTGTGTGTGTGTGCATGTATATGCATGTGGCTGAACGGTTGGGTGGCTCGGTGGTTTCTGTGGCTGGTGGTTAACCTCTAAGTGTTGTCGTGCGCCTGCTGCACCCAGTACACTTCATTGCCACTTTGTTGGCTGCCGCTTGCCATCAACTGCAAAACTCTGAAATTTTCAGCAGCTGACGTGAGCAGAGAGCAAAGAGCACAACAACAACAACAACAACGACAATAAGTGTGGTCATAGAAGTGAATTCGGCTTGTGTTTAGTTTGTGCCCATTGTGGCACATGTGGCCCCAGATGTTTGCAACGACTGCAGCTTACTTCTGCCGTTTGCCTTCACTCATGCAACTTTAATAAGACCATCCACCGTTGAACTTCACCGTACGGTAAATTTATATAGCGTCAGCGTTATTGTGCTAGCAATTTATTTGGCCTAACACAAACTAAAAGAAGTCAGACACAAATTGAATCGAATATAAATTCCACAACAACAAAATTGCAATTTCATATGGCAATTGGGGAATGTCTTTTACTTACTTATATATGATAACATATATCACAGCTATCTGCACAGGAAACGGTTGAGTAATTAAGATAGTAGATTTATAATATCAGTATAAACATATGTAATTGCAGGCTTCCAGATTTATCAGTTGAATAGTGCAAGCTATTAAGTTCTTTACACAGAATAATCAGCTTAAACCAGGCCATATCTATATCTATCTTAAGCAGAGTTCAAACAGCTTAAATGAGTTATTTGTTTGGACATACTTGCAAACTGCAGCTATGAACTTCAAATGCCATTAAGTTCATGTAATGCTGTAGAACTTGCAGACGACTGTAAGCCGAATTTAAACTGTTTACACATATTACGTATACGCCGCATGTGCCACACGGCTTAAGTGCGTTTGCTGAATGTTTTCTTTGACAACAGTTTAGCACATTCACAAATACATGTATATATATATTATACGAATAGAAGCAGTTTTTCTCTTATCTTTCAGCGCTCTTTTGGCTGACAGTCGTCGTCGTGGCGCCCAAATGAAATAAAAATAAAAAGTTAAAAACAAAAACAAAAACAAAAACAAACAAAAAATGGGGAAACAAATAGGAAAAGAGGCAAAGCTGTCGAAAAACTTATTTGCTACTTTGTATAAAGAAATGTTATTGTGTACAAGTATTTTCTTAACGGTTTTAATACGGTCTCTTATGGCGCCTGATGCTCGCAAGCCATGAAGCTAACTTGTTCGTTGTCGTTGTCGTAGTAGTTAAAGTTGTAGTTGTAGTTGTAGTTGTAGTTATAGTTGTAGTTGCTTCGTGGGCTACACTGGGCACTGAGCTGTATAAATATTTGCTTAGCTGTGTGTGAGTGATGCCTGTTAAAGTTTCTCAACATAATAAGTTCAACTCTGCTCGCTTTTGTGCAAACAAGCAAATCAAACAGCAGTTTGAGAGCTACGGCTATGATATTTCCTTGTAACAGCCAGCAGCATGTTGTAAACTTTTCACTGCTGTTCTGCCCCTCACAAACAAAAATAAAAATATTTTTATATAAAATAAAAAATGTAAAAAAAAGAATAACATTACTTGGCCCCCAGCCAAAGTAGCGAAAAGCGCAGTCAACTGTTCGCAATAATCCCCGAGCTTCGCGTTGGGAAACCAATGAAAACCAACTGCAAGCTGACGGTAAATTTGCCACAAATTCAATATTATCGGCAAATACCTGCAGACGTCTTTTTTTCCCAACTGTTTACCCATCCGAATAGCTCCTCTCCTACTTTATATATTTTTTTGTGAGCCTCTCGTTGGTAAATATTTAAACGGCTACAGAACTTGGCGTATTGCGAATTTATAAAGATGCGGAAATAATTTATTTTTGTGTTGCTTTTAGCGGCACAAGTGTTGCGTAGTCCCCCCCGCGTTGGGGGTGTCCGTCTACGCAACGCGTGTGGGTGGCGGGGGGAGGGATTGCATCGACCAACTAAATTTGCTTCCCATCGAGCACTCTTTGCATTCTCTGCCAAGAGCCAAGTATTTATTTTGGCAGCAACAATAACAAGCGACCAGATGGCCGGCAATCGCTAAGGTTGACAACAGAGCTGTCAGTCGCCGTTATAAAAGCGATAAGCCAACATTTATTTAGAATTTCAGGCAGATGACCAAAAAATAATTGGCCAAAATGATATGTTGGCCGTTTTACTTTATATTATTTATATTAAATATATAAATGTTTGCATAAAAGATTTATGATCTCACTTCATTTTCCATTCAAATGTTTTGAGTTTAATCATCGCCTTATGTCATAATTCCTCAAAAAGTCAACATAAAATATGAAAAATTGTAATCACTCACAGTCAGTTAGATATATTTATCTATGGCACTAAGCAATTTACATGTTGTTTATTAAAGTGACACGTAAATTAAATCAGTGTTTACTGTCCGCAATACTTAGGATCTGAATCTGCGAGTCAAAATGAATTGCGCTTTAAAAAGAAATATATTTCGATAATTCCCAAGAATGAAATGTTCAACTTATGTTGTTTATGTACTTAGGAATGCCCTGTTTGCCAACAAATTAACCAATAATTATAGAACAGCACCACATAGAATTAGTTAGGCTTTGCTCTTACATGAATTCAAGTTCACACAACATTTGTTGGAAACATAAGTGAATTTTCAGTTTCAATGGAACTGGTTGTTATTTAATTTAGTTCTTAGAATCACTTCACTTGAATTCTGTGTACGGTATGGAAAGTAGAATTTAATGTTTAGGGACAACCAACGGATGTTTCAACTTGAGCACGAACCGCCTCTTGACAGTGACATTTTCTACGAAATTGCGATAAAAACATTTGCATGTCATATAATAATAAATTTTATTTTTACCGGTTGCCAAATATTGCAGCAGGCAACTTGTAGTTTTTGCTTTTACCTAATGTATTTATATATGTCGACAAGTATGCATAAATTTTGGTGCAACTCAGGAAATTCTTAAAGAGCACTAAAAATAAATGAAATGCAAATGGGAATGTGAATGTGAATGTGAATAGATGAAAGAGCCAACCACTTAATTGGAAAGTGTCAAAATATATATTGCATATTTCTTAACGTTCTGCTCAATTTGACATGGCATACATGTCGACCTGATAAGCATGTTTTTAGCTGCTTGGAACACTTATAAACAGCAACGTTCGGCCCCTCTTGCAGTGCTGCCTGGTAAACAATTTGAGGCCAGAGACGCAGATTCCACTTTTTGCTTGCGCTGTGATAATATTTGAAACGTGTCACGGAATATTCCATCAACTGAGCATCTGGGCATCTGGGCATCTGGGCATCTGAGCTAGAGCCAGAAGCCAAGGCCCTGTTGAAAGCATCAGCGAATCAAAGGCATCTGAGCGTTGATATCCCTTGATCTCAGTCGGTATAAGTTCAAATATTGTCAGGAAACTTTATAGATGGCCCCCTACTTCAGGCAGACATATGTATGAATGTATGTTTCTATTTCAGCCATGACGTCATGCCAGTAAGCATCAGGCAACTAAGAGTCAACTTGGAACTTGCGATAAGACCCAGTCACACAGTCACACAGTCACCCAGTCAGGCAGTCAGCCAGTCAGGCAGTCAGCGTGTCACATAGTCAGTCGGCATATTTATGAGCCCATTTCTACTGCAAATCCGTAGAAAGATATCATTTTAAGCTGCGTGAGAATGGCACAGTTATCTGCAAAGGACGCTGCCAAAAAGTAACGAAAATAACAAAAGCTATGTGTACTTTAAATGTAAGTATAATTATTTTTAAATATAAAAACAAGTAAGAGTGCTATAAGCGAGTGTGCCAGACTGTCAAATAACCTGTACTAAAGAAGACACTTAAATAATTCTGAATATTAATAATATATCCAAAGAATAATAACAAACTGTGTCGATGATTATTTTATCCTATTCAATAGCCAAAAGGGGGCGTGGCAGTTCGAGTCTGTTTGTTCAACCCGCATACGAATGTCCGTATACATATACATAAATATAATTGAGTAAAGATTACTAATTTGTAAATTAATTGCATAAATAATCAATAGAGAGATTGCGAGTTAAATAAATAAAATCAAATTTATACACGCCCATGCATTTGCCTTTAATTATAATTAAAATATTTCGCATTAAATCGCTGAGTGTGCGAGGGAAAAAGAGCGAGGTGAGTGTTTAAAACGAGTGTAAATGTTTTGACAATTTCACAATATTAAACAGTGCTCAAAATATGAAAGTATTTTATGCTATTTTATTATTATTTTCATGCGACTAATACAGGGTATTATACTGTCGCTTGCACTCGACTGAATCGCTTATTTTTATTTTTACTATAAATTTAAAAACAACTGAATAATACCCTAGCTAGACTGTTATTTGCTGCACAAAATAGGCCCAATAGCGCTAACTGATAATAATTATAGTAATAAACAAGAGCATCAGCTGACATTTGTTTATAAGCAAATGTATTAAATCACACTGTTGTTAGATTTGCAGCCAGATAAGCAGCTAGACCAGTTGATAAGCCTCGCCATATATATATATGCATATTACTAGTACTACATGTAAGCATCAGTACATACCCTGTATAAGTACAGTGAGCCCGAGCCTAGCCACATCTGTTCGATGTTGAGCCAGGAACTTAACTTTCGGCTTGGCAACCAAAGTGAAATAACCATTTTTGGCGCAGATGTCGTAAATTTTGTTTGAGCAGAATGCGGAAAAACAAGGTAATTGTAATACGTATAATATAAGCGTACGTACATAACATAGATATATCAATCTTCTGGTGGGTGTAGATAGCAACCAAGGGAGGCAGTGCAACAACCGACGGAAGAGCTACACTCAAGGCTTTTCCAGTTGTTTGTGTTTGTTTGCAATCAAGTCAATGCACCCAGTTTTCAAGTTCACATGCAAATTGAAAAAATCCAGAATTGGCAGTATTAGATTTATGATAATGATTACCAACGCGGTGCTTCATCACTGATTTATGTCATACGATTCTATGCTGAACGCTTTGACAGCTGCCGAAACTTCCAGGCGGTTCATTGACACTCATCGAAACGCTTGTAGGCTGGCAAAACCAATAGCAAATTTATCAGTTAATCTACATATGTATAAAGCATTCGACAATATATATATATATATATCAATGTGTCAGGTGTCAGCTACTAACTGCCACACATCCTTACTGCCAACCTCCACCTCTGACGCACTTATATCCTCGAGCTGCTCACACTTGTTTCCTCTCGTCTAATCGGCAAATTTGCTCAAGTTGACAGCAGCTTGTCCACCCACACGAGCACCCAGATGTCCCAAGAAGCTGTCGCTGCTGTATTTCCCTCACCTGACAGCCAAAATTTGCTCGTTTGCTCAACTCAACTCATTCAACTCATTCATTCAATTTTATATATATTTAAATTCAATTTATTTCTTCATTTCGTCAGCACAAAACTGTGTCGCTGTGCCAACAAACAATTTTGTTCTAATGACTTTTAATATATGTTTATACCAATATAGTATATATATATATATATATATATATATATATATATATATATATATAAATCTACATAGCATATATAGCTTTTGTTAGCCCAGTGAGTCAAAATTGTTTAATAATTTATTAAACAATTCTTTTTAGCTCTGCAGCTATTCAAATTAGGCTTGACTTTAATAATCATTACGGAAGCAAGTTGGCTTTTAAGGCAACTCATTGTGAGTTTTTGAAATGCAAGAAATGTCAATTGATTTCATTGAGCTCTGACTTAACCGTAAAATATTGTTTATAAATTAACTATTTATGCATAGCTAATGGCAGCTACACAATTTGCCTTAACATTTCACTGAAAGTAAAAACAAAGTTATCGACTTGGACATATGAATGTATTTATCAACATGTAGCTTTATTATTTTCATTACCACAAAGGTTATTTGTATTATTTTAGAACTACTTATTGAATTCCCGAAAGAAACCCCCCACAAAGTATTTACTCTAAATATACTGCAGTAAAGTTACAATTAGCTGAGAATTGTAAGCTGGCAAGTTTTGGGTGAATCACAGAGAATGTGAGTGAAAGGAACACCGCAAATGGCCTTAAATCGACTAAATGGCTGTCAACTAACAATGGAAACAAGATCCAGTGAGTATAGATGAAATGCGAATATATAAATCGAATGCTATTCGCAAACTCCAAAACTGATGATGTCAACAGCAAACTGTAGCTAAAGACAACAGAAGACTAAAGTGATTTAATTGCTTGGAAGAAATGTTTATACTAAAAGTAAATTTGATTTGTTGTATATTTTTAAATCTTAACTACACAGTACATGTCACATTTTGGACTCCTTTTCTTCATCAAAATGCAGATTAAATCTTGATATTATATTTTCAAGCAAATGTGCGCAACAATTGGCAAATGTGAGAGGAACCATTTTGATTTTGATTGTTATATATGTGAATGCATATTAATCAAATTGTGAGAGGCCTTTTTTTGTGTCACGCATAGTTGGATGAAGTGAATCATTAAATAAATAAACATTGTAGCTTGTATATAGGTTTCTGTTTTGGGTTCCACTTCTGCTTCTGTTTCGGCTTCTGTTTTGGTTTTGCTTTCGGTTCCGCTGCCGGTTATGGTGACCGTTTGGTTGACTGACAGCTGCGCATCCGCTGGAGCTGAGAAACTGTGTGGAGAGAGAGGAGGGAGGAAAGAGCTGTGTGCTGGATGCTGATAGGGTGCCCCACTTTGGGGTCGCTTGGGGCATGTTGATGTTTGTGTATGATGTGAGTGGCGCAGAGCTGACGCCTCACTGCAGTAAGATAGCATCAATCTTGGGCGCCAACTGGTTGATAGGTGAGTCACCTGCAGGTAAGTAATAGGTAACAGTACTTGACATATGCCAACTGATTTGTCACGCCCACTGTCATTACCGTTGCACACGCGTTGGCCACTTTACAAAACTCGAAATCATTTGCCGAACCATATTGCCAAACATTTTCAAACGCCCATACGCCCCGTTGCCACCAAATGTGATTTAACAGAAACTTGCTAAGTGCTAAACTTCTAATAAGCAGGCAAGTCCGCTGACAGTGGTGGTTGTCTTACGTGTGGTTGTGGAACTCGTCACCACTCAGCACCACTTAAGTCGAAATGAGCCGGCTTCCAGCTGCCCCATGCCAACACCATTTGTGACAATCAAAGTTGTTATACAATATTCATATTTCATTTCTTTTATATTTGTGAATAAAACGTTCATTAACAGACGAACTGTAGCCGTTTCTTTTCTACTCTCTCTCTCTCTCTCGCTCTCTTTTTTTTCTCTCTCTCTCTCTCTCTCTTCAACGTTGTATCAATTAATATGGTCACGAATATAAAATGTATTCGCAACAGTAAATGAAATGTTGAACTTGTGCGCCCTAAAGTCAACACTCACTTCAAGTGTTTGTTCGTGCTCTAGAGCTCTTGTTCTGTATGCGAGTCGGAGAGTTGAAAAGAGTTTTGTCATAGAGGTTCGATCGATAAATTCGTGAATATAAATGTAAAATCTTCAGACTTGTATTATGCACACTGCTCAATGCTTGCAAGTCTGAGTTGGTTTCTATAAATTCGATGTATTATAAGAGTATTCCAAATCATTTCTCTTGAAAGTCTCTTGTAATTGTTTTACTATTTTTCCCACAGTTAACCTAGTTTATCATTCTTCCACGAAGTATGCAGAGAGTAACTCTGTAATTATTTGGAGTCCTCGTTGCTATTTCTTATGATTGTATTCTGCTTTTTCTTTCCTTTTCCTTTTAGTTCATTTCTACTAGTTATTTGAACCCCACTCCAACATGAGCTGTAGCTAAACTCTTGAGTCGCACCTCGGATATGGTATACATATCTATTTCTTTTATATGTGAATACGAATGTTGCGTGGGCTATCGCTGAGCAAACATGTTTCGCTGCAACAAAAAAAAATAAGTAAAAAATCAATTAAAGTTCAGGCAATAAAAAGTCATAATAATTAATGGTTTTTAAGACACATTTATTCTTTTATTTAAATAGTTGTTATTCTGTTGGAATAGCTTATTATTTGTTTTTTTTTTCATTTTCTTTTTTTCGCATTTTTATTTTTGTTTTTTTAATATTTAGCAGCATAACTAGAAAATACTTGATTAAATTGTTATCTGTGCTACCAATTGTAATTGTACTGTAGTTAATTAGTGTATTTCTTGTATTTTCTTTTCTTTTCTTTCACTTTTTGTTTGGTTTCTTTTCATGTCGTTTCGGTTTCGGTTTCTGCGTCTGTTTCTGTTTAACTTTATAAGCTAATTTGTCACATTGAATTTGTGTTTTGTTTTGTTTTTGTTTCTTTCTTTTTTTGGTTTACATTAATCGTATATAGCGTTTGACAGTTGCATTAATTAGAAATAAAAGAATGCTATTTATACATATATATGGATATATGTACATATATAAATATGGATGTATTAGTATGCAATATAATCTATTAATACATATTTTAGTTAGTTTTTAATGCTTGCACTCTCTCTCCCTCTCTCTCTCTCTCTCTCTTTCTATCTGTCTGCTCATCATCACATTAATTGGATTTTCTTTTGAAATATCTGGGAACTGTTCTTGTTTGTTTTTTGTTGCCGTTTTCTACACACAAAGATATTCAATATATTATATTCGTAATACATACATATAAATGTCTCATGTAAATTTTTAGAAATATAAATTCGAGGTTTGGTAATTTTTTGTGTTTTTGTTTTTGTATTTTCATATTTATCGTAATATAAGAAAAGGCTTTTCTAGTTGTAAGCAAGTCGAATGGCGGCAAATAAAGTTATAGAATACAACTGAATTGAAACTTAATGATTATAAAGCTTTCGGTCTGAGTTGGCATAGTGCAACAATGCAGCACATGCCACACACACAAGCTGTGGCACACACTGCAATGTCGGTTAACGCATCATTAAATATTGTTTTGTATTTTATTTTTTGTTTAAATTATAACTAATGAGGTATTTAGCTGCACGCAGTGACTGAAATTCTAGACAGCAAATTGACTTTAATTGTAAATAATAAAGTTGCGCTCATTGACCAACTGATAAATTGACAAACTGATAAAATTGACATTGCACAGGCCGGCGAATAAAAAGTTTTCAATATGAAAACTGCCGCTTGCAATGCCAAGAAATAGTTCGCTTCAGTTTTCCTCCTCCTTTAACGGCACTAGGTGCCAGTTCTAGAAGTTACAATCTATATAGTATAATATAATACACATTTATATGCTTTGCACATTTACTTAATATAAAACTTATGAATTGAATGCTTAGCGTTGGGTTTTTAGCCAGAATGTTTGTTGTTGTTGTTTTTGTTTCTTTTTAGTTAAAGCTTGTCGTTTGTTGATTAATAAATATTTATATTAACTTAAATAATAAATAAATTAAGAGATGTCGTGCTTGTTGTGTCTCTGTGTGTGTGTCTGTGTGTGTGTGCGTGAGTGTGCATGTGTGCGTGTTCGGAAGTCTCAAGCAATTGACGGTTTTTTTTTCATATGTTTAGACAGTTTTTAGGTACTCGAAATTGGCTGGTTGGTTCCCGTTTACACTTTGATATTTGTTGTTATTATTATTATTATTATTTACTTTTTAAAATATGTTTTCAACTTTTTGCTATTTTTTGTATATTCTTTGTGTTTCTTTAGCGCCTTGTACAGTGTTTTGTATATTTGTTTTTGGATTAATTGTTTGACAAAAGGTACTTCTTGTTGCAGTTGCCTGTGCATTTTGCAGCACTTACAGTTTGACAAGCACAGGCATATTATACATATGTATGTGAGAGTTTACATCAAATATTTTTTGCATTTTTCTAACATTTTCTTTTTCATTTTTGGCATGAGAAGCTTCTAGCACAGCATGTTTATAATAAGTTTCTTTTTTGTTTTTCATTTTGCGTTTTTTGTTTTTTGTTTTTTTTGACTTAGTTCTCTAAACTTAAGACGTTACGAATACTGTTCTGCGAATTCTTCAGCAAGCAATAAACATTTAGTAATTACTTAACACTAGACTTCGGCTTTAGACCTCCGTTGGCGCTGACTGTGTGCAGCTGGACTGTAGCTTCTTGGAGCCGCGAAAGAACATGTTGAACAGGCCACGTCGTGCCTGAAATTTGGGTGGCGAGCCAGCAATGTGTATGTGCTCCACAATGGTAATGCCACGCTGTAACTTGGGGCGTGTGGTACGCTGTAATGGAGGTGGTGTCCCCTCCATTGAGGGCACATCATCCGAGTCCGCCGATCCCTTGGTGTGGCCACCAAAGTTGATGATCGTGCTGCAGCTGCTGTTGGGGCGCAACGTTAATGTTGTATGCACCGGTGTCGATTGGCATTGGCTGATCACGGAGCTCTGCGGCGTTAGGTAGCGGCAACTGTTGGTGCTGTACTGTGACAACTTGCTGCTGTTGCGTTGCAGCTGAGCAGCACTTGAAGATGCACCACCAGCAGCAGCACCACTGCCGTTGCCATTGGTCTTCATGCTGCTGCTGTGATGACGTTGCAATACGCTGGCCGCATCCAGGCCAAACAAACGCTTGACACCGCGTCGCACGCGCTTGTTGCGGTACGCAAAGATGAAGGGTGAGCTGAGATTAGCCAGGAGTATCATGAAGATGGCCAGCTGCGTGGAACCGCCAAAATTGGCAGCCGAGAGGCGGGATTGCAGGAGCACCAACAGGCCATAGGGCAGATAGGAGACCACAAACATGACCACCACTAGGATGCTGATGCGAGCGGCACGTGACTCCTCCCGATACTTGAACAGCGAGCTGGCGTTGCTCAGACGATGGCGCAGAGAGCTCATGTAGCTGAGAGCCTTGGGAGA
Organism: Drosophila macrospina; assembly: GCA_035042075.1. Classification (NCBI taxonomy): domain Eukaryota; kingdom Metazoa; phylum Arthropoda; class Insecta; order Diptera; family Drosophilidae; genus Drosophila; species Drosophila macrospina. The sequence goes on along the minus strand of JAWNLW010000397.1, from coordinate 239,808 downwards.
GGCATGGATGGCGGGTATTTGCAATGCATGTCCGGCAGTCTGTTGACGGCTCGAGCTGAAGTGTGTGTGCAGATGTTGATGCTGGTGCTGTGCAGGTTGCTGTTGCTGCTGTTGCAACTGCTGCTGTGAGTGTTGCTGCTGTCGCTGTGCGTGCAACAAATGCGGCGAATTGCACTCGTCATTTAATGAATCCCCCTCCAGCAGCTCAGTGTGCTTGTGCAGATTCGGGGAACTGTGCACCTGACGAATGCCCTGCAGACGATGCAACTCCCTCAGATCCTGCGATGAGGTGCCCAACAACGGCAGTTGCCTGGCCGAATAGTTGCGCTTGATCTCTCCGCTGGCCGTTTGCAGTGTCAGAAGGATGTTCTGATTGCGATCCGCCAACGTTTGCTCCGGCACGCTCACCAACTGATGGCCGCCAGCTGTGCTGCCCTCCACATCGCCATCGGAGCCATCATCGGAGATAGTTGGCAACAACACCTTGGCCGCAGAGTCGCGACGTAGGCAACTGGGCGAGCTGCGTGGTCCGCGCTGATCAATTTGCATCTGCAGTCCACCAGTGGCAATGCCACCACCATGGGAACTGGCCGACGATATGGAATGTCTGTGAACGCACAAGCTGTTCGAGAACGGCGTTGCGGGAGTGGCCTGCGCGTGATTGGTCAGATTGAGGGCACTCTGAAGCAACGGCGAGGAGCCATTCTGTCGCATACGAAGACCATTGCCGCGTGCCTCGCTGAAGATGCGCCAATACATGCCGCAAACGAAGCCAAAGGGCAGCAGAATGATCACTATGAAGTAGACACTCGCATAGATAACGCCAAAGATGCTGTTCGTGCTGCTGATGTTGAAGTATGTGGCAGCGAGACGTCTGTGCCGGCTGAGCAGCGTATCGGCCTCAAAGTCGACCACACGGAATGCGGACAGTGCACCAAACAGTATGCCTACCACCCAGGTGAGCGTTATGAATATCCAAGTTTTCACACCTGAGATTCGACTGTGATAACGCAATGGATCTGTGACAGCACACCAGGTGTCACCCACAACAAGCAGCACCGCCAGAGCGCCCAGTGCGGCGGCCATATCGATGGACCAACAACGCAGCTGCACCGCTGGCAATTGAAAGTTGCTGTGCACTGTCGGCACACTCAGGTTATCCTCCTGAGTTTCCGTTTCGGTGATGACAATGGTACCATCGCCTCGCTCATCGATGGTCAGTTCCTGGCAATACGTGCTATTGCACTTGTATATCATCCCAACGGTGTCCCCAGTGGTGTTGTTGCCACTCTCGAGGCCACTGTCGCTGCTGCTGCTGCTGCTGCTGTTGCTGCTGATATTGCGGCGCACCACAATGCCATCCTCCTCCACAAGCTGGCCATTACGACGTATGATCAGCTGATGATTACCGGGCTTTGAATAGAACTCAATGCTATCGCCGGCAATTGATGTCCCCGTTGTCAGCCCCGACAGACTTTTCACGCCACTCAGAACCAAAGTCGGTGCCAAAATGCAGCAGCCGATCAAATTGATGATCAGCAGATTGATGGTGAAGCGATTCGCTGTGGTGCGTAGTCCCGGCGTTATCCAGAATGCGCACAGCGCCAGCAGATTGATGATGAACGAGATGAGCAGCAGGGCCAGTATAAGAAAATCTATGGCCATTTCTTTATGCGCTTAACGGTTTAACAATTATTACTTCCTTTTCTTTATCGAATGGTCTTTGTGGTTGTTGTTTCTTTTGTTGTTGTTGTTGTTGTTGTTGTTGTGCTTCTGGCACGCACATCACTTTACAGTTTAAGAGCCACTTTGAAACAATCAACTCCAGTATGGGCTCTGTTGCTCTTGCTTTTTGCTTTTGCTTTTGGCTTAGGTTTTGTTTTGTTATTTTGGGCACTAACGAAAAATTTCACTTGGTTTACACGTTGCACAGTTGTGTTTTCTTCTTATAAGTTTTCCGATTTATTAAAATTTCCTTTTTTTTTTGTTTTGGCTTGTTTCTTGCAAACGCTTGCTAATTTCCGCGCGAAGCTCGTCTCCGATATTTGAACAAAAATTTCTAAAAAAAAATTTCTTTTTCGTTTCTCATATGTAATATTTGTACACGCCAATTTAGTGTTCAACAAATGTTGTTGTTTTTCTTATTTCTTATTACTTCTTTTTTCTTTTATTGTTTTCCGCGCGTCGGTCGAGCACGATCTTCACTACGAAGCGTTTCAAGCACAACTGTCGTGTGCGCTTGCCGAAACGCCTCAAATTATATGAGAAAAATGTATGCTTTCAGCTCAGAATGAGCACAGAGAGCGGAGAGGCGGCAATTGTTGTTGTCGCTCACGCTGTGAGAGCACTGTGAGCGCTAAGAGCGAACAGAGCGACGATAACTGCTGCTCTTGTTGTTGTCTTTGTGTCGTTGTTGTTGCCGCTGTTGCTGCTGTTGCTGCTGTGATTTGCAGTTCCCACGCTCCGCTCAATTAATACCGTAGCGACTTTGAATTTATGCTGCTGTTACTGTTGCTGTTGCTGCGACTATTGCATGCCACAATGTTGCTAGTCGCTGGTCGCTCGTTGCTTGTTGGCTTGTTGCCAGCCGGTATTTATCAGTTTAAGACTTTGTCTGAGGCCGTTTGTTGCCGTTGCTGCTGCTGCTGCTGCTGTGTCCTAGTTCGTTGCTAACTCACAAATTGTATAATCTTTTTGCAATTGCAATTGCATTGCGGCTTCACTTTTGCTGCGCTCTCATTACATCACAATCTGCTGCTGCCTCTGGCTGCTGCTGCTGCCGCTGCTGCTGCTGCTGGCACATTTTCCAAACCTCATTTTCATTTGGGTTCTGTACAAAATGCAATGCAATGGCCACGCTCTATTTTCTATGCCATAAAAATTGCATTTTTATTAGGCGCAAGTAAACAATTGAACTGCTGCTGTCCTGTTGTTTCTGCTATTGTTGTTGTTGGCAAGCGAACAGCTGACGAAATTCTCAGCCCAGCAACTGAAAGAGGGAGAAAGAGACACAGTTAGCCAGCATGAGATAAGAGTCTCCCTTGCGCTATTTTTATTTATTAATAAAAAAATAAACACATTTTTTACAGATTGTTTTCATTGTGAAATTAAATTCAAAATAAATATATGCTTGCTTTGGACCATGACATAGCATATAATAAAATGCTGTTTTCCTTTTTAATTTGTTTTCAAGTGACTCAGAAATTAAGTACATTGTTTGTACTATGTAATTGCATGTGTCCCATAAGACTGGGCACGCTTCTGCCCAAAGTTTCATTAACTGGGTAAGCCCTTTCTTATCTGAGTATTTATACACGATGACAAACAAGAAGCTAACAAGCTGTCGATAAGCGATAAAACCCAAAATCCACACGTACTATACAGTTGAATAGTTCTAAAGCCAAATCAAGTGGGCTGCACGTAAAAAGCACATGTTACACTCAGCTAACTAAGTATCATTACTACTTACCACTCGTACTACGCATACAGTTGATCAATCGAACAATCAGTTACTTTCAACATGACCACTCGATGGAGTCACAACTTTGAACCCAGCCCAGAGAGTGAATGAGCTCATCAGAGGTGCGCTCTATAGTTCAACAAGTTGAGCACTAAGCTGACGTATCGAATGAAATCAGAGAGCTCTCTCTATGACTGGGGAGCAGTGAACACGCGCCCGGAGACTGTGAAATGTAAACAAACATCGTTTCGGTGTCGGCCTGAGCGCAGTTTACATGCCCTACATTATGAGTGGGAGAGGAGAGTCGACTTTTGTTTATGTTGCCAGAAGTTGCAACTAACACTGGAAACTATGGATGAGCTATGGTAGCTCTTAGCTTCTTCACGCAGTTAACCCGAATTTGTAAGAATGAAAAGATTAGATATTTGTAGAGTATAGTAGGTCGATAATCGAAGCGTTATTATCTAATCGTGCAAGTTTAGTGACTTAAAATGTTATTTTTAATTCTTTCTATTATACAAAAGATTAATATTTATTGAATATAAATATTTTTTAATACTTTTTTATACTTTTTGGCAAATTTCAAAAAAAAAATTGAATTATTTTCTTTTTATTTTTCTGCTTGCAACATTTATTTCAAAATTTAAAGAAGTATCAAATACTCTACAGTAATACCCTACTTGTCAATAGCATTAAACTCCCATCAAAAAATTATGGAAAATATTGGCTTATCAACAGGCAGCAGTTTGAATATCGAGTAACGCCCCAATCAATTACACACACGAGCCACAAGTATCGATTGCTTGTGATCTTATGTCAATAATTGACTTAAGATCGACGAAATATTTCAGTTTTAATATGTTTCCCAAGTGCTTAGGCTAGGAAGTGTGAATTCAACGCTTGTTTCTACACTCTGCTGCTTGGTTGTGTGCGAGTGACAAATATTGGTACGAAAAGTGAATCAAGGCAAAGACGGACGCACTTACTTATGTATTACTTATATTTATAAGTAAGTATTGTCACACGTACATGTATCTCTATCTGTATCTCTATCTCTATCTCTATCTGTAGATGGCTTTGCTTGAAATCTAAATTGTTTTTTCCTACCTCTTATCAGAGGGAACTCAACTTATGCGGCTCTAATGCCTCAATATATTGACAGATAATGCAGCGGAACAAAGGCAATTTTCATAAGCTGAAATCTTGTACATATTGCAATTATCAATGTCTAATGAACATACGTTTCATTTGTTTAATTAAAGCTTCCGTTCGCGTGGCACTACGCAGAAATTTTGAAAGCTGCATGCAACTTAAGAATACAACAAAAGCCGCTACATCAAAGTGCAGAAGCCGCTCAGAGATAAAAAAAATGCACAAAAAAACGAAGGAAGAGCTTAAACTAACAAGTGTCTGGACTGAGGTTTTATTTATTTATTTTGTCTGCCGAGGGCATAGTTCGTTTTTTATTCTGGCGAAACAGCAACAGCTCCGCCCCCAATGACTGGCGGTAGCGTGTAAACAATTTGAAGAGAATGCGCTCATTTGCATGACTTGGCAAGAAACAGCAACAGAGAGTCGAACGCATTAAGATAAACATGCGGTATGAGTAAACGGCTTGTTAGCGCCTCTTCTGCTGTTGCTCCTCTTCCTGCAGCTGTCTAACATTGCGCATACGCAGTGTGGTGGCAAAAATAACGTCACTGCACATATGGCCAGACAATAAGCCACAAAATATATAGCATGAGCCATCGAATCAACCAACGATCAAGAAAAAGAAAAAGAGGCACGGCTTTTAATATTTGGCTGGGGGTTTACTTAGCACGTGATACGCTTAATGAGGCGATCTAGATGGATCAATGTGAACCTGTTGTAAACAACTGAAAATGCTGTGATTCCCAGCTCACAAAGAGCTCGAACTATGGCTTGCACATATATATTTATATGTATATATATATATATATATACAAACATATATAAGATTTATAAAAGTCGCACAACAAAGAGAACAACAAGCAACGGTGACCAGTCAATGTTCAACGTACGACCAAAGCCGGTTATTTTTTTGTGCTCTTTTGTTTTGTGGCAGCCGCCTCTTAAAACGTGACGTCACTTTTGACGTTCGACATATCGAGCTTTAGCTATATTTAAATATAAAGGTTTGCACTCACTTTTGGACCGATGCGCCGCGTCGCTTCGCCCTACAGTCAGTGCTGCCACTGTCACTGTCCCGCTATCGTACAAATTGAGGCACTTAAGCCTCATAAGACCATAAATAAATTTGATATAAATGATATTTAACCCATATTTGTTGCTGACTATAATTTGCTGAATGTGCGCTCCCCAAAATGGGCGTGAAATTCCTTCTTCTTCTGTTGCTTTTTTGCTGTTACCAGCCCAATATTTACACACAATGAGCTGCACTCAAAGTGCGCCACCGAAAATGGGCAGACAACTGTCATTAAGGTACACTTTGTGTTGACTTTAGGCCACGTTACGTATGTGCATATGTCCTTGAGCTGGTAACAGCTCGAGTAATGGCCACAGTCACAATGTCTTGGAACCACTTTACCAGACAGTTGATTGCAATTTGATCTGCAGCGTAGAGCCACCTATAAGCCTATATAATTGCAGAATGCTTGTTTTTGAAGTTCTCAACAGCTTTCTTAAGCAGCTGGCAATGAAAATACTTCTACTTAATTATCGACAAACATGTGATTGAATATTGTAATTAATTCTAATTATTATTTTCTCTTCACCTGAACTACTTTAGATTGCGTTAAGTTGATTTAGATAGTAATTGGAAAAGCCCAAGATTAGAAAGAGATATATGCTTATAATATTTCCTCTCTCTTGTATTACTTAAACCAGTTATTCTAACTGCAATTTTTCAGATTTAATACAATCCTAATAAGCCATCAATAGATTCTGGATTTAAAGGATATAAAGATAATTTTTCCAATGGAATGCTCAAAGTGATAAGTGATAAGTGTTAGGAAAATATTTGTTACACCTTTAACAAGGTCTCAGTGTGTCGCATTTCCTTAACGGACTGCTAATTGGTTTCACACGTTGTTATTTTCCAGTGACAAAAAGCGCGTTCATAAGTCTTTTAGTCTAAGCCTTGGCTAATTGACAATGACACCTGTACAGGGCGCAAGGCACACACCTTGGCACAAGTCAGACGTTTGTCAGACAGTATGACGAATAAACGAATATAAAAATATATTATTGCTATCTATACGTAGGCATATATAATCATTACTACAGTCAGTTACGTTGCATCAGCTGTTTCAGTGTTGTGACTATAATCAGATTGCATTGGAAATGTGATGCTGATAAAGCGAATACTAATATTAATCACAATGAATGATGGTCAATCAAAAACTAAGCTGAGCTTAGTCGAATGCCATTAACATAAATCCAATTTAATTAACTTGGGACCATCTTCGACCTCAAGTGTCCAGCCAAAGTTTGCTCTGGCTTCGCTCTCCTTATTCGCCTGTAATTGAATAAAAGGCGGCTTTATCAAAGGCAAAGCCAAAAGGGCAAATATTGGCGCAACTTTTTATCTGAGCTTAGGAACTTTGTCGTCGTTCACAAAAATACAAAAAGAAAACAAATCATTGAGATATGTTAACTAATAGATACCCTCACATATGTGAATAACACGATATACATTCTAATTCAGCAATTTCTCTGCATTCTCAAAATAAATACATATCCAGTAACTCTTTCTGAACTTTTTGAATATATATATTAGACTGTTAAATTATGGCATATATTTTTTAAAAGTCGCATTTTTTTCTTTGTAATTGTCGAGCGTTTTTTTTTTAATTTTTTTAATTTTTTCTGAACTTTTTGAATATATATATTAGACTGTTAAATAGTTGCATATATTTTTTAATAGTCGCATTTTCTTTGTAATTGTCAAGCGTTTTTTGTTAAGCGTTTTTTTCTACAAATTTACATCTTCGTTAAAAAAAAAAAAAAAAAAAAACAAAACAAAAAAAAACCTATTCAGAACTTGCAGCCTTTCTCAGCAGAACAACAAAACATGACTATATCAAAACTTCAGTTGTTCATAATAAAGAATACATGTATGTTCATCTGGGGGTCATTGGGTTCAACTTTTATTTATTAATTTAATAGGTACCTAGTACAAAATATTACAGCTTGCATGTATGCAAGTGTGCCAGCTGGGGAAATGGAAATGTAAGACAAATACAATTTAATTTTAGTTCAAGCTGCCAAAACATGGAAACTTACAAGGCCATTACATTCCATACATATGTTACAACATGCGAAAATACATACATACACACACACATACATACATACATACATGTAGTACTATGGGTATGTGGACTCTTTACAAATTCTATAGAAGTAAAAACTTTTCCATTAGCTCGTTAGCTCGCTAGCACGACAATAGCCGATACGAGAAAAAGAAAGAAAAAAAAAAAATGAAAATAAAAAATAAAAACAATCACATTAGCATCGCCGCTAAGTTTTGTTGTTGTCGTCTTCCTGTCATCAATTCACATTCATCGTCTGGCGAGTAGCTCAGTGACGTTTTTTTTTTCATCTTTACATCTCTCCTATTGGCCAGTGGAAAAATATTGCAACAAATGTAAACATGAATCAAATATGCAAATGCTTGGTAATCGCTTAGCTGTTGTGACGCTTTTGTCGTGATACCATTTGTCTGTTATTTACTTTCGTATACCCTGTAGGCAGTAGAATAGAGGTTCGTATAAGTCGGTGAATTGAGGAATATGTTAACTAGTTGTCTGCCTGTCTAGAAGTAGGAGAAAAATTGGAGCTTAAGATAGATTTAAGATTAAATAGGGTGTACTTAATTTGTTACACCTATCAAAAGTAGTTTTAAATGTTGGATATGCTTATTTGGCTGAGTTTCTGCACCTCATTACTGAGTACAGGGTATCGCTCAGTCAGAATGAACTTCCCTGCACCTGTTCTTACTGCCAGTCGATTAGAGATGGCAACGTGAATTTCTAAACTGGAAATTCTCATCCCATGATGAATATATTAACTCCAAACTTTGCATATTTCTGTTTACGGATTCTATTCAGATTCAAGTCTCAAGACTTCTTACGTAAAGTGTCACGGGTGCATCTCTAGTTGAAAATGCCAAACGTTCAGTCGCGTGTGGTTAATTTGATATGGCGGTAGTTAATGTGGTCGGTCAGAGATACGAACTTATTTGCGAGACGAATGTCTGCAATGTATATTATTTGTGTATGCCTACATACATCAGTTAGTCTTACATCAGATCGACAATGACTTGCTGCATTACAAAAATCTTTCCAGCTGGCGACTATGCAGCGTAACGGTTAAAATGCTTGAACAAATGCGACCTCGACGTGGTCTGAGACTGGAACTATGCTCACACCGAGGTGATCCGTAATCACAATCGCCAACTCTGACTATAACGAATACCAAATATAGTCTATATAATTGTAGATTGCAGCTAGACTTGTGTGTGTGTGTGTGTGTGATGAAGAAGATGAATAAACAAAGAACACAAAGAAGTTGACACAGAAATGCGTAGAATGCAATTTCAACTTCACTAGCATAAACATTCGTATCAATACCAAACTGTGTACATAGATGATATGCTAAACAAATAATCGGGAAACAAGAGTACTTCAGATACGGGGAGTTTCTATAAATTCCTCGAATACTCAGAACATTCTTTAGACTGTTTATATTTCCCCTATAAATAATTAACTGAATTGTACTTGACTACTTATACTCCTGCACAGTTTGTTTAAAAAGTTTTGCGTAACTATGTGAACACTGGAGCAGAAAGCCAGCTGTGGGCAAGTGACCCACATTGTATGACCTTAGTATCAGCTTGAATCTCCCGGCCATTAAACAGTTCTCTAATCAATTTACTGACCCTCAACAGGCGTAATTAGTTAACTTGGCTTGCAGTATCAATTACAACTTGTGATAAACTTTCACAAGCCAGCTGAGAGACGCTTGCATCTATCTGTCTATTGCAGGCAAAAAGGGCCAAGAGCCGAATGTATTAACCAGTTCATATCTCACAGTCACATCGATTATAAATTAATGCAATTAATATTGACAAGCTCTGAGTCGTGAGACAACCTGTTATGGCTCTATAATTACTTTAACATATTGTCTGAGTGTGCCAAGCCAGGGACTGCAGCTGCCACATGCACAAACACATCCACTAACACTTGTAATGTGTTGTAATGCGATGACTCTCAAATTTATGCAAATTGTGCAAAATTTTAGTGAACGAGTTCACTGCACTTAGCTAGGGCCATTGTCTGATTTCATTTGTGCAGCATCGAATTACCCGTCCGACAACAACTAAATACAATAGAGGAGATGGTGGCCAACTGATGAGGTCAAAGTGCTTGCCACAACATGAGAGCGACCATAGACAATAGAAGAAATGCTTGCGGCCAGTTCGCGTTTATGCTCTCTGCCACATATGACTGGTCCTTGGTGTGAATCCCTTCTCGGGTTGTTGTACTCCCGACACAGCAAGAACGTCAACGTCGACATCGACGTCAACGTCAAACATGCCATATGACCATCTCTAAGCTGGACAATAAAGATGCACTCAGCTTCAATTTGAGCGTGAATCTTGACATTTGTCATATGATCCTGAAGGCCATTGGCTTTGACACGATTCGAGCAATTCCACGCATGTGGACATGCCCCCGATTTCAATTTTATCGCAAGGTCAGCGACACTCACCCCATTCAATTGGAAAATTGTGCCTACGGTTGTTTCTGTTCCGTTCTTTGTTTGTTTGCTAGCCAATACCGAAATGAAAACAAAAATGCATTTATTTATAGCTGGAGACTTAAGCATGCAGGCAAACTGACCTACATTGTGTGCCGTGTCTCCGTATCTCATAGTCAAGTATAGAACATGTTAAAATATTAATCGTAATATTCGAAAATACACACGTCTGACCTTAGCCAAGAACTACCGAATATTCAGTCTGATTTATGCTGATTGACAAGTTTACACTAAACGAAAACACATTTCCGATTTATTTCGTATACATTTTTCACTAATGTGCTCAAATTAAAAAGTTATTGAACGTTAATTATAAATTCCAATATCAAGCCAACTGACAACTGTCCTTGTCTGTCTTACCAACGACTGTTCACCCTAGATAAGAGCAGTTATGCGCACCGGGCACGTGTCCACCGTTCACCGAGTTGTTAAGGTATTCAAAATGTGATAAATCACTCATATCTATTCGTACTTTCAGTTTTATTGATGTGTCTAGGCTTAAGCACACAACCGCCAAGAAGCGGAGAAAATTTCATATTTGCATATAGGCGAATAAATGATTCATTTGGAATTCATTGGAACTCATACATTTTGGAGAACATTTGTTTACTTAATATTTTAGAGAACGTTAAATAAATAAAATAAAGCACATTTAAAAGATTAAAAGCCACTCAATTAAGCAAATTAATTTCACAACTATTGTTTGAATAAAATTAATATTAATCTTCATTTGAACCCTGAAAAAGTTGTCACAGTATAAATTTCATATTAGTTTATTTATTTTGGCAAAGAAAGTCACTTGAGAGCGCTATAATGGTTTGAAACATGGAATCAGAACTTACAAGTAACTTTAAGAAATCATTGGACTCGTTCTCACGCAATTTGTACTTTCAGTTGGTCAACTTGAATTCAAATAAAAATCTAATATGCTCTCCACTCTCCATACAAACTTGCGCGGCAATGTTGCGAATGGGTGCAAAGGATGGCTGTCAGACTGCCAAAGAGCTGGACGATGGACTCAGTTTTAGTTCTGAAATTGCCAAAGAATTAGCGAATGGGTTTCGTGACGTGTTAACTTACTATCAGCAGTGTCCAATATTGAAAATGGCCAACAAATTGTATCTCATGAAGGACTATCGAACACGCAAGGAATTCAACGATGTGTTGACACAAAAGTTCCACGCGGAAGCGGAGAATATTGATTTCTCAACTGGCATTGAGGCTGCGAAATCTATCAATAGCTGGGTTGAGTCCAGAACGAACAACTTAATAACGGACCTTGTTCGCCCTGAAATGATGAATGAGGACACTCGATTGGTGCTAATCAATGCCATTCATTTCAAAGGCGAGTGGACAATTAAATTTGAAGAGAGTGAGACGCGAAGTGAGGATTTCTTTTTGGAAAACGAAAACAAAGTTCAAGTATCAATGATGAATGGCACAAATAAATACAATTTCGCCAATTTGCCAGACTTGGATGCAAAAGCAATGCAATTGGCTTATCGAGATACGGATTTATTCATGTTGATCGTGTTGCCAAATCTGAATACAGGACTGAAGCAATTGGAGAAGAAGTTGCAAACAACATCGTTAGATGATCTTGTTTCTCAGCTGACTTTGAGTAAAGTATTTGTAAAGTTGCCCAAATTCAAAGTTGAATTCGAGCAAGAGCTGACGCCTGTCTTCAAAGAATTGGGCATCAAGCGCATTTTCAATCATCAAGCCGAATTTGGCGAAATGTTGCAATCGAATGAGAACATTGAAGTGTCACAGATCTTGCACAAAGCCTTCATCGAAGTCAATGAAGTGGGCACCGAGGCAGCTGCCGCAACTACAATGTTTGTGGCATTGAGAAGCATGCCAGCTCCTGAGCTAAAACCCCAAATATTCCACGCTGATCATCCTTTCTATTTTACGATCTACGATGCGAATCATGGCTGCCTGTTTGTGGGTAACTTCAAATCACCTGACGTTGACAGCGTTCAAGTAATGTGTCAATGCAAAAGGGAACTATGCGCAGAATAGAATAGAATCAGTGTAAACTCTCAACTGATTGATTAAAACAGCACTCAAATTAATTCAAATAATTCTAAAATTAAAATTGAAATTAAAGAAATTAAATCATTTTTATGGACTTAATTTTCTTCTCAGTAAATGATGTCAACTCACTTGTCTCCTTTATCTGATGAGCTAGGAAAATTATCTTCACTTTGAACCGCAAAAAGTGAAGACTCAATCACTTTACTGTCTGGTTAATTTCCATAGTGATATGCAACTTTATTATTTATTATATATCTAATTAAAGACGCACCCCACACATCCCACATATCAAAATCACAGCCGACATTGCACGCGGCTCTTGACTGATAACGATAATGGGGCCCTTCGAGGCGCCAAACATGACAGTCAAATAACTTTCGATAATATCTCGTAGATATCAGATACTGCCTGCCCCTATCAACAGAAATGTAACTGATAAAGCGAAGACCATAAGACAGTCGCAACTTTTGGTTAAATATTTGCACTTGTTTGCGGCTCAGTTGGGCTACCAGTGTTTGTGGGCGTTAGAGAAGAGCTCTGCCCTTCAGAAGCCCAACAACGCCCAGATGTCTAGTTAGTTATCTAAACTATTAGCTAAATCAGAAGCAGTTTGCGCTCACTCTGCTGCCCTTAACTCAAGCATAATTGTTTCTAATTACGTAAAACAACGACAATTTAGCGATGCATAACTGACCTTTAAAAGCCGTTTAATTTTATTGGCCCAAATAATTAATATTGTTAAGCAAAAGTTTTCAGTTCTGGCGGTCACAGCTGGCCATACACACAACCACATTGTTGGCTTTAAATAACAATTTAAATTATATTTTTAATTTCTTTTGTTTTTTGTTTGTTTTTATTGTTGCCCTTTTATGTTGGTTGTACTTATTGTTGTGGTTGTGTTGTGGTATGCAGGCACTTAAACAGTTTTACCTGCCCTGGAAAAAAATTCAGCAAACAACTTTTTGTTTTTATTTTTTTTTTTTAATTTACAACTGCTTCATGGTATGTGTGTGTGTGTGTGTGAGTTGCAATTGCTGTGACCTCTTGGAGGTTGCTGCCGCTATTTATAGCCAGAGTGGAACAAGAAATAAAAAAGAAACATGTTCAAGGTCATCAAGTGGCATAAATCTTTCATAATAAGATGTAAGTATGCTAAAAAAGAGTCAAAAAAGAACGACTAGTCGAAGATTTTATACACTTATTATATGAAACATATATTTAAAAATATTATTATATATATATATTATGTTAGAATCGAGTCAAATAATGTAATTAAAAATATATTTTATGGGAGCTGACTTAAAGTAAAGTTACCCCTAGAAAGCTAACAATGATAGGCTTATTCACTACTATGTAATGCCAGACACTGTCTGGGAATTTATTTAGTAGAACCTTGCTAAACTTGAAAGATAACGCAGTTTGCTGCAATAAGAGGTAGAATCATGACTAATTATAATACATGACTTTCATATTGGAAACCTTTTATAATAATAATAATAAGTGTAATACGATAGAACGTACACATGAATATTTATAGAGAATTACCATTTGCTTAACTGTAATTAACCTTGCATCATTACAGATATTAACTACACTGTAATACAAATGCAAGTTTTACAAATGTTTCCAACACTTTAAAGCCCAACAATGCCCAACCAGCTGACTGAGCTAACCAATGCAAGAAACTTGTTGCAAGTCGTTACCAAAGTTCAACTTTTATTCGCGAATGTTTTGTGGCTTTGTGCTTGTAAACTTGTTGGTATTCTTGTTGTTGTATATGGTATTGACTGAGTTTGTTGCCTGCATTAGTAATCACATATAAAACGGCTGACCATTTTGCACTTGGCTATGTAATTGTTTCCGTTACACTGCAAGACACTTGGCAAAAACGATTCAATGATTTGCATTCAATATTTATTTAAATTGTAGCTGTAATTTAATGGTTATAAAAACTACTGAAATTAATCTACAACTATTAATGACGACGACTGGATATGCTACAATATTCGTTATCTTTATGATCACAATATAATTAAACGATAATTTATGTCAAAAGTCACTGAGTGACAAATCTAATGTAAACTTTACTTAAAATAAAGCAGAAATTATTGAGTAGTAAAGTTGAACAAACATTATAGAGCATTAATATGTTATAAAGATAAGTCTTCACACTCAGACGGCAGGTTTACAATTAAGAATTTTCCAGATGGATTGAGGCACTAGAATCTTTTCAAATGGGCTTGATAATAACTGCAGGCAATTGAACATTACAAGGTTAATCAAGTAGCTTTAACAGATCTTCATTTAGATTCTTAAATTTGAAAAATTTACTTTATGGCTACGAAAGTTGTATCCACAGTTGCAATTATCTGTCATTTGCGTCAGTTGCATGACAAAATTATAATAGCCAGCTCATAGAGTACAACAAAACACTTGATGGTTTTGGCAAATTGTTGTCAGACATTTTGCATTTGTGACGTACCAATTGGGCGTGTAATTGTAGTCGTTATTGTGGCCATAATCGAATTGCGTTTTCAAACTCGCCACTTGGGTTCATTGCACCAGGTTCTATGAGTTTGCCAAAGGCAAGTCAACTCAGTCAGGGCTTTGAATTACCAACTGAATTACAAACTATATATAATTATTACCTGCGGTCATAAAACGCAATGGAGTAGAAAATTGCAAGGTTGCAAAAAAGAAACCAAAAAAACAAACAAATATAAGCAAATTGTAGTATCAAAACTTTGTTAGAAATACCGCTAGAGAATATTACTTGGACTTGCATTTAAAGAAACTAAAAATAAGCAGTTTGTTTCACTTAACCTTTGACTCTTGACCTCTTGAGAGTAAATGTAAAAACCAGGTAAACATTTAAACCTGACAAACCTTCTAGCAATGCATATTCAAGCAGCTGCAATTTCTTTAATTGAGGCGTTCATGGATCCCCTACCGGATGTGGAAGGCGGGCAGTGAGAGTATTAGTCTTAACGGGCATCAATTCTGTTGAACTGTATATTATAACCGGTTGTGAGTTGCATTAATATAACTCATACTGAATAGGTACTTGTTTCGCTTAGGAATTAACTCACAAATGAGCACAGCGAGACTAATAAGTGCGATTTATAAATCAATAAACTAAGAATGAGCTCACAAATAAAATAGGAGGAGGTGCTAAACACAATCTGAGTATACAACGCCTCTTTCAACAATTGTAAATATCCCATAAAAATATCAAAACAATTACACTTGACTTACTGCATTCTACAGATCGTGTCAGAGCTGGCTCATATACCCGATATTGAATTAATAAATAATAAATAAATAGTAAACAAGCCACCTCAATGATTAGTTACAGAAGTAGATTTAACAAAATTAAGTAAAAATTGATTGTAAGGCATATAAATTTGAGCAATTTGTCAATCGCATTTCAAAGTAAAACTTCAGATTTCCAGCTTACAAAATTGTCTTTCAACTGCGTCGTTCGCTTCGAGGGGAACGTGCCAAATTGAAATACAAGAGACTACAATTTGTTTGTAATGAAAACATGTAATTTAAAACAATTTATATAACTAGTGCTGTGCCTTAAAAAGAAAGATTATATGTAATCACAATGTTGTTGGCATATCAAATGATTTTTGTATTCTTGTGAAATTGAAAAACGCAAAAGTGACCACTGACAATGCCGTGCGATAAAGTTAACACCTTTAAGCCAAAAAGGAAATGAAAATAAAAAAAAATTAAATGCAAAACAACAAGTAGAAGAACGAGGCAAACAAAAAAGCAGCGAAAATTTGGCAAAATACGAGTTTCGACAGACGAGTGTACTGACACTTGGACACGAGGTCCAATTCGGGCTGGCGAAAATTTGAAAATCGATATGACATGAAGGAAAACAAGGGCAATCCGGCCGGCAAGTGTCAACGTCACAGGCCACATGCCACAACGCATCTAGCCACATACCCCATTCACGTCAAACTGTGATGTATGAGGCCAACTTTGACTTTTTGGCTACCAAAAGAGAGAGAGAGAGAGTATAAGAGAGAGAAAGCGTTAACCATAATGACACACAAATGTAAGTAATTGCCAAACCTTTGACAAACAACCACAAGTCAAGTCAGACCAGTCATCGAGGGGTCTCAGGTCATTCTAAAGTTTGGGTTCTGTTTCTCCACCCAAAGTGGGTCCAACAACTTCTAACTGCCCAACATTCCAGCTGATATCGTCATGAAATGTTGAGAACTTGATATCAGCACAATTTACAACAACAACAGCAACAACAATAGAGTCAAACAATAGCAAACACAACTACAAGAACGTGAGCAACTTTTGTTTCTATTCTTTTCCTTTTCGTTCACATTTGGCTTGTGGCCAAGAATGCTCGGCGGACTTTTCTTCTCTTTCTTCTCTTCGTTTTTTTATTTTTTCCTAGAATGAAATTTATTTTTCTAATGAATGGGCGTTTGTCAGTGTGTGTGTGTGTGTGTGTGAGTGCGCATTTACCTGACTCTGAATGAATACTATACACATTGGCCCTGTTACGAAATATTGCTCTCTGCACAACGTGAGTTAATAAATGTCTGGAGGCAAGATGCGTATACGCGGCGTATGCGTAATGTAATATATGCGTTTGAATTGTAAATACTTTTGAATGCGCTGCGTGTTTATTATTTTTAGAAACTTCTGTTACGAACGCTATTCCAACAATAGAAATGGCCATCTAGCTGTGACGTCTTCATCGTCAAATATTGCATTTATTTGTACAATTTAGCTGTAGTTTTGGTATGTGAACGCATATTAAATGGAATATAATTTAAATAAGCCAACAAAAAAGTGCCTACGAAATATTTCGAGGTCGCTGGCAAAATGAAAATATTTCATTTTTAATTGAATCAAATTTGTGCTAAAGCATTAATAATCTTCTTCTTTTTTTAAGGCAAATAATTAAATTTGTTGTTCTATTTTTGCACTCTTATCTGCACCCAGGAACTGATCAATGACCCAGTTTTATTCATATAAGCATGACATATATTTATAATTCCATATTGTATATACATGACTAAAAAGTTTGTTTTAGTCGGGCAAGTCTTTGCCGTTCATAAACCTAAATATACACAAAATATTGCTCATTATTATTAAATACTCTGTAGGCAATTGTAATGTGTCGAAGGGTATTCTGAAGCTAAGAAGCTGTTGTCTTTAGCTTAAAACAGATGAGAGCATTTAGAAGTAATGGACACTCATTAGAATACATGAGAAAACTCATGTGTTCTTATATAATTAAGCATTCATGTAACACAGGGTATTCTTCAGGCGAACCCTTTAGTCTGGCTTATGCTTTGCGTTTTTTCCCCCACATGCTTAACTTCGTACTTAACGATTGTTTATCTAGCAAACTCATAACGTCATTTGCCTTGTCCCTTTACTCAAAGCTATCCGCGTATACACCCTAAGTGTATCTGTGTATGTCTGTGTGTCTGTGTGAGTATGTTGTGTGTGTGTGTGTGTGGTGTATGTCGCATGATTAGCTATTTCAAAAAGTTGACACTTAGCTGACGCATGAATTTTGATGTTGAGCACTAGACACAAGACTGTCGTCTGCTTCTTGATGAAGGGGCGGGGGAGAGTGTGGTATTAAGAATGGGATAAAGGCGATTTAACAAACAGTAGATGAGTCTGCCGTCACATTGAGCATCAGTGAATGTTTACACAGCTGCGAGATGCGCTTGCGTATTGTTTAAAAGCAGAAAGGCAAGCACTTATTGTATTCGATTAAAAATCAATTAAAATTCAACAATTTTCGTATAGATGCGTAAATATGAATAAATGCATTTGCCAAGCAACTGCAATTTGGCTATTGATGATTTGGCTGTTTACGCGTTGAGTGACCAGAGGAGGAGAAATTCAGCAAGCGCCAGATTTATGTGGCAGCTAAACATCAAATTTTATTGGTATAAAAATAAACATTTAACGCGCAAACATAATAAATAAGAGAAGAAGTGTTAAGTACAACACATGAACACTTTTAATACATACTTATAGTATTATTAGCTAGTCATAGCCATTCACAGAGTGCCGGATACGTCAGCCACATTGTCGATTTTGTGGCTTGGATGGGTGCGTTGCTTTTCAAGTGGCTTCAGTTTATCACACCTCATGTAGCATTAATATATAATATGATCATAAAGCAGTATTAGTATTGTGGAGACTGCTCAACACGCAGATACGCTGTTAAATAACTAAACACACATACACACCCAGTGACGAATACCCAATCACTTCAATTTTATATGTGCAGGGTATTGTGGACCTGGAAATACTCGTATGATATTCGCAGAATCACACAGCTGCATGCAGTTTTCGTTCTTAAGTGAGATGCATTCTATAAAATGTGCAAGTCGAGCATAAAATGCAAAAGACGATTTTTGACATTTAATGCTTATCAAAAGCGATAAGAATCGCATTCTGTACTCAATTGCTAGACATTGGCCAAGACACTGTCATAAAATAGACTATGAAGTTGGAGTATCATTAAGTAAGCTGATAATGTATTATAGCCGCAATCTACGCAATAGTTATGACAGGAAGTGCAACGATTCGTAAATGCCAAAAACATTTCAAATGTAGGTTTAACTTATCAGCCAACTTATCGGCCAACAGGTATTTCCTGAGCCACTCAACATTGAAAACTTGAGCGGTGCTAAGAACCTTCACCTTTCCTTTAGTAATTACTTATTCGAGGCATTCCTACGACTCTCAGTGGTAGCAAGATTTGAGAGCTCCTTCGATAATTACCATCTTAAGCAAAGTTATAGCCACTTATGCAAGCAAGTCAGCCACGTTGGCAAACAATTTAGTTGAGAGAACACTTCCCCATACTGCACGGCCAAGAGCACTTGTACATAACTAACCACTTGACTGCCAGTCAAATATACATGTTCCTTAAATGTGATCAAGTGCTCTAGACCCAACCTCAATGAGCAGCGGAAATCTAAGGGCAAAGCAAACTAAGCATAGCTACAAAAATAATAATAAATATAAATAAAATAAGCTGATTGTATAGCTATTTTAACAGAGAGACCACTCAGAACTCAAAGCTATGCACACACTTGACCAGCCAGCAACAGAATTGGGACAATAAGTAAATAGCCCAGTGTTCACAGTAGCATATGAAATGGTCGACAAATAAATTATAATAATAAATAAATAATAATAATCTACATAAATAAATGGAAGACGCATGGCATCGAATCGAGTCGCGTCGAACTGAGTTCCTCAATTAGCCAAATATTCATGAGTGTCAGACGAAGGATGAGCAAAACTTGATTATTACATAAATGTTCTAATCAAATTGCAAATTCGATTGGCCAACTCATTGGCCATTCTACTGTTCCAGGAAAAACCATCACAATATACTTTATTACTTACCAAAAAGAAAACCTCTTAAAATTGCTGTCAGGAGAATTTCATGGATTTTGGCAGAACGAAAATATCGATAAATACACACACATATGTCTATATACATGTCATGTGTTTGTGCTTACATACTACACGTGCCAACAGAATAACTATTATTTCCGACACACACACTCGCACACACACACACACACACACACACACAAGCACACAAGCAGAGTAGTTCATACAAATATCTGATTGAAATTTTCATCAAGATACCAAGCGGAATGGCAAAGTTTGCCCGCAAATTCCGAAGCTGAAATACACTTCACAAAGTAGTTAAATAGGACTCAGCAACGAATAAATGACTATTTATGGATTTACTTATGGATTTATTTCAATAAGTCAATTACACTTCCAAAAATACTATGCGTTTCCTGGAACAACAGAATGTTCTCAAGAAGTTTCTTATATTTCTATTCTAAAAAAAGAAAAAGTTAAGTTCCAGAGTAGTAAGAAAAGCAACAAATTTAGATAGAAGCTTAAAGTTTGTTCAGAAAGTTATGAAAATTATGTTTATATATAAAGAAACCTACAGGGCAGTGTATTACAACAATTCGTCTATTACATAACATAATTATTAGCACTGGGAATTGATTACAAAACACTGACTTACTCTTTTCTCCAAACTGTTGTAAAGACCAAGTCTGAGTAAATGTAGTTGCCAGCCGCAAGTCAACAACTGTATGGCATTTGCCCGTCAGAAAACTGCAAAATAAGCAAGAAAAGGCAACATTTCAATGAGTGAGAGAAAATTATACACAGTATAAGAAATGGCAATCAGTTTGGGATATTTTACTTGCTGCTCTGCTGCCGGCTTATAAGCATTTTGGGAAAGAACTTGACTACGATAGAGTGATTAAAGTAAAATAACCCAATAAATAAAGGCCACAAACAGTATAAACATAGTTCAGTCGAATAGCATAGAGAAAACACAGACTAAAGTCAGACGCTGTCCTTACTCAAGGCACAACTCATAAATAACAAAAACTTTTGTTTTTATCCTTCCACTCTTACTCTGTATAAGTTCACAGAGATCAGAGGTATGTAGAATGTTCGCTCTATGAGTATAAATAAAGCATACCGAACAACAATGGTGTTCTTCGATGTCAGCCACATGAATCAATAAATATCTGTTTGGTCTGCCAAGCCAAAAAGGGTTGACATTAAGCCACTTGAAAAGGGGGCTGCTGTCTTCGCTGCATTTAAAGTGTCAACTGCAGTCACATTTAAAAACACTTAAGACATTTTTTAAATATATTTTATTGCTTTTGTATGTCAACAGTTGATTATACTCGTGTAAGATAATAAGAGAAATACAATTTAGTTTATTATTTGTTATTATTTATTACATCACATTTATGAGATATATTCGCATAAAATTATTTTATAATATATAAATATAAATTAAGGAGTAAATTCAACAAAACATATTTCCATTAACATTTCCATATCAAACAAATTTGTATATTATTGTGAATATATTATCTATGGCCCCGTGGGGTAGGTAAGTTCCCAGACAATGTTTAATGTACTAATGCCAAGTAACTTGTGTATTGAAAGGAATTATATTTACTAATGATGTATGTAGGCGTTATCTATTAGTTTTCTTTCTCTTTTCATACTATTTATTTGGCATTACGTAAACATTATCGGGTACAAAGCTGATCAACCCTTAGCCCTGTCAAATCAATAAAACGCCGTAATTGTGATGGACTTCCAACTACCAATACTATAAGACTTGGATATGTATTAACTAAGCAAAGTACCGGCGGGGCTAAGGCACAAAAAAAAACCATTTAAGAGGATTTATGAGTTGAACATTAAGGTAATTCCAGTTGCCCTTTTTGCAAAAGCAAACTGACAGTTCAGCAGGATGACGGGGGGGGTGGACAACTGGCTGACTGACTTTTTGTCTGTTCGCATCAACAGAAATCAATTGAAGCAAAGCAACGTCAGCGACAGTCAAAGTTCAAAAGTGCCACTCAACGATATTGTGGCCTCTGCACTCCCCCCCGAAAGAACCCGAAACGAAGAGTTTCACAAAAAAAAAAATAACCTTCTCTTCTACTCTGACTCTCAAGCATTTGCCAAAATATTTTCACTGTCTGACACTGATGGTTTCTCTTTCTCTGCGTGTGTGTGTGTGTGTGTGTTGTGTGCGGAATGAAGATTGACAGCTTAATGTATTTTCGCTTACATCAAACCGCTGCTTTTGTTGACTAATTTGCCGATGGTGGCAAAGACGTTGTTACGCCTTCTTGATGTGGATTTAAGTGGCAGCACGCAAATTTTACTTCAAGTGCAACAATTAGCAAATTGAACGAACTTTGCATTTCAAATTCACAGAACTTTAAATTGTAGTAACTTTTATTTCAGTGATATATAAATGTATAGATATTTATTGATATTCGATTGTGACATTGAAAAGCAATTAAATTGATTTTATTCAGCAGTAAAATGTTTGCTTTGTGCAGTGAATCAAATCGCGTGATATAATTTAGAAATTGACTTCAGTTAAGGCTGTAATTACAATTTCGGAAAGTTACCAACCCCAAATCATATAATATTGCAAATTGTGCGTTGTCACAGTCGGAGAGAAGAACTTATATAAATATATTTTGATTGTTTCATATCAAGCACGATATCGCAACGTGATAGTTAGATCATAAATACAGTTAAACAAAATATAAATAAAAAAAAACCCCACAATCACAAGTCACGCATCTCGAAATGATATTGTTTATGATGTGCGAAGCTGCGAATTGCGTTTACTCGAGTCTTTATAAGTACCTCAATGGCCCCAGGGTGAAATCGCGGCATACTCTGTGATGACTTGTGCATAATAGATATATCTCGCTCATATACAGCGCTTAAAGTATATGATAGTTCAAATTAGAAATGTTGCTTTATTTTTGGATTTTGTTAATTTTGATTTTGGTCCATGAAATTGTAAACAAACCCGTAAACTCGGGATTATATGCAAAGAAAATAATGTGGATAAAACAGATTATAAATATGTATAAATAGTCAATAAAAATCAACAATAATTATGTTAATTATCTATCCTTTTCTTCACTGTTTAATCACGAGTTCTAGATTTAAGAAAAAAAGAAAACCAAACAATAAAAGTATTTACAAATATTTAATTTCACTTTTCTGTTAAAATAATCACCTTTTTAAGGAGTCAAACGCAACAACAATATTGTGTTTATCATGTAAAATTCATATAAGCAAAATAAACCTAAAAAATCTAGATACAAACTTCGTTGTGATTCAATTTGTGCAAAGGTGTTAATGGCTAACGACTTCAATAACGAAATATGGGGCTCTAACGTCAACAGCTGGACAGACATGGAAAGCAATGCAAAGGAAAGAGTACAAATAGAGCGAGAGAGAACGATATATTCTCAATAACTGTACACGTGCCGTGTAGGCGATCGATCAATGTGAGCGGAAGGAAAGGAAAAGCATCAGTTGCTGAACTGATGATAATGATATTGTGCTATGACTGTGCTCTTGATTTTATGATGCCATCGAATGACACGTGGCTAAAAGCGAATTTAATACCCTTTTTTTTTTGTATTTTGTGACCATTAATCTTTATGGCCAGGCGATCAACCGCAAGATGCTGTGAAACGAAAGGATTAAATTACCAAGCGCAGCTTGTGAGGCAAGCAGATAATGTGTAAAAGTGTTGCATGAGTGCCGTCTAAGTAGGTTAATGTCCTGACGTACTTTAACCTTTAACACACACACACACACAGCTTTAAATTCAACTGTGCTTAACTGGGTTAGTGGCACAAACCCATTGAGCCTTTGACCCAACCAGCCACTTGCCAGCACAATGCATTATTAGCAAGGCTTCACTTTCAGCTCGTCCCGTCTAGCGCGTGCTGCTTTTATGGCCAATGCAGCTCTATTGATTACAAATCGAACTATGTAGTTTTGCCTGCATGTTGTCCACCAAGTTCACATCAATCTTTTGCCGTGCGTACAGTAAATGCACAAACCGAATTTTATGCATGCAAATTTGATTTATTTACAACAGTGCAGCTGGCCCAGAAGCGTGCTTAGCCCTAAAAGCATTTCAATTAAATTATACGCGATGTCCGCAAAAGCGAAACAAATATCAAAGAACTGTAGTTGCAAATATTAAAAAATATTTTGTAACATATTTTTTATTTATTCATTGTTTTTATTATATTTCTGATATTTGATTTTATTGAATTACATTTGTAGCATTTACTAACTGCAGCACGGAATCACTTTAGCCATTTTATAAGCGCATCAAAGAAAATCCCACATAATACAATCAATTTTACAGTTGAATTAATTTATTTACTATTGAATTTCATTTTCATTAAGTTTTCCTATATTATTGCATTTACCGTTCGCCCACTTTTATGATATTTACACAACAACAAGCGAGCACAAGCACGAACCCGTGTGAGATGCAGTAAGTCCGAGCATCTGAAGTGGAACTGTGAGAGCAAATGAACGATACGCTTTTCGACTATTTGCCTTCTCGTGTGTGGATGAAAAAGGGGGGAAAGCGGATAGGTGAGCACATATTTGCAATGGTGCAGTTCATTAAACTCGTGCAAATAAATAATATGTAAATATCATAAATACTTAATAATACGATAAATTAAATATGCATGTAATTTGCAACCATATTCGATGCTCTTTCCTATGGATTGCTTCAAGTAAAATGCATTCAACACGTACCCCTTGGCCCTCCCTATGGCCCTCAGTGTGCCGTGCATTGGCCTTTTAGAGATTTTGGGTTGAAGGGCGCACAAGTTCGCTCGATTCTGTTTTTCTTCAATTGTCAGCGCATTCGACAAGCTGATGGCTGGTCAAACTGAGTTCATGGTGAAAATTTGCTGCCAGCGAGCAAAGCAAATAGTTGAGTTGGCAAAAACAACAGGGAAAAACTACACAAATGTACCATTAACTCGCAGTAGGTCAAAATGAATAATATATAAATTGAATAATTCGCATCATTTTGTTAATCAGAAGTAATACTTAAATTAGATTTAAACAGCATTATGTTTAAAGTTATTAATGACAGGATATTGCTACTGTCAGTTCTTCAATTATTATTCTCCTTTAGTTCTGTTAACTCTGCGCTCAAAGGCAATAAAAACCTTCTTAACTCTGTGAATTTTGTACAGCTAACTCAAAAGTTTCCTTGCGTAATCAACAGCTCTTGTTCATGGCGAAATCGGCTAATAGGCTAATGGCCCAAACACACAAGTCAATTGCTTTCGGCCCAGTCCCCTAATCCACATACAGCCACGCGTCAATGTTTGCGCACAATTTTCACACACAATAATCAAAATGGCTCCACTTTTGGATGTAAGGTTTCATGTGATTGCGGGTGTTATGCGTACCTTTATTGATGTTATTCATTTAATCAATGTGAGCGATAAATATTCATAAGCAGCGACGAAAACATAGTAACAGTCGCAAATATTTATCCAGCCTTTTAGCACAGTCTCTCTCATGTATGGCGATTTCTACGCATATTGCTAAAGTCTCTACGGTAATTGTTGTTGTTGTTGTTGTTGTTGTTGCTGCTGCTGCTGCATTGCTGTTGTTGCTATTTGGCGGCATATGCATTGTTTAATTTGGTGCCAAAAATAAAACACGTCAATTAAATGTACAAACAATGCGAGAACAGCGAATACGACGCGTGCACAAAATATGAACCCGTTTCTGGTTTTATATGGTCGGCAAATTGGGAGCAAGATATGAGTAAAGTAAAGGCTGACCAACCGCTTGTATACCCTGTCATTCTGTTAATATTGTAATATTTGTATATCCTTTATAATAACACAACAAATTGCATAAACATTCATATAATTATTGAGTTATTTAAAAAGCTTTTATCGATTTGTTTACATACTCCTTAATTTGTGTATATATGCGACCTTCAAATTACAGGATATTCAATGCATAACACATCGCAATTTACTGCGTAGCTTGTTGTTTTGTTTTGCATGAGAGCATTTTCCTTCTGATTGATTAAGCGTGCGTTCAGGCACATTAAGCATACGCAGAGTTGCCCACACATTTTCCCGCTTTTCCTTATAGTATTTGTATTTAAAGTGTTTCATTATAACGGTCTTATTATGCCAATGAGCGAGTGAATCGAAAGCAAGACAATATTACTAAATTTCAATTGTAAATGTCAAAGCGAATCTGCCCAGAGAATTTCCATTGTGTGTGTGTGTATGTGTGTGTGTGTTAAATGCCGCACAACCGCAGTGACAAATAGCTGGATTCTCAATGACATTTCAAAATAGCTTTCATGATATTAAATATCCGAGTGACAGCAGGTGCAGGACAGCAGCTCGTGGTTTATCATATTTGATGGCCTTAACTGGTCGTTGTCAACAGACTGAATGAGGGTTCATGGAATTTATTTTTGTATTTCATTCTGTTTCTTGCCACGTACAAAAATGTGACAAACAATTTTAATTTAAAATTTCTCCGCTCTGAGCAACAGCTTCCAGTGAAAAGCCAATCAAGTCTTTGCCAACAATAGACGCAAGCAGACATCGTTGAAAGGGCTGTCTGACTGGAAGCCGCATCAATGATGCGATTAGACGCTCGACATTCAACTTTTGCCATTGGCCACGCACTCAACTGAAACAAAGTTGCTAAAGTTTACCACCCCCTTCCCCCTTCCGCATTCCGCATTCCGGCCAAGTAAACACAAATGACAAATGCTCGCTCTGCCGCTTGACACAAACAAAGAATGCAGCACAATTGGGCATCAATCATGCGCAAAATTGATTAGTTCAACACTGATATGAGACGCGGGCTCGTCAGTGTGCTCCTTGCAACATGCAACAATAACTATTACTGCGCTACATTGTGATTAATGACTACTGCGCTAAGTAGCTGACGCCAGTCAGCTTATGATGTAATCAAAGCAGAAAGGGTAAAAGACAACCCACGTGTCCACGTGTCAAATTGCCAAATATTCTCCTAAGTGCCATTAGTTTACGTAACGCAATTCACAATCAAATGCTGTTGCTGTCTGTCAAGGATACGTGTCCTATTTATATAACAATTTAACGTGAAGCGAAGCATATTACAAAAGTGACAGATGATTCTTTGCTAGTCTAATAAAAATCTTCAGATGAAACTCGGGATATTGCTTCACGCATTCTAAGCAAGTCTAGTTACTGCGCCCACTTCAAAACGGGGATTATTGAAGAAGTAATCTGCTGAGAATGAAATGTGTCATACCAAAATGCTTAGCATACATTCAAGCGTCACTTGGCACTGCAGATGCCGCCTGCACTATGGCACAGCAATTCAGTGAATTCAACAACAGAAGCTGCAAAGGAACAAGTCGTTGCCATTTCCGGCATGTCACGCATTTTTGGAATGTTCCGTAAAGATGACAATTTTATTTCCGTGCTTGCAGCAATTTGTGCCAACATCTGCTGTGAAATGGCGCCTCAAGCGTCAAGTGTGCGCATTTTGTTCGACTACTTTTAGTGCTTCGCACTCAATTGATGTTGTTATTGTTGTTGTTGTTGTTGTTGTTGTTGATGTGGTTGTTGTTGTTGTTATTGCGGTTGTTGTTGTTGTTGCGGAAATGCACTTGAAAGTGTGCACGGATTTCCGGCTTGGCATGCTTCTCTCAATTGCACTTGCCCAACAACTCGAAGACGCACGTAGTGCTTAATGGACAGACGGTTGCAAATGGCGAACTCAAATTGAGTGGCCATAATGACAAATGACGGGTGGGAAGGGAAGGGATGCGAGGCGAATGAAAGTCACATTTCCTGTCACGTGGATGCACAATAAATGAACGCAATTAAGAGATGCATTGTGGAACTCCAATAAGCGACAACTCCCAGATTTAAGTAGACGCCTACAGCTTACAAGTAACCCAAAAGAGGATGCCACAGAGACAGAGACATGAGGATATGTTAGTTTATGGCTTTGTTTACAGCAACGCTCTGAATGCCAGGGAGTGTCGTGTCCGTTGTGTAATTTATGATCCTCGCACACAAAATACCCATTGACATTTACCCACACGCAGCTGCAACTCACGCCCGTTCCGCCCCTTCCAGATTGCATAGCCACGAGCTGCGTGTAAAAACCAAAAAAAAAAAAAAGGAGGGAAATAAAAACTGCTTCACATAAAAGTCTGCATTAAAGTTTAATATGTCACTTATACGCCATGTTGCACTCCAGCCCAACCACAAACATTTTACGAACGGCTCTCTGCGACTCCTATGAGACTCTGCGACATGAATACAGGGAGTCAAAGCGAGCTTTATTACCCATTTTTTTATAATTTGTGTGGAGCAAAAATAAACTACTAGGAAGAGAGTGTGCGCCAGTCACTCGCATATCAGCAAACTTTTTGTTAATTTAGTGGAAAATAGCAAGTCGTTACAAGCACTTATCTTGGGACAAGCAGGAAAAGGAAGGACAAACAAGGAAACCAGGAGCACGGAGAGTTGTTCAAAGCAACACGTGCGATAAAAATGCATGGACAACAACAACAAAAAAAAGGGAAACAATTCCAACGTCCGGAATGTAGTGAGTGCTATGGCCGTGGATCATTTTTTAATGCCTCATCAGAATGCAGAGTGCTGACAGGGGTTATGACATGAGCTTGATGATGACAGCTCTGATGGGTATTAGAGCATGCAAAGCAGAATGATGTGTCGCCAAAAGTGTCTAGAAAAAGTTGAGAAAGGAATATCTAGTATAGGAATAAAATAAAATATCTTATAAAATAGACAAGAGAAATTAACAACTACAATAGATTAAAAGTATAGCTGAAATAAAAGAAAATAAAAATATTAAATTTTATAATGCTCAGATATATTCTCTTTATAAAATATTACAAAATTTAGAAACAATGTTTCTTTTACAATTAAACTATTTAATCAACTGATTCAGTTATATTTTCGTTACTAGAAAAGATGTGATATGAATAAAAATAGTGCAAATAACAACATTTGTGAACTAAAGAGATTGAGAGACCTAAAATATATTAAAGAACCAAAATAAAACTTAGTAAAATGAAGAGAAAGAAAACTTTTCTTAAGACTCAGAACGTTTTGCATATTTCACGCCTTTAATGATCCACCAAGTGAGTAAGTTTTACGATGAATTTAAGCCAATTAATCTGGCCATAAGTTATTGTTGCAGCTCTCAGTCAATTTTGTATGACGTGGCTACGATTACCTGACCTACACCTTGGGCATGTTAATATCCTTTTAGTTGCTGCGGCTGTCTAGACACACATTGTTCTCTGCTTCTTTGGCAAGGTGATTAAGTGTAAATGGGATGAAGCTTAAGAATGCTTATTACATGGAGATGTTTGTATAACCTGTATGATTGATGCTGCAATTACTCATTATGCATTTCATTTGTCTACTTTTCAGAATACTCAGAAGCAACATATGTCTTCACAAGAAAGCTGTCAATGTCAGGCTGTGGCAAAAGCTGATTAACGGAATACGCCAAAAAGTTGTTGATGGCAAAACAACACAACACAAAACACGTCACTTTAACGAGAACAACCATTTGCATTTGTTCAGCTCTGTCGCTGTGGTTGACAGTTGTGAGTGAGCTTTATACTGTTTATTTTACGGTTGAAACGTATACATATGATTACGAATATGCAGCTTCTACTAATAGGCAACCAACGAGTCACGCCCCGCTATCAACCGAAATGCCGCCCACATGCAACTGTCGCAACTGTTTGCCGACAAACGAGTTTACCCCCGACCGCAGAGTCCCTTGTCACCATGCCGCCGCACCCCGCACATGTTCACCCATATTTTCATTTTCAATTTTCCCATCATTGCACGTTTCGTGTAACGTTTTACATGTGAGCTGGAACAAGCACGCTTAAAAAGCCCCTGAAAATTAATGTGCATATTTTGAAGTCAGGCAACAATATGCATATCAAGTGACTCGAGCAGGTGACTCTCCAATGAATGCGGAGGCACAAAAGGAATATTTAAGGAAGACATTGGCTTGTTGGGGAGAAACTGTTTTAGAAAGCAAAAGTAAGAAAAAACAATCAAATATTACATTTTGTTTTATTGTTTATCAACATATTCAGAAAACTTGATTGCTGTCGAACAAAGTGAACAGAGCTGCAGGGCAACTTACAATGTAAACATTTATGGAAATATGTGTAAATAAAATCAAAACTGTTTTTCATCTCTCAATAGACAGTTGAACTGTTCTGCTAACTGTGTTTGCAAGAAGGGAAAAAGTTTAAAATTGTTACTCAAGTGACCATGGAGAGGCCTGTTGAGCGGCAAGTAAAGTACAAAAGACTCTGCAGCACTTTTAGGTGAAATCGATTGGAAATAAAAGGATCGTGAAATGGTGAAAGGTGTGCAAAAAAAATGCTTACAAACTTTTTGTGCTATTGCTAAAGAAAAACAGGTAAACAAACAACAAAGTGTGAAAGAAAGATCTTGAAAAGGACAATAAGTAAACCTGGCAGGAGTAGAAAGTTATTGCACAACATCTAGAGCTCTGACAACTTATGCCATTATTATTATTTCCAACGTAGATTTAGAAAGCTAGTTTTATTATTTTATAATTATTTAATTCACCAATTCAAAGAAAGCCCACACTTGAGTTTGCAGTTAGCCCTTCTCACCCGCAGTTCCTTTGCGTTTTCAACTCACTTGAGATGTCCTTTTACTAAAGCTGGCATATAGCGCCCGCACTTAAATATATATGCATGAAGCCCTTGCACTTTGGGGCACTTGGGGCAGTTAATAAATGTAAAACAAATACCACGAAATTTGATTATAATTATTGTTTTTGTTTTATGCACACAGAGTGGAACCAAAGTCAGTTCGGAGCATAAAAATATTTCCTTAACATAAAGCGGAAAAGAATTAAATTAAAGCAATGCAATGAAAGTGCAAAATGTGCAAGACCAGCAGATATCCTGTAATCAACTTGAATACGTTTAGATTCAACTTTATCTGCTTGTAATGTTTGCATTTGTCACACAGTTCCTTCGCTTTAACCTTTTTACAGGGTATTTCAATACTATAGCCCGCAGTCATGCAAACGTTTTGTTGACTGAGTTCTGTGTTTTGAGCAAAACTCGAGCTACAACGTTGGCCGAGCCAACGAGCTACCACTTGCATGAAGAACTTTATTTATTTGCCATACAATAGCTGCCAGCAATAACAATAACAACAGAGCAGCAAAAATGTAAAAATAAATATCACAACAAATACGTTGAGTTGAGCTTAACAAGCAGCCAAGGAACTAAGGAACTACGAATGCCAGTTGCAGGAAGTTTTGCCAGTTTTGGCTTCATAATTTCATGTTGCATAATTTCGGGCTTATTGTTAACGAATTGCTAACGAATGAAATAACATGTTGTTGTTCTTGCCATTGCCTTCATTTAAATGGCATTGTGTTGGGCGCCACGCCCACTTGAACCACATGCCTTTGCTAGGAATGTCAAGTATTTTATTTAAGCAATTATGTGTGGCAATAATTCTAAAATATATACTAAGTACAACAAGTGTATCTTGTCCACACTCGTTTGCTTACACACACACACACACACACACACATGCACACACATGGCCACACTTACGAGTGTCAGTATGTGTGATTGTTTCACAAGTGTTTGTGTTTGTGAAGAGCCCACTACAGCGACAGTGTTGGCAATCTAGCCATTTTGTGGCCACATTTTTAGCAGCTTTCAAAATAGTTCAGCTTTTTACATTTTGCACTTAAATATATTAACATATAATTGTTTAGTTATAAAGAAATATATTTTTAAATAAGTTAATGAATTATTATTTAATTTAATTATTATTTTAATTAGTTTTCAACTTCATTTGATATTTTTCAATATATATTAAAGACTTAATATATATCATCAGCTTTTGCTTATGTTATTTAATGTTGTTTATACTTTTATAATGTAAATAATACTTTAGTTTCATAAATTTTTAAATAGCTGCAGCTGTTATTTCCACAATTTTCCAAGCACCTGTCATTACTGCCACTCCTCTTGCTCGACACGCGCAATTGTTAAAAACTGCAGCACACAAAGAAGACTGAAGAGGGTAAAAACATTTGCGTGCTACTGTACTGTGGTTTTGCTGGTTTGAGCTCGGGTTGTGGTAGCGTCAACGCCGCTGGCCTGTGCTACACAAACCGCTCAGAAAACAAGAGACAAAAGAACCTTCAGGGTTCCTTTTGAACTGCAGTTGTTGCTCTTCTCATCGTAGCTGGACAAAGGCATTTTTGCTTGTAGTGTGACAGTAGCGTATTTTGTTTTAGTGTCATTTCATTTAAACTCAAAAGGAAAAAGTCACCAACAGCTGGCAGCCGCCAGCCACCAGCCACCAGCCACCAGCCACTTGAACGGACATTTCACCTTCGCAGAAAAGTATGCTATGAAAAACGAGAAATAACAGATGGCATAAATTTACTTAAAGAATTGTTGCTTAACCTTAAGCCGCAATGAGTGCTGGCGTGGGAGGGGAGAGAGCTGCACGCGCCAGAAACCAAATCACAATTTCCCCATTCAAATGCCGGTCATTACCATGGGGCATGCAATGAATAAACAACAACAACAAGAACAACAGCGGCAGCAGCAATAGTGTCAGCAACTGTGCTGATAAACCAGCAAGTGTTCAATTGCAATTTGGCTTGGCATTGAGCACGCGTCGTGAGACGCCTGCAAGCTTGCAGATAATTGCATTTAGACGCCACCTCTTGTCAGCGCCGTCTTCTCCGCCCACTCTCCGCACACTCCCGCCAGTTGCATGTTGCTCGCCTTGAGCCTTGCTCTACCCACTGTGCACACTCCGACTCCGCACTTAATCAAATTGAGCACTTGGCAAATGTCACTGAACCTTGAAAGCGAGTGGCAACAAAATAATGAAGTGGAAGCGGAGGGGGGGAAATGAAAGTGTATTATTTGTGCACAGTTGTGGCATTAGGTTCAAGAACAACACAACCAAATGAACTTGACGATTGTCAGGACATTCGCCTGGCCAGCACAAACATAAGCACAAACACGAACCCAAGCAAGTAAACACAATAAAAAAAATAAAAAAAAGAAACTAGAAGAAACACCAGGACAACAGCACGTACAATTGTCAGTGGCAAGCGAAACTAGTGTAGTGTCTGGCCAATTGGTGTGCGCCAGGTGCCAATAGCATCTAATTGCAACAAATGCTTAAAGAGGTGTGTCAGCTCAGCTGCTGCTGCTGCTGCTGCTGCTGCTGCCACAGCTGCTGTGTGTCACGCGCTTAAAATTTACATTTCCTGCTGGCCAGACCATAAAATAATTTGTTTAATTCCATTAGTTCTCCGAGCTACGTGCCTGGCATTAAAATATCAAAAGCAGTGCCCAGCGCATGCGGCATGCGGCATGCGGCATGCGGCATGCGGCATGTAACATCAGTGCAACATTTGTGGCAATTAGAAGGCGCCTTGTCCTGCTCCATGGGGCGTCTTGTCAGCGCCAGACGAAACGGAATTTCTAGCATCAAGCTGCGTAAATCAAATGTTTTGTTTTCCTTTCTTTATATTTTTTATTTTTTATTTCTTTTTACTGTGCCGCAATTCCTACTTGATAACCATGTTTATGTACAAGTTGTGGCATTTAAATATATATAATATTATACACATATATCTAATGAATTTTTAATGCACTTTGACCTTGCACTTTGAGTGCGCTACGTGGGCCAACTTGACAACTTGCAAACACCCGCTGAGGGTCACACAGACAGCATTGGGTGTGTCTTGACTATTAAAGTCAACCCAGACGAGTATTATATAAAATAAAAAAATAAAAAAAATACATTAAAATGCGCACACGCAATAATGTACGTAACAGGGTCAGGTCACAGGTGTTTGTCAGCTTCAATTGTTTAGCTTAACCTTTAGCCTGATAAATGAAGTTGTGTATTGGGTATTGTTCTGCTTCAGTTCTGCTTCTCTAACTACATTTCTCTACATTTCTCAGCATGGGCTCCAGTTCGATTAGCTATTTTTTTAAATTTATTTGAAAAATTTTCATTACATGATCTGGCTAATGTTACACTGATAAGAGAAAGAGAATAATTTCTCTAGCAGTTAAACAACATTTGATTATCATCAGGCAGATAACTTACTCGAATTTATTGAATATAGATGTTCCATTGTATCTTTCGCAAATTAAAGACTGTTTAAAAAGTCTTTATAAATACCCAAATCAGTGCAATATCTTATATGGAATTTTCGTATTCTGCTTAAACGTATGGAATATCTGAGTTTTCAAATGAAAACTTACGATTAGCCCATCAATTCTCTATTCTTATCATTTACTCGAAATCACACAATAACTCAGTATAATCTGTTCTCTAGAAGCTCAATAGTTGTAATCTTTTGCATAATGAAATTCATAATTCATAATTAATGCACCGAGCTATCGACGTAATTTATAATTGCTTCCAGACCACAAAGTAATTCAAAGTGTGACTTGCAATTTCAATTAGTTGGATAACGAGTTACATTTCTGCGAAGTGAAAGTAAATAGAAATTTTGTTGCACACTTGCAGGCGCTACTCCACTGACCGAACTGTGTGGTAAATGGAACAATGTATATGTATATATAGTGGCAAGCTTGATGGGTGGGCCAATTATTTTGCGTTAGAGGGCAGGGACAATGCGCCACATGCAACAGCATGTTGCAACACGCTCCTACGCCATTATCTGAGTGTTGCTCTTCGCCAAGTGAGCTATATAAATGCTTCGTCTATGTGCTATCACTTTTTTTTGCTTCTTTTCTTTAAAAGCCCGTCTATGGCACGTTATATGAATAATAGCCGAGCGCGACTGACAAGCCTCGCAATTCCAGGCGTTTTCCTGGACGAGGTATGTGTGCTAACTATAAAAAATTGCTGTCTCGAAGTCATGACCAGGTCACATGTGGGGGTGTATGGGTATATGGGTGAGTGTGTGTTCGCTCTGCACATTTTATCAGTTTGCACTTTTGACGTCTTTCGCGGTAACATTTTCTCTGGCCTCTATCGATTTTTCACGACTTAAACCGCCGCCATTTTTAATAGGTTTCATTACTCGCGCTTGTCTTATCGTTGCCCCCTTGCCCCCCCCCCCTGTCCCATTCCACAGCTCTCTGCTGTGTCAGTTGATTAACAGTCGCGCCGTTGTCCTTTGGGTAACTCCTTCACGCGACGTCGACTTTCATTTATCATGAATTTAATTATGAACGCTGCGCGGGATGTGTACAAATTTTATTAATTATAAAATTAATATACATGGACTGCACAACGAGATATTTGAAGTAATTTTGTGCGTTGGCAAGGTTGTCTAATGCCCTACAGGTTGCTCACTAGAAGGTTAACAGGTGACCCCAGTCAGGTGTGAAACTAATACGAGGATTACCCGAAAAGTTATCACTGTCTCTGGCATCTGCAGGACTCAGGTCTAACGTGTTATTTCTATGGATAATACAATCGATCAATCGATTAAAATACTTGCTTGGCTTATGCTTAGAATAAAGAATGCAATTGTAGCAGAAAATGTAACTAAATGTCTATTTAGAATATAAACAGCTTAAACTGAAAAGGATACAAAGTCAAAGTTCAATTATCAGAATGAATGTAAATTAAGCGTGAATCGACTGTGGACCGAAACTTGTCTGATATTTCGTACAATATGACAAAGATGAGCAGATTATTAGAACTACTTGCAAGCCACGCTGAGGTGTATTCATAGAGAACCATTTAACGTCAAAAACACTTTCAATTTGTAATGTAAACACATTTTGCATGCATGAAGACAAGATTCAACGCCGCATGTAACAATAGAGCGTTGCCTGGGCTATTAAAAGAGCGGGTATACCAACGCACACACATTACCAACTTACGCGGATGTGTGTATTCTGGCTAGATGTTGGCTATGAAGTTTCAACAGCAACATGTAACTAATGGCCGCTTTCTGACTGACTTGGCTGACTGACTGACTGACGAGGTGGAGCAAAAGGCATTCATCATTAAATATTTACACTTTCATAAATGTGTGAGTGCATTCAGGTTGTTAAATATTTTACGATGATTCTGACTTTGTAGACACTCAAAGAACACAAAGCGGGGGAAGTGAAAACGAACGAAGGTTCCTTAAAAAAAAAAAACCAAAAAAAAAACATTACAAATAAAAATCGTTGATTATATACCGTGAAAAGCTATGCAAGCGTGAAAATCACTTGCAACGCCCTCACAAACTGTATTTCACCTTTCTAACAGACACTCGCCATTGGCTTTCCCCTATATTTTGGTGATTATTTTGGTTCCATTGCACACAAAGACAAGAAGAAGTTGTCTTAAATGTCAAGTAACTCACTGAAGCATTCCTAAAAGTGCCCAAAGGTATGCTTAATTATTATGTCCCGCAGTTGTAAAAATATAATCCAAATGGACAACAAATTGTTATTGTTTGTGGGCTGACAAACTCAAGCTAAAAGTTCGTTGAGCCAGAAATGTGAAGAAAATGTGAACAGAATTACACAGAACTGATGCAATTAGTAAGAGTTAAGAACTCACTGAACTTGTATAGAGAATACTAGTTTTAATTAGAGCAACTAATAATAGAATTAAATAGAAAAGCTATTTTAAATTCGAAATATTTCGTTAAATCTCATAGTTCACAGGTCAGTTAATTATGCAACAATTAACAAAATAAAATCAGATTAATTGATGATAACTGAATTTACAGCACTTCTGCCATTCAGAACTGCAATTGATATTTTATTTTATTTAGTCGCTCACAACAAATGAAATTGTTTGTGGTTTTTCCCCTAACAACAAATTGCCCGCACTATCAATAACTAGAGATCAAAGTGGATTGCTAATGACCAGTATGAGATGTGAACACCAATTTGATAAATGCATTGGCTATGACTGCAATTATTAAACACATTATTAGTTCCATTTACTTGATCATACATTTCGTACTCGCTCGTTTAACAATTTATCATTTATAATGTGGTCATTGCAATTCATTAAACTGTGCGCAATTGTAATCAAAGCACAAAGCAAATTTGGGCACATTTCCAGCATGCAGATAGTGTATAGACTAGGTCTAGTTGAGGCTATTAGATACCCTATAGAATGTAAAATTTAGCAATTATCAAATAGAAACAAATGCTCTTTGATTATTTGGAATATCGCACAATAAAAAAGTTTTATAAAGTCCCCTTTATCTATTTTTATTAGTAGAGGGTATGCAAACCGAGTCAAACAAAACCATTTTACGGTTAAATAAACAGACACAATAATTTACTGCAAATACATATATGTAGATATGTACATATATATATGTGTATATATATATATACATTTGATGTCACATGTGCTAATTAATATATACTCAAACATGCCACAAAACGCACTACAAGAGCTGCCACTGGGGAGGCAAACAGGACGAGAGACGCCCACAATGCGTCAAATGTGGCGTATACGTAATATACAATTAAACACACTTGGTCGACGGGCAAAAGCACAGTAAAGTAGAGCAACAACAGCGTAAATATGTAGCTGTGCGCCTCTGATTATACGTCTCTGTGTGTGTGTGGACCTTTGTCCTTTTTTTCCTCTTTTTTTTCGTGTTATCCTTTCATTGACTTGTAATGTACAAGGCGGCGTTCGCTCGTGCGTTCGCCTAATTGAATGTAAGCAAACCAATATAAAAGAGAGCGCTAAAAGGCAACATTAAGCAGCGGGACCAACACGTCTCATTGGCAAATTACCGCAGCGCATTGCCTACAAAGACTTGGCATTAGCCTTACTCGGCAAAGCCCCCAACCTTGTATCATTCGCAAGACGAACGCGTCGTTGCTGCGAAATTGCGCAATAAAATTGCATTGTCTTTATTTTTAGTTTCATTCCCATGCCTTGGCATATAATGTTCATGTTTGACTTTATCGCATGGTGACATTCAGTAAGGAGAAAGTTAAATTAAAATTTCATGGCTGGTCGCATTCATTCTTCCCCATTCCCCCATTTGGCCAACACCCAGAACACCCTGCAGTTTGCTAATCAAATCAGTAAGCCATCCGGTTCCTAGAAGGCTACGTCTCTAACTTGACTAAATCTTTACGTGCAGTTTTACACAGTCACCGGCTTATTGTGACAGAGAAGCGTTGATTGTAAACTTATCTAAAGGGCTTCAATTACATGTTGTCTTGGCTTGGGGATACTACACGAATTGCTGCTTGCAGTCTCTTGTGTAATTTATCTCTGCGCCAGTTGCAATCACATAAGAGAATATAATTAATATTAGATTGTTCAATAACAAGAGCAACAAAAGCTAAAACGATCCGATTCGATCCGAACTAACCAGAGTTTTATCAGTGACTTTATTTAAAGATTTGTAATTTAAATAATAATTTAACAGTCCCTAATTTATTTATTTCTAATACGAATAATTTATTATTTATAACGCAAAAGGTATCTCTAAAACTTAATATTGTTATAATATTAAATAAAATATAAAACTTCAATTTGTATTTCACAATTTCAACCAAAAAAGTTTGAATTTTAAAAATAATTTAAAGATTGCAAAATTTATATGCCTTAATTCGAGTATTTTATTATTTATATCGCACAATAAAGTAATAATATTAATATTACATAATATTAAAAATATATAACACTAAAATTTCTACTTCGTAGTATCACACAATAAAGTTCACAAATTATTGATAAACATATTTAATTAAAACAATTCAAAATTTGTGCACAACAACAAAGAGTTATTAACAGATATTTTGTTAATTAATCTTTTGTTAATTAGTACTAGAGAACTTGTTCCTCACAACTTAAGCTTATCCTGTCTAAATCGTCACACAATTGAATTGAAAATTTAATTGATCAAAGCGGCAGTCAAAGGAATTACAAGCTTAATTATAATTGATATTCAAATCAAACTCACTCAGTTAAGGTTCAGCGCCAAATACAATAACAAATCGCAAAGCAATTAAAATTTCACTCATGCAACGCGTGACAGTTTGTTGTTCTTTTAATAATTTGAGAAAACGTTGTGTTAATTATGCAGTTTAAATGCCACTTAAAACTTTATTATTATTATATTTTTATTATTAATTATTATAATTACTATTATTTTTATTATTATTATTTTGTTGAATGTTAGTTATTTGTTTTTGTTAGGCGCAAACTGTGTGTGTTTTATCGCCTCTTGTCGATAATATGCAAATGACACAACAAGTCGGCAACGACTGATTCGAAAGTGCGACAAGTGAAACTTAAAAACTTGAACGGCAACGAGTGTTGCAACGTCGGAAACGAACACGAAACGAACAGCGCCACGAGTATGAGTTGAGTTGAGTCCTCCTATGGACATTGACGACAGGACAACGCGGACCTGCCACCAGCATGGACGTGAACCTGCGCCTGCCGCTGCCGCTGCGTCTGCGTCTGCGTCTGCAACTGCTGTGTGCTGCGTTCGTTGCGAAACTGTTTTTGCTTCTTTCCGTTTCACTTTCCTTACGTTCGCAGCGGCAACTAACTTCCTGCGCACAAGTTCGAGTTGGATCTTGTTTAACTGGATTCGGTTCGGTAGGTGCTGTGTGTGTGTGTGTGTGGGGGGGGGGCTTGGTGGTGGGGTGGTAAACACAACAAGCAGGCGGTTGCTTTGGCAACACTCTGCAGGATATGGCTAAAATGACGTAAGTTCTTGTGGCGGCGCAGCGCCACTTACCACTTGTTGGCATGTTGTTGTTGCACTTGTTGTTGTTGCTGTTGTTGTTGCTGCTGATGTTGTTGCTATAAAAGTGTGTTGTATAAAGTGCTACAAAGAATGTTGGACCACAGCAAATTGGGCTAAGAATTCGACATTCTCTAACTTTGGCAGTTTATTAGCCAAGTTTGTGTTCAGGAAACATGTCAACTAACTGAACTTGGTAAAAACTGTAATCTTAAATAACTCTATGCTTACATAATCGTCTTGCATTTCGTATTCTTTTTCCTACACTTTCGCTATCCTTAACTCAATATGTTATTTACATGTGACGCTCCTCACAGTTTCAAAAAATGACTTTCAGCTGAATCA
This sequence comes from Drosophila macrospina, assembly GCA_035042075.1. Lineage (NCBI taxonomy): Eukaryota > Metazoa > Arthropoda > Insecta > Diptera > Drosophilidae > Drosophila > Drosophila macrospina. The sequence continues at coordinate 199,922 of JAWNLW010000397.1, read as the reverse complement.
ATCGAATGGAATCAAACCAAACACAACACAATACAACACAACACAGAACAATAACTGAAACGAACTGTGTGTGTCCTTTTGCAACAAGTTTTATCTAGTTAGAGGACATGTTCGAAGTCGGAAATGCGTTTTGTGGTTAGCCACAACATTTTCGCCGGCTTGCCGCATGTAACCAACTCATTCCAACTTTGGTTAGGTAACCAAAGGGCATCGCATTACTTAAACATATTTTCAGAGAAACTAGGCAACTGGGAAACTTTGATTTGGGGGGGTTCGAATGCAGTTCAGTGCAATTAACGTGGCGTATACATAACACTACTTAAGTGAACTCATTATAAATTTACGAGCGTGTGGAGCAAAGGAACATCAAAATTCATAGGTCATAAGTGTGAGGTCAGTTGAAATGTGTTAAGCAGCATCCTCAGCAGACACTTCTCGATTACAATTTGCCTGATTTCAATGAGAAGAGGAAAAAAAAGGAGATGAGAGCAGCTCTAACTATGACTCAGAGTCTGTGTGAGTCTGGGTCAAGCACCTCTGAGATGTGGACTTGTATGCTATATCAGGTTACACCGCAGCCAGTCAAGTTATTAACCCCATTCTTTAAAAAAAAATAACCAAATAAAAGAAGCTGTGCCCCAATTTGACATCTAACTCGTAACTCTTTCAACTTGGAACACCCATCGAAATGCAACTTCTTCTCAAAGGGATCAAGAAACAGAGATCGCAATTCAATAGCTTCAGTCTGCAACGTAATTCAAGATCAAAGGAAGATTATTACACTGATCAATGGACAACAAATATAAACGTTGCTTCCGATCGAAATGTCAGGTTTTTTCTTAGCTTCCTGACAAGCGGCAGGAAGAATCAATTACACATTGAGCTGCATCTCCTGTATCGGCAAGCGAGAGCAACAGATGGGGCCCAGTTGAGATCACTAAACCATCTCAGGTTACCCCAGACAGCACCTCAGCACCTCTGCATTGTTTTTACATTTTTTTTTTTAGTTATTTTTTATTATATATATATATATTAATAAAGCTTGTGGGCTGCAGTGCTCTGGTGCTGTCAGGTGTGCTCTCTCTCTCTCCCTCATCTGGTCTAAAAGGCAACAACAAGAATATCAATTGTAAACTAAGCTGCGAAACGATGTGCGAGATAAACCAAATGAATTATTTTGCAGCTGCAGTTTGTGAAACGAGAGCAGAACAATAGGTAAAGCCCCATTTCTGCAGAAGTAATTGAAGATGCCTGCAAATTTGTTTTTCATTTCAACAATATTCGTTTGCGTTTATTGCTGTTGAAGGAAGTTCTTAACAATCAAACAAAGGCAATTTGTGTTAACAGTGTTTGCAAATTGTACAAATTAAGAGGTCATTTGTATGCCAAATGCAAAGCGGGATTTATAAAGCAATTTTAACACTAGAAAGACCGTCACTGGTTTTAAAATTCAATGTATTTCACTCACTCTCTATCTCTCTCTCTTTCTCTCTCTTTCAATCTCAATCTCTCGCTTTTAATATTAACAGACTGACTGATAAAATTGATTAGGTTTATTAAAAAATAAATGTATTAGTATCTCTCTCTCTCTCTCTCTCTCTCTATCTTTCTCTCTGTCTCTCTCTCTCTCCCTGTCTCTCTCTCCCTGTCTCTCTCTCTTTCTCTCTCTCTCTTCTCTCTCTCTCTCTCTCTATCTCTCTCTCTCTTCCCCTCTATCTCTCTCTCTCCCCCTCTTTCTCTCTCTGTCTCTCTCTCTGTCTCTCTGTCTCTCTCTCTCTCTCTTTATCTCTATCTCTCTCTCTGTCTCTCTCACTTTGTCTCTCTCTATCTCTCTCTCTGTCTCCCTCACTCTCTCTCTCTCTTTCTCTCTCTCTCTCTCTCTTTCCCTCTGTCTCTCTATCTCTCTCTCTCTTTCTCTCTCTCCCTCTTTCTCTCTCTCCTCTTTTTCTCTCCTCCTCTCTCTCTCTCTCTTTCTCTCTCTCTTATTAACAGACTTTCAATGATCACATTGATTAGCTAGTTTATTATAATTTTAATTAGTTCAAATGCTGAATATTTGCCGAGTTGCCACACTTGCGCTGCTGACAACTCAACAAAAACTTTGCGATCTGGCAACGCCGCATTGCTTAATATTTCTGAATCAGCACATTTAGCGCCATTTCATTGGTTCCCCCTAAGCAATTAATGCATTTTCTTTACAAAATTGAGCAGAAAGAGTATTTCTAGTGTTAAATGACACGAATCTGGTCAATATAAACAAATAGGCTAAACGAAAAGTCTGCTAAGCCAAAAGTCTAAATTGAACTGCGCACGCGTTCCCTGCTCATTTGGGATGCGCTGCAGACGCTCGATGACGATAATACGTGGACTTTATGCCGTGTATGTGACTAAATTGATGTGAAGTACCCGCTGCGTTTGAGCTGGGCGTGCGAACCACGTTGTGAACATGTTGGGCATGACAATTGTGGGGCAACGTATGCGAATATCTATGACGAATTATGTTGGGCAAATCGAGCTGCGTGAACGGGCTGTCAATTCGGCACCACTGAGTGGTTGACAACGGGTGCCAGTGGTTGCCAGGTGCCCAACGTTGGATGTCTACGTGCGATTTGGTCCGTCAGCCATTCCGGAAGATCAGCTAAGCCAATGATTTGGCCCTACGGCCTAATGGGAGTAAATGACGCGAGTGCCAGGAAGTCTATATGCTGTCGCTCTAATTGTTGTTGTTAATGTGTTAACAAGTTCAGTGTCCAGCTTTTGCACTTGAAACCCAAATTGCGCAATTCCCAAAATAACTGCGCACACATCTCGGACGGGCTACGGCTCAAATTTGTCGAGGGCTGTTGTTATTTTTGGGGTTGCTGGCATGTAAAAGTACCGCTACGCGCGCACAACAAGTACGCAAGTGGGACGCCACTTAAAACCCAACCCCATGATGTCATCTCAGTACCAGATGCAACGTATTTACTGTTTCAAGTCGTACGCCAGAAATATCCATGCGAATTGATCTTTAAGCACCCGCTCCAAATGATATACGCTACTGGAATGCCGACGTCAAACGGCTTAATACATGATTAAAAATAAGTTAAAGTGTAAATAAAAAAAAAATATACAAGAAACCGGGTTATATAATCAGTCAACTTGCTACTGAGATGGAATATGACAGTAAATAAAAGCGATAAACATGTTTTTTTCTCCACGAGATTCAATAATAATAATAATACGCAACTTTCAGCACAACATGGGTTAAACAAGCTTTTTGTTCTGCTGCAAGTTGAATAGCATGATAGCAAATACCCTGTTTTTTATTATTATTATTTAAATATTCGAAATTTAGATTTAGAACAACTTCCGTTTATATTGCAATCATTAATAAATTTATAGAAATATAGTTTGATCATTTGATGTTGCTTAATATTCTTAAAGCAAATATAAATATTATAAATAACCCATCATATCCACAGCCAGCGAACAGTTTAATGTAACTATTTAAACTATAATCACCGCGTAATATTATTAACATGCCATGAAAATGAAATTGAAAGCATGAAACAGCAATACGCTATGGTGCTCGTCAGTTGATCTAAACGGATTTAACTAGAAGCATCATGATAATGTATTATTTGATCATTGGACTGATAATGAACTGGACAACAACATCGTTGGCCAGAATGTACAAATACAATATAACCACAAAGACGAATCCATCTAATCGGTATTGGCGGCCAACATCGCAAGATGATATCGGTGGTTGGCTGGTGAGGATCGTAAATGGAAATGGTCATTTTGCCTGTTGCGGTTCGTATGTGGCACCACTTATTGTCCTCACATCTGGTAATTGTATTGAACCATATCGAAATAATCTTAATGGTGCCTCCGTTGAAGCGATTGCCATGCTGAAGGATGAGGATAATTTCTCATTAATTGAAACTGTTTATACGCCCGAAACTTTCAAGATGCATAGAAATTTAATGGATATTGCCGCTGTAATACTGAGACGTCCCATCAGGGGCAAACAGACAGAGTTTATTAAGCTTTGCAAATCGAATATCAATAAAGCCATGACGATGACCTCGTTCGGCTGGGGCTACAGCAGTTTCTCCATACAGGATCCCTCCATAGAACCCAGAAATTTCACAGTGGCCGTTCAAGGCACCAGCGAATGCAAACAGAAGTGGGCAAAATATAGACGAGTCTCAATTTCACATACAGTCTTTTGTGTTACACATTCGACACGGGATCGTCGCAAATGTGTTTATGATCCCGGCTGTCCCTTGGTATGGTATAATCAACTGTGCGGCATCGTATCCATTGATTCCACGTGTATTGATCCAAGCAAGCCTGGCATTTATACAGACATTAACCATGTCAAGGAATTTATTTGGCGTATTGAAAATAAAGTTAAAACGGTCTTCTTTGCCTAAAAAATAAATATAAATAAAGAGAAAGTCGTATTAAACTTTCTCAACTGGAACTTAGCTTTCAAATACAAATGTAATTCCAAATTATAAGAAATCTTGAACCTATCTCAACATCTACTCACTTATCTGTATATTACACTGCTTGCAAGCAGTGCATTTAACTGCCAACTATACTACAGTACATAACTTCTAGATTTCCTATTCATTCTTTATGCATACACATTTAACGTAACATCTTGTTCTTATCGCAGTTATATACAACTTAAAAGAAGACTAAATGAATTGATAAAAGGTAAAACCGAATCAAATCGGTAAATCACAAACGATACGCAAAGCGATTTTCGTAAATGCATAACTAATACACATTATGGACAACTGGCTTATGTCAGTTTCAGATTCAGATTCAGTTACTGTTCAGTAAGAGATTCAGGTTTGTCGAAATGGATAAACGATTGTTGTTCATGTTGGCATTGGTAATCTGGATGCCAACAGCTTGGAACAAATTATATCGTGGTGCAATCACAAGAAAAATGAATGTGGCAACGCGTCAATGGGGCGGATTGCAATCCAATACGGGACCGAATATGGGAGGTTGGCTGATAAGGATTACCAATGCGGATGGTGGATTCGCTTGCTGTGGCTCATACTTTTCACCACTTTTGGTCCTCACATCGGCCAATTGCATGGAGCCGTTTCGATGGAATCTTGTTGGCGCAACGGCAGATGGCACCGCATTAACGGATGAGGAGGATGACAACTATGCTGAAATTGATATTGTATATGTTCCAGATGAATTCGTGGCTGGCCAGACCAACATGGATATTGCTCTGGTTAAGTTGCGAAAACCCATTCGGGGTAAATTAACGGAATTTATCAAACTGTGTCGCACAAATCCCGAAATCGGTATCTTCTATAATGCATATGCCTGGGGTTACAGCAGCTACGTTGTACAGAAGCCATCCACAAACCCAAAGACTGGGATGGTGCCCTTTGTGGACAGAATAGAGTGTGAAAGAAAGTTCAGTGAGGGTTTCCTATCCGAGACTGTTATATGCGTCATCCATCCCAAGGATCGTCGAGATTGCCTCTACGATGGCGGCTCTCCGTTAACTTATAAGAATGAGCTGTGCGGCATCGCGTCTATTGGCTCCAATTGCCAAAACACCTCAACGCCTGGTATCTACACGGACATCCTCAAGGTCAAAGATTATATTTTAGAAATTGAAAAGAGCGTTAAAACTGGTGTTTTGTCGCGTCGCAAGAGGTACGTGCGAAGAGTACGAAGAGACAAAAATAATTGAATATAATAAAATAATTCTAAACCTAACAAACAATCTAAACATACAACAACCTGGCCTTTATATTGACATCTATCTACAAAGCTAAGCAATTCATTCGCAAAGTTATTTCCCGTGGTACAATTAAATGCTCGAAGTCCGCGCCAACCGATCAAAAAGCAAAGTTGGTTTGACAAATAATTGTTTAATGCTTATAATTCAATTATCTATCTTTATATTGAATTTAATTTGAGCATAATAAACTTTAAACCCATTTTCAACATCATCAGCTTAAATTTACTTCAGTTATTCAAATACTTTTAATAAGTGGTTGGCAATTCTACTTTTTGTATCAACTAATCGGGCGGCCACCACAATGTATTGTGGTATCGATACTTATAAGTGCCATGTTAGCCCAGCTGATGCATCTATCATTACATTTTGCAGCTTGTCTGACTGCCGTTGAATTTAAGTTCTCAAATTAATTTTCATTTAAAAAATCATTGTGTATTTATGTACAATTTCTTTATTTGTTTATATAAATTTTGAAAGTAGCATTATTAATGCTATATTTCGATAAAGTTCAACAAATGTTAATGTCATCGCCTCTGTTATGTTAAATTATAAAAACACGCACACAAGTAAAAATAATTAATTGTCTCTAACAGGCAACGATAGCAGCTTCATATCTGGACGAAAAACTAGAATCAACTTTGCAAGGAAAAGCCTGAGCCAGCTGCAGTGAACCATGGCACAATTGAAGGAGCTCCACATGGCCAGAACACTAGAAGGTCTATCTGCGCTTGCAATAATTAAAGACACACGTTCTAGGAACATTAATATGTAAGTGGACACCACATGTCCAAGGTTAACACCCGCTTGGCAGCTGTGCCCGCATCTGTGTAAAACAAATGCTGAAGTCATCAAATATGTTTGTTTGCAGGTTACTTAATACCGCACAAAAACTAGTCTCCACCGCTGAAGATTATCATCTACGCGGAGATGAAGAGTTGGCTTACATCAGCTACATGAAGTACTTCAATATGCTCTCAATTATACACAAGAAATCCGATTATCCAAAAAACAAGGGGTTGGTGCGAGATATGCTCGGCGACAATGAATCAAATCGTCGCATTATGGACACGCTGCAACTGATCAGTGACTCACTAAGCAAACGCTATGAAGTGCTGCAGCCGGTCAGTGTTAACTTAAATGCAACCTCAAATAGCCCACCAGCAGATCCAATTGACGATGGCAGCTCTTCTGCTGGTTCTCAGACATATACCAAGCTAGGTGTTATTAGCTGTGAGGCACTGTTCCAGCGAATGCAACAGAAATCCGTGCTCGTCATGGATTGTCGCAACAGCACCGACTATGACGATTCACATTTGACCTACTATTGTGCATTTAATGTGCCCGAGGAGCTGATAACGCCGGGGTAAGTCAAAACGTGCCACGCTGATTAGAGCTCAAATCATAAAAATCGGTTGATCTTGCAGCATGTCCGCGGGCAGATTGCAGGCACGTCTGAGCAGCAGCGCTAAGGCTTCGTGGGCCTCTCGTTCCGTCAAGGAGTCGGTGGTGCTAATGGACTGGAACACCACGGATGCTCAGCCTGCAGAGGGCACACCTATTGCTACATTGTTGGATATACTAAAAAATGTACATAAATTGCTTTCACTTTGAATGTGTATTCTAATTCACGGTCTCCGTCTTGCAGTGGGATCCGGATGTAACTTATCGTGCTCCGATACAAATACTGGAGGGCGGCTATCAGCACTTTATCATGATGTATCCAACGCACTGCTCGAATCCCAGTGTACAACGGCCACAACAAAATAACAATGTCATCGACACCATCGATGACATTGAATATCCATCAATAAGTGATATTACAATGAAAGAGGACATTCTTAATGCCGATGAATCGAAGGGCAAGCAGCGGCCAAATATCAATCGGGCCACCAAACCAACAGCATTGCGTATCTATGAGCCGAACCAACAAAACCATCAAGCGCAGGAACAACAATCCAATCCAATTAATGAGATCATACGCCATCAAACAGAATTGTTGCAGAAGGCACAGTATAACGATATGCTTCTGGATAATGCATCTAAGAAGTGGCGGCGCCTGTATGCTGAGGGTGCAACCGCTGGGGAGCAGGAGTTGATCTACAACCTACTTCAGCTGGATAATGCAGCCAAAGATTATGTGAGTTTGAGGCTGCGACAAAAATCAAAATCAAAGATATTTAATAAGCATGTTATCAATTTCTTCTCAGGAAATTCAAAATTCCCATCTACGCAAGGAGCTAAATCGTTACAAGGAACAACAACCAGAACGACAGCTACAAAATGATAAGGAGACTACCAGACACATTGAGTCCAAAATCGAGGAGCGTCAGAAGCTCGACGAACAGCATGAACGCGAACGACTCGAACGTGAGCGTCAACTGGCCATTGCCCGTGAGGCGAAGCGCCACTACAAGCCGCCCACTGAGCCAGCAGCGGCACCAACAGTCGCAACCAATGACTTATCTCCGGCAAGTCCAATCAATAAGATTCAACAGACGACTTCGTTTGATCAGGGGCCAAATAACACACGGCCCCTCTATGATCGCGCCATGAAACCACGAAACGAAAGGCCAACAACTGTGGAGACTCCAGCGCCACGAGTCAGAGATTTTTCGCCTGTTATAGGGCAAAATGTGGTAAGTGGTCGCTTAGGCCTATAAATAGCCTTGTGCAAATCGATAGCTGGGGGTCATCGCGTCACGTTGAGTGGGCGTAAGTTGCAAACGTCTTTTGTCTGTTTTTTTTTGCCATATCATGAATCAGTCGCGCACTGTCCGAACTCAAAGCATGTGTGAGCTTAAACAACGTACAATTTCAAAGTGGTTTAGTGCAACAAATGCCACAAATGCCAAAGATTTGCGTTCCGGGGATCAAACTTCAACTGCCGCCTACATATAACATATACACCTCCATCATTCCACTCAGACGTGTAATTTATCTGTGGAAAATGTAGAATGTTTTATTATTTAATTGATTTGTATTTTACAGGGACTTGGTTTAACTGGTCTTAAAAATCTGGGCAACACTTGTTACATGAATAGCATACTACAGTGCCTAAGTAATACGCCCCAATTAATGGAGTTTTGTGTAACGAACAAATATAAGGACTACATAAGCCGCAACAATAAAACCAATGGACAGGTAATCGAAGAAGTTGCCGCACTCCTTAAAGAACTGTGGAATGGTCAATACAAGTGTGTGGCCAGCCGAGATTTACGCGTAAGTGATCACAATTAATCTTGACAATGTCGTAATGATGTAATTGTTAAAAAAAAAATCAATAAATTTGGTACAGTACGTTGTGGGACAATATCAGAAGATATTTCGAGGCGTTGATCAACAGGATTCGCATGAGTTTCTCACCATACTTATGGATTGGCTGCATTCCGATTTGCAAACGTTAAAAGTGGCGCATGAGCAGGAGGTCAAAAGAGCCTCGGAGAAGGCCTGGCTGGAGTTCACCAAGTCACAGGAGAGCCTCATTTTGCATTTATTTTATGGCCAAATTAAGAGCACTGTGAAGTGTATTACCTGCTGCAAGGAATCAGCAACATATGAGTGCTTCTCAAATCTCAGCCTGGAATTGCCGCCCAACTCAAATTTCTGTCATTTAAGTCAATGCTTGGACATGTACTTTAGTGGTGAAAAAATCCACGGTTGGAAGTGCCCCGATTGCAAAACGAAACGTGATGCAATTAAGAAATTGGACATTTCAAAGCTCCCGCCAGTGTTGGTGGTGCATCTAAAACGGTAAGGCAACAAGCTTATCTCTCTAAAAACTGTTGTTGATTCTGTTTTTCGTTAAACAGCTTTTACGCGGATCCTGGCAATACAGGTGCCTACATAAAAAAACAAAATTATCTGCAGTTTCCCTTGGAGAACCTCGATATGAAACCGCATATTGCACGTGCCGAGTCGCGTACCCACACACCTAAAACATACCAATTGTATGCTGTATCTAATCACTACGGCACCATGGAGGGTGGCCACTATACGGCATTCTGCAAGAACTCCAACTACGGTCGCTGGTTTAAATTTGATGATCAAGTTGTTTCGACGCTGGATTCGTCGAATGTCGTCTCAAGCGCTGCTTATATACTATTCTACACTTGGCTGCCGCCTATACAACTGTCCGCATAATAGTTTCCAGCCAAACTATACGAAATTGTATTTTTTATTTATTTTTTTTTTAATTTAATTTTATTATTTTCGGCTATCATCAAAATTCCCATGCATTTACATATACATATAACTCTAAAGCTCTAGTCGCTTCACCAATTTATTGCAAACTGTTGTCTATTTTAATTAATGCTTTTTTGTTGTTGCCCAGTTTTGGACCTTTATGTATACATAACTTAAAAGAAAACATTACCATTAATGTATGGAATATAGTATAAAAAATGTAAGCATAATTCAAGACATTGAGATATTTGAACGTGTTAAATTTGTGAAATCTTAAGTGCATTAGATGAATAACGACGGAGAGAAAGAGAGAGAGAGCGAAGTAATATAGTTTATTATATTTTACACGCATATTTTAAAACCAAATAAACGAAATACAATTTCTACATTATCTTGTTTGAGTTCCTTTCATATTCAAATTTCCTTCTGTATATCGTTCGATAACCACAACAGTTATCGAGGGAAATTGAACATATCGCATTCAGTTGATGAGTAGAACAATCTATCGATAAGGTGTCGTCGTAGTTAGTTCCAACCATCCCTAAACTCCACGTAGTAGAAATTTATAAATCAGCGGACTTTGCAAATTCTATATACAATGTCGGGCTTCTGATCAGTTAATTTTAGTTTTATAAGAAAAAAGTGCAAATATAAAAGCCTAAGAAAAACAAACCTCAGTCATGAAAATACCTGAACAAAGCCGATTCGCGATCTACGCGTTGGGCATATTTTTCAGTTACTTCTTATACGGAATAGTGCAGGAGAAACTTACTCGCGGCAGGTATGGGGATCAGGTACAAACAGATGGTAATGTGGGAGAACGGTTTACATATACTCTGGCCCTTGTTTGGGTGCAGTGCTTCTGCAATTATCTATTCGCCAAAGGTGAGCTAGCTTGTCGATGTCTCTACCGGCTTCTACATATGTTACGCCCACTTGTTTGCTTCAGGAATGCTTGCCGTAAAACCGCAAAAGGAGGATACTACACATACGGGCTATTATGCGGCCAGCTCGTTGACGTATCTCTTGGCCATGGTCTCAACGAATATGGCGCTACGTTGGGTACCATATCCAACCGCCGTTGTTGGCAAATCCGCTAAGCCCATACCGGTAATGATACTGGGTGTGCTCATTGGACGCAAATCTTATAGCTGGACGCGATATGCCTGCGTACTTACCATTGTTCTTGGAGTTATACTGTTTATGTTCAAGGAGAGTAAGGTATCCAATTTACCCACAGAGACGACAGGTCTTGGAGAGCTTCTGCTGTTTCTGAGCTTAACCATGGATGGACTGACTGGAGCGGTACAAGAGCGTATGCGTGCCGCCAGTGCACCGTCCGGTCAGCAAATGATGCTGTCCATGAACTATTGGAGTACTTTGATGCTTGGACTTGCAATGATTGTGACAGGTGAATGAGCACACTTAATTAACAATTAAAAATCTATTAAATCTCCTGGTATCTTCTAGGCGAAGGGATGGCGTTTATACAATTTGCTATTAGGCATTCGGAGGTTTGGATACATCTATCCATGATTGCACTATGCGGCGCTTTGGGCCAGCTTTTCATATTCCTGATGGTTGCCAGCTTTGGACCATTGGCTTGCTCTGTGGTCACCACTACGCGTAAATTCTTTACAGTCCTTTGCTCCGTGCTGCTATTTGGAAACGTGCTAATTGTTCGTCAGTGGTTTGGCGCTTTCTTAGTCTTCGCAGCACTCTTTATAGATATGATATATGGAAAGAATCAAAACTCGACAGCGAATAAGAAACCACCCGGCGAAGGCAAGCTAAAGGAAGAGCAAAAGAAACTGACTTCATAGAATTTAATACAAATTGTCTATAACTTAATTTAGTTTGTGCTATAAGTCGTACAAAAGCTAATTTTTATATATTTAAGAACAACATTGCATTCGTGTTTGATCTAAAAAAAATTAGATTTAGAGTAGACATAATAAATTAGTTTTTAATTTGAAACTGAGGCTAACGTTGCCACTACGTAAAAAGTGTCGGCACAAAATAGTACTGATTAAATTCATCGGGTCCTAACGATATATCGATAGTCTATAGTCGACAGCTCTGTTAAGTTGATATGGCACTATTGTCAATTTGTTTAAATTTACGGCTGATAAATCCTAGCTTTGTTAACAAGCCGATAACAAGATTTTTTGGTTTTATTTTATGTTAATTGGATCGAATAATTAATTGACCTACTTAAAACTATACAAAAAATAACGGCATTTTTCCATCTAATCATGAATGGTGGCTGTTAAATAACATTCACCAAACTGTCTGTTAAGTCTTTTTATGTGTGCGTGTGTGTGTTAACGAATTGTTCGCTATGCACAGTTAACGTTAAGCGCTCGCGGTTTGGATTTTTATTATTTTTGACGCAGTGTTTAAATTTAAATTGTGTGCTATACTATAAATTTTATTTCGTCAGTCGCAGAAACGCGCGTGGCAGCTGCACAAAAAGGATTTGAAAGCATTTTATACCACGGAAAACGTGCGAATTGCAAACAAGTGTAGAATTTATAGATTAATGCAATTCAAATAAAAAAATGAGTGTCAAATGTGGTGAATAAGTGTTAAAACGTGTCGATAATTAAAACCAGTGCAAATACTAAACGTTTTATAAAATACAAATACTATATTTTCTTATTCGGTAAGTTGTTGTTGTTGCTGCTGCCAGCTGTTTGCTTGTGTGTACTGCAAGGGTCGGCGCAACTGTGCATGTGTGTACATATATATGTGTGTGTGTGTCCGTTTGAGATTAATTTTAGCAGCAAAATAAATGGAAAGTGATTTTCCCAAGCGATAGCAACAGCAGCGTTATTTAAAAATAATCATTTGTTTGTGACGATTTTAATTTTTTAAGCAGGATCTGAGACATATTCTGCCAAAGTAAATGACAGAATTGGCACCCTAACAACACTTACACACACACACATGCTCAGAGAGTCACACGTGAATGACAGTTGCGTTCTCTTTCTCTCTCTCTCTTGCTACGCCAAGATGGTGGTTGTTACCGTTAACATTTTGCCGGTTGTTAGTATTGTTGAATGTGACGTAAACTTATTCTAGCCGTTTCCCAAAACTTTATGTAAATTATTTAATTTCAACATAACAACGTATACCCTGTGAAATCGATTGCAGATTTAAGCTTCGACATTCGCGTTCAGTGTGCACAGATAGCGAAAAACTCAGTTGGTGGGTCGTCTTATCAGGCAACAATAAAATATATACATTTGAATCAAAAAGCAAAACAAAGAAGTATTCTCGTCATTCAGCTTATGCATATATGAATGGTTTTTCACGCTGATAATGACTGCGAATGAATAAAGAGCAAAGAAGAAAACAAAAAACAATAATTAGCAACGCCAATCGCTCGATTTTTGTTTAGAACATAATTTGCCTGGCGTGTCGCTAACGTAGCTCAATTTTAACACAGATAACTTCAAATTGTTTTTGTAAATTAGACTTACTAAGCTTCATATAGCATTTAACTGCTAAACATCTTTTTGGTGGGCTAGACGAAAAACAAGACACAAGATAAAGCAACTGAATTTATAACTTCCCTTATACAATGTCATTGATAACTAAAAGTTTGACCAAAAAGAACATTCAACAAGTTGCCTCAAATCTGAGATAAGAAGAGATTTTTGGGATGATTCTCTATTTGGCAAAATCTCGTGATGTCGTTGTCTATAGTTCATCTGAGGCCAATATACGCTTTTAAAATGTACAGAAGAAACTTACAGTAATAGCTTCCTAAAGTGAGCTCCAATATAGAACATAGAATGCCAAAATAACTGAAAAATCATAACGAAAAGCTTGTAATTAACATAAATACATAAATAACATATTTATCGGACTGCGTCAGTTGTCAGTTTGTAGAGCTTTCACTGTACATCTATGTATGTAAAATATAATGAAAATTGTGGGACATACAAATATCGAGCGGCTGTTTTACTATTTATAAACACAAGTGTATTTTTTTCATATTTCACTTTTTCTGTGCCCAACTGTCTGCCTGCTTGGGTTTGTGCATTTCTTTGGCATTTCTTTTGTTTAAGTTGTCCACTATCATCGGCATCATCGCTTCCCATTTTCACTGTTCACCCACACCAATGATGTCATCCACGAGTCGGTCACATGTTTGGACTTACGCCCAAAAACGCAAACAAAAAAAAAAAGAAAAAAGAAAAATAGAAGCAAATCCGTTTTGTGCCCGCAAAGATTTTAGCATTCAACGAAAATTGTGATGGTAGAACGAGAAAAGTGAATTGAAAATCCATTTTTTAAATTGGTATATTTATTGGGTTGTTGAATGACGGGGATAATAGCGAATCTGCAATATATCATATATTTGTTTTACTTTATAATCTTATGTTCATTTATAAAAAGGTATTCCGATTTTTCATTACAATGAGCGAGCTGAAAATAAATATATATCGCTTGAAACTCTTCAAATTTATTTTTAAGAGCTTTAATCATTAGAAATTTTTAGAAATACGTTTGGAATAATCAAAGTTGGAAACATAACACTGTTTAACTAAACATATTATATAAGCTAGACGCATTCAAACAACTATCTGATTAATGGATAGACTTGACTGCTTAAGATGATCAAGCAGATTGTACTGTATTCCTGTGAAAACATAAATTTATATGAACCCCATTGTAGAGAAATCAGAATTTATTATAACTCTGTTATCATCGTATTTTCACTCGAGATTGGCGTTTAAAATATACAAATGACTCAATTGAAATACATTGAAAGTGAATCGCTTGTTTACATGTAGAATGCTCTGGTCAACAGAATGGCCACTGTCTTATGGACATTTTTTTCTGTTCTCAATTGCCGTGGAACTTTTATCAAAGATTCCATTTTGTTAAAAAATAAAATTAAGTGCCAGGATGGTAGACTTACACCAAGTTATCCAATACAATGCCAAAACGAAATGGAATCCAAATTTCTCAGGGCAGACCCAGACCCATTCTGCCTTTCTGCATGTATCGTATTGGAATTAAAATTCAAAATCAATTTTTCAAATTATATCGCATCTGCTAAGATGATGGCAATCTTCAAACATACTTTTCAGAGGCCAAAAAGCATAGGAAAGCATTCCGTGAGTAGGAAATTAACGACCGTTCCCCATAGACAACTGATGAACTGATGTCACCTGCGCAGACTTTATTCTATATGAAAAATAAGATTTATGACACCTTCTATACGATCTATGGTGATAATCAGAATTATATTAAGAAGACAATGTTCACCAGAGTTGAGTTATTGATTAATCGTGGTCATTCAACTGCCGCGGGTGACATGCTCTTCTTTTATCAAATGAACAAATGAAAGTTTTGTCCTCCAAGTTCGAACTGAAGCATTGGGTGTTCTAAGCCTACTAGACTTTCAGCCGGAACCCACTCCGGAAGAAGCTTTTCTTATTCGCTAAGTGAATGTACAAAATAATGCGAAATATGCATGATCAATTGGAATATACATATCTCGTGTATAATAATATTTTTAATCCAACAAAACCGACAGCTCACGACGGCTGCAAAGCTGTTCCATGCCCTTCTGACTTGATATATCTTGCTGAGACTGCAAATCTTGGATTTTTCACGAAGAAAGCAATATTTTATATTTAATATTCATTTATATAATTAGGCAAGATAGTATATCTGCTTGACGCTAATCAATATATAATAATAAATGAAATATCTAAAGAGTAAGCATCTTCTTTTTTCTTAAAATTTTTACTAACATTTTAGTCACGTGTTATTTTCAGATGCTGAATGTTTATTATTCTGAAAATATTGTGAAAAACTTAAAAGGAAATAGAATGAGCAAAACAGCTGGCATATATTTTGTTTTTATTGTTGTTATAAGAGCTTTTATAAATTTTCGGTTTCATCATATGACAACATCTCAAAGCACATCAACAATAATTAAGATACTTATTCTCTCAGTTTTTATTGTGTTTTTCGCTCTCCTTTTCGGTTTTCGCTCTCCCTAGCTCTATCCTTGTCGTTGTATTTGTTTGCATTCTTGCATTTTGTGCTTTATGAATCAAAATTGCATGTGTCTGCGCTCCCGTTCGTTCTCTCAGCCGAGAGAGCGACTCTTTCATTGGCAAGTGTATGACGCTCTTCCTCTCTTCCTCACGTTAGCGTTGCCATTGCATTCGCATTGTTTTTGTAAATTTGTTTTGGTTTTCGCAAGTAAATGAACCCCAAGTATGGCGTGCTTTTGCCTACTCTCTTCCTCTACCTCTCTCGTTTCTTATTTCTGTGTGTGTTTCAACACTCTCACTTACTCTCTCGCTCTCTCCTCTCGGTCAGCCAATTAGTGCTCGAAGTTGCGAGCTGTGTCGACTGCATTTGGCTTTTGACTCGTTTCGTTTTCGTTGCCGCTTTGGCTTCGGTTTATTTTGGTGCTGCATTCTTTTTGGCCGCATTTTCGGCTTATTTTCGATGTTGTTGTCGTTGTCGTTGTAGTTGTAGTTTTAGTTGTTGTTATTACTGGCCATGCCAACTGCAGTGTGCAGCTGCTCAGTTGCATAAAACAACATCGCGAAATCGCATTTGAAATTCGGCTGCGACTGCCTCAATTTTCAAGCACATTTAATTAAATGTTTATTCATCTCGAATACAACAATAAAAATCAATAAAAAAAAGAATATTTTGATTAATTCATTTGTTGCTGTAAATAAATTTAAAGTAAACTATATAAATACATTTTAATTGACGTGCTTAATTCATTTGTTTGTCTGTGCGTGTTATGCAAACGTTTAGAATTGAAAATGAAACAAATTCGAATTCGTCTCGAAAGTGAACAACAACAAGAAGAAAGAGAAATTGAAGAAGAAAAGAACGCCACAGAGCGCGCAAAGGTGGCAAAAAGTGCTCAAAGTTAAATGTTTTTTAATATTTAAATGCGGAGTGCTAAAAATAAATAACAACAACCATCATTTTATGAGTATTTCTAAAAATTGTGTAGTTAAATGCAGCACATGAAATATATTGTGATAATAAAAAACATTAATGCTATTAATGTAATTAATTCTATGGTTTATTCAATTCACCCAAAAGAACTTTGATTAGTGGCTGAAATAATTAATTCAATTAGGTGATTAAATCAACTTTAGTGTAAACAATTCCTTGTTTCCCTGGAAAATCTGAATATTAATATAATACTTTGTGTAAAGGGTTGCGTACAGGTTATCTGCCAGTTGAGAATAGTCTCAGTCACGACAAACTGTCAATTTATCAATCATTCAATTCCCAATGATCCACAATAATATGAGAGTTGACAAGAACTTTTTAGTTTTCTCAAAGCAATTCTATTCTATTTTCTTGTCAAGCTTTTCACAAGTTCAAGTAAAAATTATGACATATTAGTCACTAACTATATTAAACCCCACACAAAGTAGGCATAATTAAAATAAATGTTTACAATTAAAAAACTTAACAAATTCAAGCGATGACGCAGCGTTACATTTTTATAAATTGAAATTCTTCCAGAGTTTTAATTGTCTCAAGTGTTTCGAAGAATTGAGGAAAAGTAATAAAATTCAGAAGAAATGGAACGTTCTTTAGTTATATATACGAAGCTTAAATGCTCTACAATAAAATATAGAAATGCTTTTGAGAAAGGCTATTCCATGTCCCCATATACAGACTCTGTCACATTTGCTTGTTACCAATCGACATAGTTTTCTAATTGCTTCTAATAATATAGATATATTACTCATACGCCGCATCGTCAGCCGGCAAAACCAATTTGCTCCCATTCATTCTCTCTCCCTCCCCTCTATCTCGTTCTCTCTCTCACTCTCATGGAGCAGTTGTAGGACACACACCTCTCTGGACTTCGTATACAGTTTTCCTTCAGTTTTTTCGTCATTTTCCGATAATCGCAATGTGTGTTACAATTGCAGCATACTTTGTGGCGCCAAAGAAATGTAACGCTCTCCCTCTTTTGCCTACCTCTCTCTTTATTCATTCTTTCTTGATGCTTGTCTGGTCAGCATTGCATGCAGCATGGCCATAAATGCAAACTGAAGTCGTCCTATCGATTTTAATTCGCACTCTTTCGCTCTCACTAACTCTCTATTTCCCCTTCTCTGTCTCTCTTTTGCTTACAGCTGTAACAGTCTTAAATAGAAATGCACAGCGGCGCTGGAGGAGCCGCTGCCAGCGGAGGTGACTATGAGGAAGTGACCGCCGCTCGCCGCGGCCGCTTTCGTGTCACCTCATCGACGCCGGCAGGTCCGCCAGAGACGACACTAGGACGCTTTCGTCTTATGCCCACATGTAAGCTGTTGACCCGCGCCCCAATTTGCGTCATAGCAGCCCACCTAATTGAGTTTTGCATTTATTTTGTTTTGTTTTGCGCATTCCTCATTTGCAGCTAATTATGGCGCCATCTCGCCCATTCTACAGCGCGGCAGATTTGCAGTCATCCCGGAGGAGCCGCAGGCGGGATCCCCGGCACTGAGCACCCCGCTGCCTGGTGGGGAATCAAAAAGACGTTCACCCTCGCCGGAATGGGATTTTGACATTGAGCAGGTGAGCAAGCTGCCAATTAGTTTCTTCATTTCAATCTAAACACAAAATATACCGTGATGTCAGACCCAATGAGTTGATAGGTTGAGTTTGCCAATGCCATCAGCGTTTTTTTTTTTCTTCCATTGCAATGCGCAATTTTTATTGATTCGTCTGGGCTAACATTGTTTTCATGGAGTTTTCTTCTGGCTGCGACTCCCCTGGCGAAGTCAAATCGCGTGTCATTGTGCAAACAAAGAAAAAGCATTTTTTTAGGAACTACACACTAGCTTGCGCGAAAATGTTTTGACTCTTGTTGAGCAAATGGCGTAAATATTTATTTTTATTGCTAACTTTAGAAAAGCTTGATTAACACATCAAAAGTTCTCATTACAAATTTCAAATTACGGGCAAATTGCGCCACTGTTTTTATTCGGCTTAAAAGCTCGCTGCTATGTGTCTCTCGCGCGCATATCTGGCAACACACAAAGGCTGCCAGACTGCTAATGTGCACTGTTTAATAAAGTCACGGCACGTTCAAGCGAAGTAGTAATATAATAATAATGTCTATAAGATTAGTTAATCCTTTTCTTTAACCATATAAGCCTCTAGAAAAGTAAACATATTTGGAACAATCGCTATATCGATGTCTAGCATAGATTATATATAATAATATTGCCAATTTTTGGTGGTCTGTATGAAAACGTTGTCTCAGCAAATGGAACAGATATAGATACCAAAATACCATAGTACCATTGCTATTTTTTAAGGTTTTCTTGTTCAGTTTGAAAATGCGAAACCACAAAGAAAAAATATAGCGACAGCTAGTTTTTTCCAAAAACATCGAAATAAAAAATATTTAATAATTTAAAAGCGCGCGAACAATATCAATGTGACCGTTTTTCTTTTAAAACTGTCGAATATACCATGTTAGCTAACAGTATGTTAAGTGTATCTGTGACTTTAGCTTGGGGATTTCACTTATATCGCGGGTGTTCACACTGCGCACAAAAACAATTTAGTACCAATAAATTTTTTGTCGTGTTGAGGTTGTTTTTGTTCTCTGTCGTTTTAATTTGTCACAAACGTTACGTTTTTATCGGTCACTCCGCTTAGTCGTTTTTATGTCTGTGCCCGTATAATTACCAGCGTCAATTTAAATGTACTGCAAGAGCAGCAATTGTGCGTATATCTTATTAAATCTGTGGCCACATCAAAGCTGCAGACAACGCGCGCGCGCCATCGCTGCCTGTTCGTGTATGTGTGTGCTTGTGTATGTGTTTACCTGTTGCGCCTTTTTGGCAAATAAAATGTAAAGAAAAAACAAGAAAACCACACAACACCAGCAATTTTCGTCAAAGTTGTAACAAAGTGAAAAGTCAATTGCATTACTGGAAATAATCTGTGATAAAGCTTTTAATTGTGTGTTCGTGCATTACTGCGCCGACGTCGACGTTGTTGTTAACGTTGTCGTTGACTAAGCAAAGAAATTATTACCAAACAAAATCAACCATAACAGCTAGCACTTGAAGGTGCTTTAGTGCGCAAAACGATTACAAAATTATTCAACAAAATAGGAAAAAAAATAAATACGTAAAACAAAAAAAAATCAATAAGCGGCATCAGCTGCATTGCTGCGTGCTGCGATCAGCTGTTCAACGCATACAGCAAAAACAACAACAATTAATGGAAATTTCCCATAGCAGAGAGTCTCTGTTGTAATACAATTGCACTGTGAAATTAATTGTGCCTGTCATGCAGGCATCAGGCTACCACCACCCTCTTCACTCTCGCGCTCGCGTTAACGCTCATGCTCTCTTTGCATTGTACTTTTGTTGTTTTTGCTGATCAGTTTCTGATGCGTGTTCCAGTTGGAAAGTCCAAAGTGGAAGTACGCGCGTCTGCATAAAAATTGATTGTTGTTCCTGCTTTGTTGTTGGTGCGTTTGTGATTTATTTGGTTGTCAAACAAAATGGCTGATAATTGTTAACAACAACCGCAGCAGCAGCAACAACGACAACAAGTGACATTAGTTAAATGCTGTTTGTTATTAATTAATCTAATCAGACGTCAACACTTCAAGTGTTGCAAACAACAGTAACAACAATCACAAAAGCGAAAGAAATGAAAGAAAACACAACAATAACTTAATTTTAATCTTTATATTATTGCTCCGTAATAATTTAACAACAAATTTGTGCTTTTATTTCAGTGTAATCTGAAATTGTTTACAAAAGTTCGTTGAGTGAGCATAGTGCACATATGTGCGTGTGTGTGAGTGTCTGTTTACATGCCAATCGAGCTACACGATTCAATTAAGTTTTATTATACATATGATAAAGTAATTGTTATATCAACAATACAACAACAAAGTAAAACAAATACATAATCCAAATTTCCAGTTACTGATTAATCTCAGGTTTGTTGCCATTTCATTTATTTTATTTGCCATTTAAAATAAATATAAATATTTTATACATATTACTGTCATACTACGTTCATTGTGTTGATATGAGAGCGCGTGTTCCCTTTTGTTTTATGCCTTTCAGTTCATAAAACTTTTTAACTGGAATTTAAGATACAAATTGTTACCCTAATCTTAAATTAACGACAATTATATTTCAATTTCATGCCTTACTATTACCATCAATTCTAAATTGGTAATACCTTTCCCTCTCCCAAGGAAAATACAGATATCCAGAGAGAAACAAATGTAGATGCAGTTGTTGACTGAAACGCTCTTACATTAGATTCCTTAACTTAACAGCTTCATGTTTATCATCATAATATGTATCATATAATATCTGACTTCTGTGCTACGTTCAGTTCTCAGATTTTGCGTTTTCTCATCGTGCAATTACGATATTAAACACTTTATAAAAATACGAAATGTTTACACTTAACGTTCGCGCTTTGGGCACGAGTTGAGTGAGCCAATTACCGTTAAATAGAAATATATAAAAGTTCACTATATATCTATATATATTTGTATATATAGATCGTATATTTCAGTCACATGTTTGTGCGAAACGAAGCGAACCAAAGCGAACGATCAGATTTGTCGATCTCAGAAGTGTTTCGAAAGAATGACCCTCAATAATATTTTAGCTTGTTTTCAATTATTTTTTTTTTTTGTTTCTCCGATTCAGTTTGTGTTGTTTTTGTTTATCCGAACAATTAGTAAGCCATAAATTGCAATTGAAATCCCGAAAACGCATGAACAACAAATGTTTAACTAAATTATAAATTCTTATTTGTTTATTTAACAAAAAACAAAAAGTTCCCTAAATTCCCAACTCGAGCTTTTTCATTTTTAAAATGTCCTTATTAAACGTATAAAAAGCTAGATTAGTCTCTTAAAAGCAATTCCCTTAGATTATCCTGACAAAAATCGCGGCAATTGAAATACACCTCTGCCCTTTTTTATAGGGTATAATATTATATAAATAATATAATTTTTTAGTTCTCCTCGTAGTATATATACTTATTCACTTTTATTTTTGGGACATTTCTCAGTAATTACGTAATTATTCGTGTACTGCACTTAAGCTCACTTTGAGGCCTCTTTTAAACTTTGTTTTTCTTCTTGTTTTGTTGTCTTTATGTTGTTTGTTTGCTTTGAGTCAGAAAGGTGAATGAACCCTTTTTTTTGGCCTCTCTGCTCAACTCATAAATCAATATTTTAGCTGTAAATATTTTGTTAAGCATGTGAAAAGTATTTGTAAGTTGCGCTAAAGCCACGAATTGCGTCCCAGTTGATTATTTGTATACCCTTTCCATTTAGAGAAAGCTGGCATATTCAGCTAAATTCATAAGATATACAGAATGCAATCAAATCTCTTTGTTGGTCAAAGCTATGGCCAAAATATGCTTGCCTTTCTTAGGGTATATTGCAGTCGAGCAGTCTCAAGATATTCTGTTGAAAGTAGATTGAAAAACTATGGATTATTATTCGAGAATTGCCTCCAATTCTTTTATTGACATGAATAGCAAATCTACAATTCTTAAGTTAACATTAATCTTAAACGCTGATGAACGCCTGGTTCCACAAAGTACTGTTCATGTTCTCCAGGGACTGCATTTTGGCAGAAAGACTATCGAGCTGTGACTTGATCACATCGAGTCTCATCTCAAAATGCTGCAACACAACCTTGAACTCTTTGCGGAGCTCCTCCACATTGTCTGTCTCCGCGGGCTGTGAACGTTCGATGCTTGCCGAGGAGGCCGAAGATGAGTCCACCTCTGATTTCATCTCCAAGGACATTTGGTCCTGCTTCGCAAGGCGATACATGCAGGCAATGCCGTTGATATACTCACCCGGAAAGTCTGCAATGAATTTATCCACGGTGTAGCTAATGCCATGAGGTCGAATGACCAGATCCATCACCAGCTGTAGGTTATAGCAGTTCCAGTTGTTCGCATGTATATAGAAGTGGGTGAGCTGTGGCAACTGATCAATGACCTGTGGATATTTCGAAAGTATAATTTTGATATCAAAACTAAGCGAATATCGTAAAGAAAATAAGTAAATTGTATCTGTTGAAATCCTTATTAGACAGCATTGCTCACATCAAAGAATTTTTGTTAAAACTTACCTGTGGTTCGATTTCGCTTATATTATTGGCCGATACATTGAGTTTCCGCAATTGTGGCATGCCACGCAGTGCGGCCATTGGCAAATGCTGTAAGCCCGTACCGCTCAGGTCCAATCGCTCCAATTGCGGTGTTTGCCAATCGCTTGGCAGATCGCCCAATTGCGGATTATCGGCGACATTAAGATAACGTAGACGTGGCACATGCGACAATGCTGCAAGTTGTTGCAGTGAGTTGTTGCGCAACACCAGATTTTCCAGTGCCTCCGATGTTGAGAAATACAGTTCCTGCAGATGATTATTATCCAGATCAACATTCGACACAGCCCCATATAGATTGACACGCGTCAACGAGCAATTTCTGGCCAACAAGTGTCCAGCATTGAGGCTAAGCAGAAGCACCTCCAGTTCTACATTGTGCGACACATCTACGAGCAGCAGATGAACCGCTGAACGGAACGCATACTCGCCCAGCTGGCGAAGGTGATTCGTGTGCAGTATCACAGTCTGAAGGTGAGAATTGTGTGATAACAGCTCGTTGCTGATAGAGCGCAATTGATTCTCAGCTAGAATTAGTTCCTGTAGTGCTGACAGCTCTTCGAAGAGTCGCTCGGGCAGCAGGTTCAACTGATTTGCACTAAGATCGAGATGGCGCAACTGCCGCAATCCCTTGAATGCATCCGGATGCAAGCTGAACAGTTTGTTCCTGTTGAGAAACATATATTCAAGTTCGCTAGCATACGAAAAGCTACTCTCGTCCAGCTCAGCGATATCGTTATCAGAGAGCAATAGAATTTTCAACTTATTCGCAGCGAGAAAGCATTCCCAGCTAACGTGACGCATATTGGAATGGCGCATGTCCAGCTCACTCAACTGAGGCAGAGCGTAGAATAAATGTAGTGGAAAATTCAGAAATGTTGAATTGAACATTATCAACGTGTTGAGAGATTGCTCCTCCCCCAGTTCATAGGTGGCACCATCTGGTGCTATTTGCACCTGTGTGGGCAGCTCAAAGAATGCCATCTCATCCGATCGATTAAAATTGAAGCCGCTACAGCGACAGATTCCATTGATTTTTGTCCCCTCGAATTTACAATTTTCCTGCAGACTTTCCACATTCACCAAGCGCTTGTTGCTACTGCTAAGCTCTGCAGTTGTCACGGTTGATGTCTCAATTGTTGTCTCAGTTGTTGTCTCCTCATCCATTTCCTCTTCTAAATCACCTTCCATCCTGGACTCGACATTTGTTACTATTAGCAGTGTCCCAATCAATAGATGGACGACTGCAGCACGGGCTCTCATGGCGTATGCGTGTTTCAGGTTACGCGTTTCACTGGCAACTGAAAATGCGATCACCATCGATAAGCAGTGCCAGCTTCACATGCAAGTAAAATGAAATATTTTCTATAGCTCTTGCCATGCTCATCAGTTCTGTATAATCATTTGTTCTATTCATGGTGTTTTGATTTTGCAAAAAAAAAAAAAAGTATATATAAAGTATATATATAATCGAAAAGGCAAAAGAAAATAATGAAAAACACAAATTGCTACAAAAAGAAATTGAACTCGACATAGCCAAGTACCCTTTGCAATACTCTTTCTCTACTGGAGAATTATTTTGAGAGAATTCTAGAGATTGCTAGAACTAAAAATGAAATATTGTGTGTAAGAATAGAAATTATATAAATGTAAATACTCCTTACATAAATGCAGCTATTCTAAAACGTATACCAACTAATTCAATATACTTTAACAATATATGAGGCATATACATATATTAAATGGATGTGGTTTTTCTTTGTTTATAAATGACTTTTATGTGTTTCTGCTTAGCAATACTAGAACTTCTATGAACAGGTTTTCCTGATAATTTGCCAGAATTTTCACTAAAAGAACAGCTGTTACACACCTTTCATTTTGCCACCTCAATGTTTACAAATTATTTGCAATAATATATGCATTAACCAAATGATTTACTTTACTACATATAATTTAATGATGCAAACTTTATGACACATTTAATTTGCCTAAAACTGTAGAGAAATATGGGAAAAGCTTTATTACAGCGACGCTTTGAAGCTATACATATTATCTGTTTTATTTTTATTTGTTATTTTCATCATTTTGTCATATCTATAATAATTGTGTTGCTATTGTTGTTGCTGGCTAATTGAAGCCTCACATCCGCACTGACACGAAATACTCGTACCTTTAACGTGGCTATTTATATATATATATATATAATATGATTATATTATATATATGAAACATTTGCACAGTTTGTGACTTTGTTAATAATAATTTCCCTTCCTCCAGTTTTCATTGCGCTTAGTCAGCTTTTTTTATGCAAATGAAAAGCGAACAACACTGTGTTGTTGTTGGTCAACAGTTTGGGGTAATACAGTACAAGTAAATATAATTAATGTTTGCTTTTTTAATACTCAACGCGGTCGGCTTTATCAGAGACACAGTGCTACTATAGTTTATTTTTATAGTTGAGTACACTCCGCATGTGTTTATGTTAGTATTTGTAAGTAAAACAAATCATTTTCAGCTATTCCAACAGACAGCGAGTCGATCAGAGCCACAATTTGTTGGCCTGGAGAAAGAGTAGTATATGGCGAGTGTGTGTGGTGTGTATCACAGTTGGTTGGAATATTATCCTCGAATTTGAAACTCTATCTAATCATAGGTAAAGCGAGATAAACGCTTGTGAAATATTTGATCGCTACACAATGTCGAAAGGAGTTTCTGATTCTTACAATTTAAATTTATTTTGGTTTTTACCTAAAGCTTTTGTTTTAGTAAACTTTAGAAGAACAACCTTGATAGTAGCCTTGTGTTTATTTCAAAAGTATTTTAATATATCTCACCACTTAAATCAAATACTGACAGAAATAATATTTTGATACGTTTTCCGCTTAAATATATAATAAGAGAAAGAAAGTGACAAAGATGTAATACCCTGTACTTAATGATTTAACAGCTAGATTGTATAAATAATAATAAAAGATTCATTAAATTAGTACAAAAATGATTCTATATTAACGTTGCACAGAGCGAACTCTTGCATAGAAAACTATAAAAAATCTCTATGGAAAGTTTATTTGTAGAGTATTTGTAGTGCGACTCGCTGAAAAGTATTTGCGTTAAACAATTTGATGCCTTGTTTGCGTATGTAAATATTGTTAACGAACCTGTGCATGTATATTATTTATTTATAAATGTGAACGTATGTGTGCAATAGTTTGGCATTTGTTCAACAAGTTATGAGCAACAGTTGGCCAAATTGAAATCATCTTGGCCCTCCTTACAACAGCCAATAAGTTGTTGTTATTATATAGAAGTAAAGGTGCGATAAACGATGAACATTATCCATACAATAGAAATTTGTTCGCATTAAGATATTAATGAATTGAAAACTATTATAATTTCTATACAAGAAGCAAACAAATAAATATGAATTATAATGTCTACGATAAACACGTTCAACCTGCTTTCTAGCTTAGTTCAGTCTAAACTATATTGTCTTTCACAGTGCTTAACAAAAGTTAAACAAACTCAGCAAAATGCAAAGTAAAGCACAGTTAATTTATACGCAAACAAATAACATTTATGTAGTTATAACCAATTAGGCTTCGGCAACAGTTTCCTGGCCCAAGCGATAAGCGTAGCAAATAAATAAACAACAACACAATACAAAATAATCCAATTTGCATTTAAAAAAAAAAAATAAATAAAATGAATAAAAAACTAAAACAAGAAATAACAAAAACCTATATTTGTTTAAGAAGCATAATTATCGATCGATCTATTTATTGGCAATTACTGGTCACATTCTTGAATTGCCAATGTTTGTAGTGGTATCTATGCATGTATAGATAGATATACATATATAGATAAGATACAGATATAGAGACTCTGATGCGATTGTTGCTGTTTGCCCTTTTGTTGTCAGTCAATTGAAACGGCATGACTTCGTTTAGCGATAAATTTTCGTCGTCGTTCTTTCAATTCAATTTACCGCCAATTACTTTGCATACCAGCAAAACCTCCTCTTTCTGCCCTCCGCTCTCTACAACCCTCTCTCTATCTCTCTCTCTCTTTAATACATATATCTGCTGTCCGGTCGGGACTATGTGCTCATACTATTGTATGTCTTCGTGAGTGAAAATTGTTTGTTGCGTTTAATTTAAATCAAATTTTCCTCAACAGTTTTGCTGTGCAAACAAATGTCTACATATGTCATATATATAGATATATATATATATATTTAAATACATGTTCCTTTGTATTTGTGCATTTATATAGCCTATATAGTCGCATGACAAACAAATCAGTCAGTCAGTTTGTCTTCTCCATGCCCAACAACCGATTGTAGCGTTTTATGGCGCCTTCATATATGGAGACATTAAGTATTTTATTGGCTTCGCTGCTAAGTTTTGTCGTCATGTGTCAAAATCTAATTTGGAATATATCGTAATAGCCTTTCAATAAGGACAGGCAATTTCGAAATGGCATTACTAACATTAAAACATATGCGTTTATTAATGCAAGTCCATAATCCACAATCCACTAAGGTATTGAATTGTTATTCTGAAAGTATTGCTAACGATAGAATCGACAATTAATCAAACTACTGCAAGCTACTATGGAAAGCTTTTTAGATACAGTTAGTTGCAGGACCATCGATTCTGCATTGTGCTCGGTAATCGATAGTCTTCGATAGGCAGACACACTGCTATTTGAAGTGCAAATGTAATCAATAGTATCGCAAGTTTGGTTCGTGCTTGATTCCTTCGATAGCTTATCAAAAGATTCAACAGCAACTATCGATAATAAATAACAAGAGATAAGTACAGTTATAAATTCGCTGTGTTAAGACTATCACTTAGAAACAAGTCCGTTTAAATTGCAATTACAATAAGTAGCTCCTCCCTTGTAACTCTCGGTGTCTTATCAGCCACAGTAGACATGTTGACCAGTGAACTTGGCCCACATAAACATAAACTAGCACACACTGATACTCATATCTAACTGAAATATATATAAATATATATATTCATACCAGTTGCCTAACAGCTCCATAATAATATTGTATGCATGCTCCGGGAACTGTATTCAGAACGTGCTTATCGCTAGCGCCTGTATCCAAAATATTATTATACCGAACAGAACAGAAACTTGTGCACATAAATAAAAATACTATTTTTATTAGCATTTCGCATTTCGACAACAGTTGCTCCAACCTGTGATATAAAGCGACCGGTAAAAGCAAGAAAAAGAACGAAGCTTGGACACACTACAGCTAAATTGAACTGATACGCTAAACTACAACTTTGCTAATTAAAATGACATAAAATATAGCTAGATATATATATGTAGATGATTTGTGTGATATGTCTGGCATTATCAATTCGAGATAATTTCTAAATATTTTAAATATTATGGGTAACAAGCTCACTTATGTATTGTCTATACTCATCTCACGATTGCTTCAATATTGTTAGAATACCAGTTATTGAATACATCGAGATTTCTTCTTTGATAGCTGCCGATTGATTTTGAATGTTGTTTGCTTTTAAAAGGCTGATCTAACTGATGACACATTTCAGTTGCAGATACCTTAGTCTAGTGCAAAGATGTCATCAGTGTGTTACTATTTGTATCTGTTATGGATGATGCCAATGATGATGAGGCTCAACCGTTGTGTGGCTAGCCCTAAGCAGGTGTCAGTGTATAACCTCGATTGTAATGAGTATTTGTGCGCAGAATTGAATTATCCCCTCGACTCAGAAGTGGCGTATTTTAAAAATGAAATCACCAAGAAACTTGGCAATTATACGACATTGGTGTTACACAATTCCCAGTTGACTAATTTGCCATTGAATGTGTTTAAAACCCTAAAACAGTTGGAGAACTTTGATGTTTATGGCTGTGCGGTGAAACATGTGGCACAGGAATGCTTTCAAGCAGCTGGAAACCTTAAGAAATTACAGTTGGGTGGCAATTTAATAAGCACTCTTGATGGGAATACATTTGCATTGGCCACACAACTTGAGGAATTGGGTTTAGCCGACAATGAACTACAACAGTTGCCGGCCAAACTGTTTTCGGGCCTGAGGAGACTCAGGAAACTTTCGCTGCAAGGTAATCGCTTGAAACTTTTGCCTGCGGATGCATTTACTCAGTTGAATCATTTACGTTACCTCAACTTGGACTACAATCAGTTGACAAAGTTACCTGCCGGCTTGTGTGGCAATCAGCGAGAGTTAGAGGACTTTTCAGCACGTGGCAATCAACTGCAGCAAGTGGCAGACAATGCTTTCTCAACTGTGCAACATCTCATTCTATCCGACAATCCACTGCTTCACACACTCCATCTCACGGGAGACATACGCAAGTTGGAGGCGAACAATTGTGATTTAAAGAGTCTTAAACTTGATCAAGCTCAGCGGCTGGAGCAACTGCTGTTGAGTAACTCGAAGCTACGCAGTTTGGATTTTCTGCGTAATGCGACTAATCTACTGGAACTTGATTTGTCAGGGCTGGAGGAGCTGCCAGCTTTGCCGAATCCCTGGCCAGCCAAGCAACTGGAACGCCTGAGCATCTCACAAAATAGAGTTGGTGATTGGCCTGATAAATTGATATCACAATTGCCACAACTGCAATATCTGGATGTTTTACACGACAATGAGCGTGAGGTATTCGTGAAAGATGTTGATAACGTTGAACCTATAGATGATAGTGATTGGTTGTGTGATGACAACCAAGGCTGCCCAACCGTGGAGCTGGGTGAGGCGGATGAGTTGCTGTGGACTGGAGATGGTTTCGAAAAGTTATCATAGTTTAAATATGTTGTGAAATAAATGATGCTAATATTATCAGTTGATAGTCAATTTATTTCATGGTTGATTGTTTGATCAGTGACCAGTGATCATATCAATGACCACGATGAACGATCTTCTAGATAGAAGTAAAGTTACTGTCAACGATCAGCGATCGTTGCACATTAGTATTGGTGTCATGAGAAGGCAGAGATCTTGTCATTTATTTGTTGTCTGAGCTTTAGTGATCACCGAGACCGATCGTTGGCGATCATCGGAGACGTTTGTCAAGTGCATCGATCTGGGCCTAAACCAGTTAGACGGCTCAACTAAACAGCTGATAAGCTTTGTCACATTTATACTGTGACCATTTTATTAGCGCGTGCTTCGACTACAGATGTTTCAACTACACAATAAGAACAACAACAACAACAACAGCAATGATTATAACGCTCCGCATCGACTAGAAACGCTCCCGGTTTTCCACTTTAGGATTGGACACAGTATGGCCCGGTATAGGCAAACTTGAATTGGCAGCAGACGATCGCTTTTCGACTGTTGTTAAATTGGCCACCTTGTTCTGCTCCTTGATGATCTTGGGCGGAATGGTAATGTCCAGACTATCTGATTTCTGATAGAATAGATATCCAGTCGACATCAGACCCACCATCGACAGCATGATTAGAGTCCAGCGCAGGCCCGAGTTGAACTTAAGACCGCTTTTTTGGATAAAAAGCAAATGAGTCTATCAGTTAAATGACTGACTACAGGTCTGACTCGTAAATACTCACAGAAACAGCGTATATTTGACCATATTGGTGTAGGTCTTGTTCAGATCAACGCCCTCCTCAACCCAAAACAATGGCATGATGAGCTTGCGCAGATGCTTCATCGACTCAATGCCCTCCACAGGCTCCACATCCAGATTGAACTGCAGTCGCTTTGCTGCCCGAAACGGTGTGCCTGAGATCTGTCGAGAAGGAAATTGAGAGACCGTTAAAGAACCTGTCAAAGATAGTTGTACATTGTTGAGGATTACTCCTCCAAACTGACCAATTCAAAGTCTATAAAGACCTCATGATCCTTCTGATTGGGATGCAAACCATCCACGTCCTGTATGAGCTTCTCATCACCGTGATAGAAATGTGGCATCGATGCAATCAGTGGACCCCCCACACATGGCTGCAAGTTCATCGTGCCCTTGGGTGGGCATGTACTCAAATCTTCAGGATCATCGCAAAAACAGTGCAGCTTCTCCTCCATTCGCACATCGCCCAAATCAAGGGTATATCTCATTGCTGGCATGCCATGATACGAGGTTTTCTTCTGATAAACGGCGCCCAGAGAACGGCATAGGTCCGGTGTGAAGGCCCACAGTCCCGTCTCACGTTTCATGCCTGGCGCAAAGACCGTAGAATCTGTGCCAACAAATCGATTGCACTCATCACCCGGCCACACATCCATTTCCGGTTCATCGGCAAACTTGACGACCATGCCCAGTTTCTTGTTATTCTTGACGCCTCGACAGACCGTAAAGCGCCCTGCATCCGAGTGATTTGCCTGCGAGTTGAATGGTAGATTAATCGATGCACCATATGTTGATGTACACTGTGAGAAATCGCTCACCTGACCCAGAAACGAGAACAGAAAGTGCGTCTGGTTGACCTGCTTGGCCTGTTTAATTTCACCCGTATAGAATACCGTGCACATCGCCTTCGCTGCAAACTCCTCCGAGGAGCAATCGACATCGATGCCACGAAAGAATAAATCCATAAACTTGGCTGTGATAAACGCCTTGGCATTCGGAAAGACAATCGTCAATGCCTTGGCTACCAGCTCCATCATCGGTGCCCGTTCACGTTGCACGGTTATGCCAGCGGTCTGCCAAACAAGATTCGAAGTGAGTGCAATGCATTGAGCAACATTCACCTAACCCAGTCGAAGTCACATTGTCCGAGTCCGAAAGACTCTACCTTTCACCCTAGGACAAGGCTTGTCGCGTCAGTTCTACGTTTATGATTAATGGCGAGCTAAGTGAATCTCATTTACTATTCACAAAGCCAAATGAACTCGTGTAAAAAGTAAAAAAAAAAAAACAAATCACTGACTACGACATGTGATTGGCTTATTTCTCCACGTTTCCCTTCATTTTTTTTTTTGTCGATTTTTTACCGTCTGTGTTTGCAATTGAGTTTATCTTTTTTTTTTTTTTGTATAGATAATTTTGACTCACTGGGAACTTAAGTTAAGTAATTTGCATAATTTACAAGGCTTTTGTACTCGAACAATAGATTACGCGGTCTTCTAAGCTGTTTTTTTTTTTTAGTTAGTAAGTTATTGTATGCATTGTCATGAAATATGAGGGCTTTGATTGTAGTTTCCATTCGGAAAGTGTTCTAAGAAAAGTTCTATAATTGTTTTTTTGAATATTCTTCACCATTTGTATTTTAATTGATTTTAATTTTTTTTAGTTATTCTCTCTTTTTAGCTGCGTTGTGTTCTTGTTGCTTGTTGTTTATTAATTTGGAATTCCTCCCAAGTATTTCGTTATAATTTTCACATACATACCTGTATTATTGGATGCGGAAAGTTGATTATTTCCTCGCCAGTCAGCGGACTCGATTGCTTCTCATTGAAGATGAATGTGTTCCGCATGTTATACGAAACCGTATCCTCATTGATATTGTCCGTCAAATCGTATTTGTCTTTCCATTCGCTGGCGATATATAATGTGTTTTAACAACGGCAAGTTGTATAGATATTACAAATATATATATGTTTCCTTTTTTTTTTTTGTAATACGCACTCAAAGACAAATGGTCCAACCTCCTGCACTCGCGGTTTGCCACCTTGGGTCACCTCATCGGGATTGGTAACGTTGAAAACGTAGATGTAGAAATGCAATGGAAATGGCGTGGCCGACCACAGATCTCGTATGTCCGTGCCCGGCTTAAGCGTCACTTGCTGTGAATTATGTTTTGATAAGAAGTTCAGCTACAGCAATTAGTTGAGTTCACGAAACACACCTTTGATATCATAAATCTGAGCATGCTGGGAAATAGAACCCAGCCGAAAATAATACCGAATATTAGAATACTACTCGATCCAACAAGCAATTTCATACGATTGACCAGCATTTCGATGATTTAGTTTCAAGAAACTTTTGTAGTTTCGAAGTTGCACTTGCCGCACTGTTGAAAACTGTTTTGAATCGTCCAACGTTCGGCTGAGGTCTGAAGTCTGATTGGAAGGCTTACGTGCTGAAATCACAGTCAACGCATATGGCAAATGTAGTTATAAGTCGCCTATTCCCGCTCACAACCCCTCTTCCCTTGCTACTCCTCCTCCTCCCCCTTCTCCACCCACCCATTTAATAGTATTTTATATGCTTGGCACTGCAAAACAATTGGTGAATCAAATACATTTTATATACGAGCCATGTGAGAATATTGCAAGCTGCCTTATGTATACTCCCATCCCGTATGCCCCGTTCCCCCACCCCCGCTGGCACCTTGAAAGTGCCTCACAGCAATCAGAGAAACAAGCGTGTGAGAATAGTACAGGCCGTGTTGCAATCCCCCCGAGAAGCTAGTGATACTGCTCTATGCAAATGTGATAGACTGAAAGATACCCACAGCATCATCCCTTTACATCGTTCACATACACCTTCAGTCTTATTACAAGATATAGTATCGTATACTAAAGATAGATCTATTTGAAAACAATTTCAGAATGCACTTTATATAAAAATACATCGAAATACCCTCTACTTTTGTATGCTATATAAAGAAATTCTCAATTCATATGCAGGGCATTTGCTAGCCGTATAGTGCCTCTACTCCTTGCTTAATTGTAACCACGTGGCGGTAAAGCTTCAAATTGACGTTATTTTATTTGCAATTCGTCGCTTTTGGATTCTATGGCCAGCTCAACTGGTCCAACTGGCGCTACGAGATATAGTATATAATGTCCCATTAAAACAGAAAAAGATCTTCACGATTGAGCAATAGATGTGCAAATGTTCTGTCTGTTTGAGAGCCAGTTGAATGAACTACGGCTCAGTTGACGAATATCGATAGAGTCGAAACAACACTTTGTGCATATAAGTTGCAATATTTGGCAACGTCAGTAATAATGCAATTAACAATAATGACAATGGGCCAAAAGTGGCAGCTAGTAGGCAATAATCAAGATTCATTCGTGTGTAACGACCTCTATCATTATCTATAGTTTGTATGCTTATTTGATATAAATAAAAAAAAAAAATATATATATATATATATATAAATATATTTCTATATGTATGTATGGTCTATTTTGTGGGCATGCATGAAGATCGCATGTTGGAAAGGCCAAGGTTGAGAGAAAGGCATCAACAAACGTTTACATTTACCATTTTCATTTTATGAAAATTGCATGGACTCAAGAACAGCAACACCTGCTGAAGATTCCATAATTATAACACTTATTCTTTGGCTAACAGCCGCATTTGTATATTCAATTGCAACTGCTTTCCCAACTGTATTTGTGTTATAACAATTTTCGAAAAGTTAAGGTAACTCTAATGGACAATGATAGCCTCAATCATTGGATCAATAAATACATAAGTTTGATTTGCATTAAAAGTGAACGTCAGCAGTTCGAATAAAGCAGCAGATGAAGACATATGATTGATAGCATTTGTATCTAAAGTTTAAGACTGCATTGTTATAACAATTTTAGAAAAGTTAAGGTAACTCTAATGGACAATGATAGCCTCAATCAAATAAAGCAGCAAACGAAGACATATAATTGATGGAATTTTTACCTAAAGTTTAAGATATTATAGATAATTAATTCTTTCTTTCTTTTAACATTTGTTCTATATGGTATGATTTAATTTATAAATTGTAACAATAGATATAATTGTTTTGCATTCTAATTACATATTAGTAATTATTTATATATATAATTTATATATATAAGCTTAGAGAATAGTATTGTTTGTGTCACACTCCTGAAAGTTTCATTAGATTTGATCAAGCATTAAGAAAGCTATTCAGAAATGAAAGAAGAACGAAAGGACAATTTTGCATTAAAGCTCTTTGCTGTGCCCACATGTGCGCGAGCGAGACAGAGCGAGCGACAGCAAGCGCCTACCTGCATACATATATAGATGCAGCAGAAAAGCGAAAGTATTTATGAAGAAAACTGAGGATATATGTACAAATAATTGAATGAATGTATGTGGGGCTTATTTACTGAATAAAGATATATAACTAATAGTAATATTATAATAAAACAAAATTTCGAGTCTTTCGTCGTTTCAGTGGTTCCTTTCGCAACCGCTCTCGTCAAAGGCCGAATTACCACTCCCGTTCGGCCTCTCTCACGCATATCTTCCCTCTGCTCTCTCTTGTGCTTGCGAATTCGCCTGTGGGTGAATTCGCCCTTCTACTGCTCATTGTCTTCTGTAATTCGCTCTTGTCTAGGGTAATTGCCATTCTCTGGGAGCTACCAATCCACATGTATGTGTATGTATTTATTCGTGTGAATACAGAACACTTATTCATACATACATACAGTGCGCATCATCAGTTTATGCTCATGCTTTTATTTCTATTTGCCTACTGTAAGCAGCTTGGCAATTTGTTGTTTTGCTTTCGATTTTGCAATCATCATATGTGAAGAAAGAAAGTAAACAACGATATCTCGAATTGATGAAAAATATTCAAGCAGAAGCCGTAATCTCCTGTCGACATAAACAGATGAAGGGAAAAAAAATGAAATTGATATTTAACAAATGACAAAACCAAAACACGTGACGCTGACGTCGCTGCGATCCAACAGAAAATTGAACAATTGAGCAACTGAACAACTGAGGGACACATATCTTATAAAGTGACACAGAAAAACGAGTTGAGTAAAAAAAAAAAAAGAAACAGCAATATTTAAATAAATAAATATTCGCCAATTCGGTTGACAACAGACCCAGTGTTAATAATACCCAGTCTCAGCCAGAGAGCCGGCCTGCCTCTAAATTCATTCAGTTTTGTGCTGAGCAAATGAATATTTACAGTCGACGATTGAGGTGCAAACTGATTACAACTAGTCACTGGCATTTCATATACAACCCACACATGGCATTGCATTTATTTAAACAAATACAAATGCAGAAACACACAGATACATAGACGAATCAAAGAAGTTGTTAAGCATTAGTTAAACAATTTATTATATTAACACAACACTTAAATTTAGCTCTTATGTTAGCATTTCTTTATTTAATGTTATTGCTCAGAGTTTAAATGCATTTCACTTGAAAAAGTAATACTGCGGCTTAGTTTAAATATAAATATATATTATATTTAAGTTGTAATTGTTATTCTTATGTGAGCTCTCTTCACTTCTCTTAAAAGTATTCCAGTTACAAATATGAAGCATTTATAAGCTTTTTATTACAATTCGCTTAGCATAACATTGCTGCAAAAATTCGTATTTATTATAAATAATTTTAACATTTTTAAGAACGGCAAAATTCCATTAAAATCTTTAACGAGTTTTTTATATATCTAATTTAATCTTTGGCAACCCAATTGTAATTGCTTGTTCTTTTCTGATTATGCAGCTAATTTTCTGCTGTAGATAACTTGAGCTTATCTTAACCCAACATGCTTTTGGCTATATAATATACATCGCTATCTTCTATACTATAAACTTAGACTTAACTGAGCATCTCAGCCAGATTGTCGGCACGTTTATGCCAATTAACGATCATCTGGCGAATTCCAAGATCTCCGCCCACTAATTTCAGCAGTGTAACGTTAATTTCTATATTCATTTATGACAAAACAAAGACAACTTACTGTTAGCAGTATCATTGATCTATACAAGATAAAGACAAAATGCTTCTGGCCTAAAACTCTGTTGTCCGCACAGCTCTCTTTCTACTTTGTTGTTGGCAATAATTGTTTGAGTTTTCGTGGCACATATCGTGTGACAGGCATTAATTGATTATTTCCACTTATGGCACATTGAATGCGCCACACTCTGCTATCAATTCAAGTGAATCATTCACTCACGTGTGTATTTTTATTTGTCGCTGCCATCGGTTCGGTTGCATAAACCTTCTCACTTACATCATTTAGTGGAAACAACGACCCACATCCAAATGGAATCTCTTACTTATATCCAACCAAGCAACAATTTGCCTTATTTCATTTTTCATTAATTATTATTTACATGCCTTCGTAATTAAACAGGCAACAGGCAAAAGTTATTACATATATGTAGACGAGTGCAAATATTTTCTAAACTGTTTGTTTTTTATTAAATGACTACGAGTTTATTCAAATTGTTTGAATGCCATTTTCTTATATTTATATTTCGTTTGCTATCGCATTTATTTTCACAATTACAGAATATTATTAATTACGTGACTGCAATCATACATTTGTCAGTCCTTCAGTCATTCAATCATTCAATATGTGGCAAATTCAAATAATTATGCATAGCCTTTAGATCAAGTTAAAATTGTTTGCAACAACAATATTAAGGAAACTCATTAAGGTCAAATAACACGTACAGCTTTTCATAGCGTTCACTTAATGTCATTTATTTAATTAATTGCATTGTTTTATGCTTAAAACTGCTAACTTGAAATCAAGAGATCTGCAGCAGAAGCGGGCTTAAATCAATCAGCATACAGATCACTGCGATCAAGCACTTTTCAAATATTTCTCTAGGAAATTTTGCTGAGTATCACTCAAGGAATAGTCAACATCAATAATAATAATGTATTAAAACAGAAGACAATTTCAACATTAATTACAGGTTAAAAGTCTTAACTATTTAATGGCATTCTCAGAATTGACAACGTCATGCTGCAAATGGCATATAAAGTTGAGCCAAGTTTTGTTGATTTGAGCTTGAAGACGCCTGTTTGTCTAGCCTGCAGCGCTATTGTAGCTGGTAGATTGTATTGTATCTAATAGTAGATACTCGTCATTGATGAATAGGTACAACTAGATGACGTTCGATTTGCCAGCAATTATTTGTGGTTGTAATAACTTGTAATTAAAAGACAGTAACAGCTGTACACAGAAATAGTTGCACATAAATGAATGCTACAAATGTACAAATATATATATTTAAACTATTGTTGCAACTGAACGATTGAGTTACAGAGTTCTACTTGCAATACCCTTGCTTCTCTGTGTGTGTGTGTGTGTGTGCAATTAATATCAGAAAAGTATCTGACGCATAGTCGTGCTGCCATGTCAAAAGTTATACTTTAATTATTCATTTCATACCATTTGGCCTGACTCACTTCAACTTCCCGCGTGACTGCAGAAACTATGAGGAAAACCGCAAGCTTGAGCACTTCAAAATACCCTGCAGCCCCTCACCTCCCCCGCACCATGATCAGTGTCGTGCTCATATGTATCTAATTGCTACTAATTGCTGGGTGTATCGTTTGCATTTATTTTCCACAATTGCGGTTGACTTTCAAGTTATACGAAATACAACGCCTCTGCGGTCATAAACTGTCTTCAAGTAGATACCCACAGGTAGAATGTATACATTTGTACACCGAGATTGTTTGTTATTAAAAAAAAAAAAAGAAAAAAGAATAAGTTGTTAATATTAGATTAAATTCGCTTTCCGTTGCGTTTCTCGCCCACATCATAAAAATGTCTTAATTCATTTGTATTTCTATGTGTAAAGTTTAATTGTTTTGAACTCGGATAACAGCTGAAGTCTATAAAAATAATAAAAATATTAACTATTATTAATATTATCAACAATTAAAGTGAAGTTAAAACTTTAATTTAGTTTAATATTAATTACTTTTTGTTTCCAATGCTCAACATCTTTGGGAAGCTCTCTAAACGCAAACATAAATATTCTGGCTTTTAGTGTTAGCTTCTGACTCATTTTTTGGTCGTTTAGGGTGTGCTTGAGTGCTCTATGTGTGTGTGTGTGTGTGTATTTCTTTTGAGAAATATGCGTGATTGCCATATGTTTGCATTTTCATTTCCCTTCATTGCTTTCTTATGGCATATGTTTACTCTTGAATACCCTGTAAAAGCTTCTTGAATAGGGTATTTTAGAATGATTGCGTCTCTTGTATTTGATTCATATTCATTCATTCACATACAATTTTCTAATTGAATAAGAAAACCTAACAACTGCCATGTAGGGTATCTGCTATTCGACCATATTATCTTAAAATTGTGTTCTTCTGTTTTGTTTTTTTTTTGACGACGCGTAAATAATTGAATTAGCTTTGTTAGCGCTTTGTTTTGCTCATTCGGTCCACACACACAGACACACACACACACACACAGAGAGAGAGAGAACACACACAAATTTGCTGTTGTATTTCTTTATTTTTTGTGTATTTTCTTTTAGCTGCTTTTGTTTTGGATGCATGACGACAGTTCAGTTCTGTTAGGCGAGATCGAAAATACAGAAATACAGAAACTGAAATTGCCAATTTTCCAAATGCTTTACGGCGTTGTTTGTCGACCTTCACCTCGTGCTACAAATTTTTTTGTGATTTCTTTTTTTGGTATTTTGAATTCCGATTGCTTTGGCAGCTACATGCGTACATTTTCGAACCGACAACATGTTAATGCTGCTTGTTCTGTGGTCTGTTTGTGCAGATGTATGGGCTCTTGAGACGTTTTAGGCATGAAGTTGTATTCACTGAAATACTTGTTGTTCTTATATATAAACATATATGTTTATTTCAATTTGTTTTTCTCTTGGCTGAATACCAGGTAGTAATTGTATTGCTGTTAGCTCAAAAATTACCTATTAAATGAATCACTTGGGAATTATAGCAAAAAACACGAAGAAAGTTTTCAATTGCGAACCTTCAAAATAGATAGAATTTCTAAGAAAATCTACCTTCATGCTCTCTCTCTATCTCTCTGTCTGTCTGTGTATCTCTCTCTATCTCTATATATCTCTGTCTCTGTCTCTCTCCGCACTCCCTCCCTCTCTGTCTCCCTCTCTCTCCGCTCTCTCCGCACTTTTCCGTTCTCTCTCTCTTTCCCTCTCTCTCTCTCTCTCTCTCTTTCCCTCCCTCTCTCTCTTTCCCTCCCTCTCTCTCTCTTTCCCTCCCTCTCTCTCTCTCTTTCCCTATTTCTCTTTTTCCCTCCCTCTCTCTCCTTCTCTATCTCTGCACTCTCCCTCTCTCTCTCTATCTCTCTCTCTCTGCTCTCTCCTCTCTCCTTCTCTATCTCTCCTCTCTCTTCACTCTCTCTGCACCCTCTCTCTCTGCTCTACTCTCTCTCTCTCTCTCTCTCTCTCTCTGCACACTCTCTCTTCTCTCTCTCTCTCTCTCTCTCTCTCTCTCTCCTCTCTCTCTCTCTCTCTCTCTCTCTCTGCTCTCTCTCTCTCTCTCTCTGCTCTCTCTCTCTCTCTCTCTGCTCTCTCTCTCTGCTCTCTCTCTCTCTCTCTCTGCTCTCTCTCTCTCTCTCTGCTCTCTCTCTCTGTCTCCCTCTCTCTCTGTCTTCCTCTCTCTCCTTCTCTATCTCTTCTCTCTCTCTCTCTCTCTCTCTCTCTCTCTCTCTCTCTTTCTCTCTCTCTCTCTCTCTCTCTCTCTCGTCGCACTCTCCCTCTATCGCTCTCTCTCTGTCTCTCCCTGTCACTCTCTGTCTCCCTCGCGCTCTCTCATATCAACACATACGAAAGCTGCAGGCTATAAAACTCTATGAAGTTCTGCTGCCACAACAACAAACCCATGAAATTCTATTGCAGATCCAAAATACGAAAACAAATTCTCTGCGCATCCAATGTTGCTGCCTAGAAGATCGTTGGCGTAGCGAACTGTTCGATCTTGGAGCTCCAATATTCATCAAGAGCGGCAGAGCAATAGAATCGTCTAAATATAGAAATATAGAATAATAATAAATAGTAAATAGTAAATAATCAAATAGCAAACCGCAAATGGCCACAAACCGCGACTACATTGAGGATAATGTGAAACAGCAGCAGATCACAAAATCAGGAGCACCAGAAGCAGTCACAACAACGTCGGCAACTAGAACGGCCGACGGCTCCAATGTCCAAGCATCATCGATGAGCGAGCACGAGGAGAAGCAGGATGGCAGGGAGAAGGAGGGAAGGGAACGGCGAGAAAGGGAACGGGAACGGGAAAGGGAAAGGGAACGAGAAATGCAGATGCTGTGCCTTAACAATCAAATGGATAGCTTCGAGTGCGCCTTTGAGTCCACCATGGATGATCTGGAGCAGGCGGTGGTCGATGGCTATGAATCCGATTCGGAGGCCAGTGCCAATGGGCAGGCAACCGGCGAATCCTCGGCCTCCAGTCTGAGCCAACTGGCGGGGATTGGGGGACTGCAGTACAGCCAGCAGTTGACACCGCAACTGGAAATGCAATTGCAATCCCTGCCACGCACCAACTCCTTTGACTTCCAGAGCAGCAGCGGCAGCAGCAGCGATGATGAGAACGATGATGATGCCAATGACGATGTGGAGGACATGGGCGTGGTGGGTGCACTCAACCTGAGCGCTAAGTTTACCAAAGCCAGCGATGCTCGCTACGATCTCTATCATCAACGGCCGACGTATCTGCTGCCGCCATTCATCGAGCGACGTCGCCTCTCCCAGTGCAAGGAGGAGGATGATGAGGACGATGGTGATAAGTCGCCACCGGTGGGTGCTAACGGTGGTGAGGCGCCGCGATTTGAGCGCGTGTCAAAGGCACCGCCGCGTCCGCCAACGCCACAGGATGCGGCATCCAAAGAGAAATTCAAGGATCTGGAACGTTTGCGACAACAATTCATGCATAAGATCGATAGAATCAATACCCGTAACATTGAGGAGCAGTATACATCGCTGCCACCACCGCCGCCGCCACCACCGCCTCCCATACCGGCCACAATATTGCCCAAGGCCCTGAAGGAGCTGCTGCAGTCGAGCGAACCCGCAACGCCACCAACGCCACCGCCCAAGCCGCCAGCTGCAGTCGCTGTCCCGGAGCAGCTGAAGCAGCCGTCAACACCAGCTGCGAAGAGTCCATCAGCGACAGCTGCATTGCAGCTACCCCAGGCCGCTGAGCCACCGATCATTATCAAGGGCAAGTTTAAGGTGTCACGTGCCCAGGA
This sequence comes from Drosophila macrospina, assembly GCA_035042075.1. Lineage (NCBI taxonomy): Eukaryota > Metazoa > Arthropoda > Insecta > Diptera > Drosophilidae > Drosophila > Drosophila macrospina. The sequence goes on along the minus strand of JAWNLW010000397.1, from coordinate 157,873 downwards.
GACGCCTGAGCTGCGGATGGAGGCGCGGGAGCTGCGGGAGCTGAAGCCGAGTGCCAATGCTCAGACAATCAGCTTTCCCTCCAGCTTTGGCGGCTACTCCTCAGTGCAGGGACTGTTCTCGCAGCGATATGGCAGTAATCGCTTCCCGGTTGCTGCACCACATCTCTCCAAGCAGTTCTTTGACTCGTCTCTGGTGGAGATACGTGCACCATCGCAGAGCAATGTCTCGCTCAATGCCAACAGCCAGAACCAAAGTCCCAATTGTGATAGCAACTCCAGCAGCTTGGCCAACAAGCCGCGCACGCCCAGTGAACGTGAACTGGATGAGATCTGGATACGACGTGGCCCAGCAGTGCCGCTCCAAATGGATGGCCACGAAGCTGCGTCACCAACTGTGCCAGCCGTGCGTCCAGTTTCCCTGGGTGGCGTCTCCACAATGCCCCGTCTGCTCCAGCGCAATGAGAGCAGCCATTCGGCAACGAGTCCATCACGACAATTGACCGCCTCCGGTTCCGTTTCCGTCTCCGTATCCGAAGATGTAAGTTTGGGATTTCCTGGCGCATTGAATGTTCAATGTGTCAAGTTAGTTAACTGCTTTAAGGAGACATTCATGAATGGCAATAACTTGAGTTGGGATTCACGTGCTGTTGTGATTGTTGGGAAGTACCGCGACTTCAGCTTGTATAAAATCACAAGTATCCAGCGGGGGAAATCACTTTAAGTATTTTGAGGTTTCTCCAATCTGTGACAAGCTCTTATCAAAGTGCAAAACGCAGACGAATTCTCATAAATCAAATTAACAGCTCATGTAAACTTTAATTCACGCCATGAAATTGCTAAGGAGACCGTCGAAAGTTTTGATTATTATCAACAAATTCACACATCAACGACTGACGTCATTTCCACAATTAGAATGTCATGATAGTTTCATATGAAGAAGTGGATCTACGGCATTGAATGCCATGAGTAAACAACGTGCAGAATATAAAATTGTTAGCAATACTATATTTATGGAATCAGTTGAAGAGTTAAGCTCTATCTCTGTTTCCGTGTTTAATCTATAGACAAATAATAATTTGTATATTGTTTTATTTGAATGTCTGTCGTCTGGGCTTCTTTGAGTTTGACTTTCATTGTGTTCTTGATAGGAATCTCTCACTCCATGTGCACTGAAGTACTACAATCAACTTTGTCTGGTGAAGAGTCTACCTGAAGTATATAATTGAGCAATAAATATTTAGCAGCTCTAGCAAACTGAAAGAGTACGCTGTGCAAAGAGTATACACAATTCGTTGAGAGTATTTGTGTCTTTGTTGTTCTTGTTCCATATGTGTTTCCTTTGCTCCCGTTTATTGTGCCCCGAAATGTAAACAGAATGTCGGATAAATGGACTAGATGCATTACCTGTGTGTACTCTCATATGAATATATATATATGTATATATTTATGTGTCGACTTTTTTGGACTTTATGCCTGGTTTACCTTTATATTTATTGTTTTGCCTGTGCAATTCGCCGTTTGGTATCGTATGTTGACTTCGGGGAGCGACCAGCGTTATCAACTGACAAATGACACGATTGTCAACAAGCTGTGCGACACACACTCCATATATATGTGTATCTATTCACGAAACTTGAACAATTTTCATATGAACATAATCAACAGTATCATATATATAAATATATATATATATATATGTATATATATATATATATATATATATATATATATATATATATATATATATTCATATGTAAGAAGTATAATTTGTATAGCACTTTTCCAGCAACTGCTCCATTTACATAGGCTGTTTGTTTCTATATCCATATGCATGTTTGTGTCTGGGCAAACAATTACGTCAATGGGGCACTCACCACACCCATTTATAGAAAGATACTTACTTGGATGCACACACATAGACAGATAGACAGCTAGACAGATAGATACATGTATCTATATCTATATATAAGTATCTAAACACTATATGTATTTGTATTTGTAGTTGTAGTTGTTTGCCCTGCCATGCAAATCACTTGAATACTCTATCATCCCCCTCCCTGTCGCTCGTATTGCTCGATGCAAATACTGAACAGCTGATGCCAAACACACTTTCCTCTACACTCTATCCTCCCAGTTCGACAATAGTACACAAACAGAAGCGTGTTCTTTTGTTTTTGTTTTCATACTCTATCTATAATGTGGTGGCTTACACAGTTGCTGGACAATCAATATTATTTGCGCAATTAAAGATAATTAAAAGATTAGATAGCAAGAGTGGTGGAATATATTCAACGCATTTATATAAATAATAAATATAAATTATTATTATTAGTTGAATACTTTTAATTATTATTTATTTTCATCTCTATAATCATAAACCCATTTTTATTGCGGTGTTAATTTTCACATCGAATTGACGCAAAGAGTATTTAGACATCGTTATTTCTAGTTATAGATTTTCCATATTGTTTTGTTTATTTTTTTTTTCACTCGCCTCGCCCATTTAACCCACTTTGCACATTGGAATCAACGGAATCATCGGAATACTCGATTGCTTCAATACTTTTAATGCGTCCATTAATTCGACGCTGTTGTTAGCTCATCGGACAGCCACAACTATTGAATATTGCCAGCCCCCGGGGCACGTGACTTGGCATTCCGGCAGAGTGCAAAAACCATAGAGAAAAAAAATACAAATAGTTGAGAAAAACACAAAAAAAAACCGAATTAATGTGTTGACCTGTTGACTGTGAAACTGCCGTCTCACAATTATTGCTAAAAATAACTCCGAAACCGAGCACTACAGGTGTCTGTCTGCCGATCAGAGCAAAGCTTTGGGCTGTTTGTGAAAGTTGTCGGAAAGGTCGTATAATTAAATGGGGTAACCCATTACTTGGAGTGTTTACTGAGAGAGACAACAAGATGTTGATTTCAGTATCATTAGATATAAATTCATTTAATGGTAGCTACTGACTGTCTGTTGATACTTTTAATATCCTCTTTCCCCTAGAAAGTTTGCGTACTCTTAAAGAAATGTGTTAAAACAGAGAACAATTAACTTTGTAATGGACAGAGAACAAGGGTTAGTTAGGTAGAGTTCTCATATAAATATATCCTGTTTAATTATGATTTAACTATTTTTCTTAATAATTTCTAATTGATCTTTATAGTAGTTCAAGTACAATACAATAAGTATATGTATAAGTATAAGCTTTATCTACAACTGACGTGACGGCTTTCTGAGTTTGTTCTGTCACAGCTTCCGCTGCTGAGCTTTTGTTTGTTTTTGTTTGCCTGCTTAGTCAGCTGAGCCCATTGGCATCGCAACTGTAATATGATCTCGCTCTGCCGCTGCCAAAGCTTAGCTCTGCTGTTATCTTCAAGTATGTAGTTTGCTCTCACACTCTGCTTGGCTGAGTAGCACTGCTTGTCTTAGCCAAGACGCAAACCAAACCACCACTTGCAGACAGCCGTAGTTCTCTGCTTGTCTCCCACTGTTAGATTTTTGCGTAATCCATAAATAAATAGATTAAATTCGATTAAAGGTCGCCACAGGAATCGTCGATGGGCCGTTCAATTAATAAAACACATTCGATACTTAATATGTTGTTGTTGTTGTTGTTTTTATTATTATATTTGTCTCTTGTTGCGCCATTGCAAATTGCGTCTTGTGTTGATACTTCATTGTGGTTGGGTGTGTGGGTTATTTGGTTGTTGCTGGTGTTGGCTCACAAATTGTATTTGTAGACAATTCGGCATAATTGCAGCACACAGTATACTGTACTCAGGACAAACAGGCAGGATAATAGCTCTCGGTTGTCCTTCTGCTTCTACTTCTCCCCTTTTTTATTCTCGTTTTCCGAGCCTTTTTTTAGTGCTCCCTCAGTTCAGTTCAGTTTGTCTTGGGCATTGCGGCCAGAAACATGCAGGAAGCACAAGATCATAATATTACTTCCGATTCCAATTCAAATTCTAAGCCGAATCAAACTCAAAAACGTCATGTGCGATTTCAGGAACAAGATGGATTACCACGTGCCCCCGGCTCCCGACCCTCCAGTGCGCCGGCAGAGCCCAATGCCAAGGCGGCCAAGAAGGCCTACAAGAAGATGGAAAAGGAGCAGCGGTATGTGGATATCAAGTAATTAACTAATCATTCAACTAACTAAATCCTACCTCACCGCTCCACCCGCAGGCGCCAGGAGAAGGAACAGTCGCGCCGCGAGAAGGAGGCACGCAAAATGGAAAGGGAAACGGCGCGTCGCATTGAGCGCGAGGCGGCCAAGCTGGAGAAGTTCAATCGGCACAGCGAGAAGATCTCACGTAGCACCGAGCGCATGGTGGGCAGCGGTGGATCACGTTCCGGTTCGCTGGAGCGACGTCGTAGCGGCGAGGATTCACCCGTGCTCAATCAGTCGACGGTTCATGGCATCGCGTCACCGAATCGGCGGCCCACAATCTTTGATGTGTTTAGACCGCGCGCCAAATCGGATGCCAAACGGCATAAGGATAAACATCTATTGGATCCATCGTCAGCGGATAGCAGCGCCACCAGCAGCACATATTCCGTATCCGGTGGAGCGCCCGCAGCGACAACAACAGCAGCAGCAGCAGCAACAGCGGCAACGACAGCCGGCAGTGCAGCAACTGGGCCATCTGGCGGCATCATGAATTCCGTGAAAGTAGCCATGCAACACTTTGGGCATCGACAGCATCCCGCCGTAACGATAACCAATGCCGATGGCACCGTCTCCGCCAAGAGCAAGTACAAAGATGGCAGCGCCCATTTGCATCAAGGCAGCGATGCGCAGGTGCGACAGAGCACTCCCCTCCCACTCCCTATCCATGGTAACTAATCTCTGTTGTATATCCCACAGTATTACCACACGGTGACTGCAGTGCGACCAAATGCAAATGCCAATCAGCGATCGCCAATGACCAAAGTTATGGATCTGTTTCGTCATCGTTCGAATTCGGCGGTCAGTGAAGCAGACAAACGCAAAGCGGTAAGTGTATCAGCTAGGTTAACATTACGTGGTGTGGGGAATACGATTGAACGGCTTAGCGTGCGCACAAACCAACTGTCTATGTTATTTAGCTGCGCGCTGTTAACTAACAGTTCCAGGCAACTGCCAAGTAACATTTAAAAAGTAGGCGCGAAATTGGTAACAAGAAGAAGATTACTTTGAATTGTGATAATGTGATGTGCAAAAGGGAAATTTGACAACAGCTATTGAATTCCAATCAAAGTATTTTTGAAATTTAGTAATTTAATTATTTATATTTAGTAAAATCTGAATAAGAACACGTTCAAGTTATTAATGTAATAATTATTATTTAATATATTTGTGGATTATCTGCTGCTTTAGCAATCGAAAAAACCAAGCAGTCTACAGAACTTAGCACATCAGTATCATTATCAGGAAACTTACAGCGTCATTTGTAATCAATGTTCGTCTGACAAAATCATTATAAATATAGTCATGAGCAATTTTGATTTGATAAGCGATTAAAAGGCCTAATACAATTTAATTGATAACGCCGATACATTTCACAATTGCGCAATCAATGGCGCTTATCAGTGCGAACAACAACAGGCACAATAGCAAAAACCAAATGAATAACCTATCAAACCAATAATAACAAAACAGAATAAAGTCATGTTCACATTTATCATACAGAACATGCCACGTCATTGTGATCAATCAAGTCCTTAAGAGAGAGAGAGAGTGAGGTAGAGAAAGTAAGAGTTAAGGGTAGAGCGAAAGCTCAGCAGTGAGTACGAAAACAGGTGATCGCCTTAACAGCTGGGCAAGCGTCGCGTCGCTCTTCGCAAAGCAAAAGCTCATGCCAGTTCAACTTTCTCTCTCTTTTGTCGCTCTCACTTGTCTGGCAGTTTTTGGGCTTTGCGGAAAAGTGCCACACACGCACACACACACGCACACACACGTACATATTACGTATACGTCGGCAATGTCGTTGCCGTCGTTGATGGCGTCGCCGTCATTTCAATTTTGCCGTTTTCTTCTTTCGCACGCTGCGTTTTTTGTGTTTTATTTTCAATTGCATTTCCAATTGGACGGCAGCTGATCGAGCCGACGCGCGCGTCTTCCTTGTCCAAATTGATAAACAACAACAACAGCAGCAAGAAAAGTTAGAATAACGAGATAAACAAAACTTAAAAGTAATTCTTGATTAAAAAAATAAAATAAAGAAACGAATAATCATATTTTCAATTTTAATAAATTCGAATAAGCAGCAAAGCGCGCGTGTGCAATCTGGCAAACAATTAAAAAATAAATAGCTAAAAAGTATTAAAAGAAAAAGCAACAATAAAGTTAATTTATTGCTTTGTTTTGTGCTTTAATAGAAATTGTAATGCTTAAAAATCATGAAACTGAAAGCAAATAAAGCAAATATATTAATATATTTTTGCATTAAATAATTTAATCAATTCAAACAAATTAATAATCAAAATTTGTTTGCCTATTTAAACAAATTAAAAAAATAATAATAATAATAATTTTCTTATTGAAAAGTGTAAAAGAAAAGTAAAACATATTCAATCCAAATTGCATTTCTGTGTTCTATTTAAAAACCAATTCAATTTATATGCTAATTGCGGCTATGTAAAGCAATTATTTGTGTACATATTTGTAACTATTCCGCGTGTGCGCATTTAAATTTTTATTATTTACTTATTTATTATATTATTTTCGATTTTCAAGTTCATTGACGGCGTGAAAAGCCCACGTGATATATGCACAGCCATATGAATTAGTGCCTTCTAATCTGCATTTCTATTTGTTTAATTCCAAATTTTAAGCACTTGAAGCGGCGCAAGGAAATGAGCAAAGCCCAAAGGCAAAAGCAAAAAAAAAAAAAAAACTGTCAGCGAAACAAATGGCAAACATGTGATGTCTCACACTTAAGTGTGTGTGCGAGTGTGTGTTGATGTGTGTGTGATGTTGTTCTCTACCTATTATCGCATTCGTGAAATTTGTTAAATATTTTGTTTTGTTTAAGTTGCTTTTAATATTCTGCGCTATTTGCCTAGTTGCTAATTTGTCAAGTGCCTAACTGGGCTCATTGGCTGTTTGCATTTCTTCTAGACGCTTTTATAATCAGTCAATCAAAACAGTTTGCACACTCCCACAATTCATATACAATCGATTCGCTTATTTATGATTATGATATTCGTGATATCAAATTGTTTAAACAAAGCTTTCAATTAACACATTGAAATCAAATATTTGAGCTGTTAACTTTTTTAATAATCCTAACTTTATGGTGACTTTATGTAAATTGTTTAAACACAGATTAAGTTTAATAGAAGCGCATTTGAATTTTCTCTCTTTTTGCTTTATGTCACATTCGTAAATGTTTTGAGCGTGTGTTGGCATTGTTATTTTAATATATTTAATTATTTTTAGAAAGCTTGCTTAGATTTTCACAAGCATTTCCACTTAATTATCTCGTCAAGTGGCTAAATGTCTGACAAAATAGTTCGACACACTTTGAAGTCATGCAGCTGTTGGGGAAAATACGCTAAAATGAAAAGCTTACCAAGCCGACAAACTCAAGTTCATTGAGGGCCGTCGAGTGGTAACAACTATTTTAATCACAATTCGCATATTGTTATCACTTTGGAGTTTTTATCTTTCGGCAAATGGAAATACTTAAAAAGAAGAAATTTAATTTACTGTACGACGATAAGATACGACGAATACAAATAAATAAATAAATAACTAAATAGATAGATCGAGAACTCAGTCTTTGACTTCTATTTATATTTATATTTAACGGAGTCGACTCGAATTTGATTATAATTTAAATTCATAATAAATGGGTTCTGCAGTGCCTAAAGCCATGTGCTGATCGATTGATTTTGGAATAGTAATGCTTATTATAAATAAGTATTTAATATAGACAAACCTGTCAGTGTCCTTATCATCATTATCATTATCATTATCATTATCATCTGCCATTATCAGTGTAAATAAATCAAAAGCTATTTATACGATCAGTAGTTCTAATATATTATAAGAGTGAAACATAAGATTGCAGTTGGTGGTAAGAACTAATGCAAAATACCCTGCAACTGTGCAGAAAGGATTGCTTGTTTCAATCACATGTCCATGCTCAATTTGCTAACGAACAAATGCATTTTAGTTAGCATTCACTGTACTTTAATAAATCAAATTCACAACTAAAGGCTACTCTACATTATTCTCTCGCTTTGCTACTTGGTCACGCCCACTTTCGTTTTGCGGACGCCTCTTTCTTTTTTCTCTATTCTCGTTGCTGTTGTTGTTGTTGTTGTTGTTGTTGTAGAGGAAGTGAAATTATTTGTTGCCCAAAAAAAGTAATGAGAATGTTTTTGGGCATTTGATATAATTGTGGTTTTTGCTAAGCATTTTCTTTGTTTTCTTTGTAGTTGGTTTGTTAATTAATCATTTGTCAGTTTGCTTGTTGTTGTTGTTGTTGTTGGTGTTTGCAACAGTTCTGAGCTCGTCTATGCTTGTAACGTTGCTCACAGATTTATTTATTTATTTTTATTGCACACACGTTTAAAGGTCAACCACTTGACGATGCTCTCTCTTCTCTCTCACTCTCATCGCAGCTACATATTTGCTTTATTATTATACCCTGCATTAGCTGGTAAGCGAGGTATATTATGTTGATTGCCTTTTCTAACATTTTCATTGCAATTATAAATATAAAATAATAATAATAAACGTATGTCAGCGCATGCGAGCAGCTGAGCGTCTTTTACAGGGTATCTTGCAGTTCATCAACGTTGATTTGCTTGCAATCTTGTTTTGGTATTTAATACAATAATAAAATCGGAATTGACGCAACTTTTGATGTTTGTTTTGGACTCGGCTGTTAATTGAATATGCCAAGTTATAGTTTTGACTTGTTTTTTTTTTAACTACTTGCTTTTGGCCAATTATGGAACGCTTTGAGGTGCTTTGTTGCACTATTCGATAAGAATGTGGCAAGAATGATATTGAAATATTGAAATAAACTAAGTGAAACTTATTTATTGCCAGTTATAACAAACAAGCAACAAATATTGATTGCTGTCTCATTCATCTGCTGCAAGCACCTGATTGACGTTGAAAGCTCATTAATTAACTGCTTTTGCTATAAACTTTACCAACATTCTGTCAGTCCCAACAGTTGTCCAATTAGTGTTAATGTTTATTTCAATTGTTTAGTTTTTTTTTCATTGTTGTTCTTCTTGGTATTTTGTTTTCCTTTTACATTTCCCTTAGTTATTTATTGTTTCCTTTTAACAAATTTCCCGTCAAGAACGCTGCACAAATATTGACAAGAATAATAATATACATAGTATCAACTAAATGCTGTCGCTTGACTTGTTCGCTGGGCAAATACGCAACAGACAGACAGCCCCCAGGCAGCAAATAGAAAATTGAAAATAGCAAAGGAAACTATATAACAACATTTCCCAAATGGACAAATAATGTGAGCCTAAAAATATCAAATCGTTTCTCTTGGTTTTATTTATTAAACGTGTTTCTTTCTCACCGAAATTGGGAAATATTTATTTTCGTTAACATTTCTTGAATGTATTTCTCGAAATAACAGAATTGACCGAATTAAACATACCCTAGAAACTAGTTTCTTGATTATGAAGTAAAATTACACTAATTTCACTTTTGTTTTCTTAATTTATTCATGTAGTTTGACCAACAGATACCCTGTAGTAATGTGTATACCCAATTTAATGTTTTGATAGGGTATAAGTTAAAGAATTTTCATTAAGCTGCTGTTGCACCACAAATTTAACTCAATTTCATTCATGATTTCCTTCCTCTCTCTTATGTAACTTATAAGCTTGACTTGAACTTTTAATTATATACACAATTCACACTTGACCCCTCCCCCTCCCCCTTGTTGTGCTGTCGCAATGCTTATCAATAAATTTCATAACTGCTTGCTTGAACACTTTATCAACACTGGTTCAAACTATTCGCTCTTCTCTTCGATCTTAGAACTCAATAGCCTCAGTCAGCTGTTATTAACAGAATAAGCTCTCCCATGTCTCTCTCTCTCTCTCTCTCTCTCTTCACTCTGCTACACACACACTCTGGCGTTTGCTCTCTGACAGCTTCGTTTGAATTGTTTGTTGGGTCATCTTTAAGAGTTTTTCTACCTTTCAATCAATTTTTGTTTGAATTTCAACTATGGAACACTCACACTCACACACACACGCATTACAAGTAATCAACAAACCATGCCACGCCCATTAGGCGCACAACCTCCCACTTAACATTGATGCGTCACATTGACTGCAGCTTCTGCAGTTTGTTGTTGCTGCTGTTGTTTTGCTCTCTCAATTAAAAGCTTGCGATAGGGTCAAGGATTAATTTGTGGGTCGCTCTGACCCCAAACAATGCAACAATATATGAATTCTCTATATGTACGTACATATGCATACATATATATTTAATTGCAGTGTATAGAACGTGTTTTTCATCTGCTCCACTTGAGAGCATTGTCTTAAATCAGTCGCCCCCAAACAAAGACGATGACATTTTCATGGTCAGGGCGACGGATTTTGTATTTTTTATTATTATTATTATTATACACCTTGTTGCAATTATTTCATTTACTCTTTGCTTCCTCGAATAAAATGCCAGCAACAACAAAAAGCGAAGCAATTAAAAAAAATATACATAAATTTGTTTATAGCCTGAACACACATCAATTTACAATTGTAATTTGTAATTTGTAAAATTTGCAATTTATTTTGAGTAACAAAAACCAATTGAACCTATACAATTTTAAGATATCAGGTGCTAAAGGTGCACCAACAAAAAACAACAATAAATTGAGTAAGATAAAACTTAACGTTAACAGCAACAGCTGTGGCTGGCGCCATCTAACGCTCGGGAGTGATAACAGTGTAGTTGCTGTTAGTTGTGCAGTACAATGTAAAGCATTTTGACTTTACCTCAAAATTATTCAAACGGCTGTGTTTACTCTAATATTTATACTTAATAAGACTTAAGCAAAACTAAACAACAATAAAAACCACACAATGTCTGCGGTCAAGCGTTGGCTTTATCGCCACACCCACTCGACAAGTTCAGCAAACAGCGGACCACCGCCCACCTCGCCAACAACAAAAACACAACGCGGTCGCAGCCAATCGCTCGATGTACAGTCGCTGCAAAACTCCGGGCTGCGCACCATGTTGGCAAATGCAAATGTAAGCAAATTATTGAAAACATTAATTTAAAGAAAATTCAATCAGGAATACATTCCAGTGCACACCATAGGGGTTAAACATTCACAGCTAGCCGTTAAACATGTTATGGTTTGTGTGCTCGCTAAGCTGTTTACAGTGTGCTGTTAAAGTCTGTTTACAGTGCGCGGATTATTTGAATAGCAATTTTAACGTAATACAAAAATAAATATAATTAATTAATAAATCACTTTTCTTATATTTTTAGCGCGTTGCGGCGCATCAGCAACAATTGGCTGTGCAAAGTAAGTATGAAATTTCGCATTTTCTGTATTTATTTATATTTATATCGATGAAGTTAAACAGCAAGTACCAGAGATATATTAATAACAGGTTAACTTAATATTTAAATTCAACTTACAGCAATTTATATGATTCTGTTTCGATTTCGTATTAAATCGCGACTTATGCAAACCATGAAAACCAAATTAACCTTGACTTTGAAATACTTACACACATACAGTCGCATACACATACACGCATGTATATAAAACAAACAGCGAAAAGTAAAACAAACAAACAACGAATGCTTGAAGAAAAAAATATGACTAAACGATGTGTAAAACCTGAAGTTTTAATAGCTTAGGAGAGGGAGCGCCAACGAAAGGGGTAGAAGTATCCAAAGGTGGCCCATGCGCTGGTTAACAACAAATAAACAGTTTTTATGTTCTGCTTGTTTGTCATGCATTTTACATATGTAAATGCGGATTGGGTAAATAATTGAGTTTTTGTTTTGTATTTTTGGATTTTACTTTTTGTTCAGCTTTGACAATGTTATAGATGTTATTGTTGCATATCATTTGCTGTAGGGTGTAAAGTTGTAGATTTTAGATTTCTCTAAGAATGTGAGACTGTAAAACGATCTGTAATAAACAACAACTTTATTTTTAATGATTCTATAAATATATACAAATGTATGTATATCTATATGTTACTTTATATTCATGGGATTGGCATGTGCTAACACAGTATCTGTGTGGGATACAACCAGACATATGCAACGATCACTCATAACACTCAAGAGCGCATATTCGTAATCGTGTAAACAATAACAAAAATTTCATGAATTAAGAGAACTCACATACCTTGTGTTTATCAGAAGGGACAGGGCGGGGTAGACGAACCATTTCACATACATGTTCTTTTTGCGATAACGGAATAAAAGAGATCAACATAGAAATACGAACAACATCCGCATGCGAGTGACAACATAACAATGGCAGGTGAGAGAGAGCGAGAGAGATACACTTATGAGTATACATGCACGCTTCTCACCATTCAGCTCAGAGAGGGCGCGTTTCAGAACTAACTGTTGCTGCAATTTCAGTTCTTTGCGTGTGTACCCTTTGCCTGACCTTGAAATCTCTTCTTTTTTTTTTGCGAAGTTTAGACTTTTTTATGTACAGACTGCAGTTGTTGTTGCTCCTGTTTTTTGTTATTGCTGCTTGCATATTCAATGCCACGTATGAATAAGAAAAACAAACCAGCACCTGGTCTGTTGCATATGCCGAACAATACAGGCAGAGCTGTAGTTGTTGCTCTCGCTCTTACTCTATCTCCCTCTTAGTTTCGCATGTACACACTCCCCAGCCCCAGAGGCTTTGTTTTTGTTGTACACTTTTTATTTTACTTTTTGAGCCTGTGGTTTTGTATGTTGTTTTGTTATTATTCGTCGCCGGCTTATATCAAGTGTCTGGCCATGACGTAATCATGAAGCATGTGCAGAGCGGTAATTTAGATGGGGAAGGGGTGTTGAGAGGCTCGTCTACTTCAAGATTTGTGTGTGTGTGAGCAAGTATATGTAAGTCACTCTCGCATTTTGTTGACTTTAAAAACCAATTGCAATAAAAAAAATACATACATAATTCGCAGCCCACGACAATTTAGCGACATTGATTTTGAAGGCAGACATATGATGTAGATGTAAGAGAAAATACATATGAATGCATGTATGTACATGAGTGTGCGCTAGTGCGTGGGTGTAAGATGTTGACTTTTTCTATTGTCACATCGCATTCATAAGCGAAAGTCTGTTAAGCCGCCCACACACTAACAAAGCATCTCACAATCTGCTAAACTAGAATATCCCAGTAGCAAAGAGAGCAAGAGAATGAGAGCGAAAACGAGAGCAACAACAGCAGCAGAGCATAGACAATGTTAAGGGCGCTTTTATGGTTGCCACCACCTAGAGAATCCGCTGCTGCTACTTGCCTACGTGACGCAGCGCACACAAACAAGAATATCATTTATTTGAATCGCACAATTGTAAATACAATTTTGAGTGAATATAAAGTAGCAATAGAATATATATTGTAAACAACAGCAGCTTTATGAATTGCTGGAAACAAAGAACAGCAAACTTTGATGAAATTCTTTATGTAAGACTACACACACACGCAGTTACATGCACACAATCACACCCGCCAATAATTTTCCATTTCTAGAATATGCGTGAACAATCTAATACATTCATTACTGTCCACTGTTAATTAACAGTAACTGCTTAACTGCGCACGTGGAGAAGGCTACTTAGTTAACATCAAAGGTCGTTTAAGTTCATAACAGAGCAGAACTAAAGTAAAATTGAAGTAAAAACCGCGAAGAATAGGTAAAAACACGCTTAACAGCGGCACGACCACGCCTTCTCTGTCATGCTTATCTAACAGTGCTCTGTTACTTATTACATATAGACATTATCCACCGGGTTTTTGCTTTCTACGTTCGCTTTACCCGCTTGAGTTTTTGTTGTGCTCACCTTTTTCTGCTGTTACATATATTTACGCACACAAACACACACACACACCCGTAGTCTATCATGTGCCTTGCCGGTTTGTCTCACACACACACACACGTAGATGTGGTATATATTATATACATTTATACTCACACTCTCTACATATATACACACACACACACACACACATATATGTCTACAGCACTTGGTTGGCCACATGGCGGCTACGTTGTCGCCTTTCAGTTAAATTTAAAGCGGCGGCCGCGACAGACGTTAACAGCGCCACGTGAATTGAGCATTGATAAACAAATAAATTGAAAATAAATTTTCGAGATAGTTTAAAGCAAACGTTGAAGAAATAATTCATTCTCCAAAAGGTTTAGCACACCATTCATTAAAAAATACCAAAAGCATATAATAATATACATATAAATATTTCGAATTATAATTATGAAATTGATTATTGTGTTTAAAACAAAGAAAACATTTAACGTACAAACTGGATTTTCTAAAGCGGTTTTTTGAACAAATCCACAAAATATATAACTATAAATATGCATGAGCGAACATATTAATCTAGCATTTTATTGTTAATAAACAAACCAAAAAATATATATAGAGAGGAGAGATATATGTACATATGTATAAATAATTAATATTTGAGTGCGGGAAGTGTAAAATCCATTAAACATTTTATGGAAACATTTGTGAAAAGTGCTGCAAAAGTGTTGAGGAAATTTCCATGCAACGCAATAATGACAGCAACAAAATTCAAATAAACTAAATGTAATTTCATTAATTATTGCCTTAAAATTGCAATTGCACATACGACCACAAAAATTCGCTTAACATTTGCTTTGAAAATCGAGTCGAGTCGTGTCGAGTTGAGACTCGCCGCAAGCATGTGATAAAATTTGTATAAAAATAAAATCCACATTTTGCGCCAACAGCCGGCAAAAGATACATTTATTGTTGTCGTTGCGCCCCCATTTAATTTCGCTTTTTCGTTGCTTTTGCTTATATAATGAAAGAACGAAAAAGACAAAAGGAAAAAATTGATTTGATTTATAACATTTTTGGTGACATTTGTGACGCACAAGCTGAAGTTATATATTTGTTTTGATTTGAGCAAAGAGCAAGAGAAAGATTCAATATATATACATATGTATATGTACATATATCAGGCAAATCAAATGTTCTGGTCTTGTGGTGGCAAGTGGATCACTTGCATTTGCAACTATTGGCCAACTGCAACTATCACTAGCTGATAAGCCCATCCCACAGTTGTTTGCTTATCTACAGCATACTAGGGTCCGTCATGAGCAAAAGTGATTATTTCGCAACTATAAATAATTGCTAAATAGTGCAATGAATCTCGCAGAGGCCACTTATTATTATTACTTATAATCATCAGCATTATAAATACTATGTTTAACAAGTTACGCCATTTTCGTATGTCTGGCAATTGAAATTAGCTTGGAATAGGTCAGTTCTAACACAATGGAAACAACTACAACATCGCAAAACCGAGGAATCTATAAACAATGTATGAGGGAGAGATTAGAGCGCCGCTATAAGTTTCACTTTCTGCTATTTTCAACGGTTTATTTATGCTGATTGAAAACGATTTTATGTTCGTGTTTTATTGTGGAAAAGATCTTGAAATGTTCACAATATTAAATTAGAATATAACAAATTTTATTCAATTTCCCAGCTTATTTAATTAAAACTTATGCCCACAGACTGCCGGCAATTTCGCATGTATGCAACTTTTGTTTATGCCGCAAAACAACAAGAACAACAACAACACGCACATACATATTTCATAATATGCTAAAGGCAGCTCCATATAACAACCGAAAAAAAAAACAAATCTAAGTGTGAGGGCCAGCTAGTAGATACCCTGTAAACAGTATTGAAATTGCACTGAAGCTGATGCCTTCTTATGTCTACCTTTTGTCTTGTTTTCATAAGTGATTACACCGCTGTTTAAAGCCGTTTTATTGCGTACAGGGTATAAGAATAACAGCATCAGAGATTGAACACTTTGGTGGAGGAAACCGAAAAAAAAGGGTACGAGAGAAAACAACAATAAAAACAAAAACAAAAACGCGTCAAAGAAATTGCGCAGTGCAAAATTTTTCTATCGGTTGCCGTTTCGTTTTGTTCGCGTGCTTTATTTTCGTTTTCTTTTGGGCTGGTTATGTTACTTATTAGACCGACAACAACAACAACATAAATACTAAGAACAAGAAAAAGAAGAATAGAAGAGAAAAGAACAGAACAGCCTCCAGCAATCTGTGCAATGGGCAGCGACAGGGAAATAATCATCGGCTGGAGGTAGAAATTTCATTTGCGACGCAAAAAAATCTCCCAAAGCCGATTTTTTCGACACTCTGTGTGTGTGTGAGTGATATGTGCGTATGTGTGTGTGATGTGTGCATGTGTGTGCAAATGCTTGAGCATGTGGAAGCCAGTCATGTAGAAGTGTTTTGTAACAAATCTCTGTCTCTTATGTTCGTCTGCTTTTAAGCCTTAATGCAATTAAAAAGTTACAAAATTAATCAAATCAAAATATAGAAATTGAATTAAATGTTGCAAACAATTGCTGTGCACTTTATTGTTTTACAACATCATTAGATTCAATTATAAATGGCTTTTCCTTTTCTCCTTTGTGTTGAAAACTTTTACTGTTCCAGTGAATAGATTAATGCACATAGACTTACATTTCAATATATGCAGTTCCACGACCTTGATGCATTCTATTTTGCCGCAGCGCCGCTACTCTTGTTGCATGCAACTATTTATATTCGGCTGAAATATTTAACGAGTTGTCATTATTTTCATCACTTGACGCTAAATGTAATATTGGTTTAAATTTTGTTCAAAACTGCGTAATAGCACAGATACTTGGGCATAGATTCAGACAGCGTTACAGATATGAATACTATTAGATACATATGGAATAACCTGTTATTGGCATTTGTTTAACCCTTTTTTTTATGAATATTTTTAGTTTTCTATTATTTCTAGGGCTCAATTGCAGTAGTTGTGACATATTGACATTTGTTAAACCTTTTTTTTTTTTTTCATTGGAAAGTTTTCCAGTATTTTTCTATAAATAGATTCCAGTTTTGGAAATCTCAGATCGTAAATTAATTCAACACGCTTTTTAATCATCAATCAAAATCTTTTGTAGATACACTTGACGTTACGTTTTTTTTGATTGTAATTTTCTGATAGTTGATTGTTGATTGTCGATTGTTGTTTTGAATGATTAGCAAAACAACAAAAATCAAAAAAACTCGCAGCTTGCTTTGTTTGTCTCTGGGGTCGCCTGAGAATTGGGTCAAGTGAAGGATCTTACTAAAAACGGCAATTAAATTTCTGTTCAATTACTACTATATTCCGAACGACATAAGTTTTGTTCATTTTAGTTGTTGCTGCTTTTTGTTTTCTTATTTTTATTATTATTGTTATTAATCTTGTTACCGAGATGATTGCGTTAATTGCAACACGCTTCATCGTTAATACCTGCATAAATTTACTACAGTACCGAGTACTTAACAAACAGGGTGTCCCATTTGCTTAATTCAAGCTGCGAATTGGCAAGAAGAAGACGAGCTGAAACTAGAAATATTGCATCTAAGTTTACAACTCAAAACATCTCCAACATCAAGATACACGATTCTAACGAGGTTGGTAACAACAGGCTATGATTAAAGTCTACAGTTAATTAAAGCTAAATAACTAAAGTAGTTAACTATAGTAGAAAGTAACTATTTAGAAAATCTAGAATTTAACGCTGAACAAATTCAAAATATAAGTTATAATATAGAACTTTAATATGAACTTCAAATCATATGAGATGATATCATTATCAGTTGGTAACTAACTCCTCGCATTTCTCCACTTACGCATTTTACAGACATAACTATACATATGTTATCATTTATCATCTTTTTTAGCACAAATTAAACGCCACTCCAGGCGGTCCCTGGCTGCTTTTGTATTCCCCTTTTCTTCAAGTCTTTAGTTTCTTAACGAGCTTCTGTCACTGTCTCCCTCATATTGCGTTGTTGGTCGCCGTCAGTTTCAGTCTGACCACGCCCAATTAAAAGCCGTAAACAACACTAACATACACACACACACACACACAAGTGACTCAGAAATGTCGAATGTCCTTGAGCTGTTTTGGCCTTTCGCAACTTAATCCTGTGTCATGTGTCAACCTCGGATGCCGTCTGAAACTTTGCCAGCGATTAAGCGAACAATAAGCCAGCAACAACAACAACCATACCAAGAGCCATATAAGTCTTGGCAACGGCAGCAGAGTGGTAAATGAGAACCAGCACATAAAGTAAATCAGCTTACAGATACTAACTATTTCAAGCATTCGAGCAACGTTGGCAAGGACCCGTTGCCAAAGATGCATATGATAACGCTATCAACTCAATTAGGACTCTTCTAACGATAGTAATCCCTCAACAACTGAGATACTTTATGCACACAAAACATACTATAACTATATACAAATTAATCTTACTTAGATTTATAGTAGAGTACAAATATATCCTGAATGCTTCGATTGAACGTGTGAACGTGACGTTAAGTCAATTCTCAGCTAATCATCCGATAAATTATAATATATATATATATATATTTGCAAATTTCGACACGCAGTGCAATGATATGGATTCTCAGATGATATGTGTATTATTTATAGAATTAAATGCTAAAAGGGGCATATAGTATATGCAATATAAAGGAAGGAAGCAACAAAGCAAGCAGAGAGAGTCAAGCAAACCAACCCACTTTCAAAGGTGTTAATTAGCATGCACGGTTTGATATGTCACATGTGTGTGTGTGTGGATGTGTGTGTGTTTGCTTTAAGGGGGTTGGGTAACCTTGAACAACAGTAAGCTAGTTGTATAGGGAAACAATTCTAGCTGCTTCTGTCAATCCGCAAAAGGGGAAACAGTTTAGGCTTGGTCAACATAGAATTGGTTGCTCCACTTTACGACGCATTTGAATTGGTAAGCGAGAACGAAACAGTCAAAGTCCAAGTGATCCAGGCACGTGCAGCTAACGGCTTTTGCAAATTCTAAAGTGAATACGAATATATATACATACATATATATATATATATGAGTTGATATACATGATATAAGTGCTCGTATTTGCTCGACCGAGAGTCGAGTCATAAATTTACACAGAGCCACTTGTTGGGCTAATATACGAATAAAAAACTGACATACATATAGAATATCGTATATTGTATTTGAATTTCGTATATCGTATAGTTTCCAGATGCAAAGCCACGTCTTCATATTGCTATTGTTGTTGTTGTTGTTATTGTTGTTGTCCGCTGATAACAACAGCATTAATACTACTTAGAGCCTAGTGATGTTGACTTTATTTGTTTGTTTATCGTCAAGCAAATAAATTCAACTTGCGCACAAGTTTTACATACTCGTGTATAGACAACAACAATAGCTACAACAATCACATTAATTAAACTAGCGCAAAAATATGACGGGGAGGGGAGAGTGGTATATACAAAACCGGATAGCGTATTTGATTGATGTAACTTTACTTAGCTGAAATAATTGAGCAAATTTGCTAACACTTTGTCAAACGAAACTTGGTGAATTTAACTTAAATTGCAGTTCGATTCAAGCGATTCCTTTATTGTTTTATGCAATGTAAATATTCATAGTTCCCACTCACATAACAGAAGTTCAAGCTTACGATCATCTTCAGTGAGAGCTTCTTAAACCTAAACGACAGAGCTGACAGCTATAATACTATTAAGCAAATGCCTATAGCTATCAGCTTGCGCTTGACAAAACTCAACTTCTACTTTGATTACTGTAAATACTTTGATTTTAAATAATCTGAAGGAAACTACTTAAACTTTTATTTTAGGCCTTTTTAAAGCTTTGTTTAAACCTTCTTCTTTCGACTGCTGAATGCTTTTTCCTTATTTACTCAATGCCTGCAGGCACAGAACATATCACCATGAATTTACTGATGAACAATGCTCTGTCGCTTTCATTTGACATTTTTGTAATGAGTTTGCTTGTAGAATGTATTTGCATTTCCCTCAACTGCTGCTAAGTATTGTTTTCTTTTTTTTCTCTCTTTTAGCTGATGTATATGTTGACAGCGTTCTTGAAATGAAAATTAAAACAAGGAAATAGAAAATTGCTAATAGCTTGCGCCTCCTACTATTTATCTTTTTTTTATTTTTTATTTTCTTTTTTATTATGCAATTATTTACTAACATTCTTTAGTTGTGATTACAAGCCCAAGTTCAATAAGTATTAGAGACGCCCCCAAGTAAATGGAAACTCATCAAATCTAATTAGCACCCGCTTAATATGAGTTCTTAAAAGTTAATTTGGGTCCACCAAACAAACTACAAAATAGTTGGGGACCAGCCCCTCGTTTACTTGAAATTCAATCAATTGACGTCAACGACGAGCAGTGAGAACGATGTATATGTATATATATGTATATATATATATGTATATATATTACTTGAGTAGAAGATAGAATCTGCTTAACATGTAAAGGACATTGCGTGGCCTTGATTTAATGTCATATTCTGTAGGCCAACACAGCTTGGCTTCAGTCTATACGAATACCTGTTTCTCCTGCTAAAAGTCTGTGTTCTTGATAGTGTATCTATGCTTCGATGTGACACGTATCCTTTTTCCGCTCCATTAAATTTTGCTTACGCTTGCAATATGTAGAATGTAATCGGAATTCATAATAATTTCAGCTTCTTCTGAATATGCTTAACTTGTTTATTTTTTGATAAATCGTTTCTTGATGGGTACAAAAATAGAAGGCGCGTGAATCGCATTTATGACAATGATACTATGAAGTTGTAGGTACTGATAAAACTCACAATGCTATGTCCAATGCTAAGTTATTTAGAATTGCATATCTATAGTGGAAACAACAATCATAACTTAAGTTATTGACGTGCCCCTTTTTTTTATATATATATTGTTACTATTTTCTGTTTGTAAACAACAATAACTGAAAGCAATTGCAACAAATTTGAAGTCAGATGTCGGTTCCATTAGAGGTGCAAACATGAAGCGAACCCATTAATTGAATTGGAACCAAACGTGGCGTTCACTTGTCGCCCTGAGGAAGCTAAACTCAAGTGAGTTGAGAAGCCAATTACCACAGTATCGAGTATTTACCGAGAGACAACCCAACCGTACGACTGACGACTGACGGACTGCTAATGCAAACAGATACTATAGTCGTAGTGGTTATATAAGTCGGGAAACGTGTGTAGCGCAGTTGTTGTTGTGGTTTTTGTTGTTATTTAGTTTGTTTTGTTTTGAATAATTATCCATTGGAGGTCCCAAAGGTCGCGTCTTTTGTGCTTTTGAATTTCGGGAAGCACTTTGTGAAATTCGCAAATGAATCATGCGATGGGGACTATCTATAGCCCAATGTGGTGCGTGTCTTTGCTAAGTTTGCTAAAAGCAAAGACAATTCATATCTACATAAATCTACATATATATATTGATTTATATTGTTTATCGTGTAAACGTTTAATGGCAAAGGTAATGAACAGTTGACTGCAGCATTAGGCATTGCTGGAACTTATGTGTGTATAACAGTTGCGGGTAAAACAGTGATCAGTATAACAGTTAGTATAGCTATTGTTTATCATTACACTTCTCACTATTATAAATTGCAATAATTGTTAATTTGTCTTAATCGTTATTTGTATGACAATTGTGCAACGAAATTATGGAAAACCCAATTTCCCCATTAGCCAACGAGTTGTATTGGCATTTGTATAACAGTTTTATATATCTTATCATCAATCATCGTGGCCAATTCGTGAGCCTTACGAGTTGGCAACAGCTCAAAAACTGCACAACAACAATAAGCAATTAAAAATATTGCATAAAACATCTTCAATGACTTTTCGATGCATTTGCAACGTATCTGCCTGAAGGTTTCATTCTTTTCATACTACATTCTACATTCTAGTCGGCCCCTCTCAACTCTTGACTAATTAACGAAACACAAATACACAAAAGTGGCCACAAAGTGTGTCTGTTCAACTTTTCTGTAGTCGCTTCCGGTCTTATTTGTGCATTTGTCTGATTGCACGCTACCAACCATGCGGAAACAGCAATAGGAAGAGCGACAGAGAGCGACAGTGAGAGAGAGAGAGAGAGTTATATACATATATAAAGTAGGAGAAAGATGTTACGAGACAGCAACACACGCCCACATCTAGTTCTATATTCAACTGACGAGTCTGTTTAATATATCATTAAGCAATACATATCCAGATTTTAATGACAGCATTATAGGTTTGTACTTTCAGACTGAACCTTTGATCTTCTATAGTTTTACGAGGATAACCCTCGCACTTGGACCAAGGTCAGTGCAGCCTGCACAACGGTAAAAATGAAATGAGTGAAAAGTTCAAAGTTTGCTCTGAGTTTAAAGTGGGGTCAGTGACTTGCCCTGCAGTTCGTAGTGATATTTTGAAATAAATGAATAAAAATAACTCATATATAAATATTCGCATATCGATTTTCTTTAATATTAAATATCGGTTTTGTTGCTCAAGACGTTGTTGCTTCCTGCTGCTTGAACTTCTCTGTGTGGTTCACTTAAATACAATAATAGCTATCGAATTTCTGAAACTCAACACTGCGTCATCGAACTCACAACTTGAAATGCTTTTGTTTTCAATTTAACAATAATAATAATAAAGAAAACAAAATAAAAAGTCAGCTAAAATTAAGTAATTGGAGTTTTCTTACATCCAAATCAACTTATACATTTTGCGTATCTTAGCAAATTTTCCTTGTTAACTTAAGTATTGATAGCCAAGTTCCAGAACGCTGGGCCAAAAAACTAACCGAAACCCCAACTAAATATGAAATACTTACTTGCCATATCCGATTGCCAATCACGTTCAAGGTGAATGCTGGCCACTTGAAACTACAAAGCTGCCAACTAAGCGGCATTTGAATGGTTTCATATTTACGGGCTAAAAGTATCCGGAAAACAAACAAAAATAACACAACAATTTGCTTACCTCTGAATTTATGCTAAGAACGAAGTACGTAAACAATTTTTTTTTAATTTTCTTTCTTTTTTTTTGTGCTATTTATAGTTTTTTGTACCCCAATCAATTTGTTGATAAGTTGAGCCCAAATAACAACAATGAGTACATTTCTTAGCCTGTTATCACTGTTCCAATATCTCTGTAGTCTAATGAATATGTCTAGTGGGGGTCTGTGATAGCGACTGCGTCTTGATAAGCTTATCAATCACTAATTTGCCAGTTTCAAGCAGCGACACAGCGATTATTTGTGACAAGTTTTGAATATTTCACAAACTTGACCTAAATGCGCAGTTTGATTCGCATTTATTTTGTCCGTTGGGTTCCACAATCATATCAGCTAATATACTATATGAATACATATACACATATACGGTATACATACGTATTCCCGTTTACGTACTTTCACTTTCATATCACGCATGCGTCGTCTGTGGATGCTACTCTTTAGAAGTTTTAATTTCATTTCATTCATTTTGGAGTTGGTCTGGTCACGTTCCTGTCGTTGGCATAACTACTTTGTGGCGTCTCTTAGCTCGGGCTGGGGAAGACTTTCAAACTTATTGGTCAGCCACTTGGGATGGTAATCTGAAAATGTTTTCCAAAGAAAACTGATTTAATGCGTCTTATTTTCATTTTTTCTTGCTAATGTTGTTCCGAGTGTTCTGAGTGCAAAACCGCATGGGAAATTGCTGTTCAATTGCAAAATGCTTGCCCACATTCGTTGCCCAAGGTCAATTCTTTAATGAAGTACTTTGCATTACAATGATGGGCAACAACAGGAACCAAACCCCACTAGAAACGCATTAAGTCCCGTTTCAATGTGAGGCGCTAACAGAGCCCTGTTAACAGATAACAGCATCATCAACAAATACACACACATATAAGTAAAGTGGCAATGTTACGTCTTTTACTCTCCCACGCGTTGACTCTCTTAGCTCTGTGCTCTTAGCTCTCGCTTCTTATGTTCTCTGTGACTTGTTTACACATTGCACGTGCATATTTATCTTCTTTTTTCTTTCATTGTCAGTCTGTGCTGGCATTTTTAGGCAAACGGTTGTGTCTGTGTGCATTTGTGTGCTCTTCTTGTGCGTGTGTGTCTCAATATTTCGCATTAATTTACACAAATTTTGATAACGATTATGGGCGAATCCATTGAAGGGGCTGCTTAGGTGCAACTTAACCTCAAATGAACTTGAGCACGATTGTGCAAACATTTTAACAGCTTGTGAGCATTTCAAAAACGCCCTAATCAATAATCTTGCGATCCACACTGTGGCTCAATATGTATTTATTCTTATTAATTTATATTTGATTTGATTTCTTTCTTCATATTTATTTTCCCCTCGTTTTTTCTTCTTTCGCTCTTTTTTTCGACTTATTCGTCGCGTATTGATAATATAAATAGAACCTTTGCCTGCGCTTCTTGCTGATTCTGGTATTTTCTCTCTCTTTCGCATTGTTTATTTTTTTATTTTTTACATTGCGATAAAGTTGATTTAAATGCAAGCAAGCCATGTGCATACATTCCTACAAAGAAGCAATCAGCGTTTTAAATATAGTAACTGTACACATATATACCTACAATTATTATTGTATTATTGAATCATTTAATTGTCCAAGTGGGACTTTGAGCAGTAGCTTGAGCCTAGACCAACAGTGTAGCAATATGTGCAGGCGACAAAGTCAGTCGAAATTGCTGTTGTACTAAACATGTAATGGTGACAAAATTGTCGTATAAATCATTCTCAGATCATCAAAATGTGCACTGAGAATTTTCAGCAACAACAGCACAGCAGCTGCAGATACAATAAAAAAAAAGAAACAAAAACAAAATAATAAAAAAAGCTATTCGCGCATTGACACTTGGCCATGTGGATGGTGAACTTATTCAAGTGCATGTTGCGCGCAGTCGCTGCACTCGTCAATGACGTTGTCTTTACTCCCTCTGTTAACTGTTACTTAACAGTTTAGGCAAATGTTAGTTTATGTATGTATGTTTTGCCAGCGCTTCAAGAAACAGAATTTACGAATGTTAATAACTTGCTCAAATAATAAATGTACACCTACATATGCATGCATAGAAATAATAACGTGGCAAACAAAAAACAGAAAGCAAAAAAGCACACGCACAAAAGTTAATGCTGACATCGACGTCGATGTCGACAGCGACAGCGACAGCGACGTCGTCTGCAGCTTTGACTTAATTTAAGTGCATTCAACTTGCAGTGACTACAACAACGATTTTCAAAGCGATAGAGAGCAAAAGCACACAGCTTTGACAAGTGCAAGTGCAAACAACAATAACAACAAGACGAACAACAACAATTGTTGTGCTTTTTATTTACAGTGCAAGGATTATGTGACTTTTGCAAAGAGAACCTCCAAAGAAAGGGAAAGAAAGAGAGAAAAGATTGTGACAGTGGTCTACATACAAATATAAACACAAATACAAGTACAATACTTTTCACTATATACATAAGTAAATATATACATTGACAAACACGGTTGCTACAATTGACAACAAAAACAACACAATCGGACAACAACAAACCACATTTGTTTTACACTGCGTTATAAAAGTGTAACAACAGCAACAACAACAACGACAACGGCGTCGCAATGCATGGAATTTCACATCTCTATCGGCAACACGCCATTGAGAAGCAACTAAGCGGCGGAGGCAGCAGCACCGATAGCTGGTCCCCACATAATAACGGAAGGAATGCCTATGGCTACGGGAACAATGATCCATCATCCTCGCTTCAGAGCCATCACCTGTACAGTGCGGACTCGTCGAGCAGTTCCAGTAGCAACTCCAACAACTCGGCCATGGGCGGTGTGTCGGGCAGCTCGTATGCCCAGTGGCAGACAGAGCGACACTCACAGCCACAGGCTGTGCCGGATGCCCTCAAATCTCTGGCCAATCATCACTACAACAACTCACCGACACATCAGGCAAATGGAGGACAGAGCGCAGCTAGCTGTGGGCCTCGAAACTCCTATGACAGCTGCTATACCAACGGATCTGGCATCAGTGGCAGCCTGAAGCGCACACCATCCTCAAAGCGCAGCTTCCTTGAACGATCTCACAGCCCGGCTATATATTCCGTAAGCAGCGGAACTACCAATTTAACCAGTTGCATATGACCCAGTTTACACTACAGCACTTGATAACAATTAAATAGAAAATGAAATAGTTAATTATCATATCAATATATATTGATATGTTATCGATTATTGCTGAATATTATTCGCTCAATCGATTTCACATATAAATGTCTATAAATTTCCCGTGTTGTCGATTATTAATGATGTTCATTCACTCAAATAAGCGTAACCATAATCATTTCTCTCGTGTAATCGATTATATGATGTCAATTAAGCATGCCCAATCTCTATAATGCAGTGTGTTATCGATTAATTCTTATGATCGTTCACCTAATCAACTCTATACATGACCAACCAAACGTGAATCATCCCTATAGTTCCTTGTGTTGCCGATTATAACTGACGATCATTCACTCAATCGATCTTACACATAACCAGCCACATCTCACCTCTAATATCTATGTGTTATCGTTTAGTGATGTATCTCGTTTTAGTTTAATTTGATATGATAGTTCATGTTAAATGTATCGCTTAATGACGACACAGATTGATCATCATAGAACCTTTTTTCTGTAGTGCTGTAGTGTGCATAAGGGGTATGTTCAACGGGTCCCCGAATATAAAATGCACCTAACCAAACCAATTCCTTTCAGTGCATGCGTCGCGGTGCTCCCGACTTTGGTTCGCCGCCCCCGCAACCTTCGGGCGGCTTCTTTCCCCACGATCTCGATGACATCTATGAGAGTCAAGGGGATCATCAGTATTTTACGCATACGGGCGCCAGCGGACAGCAGCGTGGAAACGAGCGACCCACCGCCATATCCATATTTAATAGGGTAAATGGGGCGGCAACCTCCCTAGATGATTACAGCGCTGGAGGATCGCGTCAGTCAATGAATAGCACTGACAGCGGATGTATTCCGGTTCCTGCAGGCAGTCCATTTGTGCGTCATCGTTTTGATAACTCATCATTTGCCAAGAGTCTCAGCGTTGACGAAAGTGTTCAGGAAAGTGCACATGGTCACTCTCCGCATAAGGATGGACATAAGCACAAGCATCATCATCATCATCACTCCATTCAGGAGATGTTAAAGCATTTTGGCAAGAAGATACACGTCTGGCCGCGCAAACATCATGATGCACAAAGTGTTTGCACCTCGCCTCAGAATGATCCACAGGAGAACTTCCGTACTCGTTCCAAGAGCTTGGACGTGAACACGCTCAGCCGACCCAATCGCATTTTGGATGATTGCGGTGCCACCTATAAGATCTATGATCGCATTGTCAAAGAAGGTAAACTGCGTCTCTCAATCTGAATCTGAGTCTGGTACTTGCTGTGCTTCTTATAATTAAGATACCATTTTATTTATTTGACTTATATCCATATGTCAATTGTTACTATATCTTTTCATGTATTCTCTACTTCGCTAGGTGCTCACATGCGTCGTGCCTCGGCGGATTTGGAGAAACGCCGAGCATCAGTTGGTGCTGCTGGCCGAAGCTATCGCGGTGATGGCACTCTTGATCCACATCACGCAGCTATTCTATTCAGAGACTCCAGAGGGGTAAGTGGATAGATTATGATTCCGATTATTTCATAAGAATAAGTTTTCTTAAACTAATAGCGTACACTTAGACTCATCCATCAATTTCCTTCTTTAAAAGTTACTTTAAGCTCGCTTCTACCCCCTATGTTTGGCCTTCAAGCGAGCTGGCTGTTACCACTCGCATTAGCATGGCATTGGTAAATTGCTTTTCAGCAGTATCTGCTTATGCTCGTACGTTCTTCTATTCCCCACAACCCCCCAGCTACCACCACTGTTCGTTCTAACCATCTTAAGTATGCGTTAGCGTAATTTCCCTTCAATGCCAGCTGTATATGTAGTTTTCTTGCACTTGTTGCCTGCTTTAAGCTTTTTTCGATTTTTCCTCGCCTCCTAAGAGTATGCAACACAATTTGCATTTCACTGCTAAAAATTACCCCTTAACCGCTTAACAGCTTTAATCTATTACTATTTTATTTGCCATTTGCAACTAACGATTGCTAAGGTTTTCCTTGGTTAATTGAATTAGTCATAAAGAGTTCACATTAAATAGCTGATGGGTGATAACTCGCAAATTGTTCTTTATTGTCATCAACCTTATCATTATCTATAAGTACTTTATTGTTGTATGCTATGTATGTTGGTGTAAAATCGCAAGGTCAACTTAATTGCCTAAACTGTTCCAACAATGTTGTTTACAATTTTTTCACACTTCGCCATGCGGTCATTAAGGCGCAACTGGTTTTTTATCATTACTATGAAATACTATATACTTACTACTACTACTACTATATACGTACATACTTAGTACAATTTTTCACGCTCTTGTCAAGAATTGTGGCTACTCCTCTCCCACTCGCGACTGTTGGCTCATTCCTGACGTCAGCCACGGTGAAAGCCCACCGTTCATGTGTGTGTTTGAGTGGTAGTGTACCTACATATGTGTGTATGTGTGTACGTATATATTAATGAATGATGATGATTAATTAGCGCGTACATTTCACATAATCTACATTTCATTGCCTAATTTCATACAATTTCAATTTGAATGTGACTGTTGCTCTGGCTCTGGCTCGGGTACTCGACATTCAACAGTAGAGGCCTCCACAATCTGTGGCTAAGTTTATTCTGTTTATCAGCCCCTAAGTAAATTTACAAAGAAGCTTTTCACTGCGAGTGCTTATTTCATTTGGACTGCTCTTTGTAATGGCACTGTTAGCAGCCCGCCCACAGCTTATCCTACTTGTGGGCAACTTGAGCGAGCAATGAGTACCACTCTCGCTCTCTTGTTTTTGGCTCTCGCTTTATAGTATGTATGTTTGATGAAGAAGCTTCAAGAATGCGAGCAAACGAACGCCATGCTTTTCGGTTGTGTATACACTTGCATAAGAAGAGTATGTACTTGCGGTAATGTTGTTGGGTACGTTTGGAAATGTTCGATTTGCACAATTAGAACAAAATCTACTTATATGTAGAGTTCTACTTGCTGTATCTATTTATACACGACGCTATGGAAACTTTTCCCTAGAGTGTTGGAACTTCGATACGCCATAGATGGCCTCTCTTTGCCGTGTGTGTTTGCTTAAGCTTTAGCACTCACAACGCTCGCACACACACACACATGTGATGATCATATGGCGGCAACGCTCAACAAACTGTTAACCAGTTTACGTTTACATTTGGGAGCGCGCAGACGTGCCCGGAACAGAAACAGAAACAGCTACAGTAGCAGCAACAGAAATAGCAACAGAAACAGAAACTGAGAATAGCAAACACAAAAGGCAACGGGCGATTGCAAATTGTTCATCATCTACGCATTGTTCATTACAAGGGAGAGTGTTAATCAGTGCATGCGTGTGTATGTGAATACGTTTGTGTTTGTGAGTGAGTGTATGTATCTATATATTAACATATAGCACATACTCAAGTGGTCGTATAGATATACATATACATATATAAATAAGTGCGTGCGTGTTTGTGCTTGCACATGTATCGTCGTCGCTATTCCGCCTTCGAGTCGAGCGCACCGCGCATTGGCGTTCTGCCCTCAGCAGCAGTAGCCGCAGCAACCGCAGCAGGAGCGACGGCTGCGACAGGTGCGTCACAGCAGACAGCTTCCAAATTACCACATGGCAACAATAACAAATTAAGCGTGCGCTTTGACCCAAATCTGCCCGATAATGATAGCAATAACAACAAGAATAACAGCAACAGCCATGGCAAAAATAGCAACAACAAGAATGAGAGATACACTGTGAACAACATCAGTTATGACAGTTTGCATGCGAAGGTTGTGCGTAAAGCGCGCTCTCTGAGCAATTCGCCACTCAACAGAAAGAAGTGCTGCAGTAATTTGCCTACGTTAATGTCAAATAACGGGCCCACGGCCAGTGCCAACTATCAGCTGCTGAATAGTGCGAATCTCTCGGATTTTATAGACGGTCAACACCATTCGCAGCACGTAAGCAGACGCGATGACAGCATCAGTTCCAGCAGCAGTAGCAATAACAAAAGCAAAACAAAAACCAAACAAAAAGATAGTAAAAAATTGTCAGCAACTTTGACTGCTGCTATGCCGGCGGTGCTGCTACGTCGCAAGGCAACAACAAATAATAATAATAGTCAACAACAACAACAACAGCAGCAGCAGCAACCACAGTATCAGCAGCAACCACAGCAACGTATTAATAATAGCAACAACATTGCGAATGGTTTGGTACCGGGCAAACGTCTGTCCGCAGGTCATTCACCGTTAACAGCCTCTATTGAACTGGGCACAACTGGACTTCAGCAGTCGCTTGTCTATCAGCGACGCAGCAGCAGCCAAAGCACCCACAATTCCCCCCGCCATTCGTCACCCGCACCGGTGCATCAGTGTCTTTTGTTGCGTCGTCGCAGTGACTACAGCGTTGAGCAGATCGAGCAATGGAAGCGTCAACAACAGCAGTTGCAACAACTGCACGCTGGTCGCAAAATTAGCGTAAGTCGAGAGAGTGTATGAATGACAATCTGAAAGAGAGAGAGAGAGTGAGAAAGAGCTTAAAGCTTTTGCTCTTTCGCTTATTTGCAATGCAATTTCAGGCACTTTATCTTGCATTCACCATATTTTGCCTAACAGCTTTTTCATACTCATTGTCGGTTCATTTGCCTTCATTTGGTAATTTCTTGCTGCTACTGATTTACTCTGAGTGTGAGAGTAAGTCCATAAGAGAGCAATCAACTTTTTCTCTTACAATTTATCTTTCTATCAGAATAATTGTTTACTGAGATTGCAATTATTCAATTGTGGGGCTGTCTAGGAGACTTGCTTCACAATTGCGATATTTCAATGCTAATTTATAAACTATTATTTTAAATACTACGTATGTAGTATATATACATATGTATTTACATAGACAAGAGAGAGAAGAAGAGAGACACTCAAAAATATTTCATTGAAGCTTGCATTCTTTTATCTGTGATTGCGTCGGCAGTTTTATGATTAGGCGATTACGCCTTAGAGAACTGTTTACGTATATTAAGTCATGCATAGAATGCACATACATACAAACATATAAACATACATGTACATATTAGGTGAATTATACTTGATATGGAAACGTGACCAATCGTTGCTTGACCTAAATCTACGTATAAAACACATTTTAGGTTCCAACTGAACCTTGAAAACGTTACGGGAGAGTCTAGAAATGTGTGCTTTGTATGATATTTGTTATTGCATTTAGTAGTTTGATTTGTTGAACTTATTTATCGTCTACTTTTATCTAACTTTATAAACAAATAAGTGCATATTTGGTAACTGTAAATATAATTGTTTACTAGCAAAGATTATATTAATTGCTATCTTAATTCTTTATGTAACATAATTCCCAAAATAGTTATAATTAGAGTAAGTTGAGTTGCAATCATTGTAATATATATACTTATTTTTCTCCTTTCTCATTTCAGTTACCCGTTGCCGATCCTTTCCTCGAGAAAGTCAATCTATCAGATTTCGGTGAGTAAACATTATTCCCAGGGGGCGTTCCGAAAAACAAATGCGAATACATTTTAAATAAATTAGCAGCCACCTTTTTGGCAGCTTGTCAAGAGGCGTCTGACACTTATTTTATTCTCGGTCTAGAGGCACACGACGATTTAGGATCTGTATAGTATAAACCTCAAAAACGAATATATACAGATGTCGCCATTTAATTTAATCAAAATCATATATTAGAGAGATTAGGAATAGAGAATTTGCGTAGGCATATGCAGTGACAAGAACATTGAATATGTTCGATATTAGACGCTCTCTCTCTCTCTTTCTATCTCTTCTGCTATCTATCTGTATACTATGAATAGGGTCCGTTAGTGATGCGTAACTAGTTGACGTAGACATTGAACACACCTCCCTGTTTTGATTTCTTTGAAGCTAATTATAAGTTTCAAGTACGATCGTATCCGAAATCTCAACCTATTTACTCTTCTTTCTTTCTCACTCTCTCTCCCTGTCTCTCTTGGCTTTTACAGTTGCATTTAGCTGCCAATTTAAGGCATTTCATGAACATTATTAGCGTCATATCCACATATGATAGTTTTGCTGATCGGCCGATCTATAGATTTGCCCTGCTTTGAGTTGTTTATTTCGGTTGGCGAGAAACGAGTAATTTAGAAATTGATTTCATTCAAATACGTCTACCGTCGACGCGATTCTCTCATTCTACATATATTCATTATATTCTCGCTGTTGTGTTTTTGTTATTTGTTTTGCGCTTGGCGCTTTGGCGAAAAACTTTTCGCTTTTCCGACCGAATGGGAAAACAGAAAATACAAAAACAGAAACAGACTAGAGGATCAGTTTATGATAAAATCTCGAAACGTTTAGACGGGCGACAAACAAAATAGAAAGCAAAGTGCCGCAGCAACTTAAATAATACATTTTTTCCCCTTTTCCGAAAATGAATTGAATTTGTAACGAGTAGAGCATTCGTATTTCGGAAAATCCAAAGTGTACTTGAAGGTCTATCGCGCCCCCCAGCCCAGCGCACCTACGCCTCCCAATTAGAAGACATTAGTCATTGGTGAAGAATGCAAAGAACAAAAGAATAAAAAAGCGAATACGAATATTCGTCCACTAACTAAATACATACGTATATATACTTTCGAGGCGCCGCGACGCCAATTTGCAACAAACCACAATTAAAATTGTTTTGCAATTGTTCAATATAAAAGCAAATCAAATACAACAGCAAAAGCAACAACAACTAAAGCATAATGAAAGAAAATGCTCAAAGCATTTTTAATTAACTTGTGCGCAACAACAACAACAACAATCAAATGAAAAACACTAATCAGAAAGACAACAACAAATGCTAAACAATAACACCTAAGAATTAGATACACACGCACACACACATCGCTATTAGTTGTGTGTACGAGGGGACCTTCACCTTTTTTCAATCTGCTTCTTTTTTATTGTACCTGACCGATTAAAGTGTTTGCCTTTAACTTTCGCCCTGGCAACAACCTTAAGCGTTTTGTAAATCAAAACAAATGTTTGTTTTTTTGTTTTTGTGAATTATGTTCTATAATTTCAACTTTATCTAAAAGCGTGCTATTTCAAATATTTATTTTAGCCTTCGCTTTTTTATTTTCCTTTCCTTTCTTTTGTTTTTTGTTTTTTTTTTTTTTTGGCAGCTTTGTCAACGCGGACAGCGTATATAATTTGTTTAAAAAAATGTGTAGGAGCTGAAATTATGAAGAAGAAAATTCGAAATTATTTATACATTTGAATGTTTAATCTTCTGTGAAATATTTTAAATTACTAACAAAAGGATTAACCAGAAACGTCAGCGACAACTTTAAAGCATAACCATAGATTTATATAAATTAAATGCTATCAAATTGAGAGAAATCTGTTAACTGCAATCATTTATATATTACTAACTAGTCTGATAGCACCGTCAAGGGAACTGCTTCAAGTTAAAGGCATTTATCATAAATCAAAATACCTCTTAGAACTGTAGTACTGTAGATCTGTAGAACTGTTTAATATCTGGGGTATGTTGAACGCGTGTCACTGGGGACCAAATAATTTCTTGGCACAGATATTTAGCTAATCGAAAGCTCCTAGACAATTCAAAATATAATTGTATGTTATGCATTTATCAATAGTTGACAGTTGATGAGGGCATATAATCTATGGGTGTAACTTGGCAAGCATTTGATTAACACCCTTTGGTACCGCCTCAGTATTAATTGGTTTTCATAGTATGTCGCCTCTCTCTGGGATTCTCAGCCACCTAAAATTGCTTGGCGTAATTTCAGCATATATTTGTAGACAATATTTTGCATTATATTTATGGCTGAATGAATTTAAAAACTATTTTCCGTTTCGTCTATCTATTTGTTTGACTGTTGCCCATTCTCGCCACACACTTTTATTTCTACGCTAAATTTATGTTAATTAAAATGTCTAAATGTAATTTATTGAAATGCAGACAAACAAAGGAAAATACAATTTATTTCAAATGCTACTGTTGTTTTTGTTGTTGTTGTTTTTTTATTGTCTTTAATTGAAAAACAAATTGTATAATAAAAAGAAATAATATTTAGTTAGTGCACTTGTCGTTTGCTTATCGCCCCGCAGCAGTGAGAAGTGCGTGTAAAGGCGCGCTGTTAAGCCACTGTTATGTCGCTGTTAGTCTGGCTGTTAATACTGGCTTAATTACATGTTCAATTAGTCGAGTGAAATAGAATATCGAGTGTTTGCCAGTTAATTGACAGCAGCCACTGGGAATCGTAGTGCCAAAGCTAATGGTGAAACGTTGTGGCTAATTCAAACATCCCCCCGACTCCCTCAATCCAATTCAATCCGATCGGCAATTTGAAACGCATGTTACAACTGCATTTCTATTCAAATCATGCGGGCCGCTTGGTGCTCGGCGGCAGCGGTCGACCCACCGATGTGCTCTATTATCCATTGGAGAGCATCAAGGAGTTTGAGCAAATATCTGAGGCATGGAAGCGTCTGCTTGCCCAGTTGCTCAATAAAGGTGCTGGGCCCGGTATATATCATCCATTTCTATCTCAGTCTGACTACTTGGCTCACAACCCATTCTATTTAGATTGAGAAATGTTTGATAATCTATTATAAATATGACTTTGCATCTTCTATTTACAGAGGAGGACGACTCACAGATCTTTGTGAAGTTCTTTCGTTTTCACAAGTGCTATGATCTGATACCCACCTCAGCCAAACTGGTAGTCTTTGACACCCAACTGCTGGTGAAGAAAGCCTTCTATGCGTTGGTCTACAACGGTGTTCGTGCCGCCCCCCTCTGGGACTCGGAGAAGCAACAGTTCGTGGGCATGCTTACCATAACGGACTTTATCAAGATCTTGCAAATGTATTATAAGTCACCCAATGCGTCCATGGAACAGCTGGAGGAGCACAAACTGGATACGTGGCGCAGTAAGTGTTCATTATAAAATGCGAATTGAATATAAGTATATTAAATGTGATTCTCTTGATGCTTCTAGGCGTGCTACATAACCAGGTGATGCCATTGGTCAGCATCGGGCCAGACGCTTCCTTATACGATGCCATAAAAATTCTCATACACAGCCGCATCCATCGACTGCCGGTGATCGATCCAGCGACTGGCAATGTCCTGTACATATTGACACATAAACGCATACTGAGGTTCCTGTTTTTATATGTGAGTACATTGATCCAATTGATGGGCATTCCGATAAGTAACTCTCCTGCTATATTATCTTGCAGATTAATGAATTACCAAAGCCCGCATATATGCAAAGGAGTTTGCGCGATCTGAAGATCGGCACATACGATAACATTGAGACAGCGGACGAGACCACAAGCATTATCACAGCGCTCAAGAAGTTTGTGGAGCGTCGTGTCTCGGCGTTGCCTCTGGTAGATGGAGAAGGGCGACTTGTTGACATTTATGCCAAGTTTGATGTGATTGTAAGTACCTTTGTGAATTAGACAGAGAGAGCATTTCATTTATCAATTTATTCCCATTTGCAGAATCTCGCTGCTGAGAAGACCTACAACGATCTCGATGTCTCGCTGCGCAAGGCGAACGAGCATCGCAACGAGTGGTTCGAGGGTGTGCAGAAGTGCAATTTGGACGAATCACTGTACACGATAATGGAGCGGATTGTGCGCGCCGAGGTGCATCGTCTGGTTGTCATCGATGAGCACCGCAAGGTCATTGGCATCATTTCGCTTTCGGATATATTGCTTTACCTGGTACTGCGGCCAAGTGGTGAGGGCGTCGGTGGCTCTGAGAGTTCGCTGCGTGCCTCTGATCCCGTGCTGTTGCGCAAAGTGGCTGAGATGGAGGCCGAAGCGCCGCCACGCAGCCCATCTGCTGCAAGCTCCGGCAACCGTAGCCTTATCGAAGACATACCCGAGGAAGAGGCAACGGCCACGGGAACGACAGCACCATCGCCGAAGGGCGATGCTAATAGTGATAATAATAAATCCGCCAGTGAAGACAAAGCCAACAATAATAATCAGCACGAGCTGACGCCCAATGGTGATAGCAATAACAGTCCAACCGAAGTGTCCTTTGCCGATGAGGCGCAAGAGAATGTCGACGAGCAGGTCGCGCACAGTAATTGTGATGACGATGAAGATGATGATGCAGATGATGATGATGATGCTGCTGAAGATCAGGATCAAAATCGGGATGTGGATATTGAATTGGAGCGCAAAAAGGCAGCCGCTGTCTCAATTACTACGACGGCGCGAACGGGAGAAGAGGATGGCGGCCTGAACAGTGCCGTTTCGGCAGCTTCAGCACTCGGTCAGACGTTGGGCACGCCCACGGCGCGAGAGATGGCGCTGGTTAGTGAATAAATATTTAATTTAAATAAACAACAAGAAACAAACCCAAATACAAAATAAAGAAGAAAAATAAAAAATAAAAATACAATTATAGTGAGAGAAGGAAAGAAACAAACAACAATAATAATAAATAATAAAATCATAAACTTAAAGAAAAAGAAAATTATATTTGAATATTATTAGTTGTTAGGCGCAAAAGTAATTACTATATACAAGAAAATATGATTACAACTATAATATATTATTATGATTATGTATTTTACAAATCAACTAAAACACACACAACAAACACACACCTGTTAACAAATGTTTATATATATTATATTTAAAAACCAAAATCAACAAATTACATTAGCATGTCTTTAAATTTTAAATTATGTAATTGATTATTATATAATAGTATAGTACAAGTCAAACACAAAGTAGTTTCTATTGGTTATCCTTTAATTTATAGATATGCAATGTCGTTTGAAAAAACGATGGTCTACAGAAGAGCAAAAGCTCGTAATTGGGTTCACTTATTCGTAAATTAGTTTCAATTCTTATCGCTTGCAAGAAAGAGTATTATAGAATTATTCACTTCGAGTAAATGCACTAAATAAATCTGTCCAGTTTTGCTTATCCTTGGAAAGACAACCGATATGGCTAAATGAACATTTTAATGCGCAGTTTATTAATACGTTAAGTGTTTTATTTGAAAGTAACGAACACTTTTATTATCGATATAATAGGGCTGGTCCAGCTGCCGATATCGCACCATCGTATAAAGCAGGAGCCTTTATCGATATCGATATTTTTATCAACGATACAACTCGCACGTGCATATTCAAAGAACATTTAATTTGTTTATGAATTAAGAGACAAAATGAATCATTTTGAAATACGCGAAGTTCCCGGCAAGGGACGGGCGATGATAGCAACAAAAAGCTTTGCAGCCGATGAAATCATTTTCGAGGAGGAACCGTTTGTGTCCCATCAGTTCTCATGGAATGCAGCCTATGGCTATGCGGCCTGTGATCATTGTATGCGACCGGTATGTAAGTGGGAAACATGGCAATCATTTACTTATTCTTCATTAAATTTAGCTAGAGACATTGGTGGAGAATGTGCGACGTCTTGCCAATAATAATGCAGTAGCTGTGCCTCTAGTGGAACATGATCCCACTGCGCTTTGGTTACCACAATTTACACAATGTGCACGCTGCAAAGCGCGCTACTGTTCGGAGGACTGTTTGGTGGAGGCACAAAAGCGCTATCATCGGGTGTCCTGTATGGGTGCCTTCCGCGCCGACGATACACATCCCATCAATGTGCTAAATGAGACCTGGAAGAAGATGCATTATCCGCCAGAGACGGGCACAATAATGTTAATTGTGCGCTTAATGGCCATGTATCAACAGAGCAACAAAAAGGCAGAATTTCTAGAGCAACTTCAATCATTTCATGCATTGATCGTTAATCGGGAACAGAAAATATACCACAAGATGTTGGGAGAGAACTTTGAACAGCAAATGGAGCAACTATATGCCGCCTTTTGCAATGCCTTTAAAAGCGAGGAGTTTGCTATGGCAAGTGTCATCCAAACGCTCAGATCTTGTCACAGTATTAAGATGTTAATTCTTTTTACAGTTCACCACACCAGATGCATTCAAGACACTGATGGGTATATTGGGCACCAATAGCCAGGGCATTGCCACCAGCGTGTTGGCCCAATGGGTTACCAAAGTATCTGAGTTGCCCCTTCCTGAAGCAGACAAGGAACAACTGGACACCGTGATCGACGACCTTTATGCGAAAGTTGGCGAATGTAAGTTTATTTTACCTATATTGTCACCGCATTCATACTAAATCTTATTCATTGCGTAGTTGCTGGTGAATTCCTGAACAATGAGGGATCTGGCTTGTACATATTACAGAGTAAAATTAATCACAGCTGTGTACCGAATGCTCAGTCTACGTTCCCATACTCAAACGATATTGTGGTTCTCAAGGCTCTTGCACACATTCAAGAAGGCGATGAGATATGCATTTCCTACTTGGACGAGTGCCAACTGGAGCGAAGTCGACACTCTCGGCATAAAACGTTGCGGGAAAATTACATTTTCGTTTGCCAGTGTCCCAAGTGCAGAGCGCAAGCCTCCGATCCCGATGTTACCAGCGACGAGGATGAGGATGATGATGAAATGGACGACTGCGATGATGATGATATGCAATAAGTTAAACTAACTTTAAATTTATTCGATGTGTTAATTCTTTACCCTCTTCTGTGGGTAATAGTAAATAAATGGATGATTTAACCGTACAAATTTCTCAATTATTTAAAGTTGGCCCGATAGTGGTAGATTGGATAGCTGCTATTGCATTGAACTAGTGCATGAACTCCACAATTAAAAGACTTTTTTTGTTTTTCTCATTTACATATACATGTATTATATATTAACATACTTTAACTAGATATATATGCAATTTACAAATGGCTAACAAAACGTATTAGGCACTGCTTTCACCAGCAGCAACGGGTGTTAAGTTGATTAGGTTATTGCTACTCTCCGCCAACTCGGCTATGGAAACACGCCCACGCTGCTTGATAAACTTTGCCACGGCTGCCAGTTCAGCTTCTGAGACATAGATGAACTTGCCGCGGTCATCAATGACACCTGTTATTGTGCCATTTGATTGAAGCTCCTGAATGCGCTCGATTGCTTGCTGTGTCTTAAGTTTGAATGCTGTTGCCAAGTCTTCCAGTAGAACAACCTTGTTGTCCTTGATGTATTGAATAAAATCGGCTAACAGATTTTCTTTTTCGTCGGCATCACCCTCCTCGAAGCCCTCTTCCTCAATGCTAAAGGCAGCTTTCATTTTCAGATACTCCTCGTGCTCCTTGCGCTCGCGTTCTTCTTTGGCCAGTCGTTCAGCCTCCGCTTTCTTACGTTCAGCTTCAGCTTCGATCTCGTCCTGCTGCTTCCGTTCCGCTTCTTCCTGTGCCTCTTTTACCTTTCGCTGCTCTCGATCGTGCAGTTCTTGCTCACGCTGCAGGCGTTTCTGTTCCTTAGCCTCCATTTTGGCACGTTTTTTAGCACCCATCTTCTCGTCCAGTACAGCGCCCTGTGGCACGCGTTGGGCATTCTCATCACCACCTACAGCGTCATCGTCGTCCGAATCTGCTGGGAGGGCAGCTGCCGCTGGAGCTGCTACCGGTGCATTTTGATTCTGACGCAATCGATTGCGCTGATTACGGGCTATTTGAGCACGTCTAGGCACTCCTTCCTGAGCACGCTGTGGGACGCCACGTTGTGGTTGTGCAGCTGCCTTTGTTTCTATTTGGGAATTGAATTGTAAGGTAATGTAAAACTATAGTTTCTATTTACTTCAATGTCTTACCAGTCTTTGCATTTTTTTTCTGCAAGAAGTAAAGTGTAAGCAGAATAACCAACAGTGCCGTGGCAATGCCTATAAGTAAAATCAGGTCCATTATTTACTTAAGATTGCACTATTCAGGTATGCCAAAAAGTTAAACGTCAACAAATCTAACAGCTGTTTCAGTCAGCGTTGCCAACTCTATGAAATTATTGTTTGTTTTGTGTATGTGTGTATTTGCCAGGTGGCAGCTCCCGCAGCTGTCAATTGAGAAATTGTCAATGTAGCCACTTTGCCTTTTTCTCATGACGTGTCGGCGAGCTTAGTTTTTATAATACAAATAAGCGAAGCTCAAGTGAAATTTGTCGAAAGATGCGAAACCAATTTATTTGCCTTGCTCTGGTGCTATGCGCCCTTCAAAGCGCTTGCGGTTTATACTTTCACATATCGGAAACGGAGCGCAAATGCTTCATTGAGGAGGTGCCCGATGAGACGACTGTGATCGGTAAGTAGCATCGAGTGCCCCGTTAGCCTGAAGCTAATCTTCGATGCTTATGGCAAGCGACTAACCTACTTGCCACTTTCAGTGAATTATAAGGTGGAGCTTTATGATCCCCGTTCCAATGGCTTCATGCCATCCTCGCCCGGCATTGGTATGCATGTTGAAGTGCGCGACAGCGATGACAAGGTGATTCTATCTCGTGTGTACAGTTCACAAGGACGCATATCCTTCACATCGCACACTCCCGGCGAGCATGTGATTTGCATGTACTCCAATAGCACTGCGTGGTTCAATGGAGCCCAACTGCGTGTGCATCTGGACATTCAGGTGGGCGAGCACGCTATCGACTATGCCAATGTGGCACAGAAGGAGAAGCTATCCGAGTTGCAGATGCGCGTACTGCAGCTGCTCGGTCAAGTCGAACAGATAACTAAGGAGCAAAACTATCAGCGTTATCGCGAGGAGCGTTTCCGACACACCAGCGAAAGCACCAATTCACGTGTGTTATGGTGGTCGCTGGCTCAAACTGTGGTCCTTGTGTGCATGGGCTTCTGGCAAATGCGTCATCTGAAGAGTTTCTTCGAGGCCAAAAAGCTGGTGTGAGCCATGTTGCACCTACTGGCACTGGCTGTTGGTTGTTGGTCTTCAACTCGTTTTACATGCAACCAAATTGCGAACGCGAATTTCATCGATGTATCATCCAGATCCGTGTTTAGTTTTAATTTTCTAGTTGGTTTCGATTGCCGCGCTAAATACTATTCTGCCTAATTTAATAAAATCCATTGTAAAATATAAAATGTGACCGCCATTGTTGTTGATGTTGTTACTGTTGCTGTTGCAGTTGTAGCATCTTTATCACCGGTCCAGTCCCGTGACTTAAATTTCCTTGACTAAGCGCGTCTTTGTGTTATCAGCGTGTTGGGCAAGCACATGACTCTCAGGGAGAGAGATAACCTGCCTGCATTCGTTTTGTAGTTCCAAGACGCATTGGCTTTGTTGTCGCTTTTATCGCAATGTTTGCTCTTGAGTGAGCGCATGCTGTCAACAAAACAAGGCAGCGTCATCATCGCCGTCGCCGGCTCTTGGGCTAGACGCTTAGTAGCTTTAACACCGTGCTGCACAACGGACGTTGGCGTGGGTGCACGCTTGTCAAAGGCAAGCAACAATACAGCACATTGTGAGATACAAAACCACAGCCGACCTATAAAAACCACAAGGCAATTGAATCGAACACAGCGCTGGTAACTTGAGCTCACCCCAAAGACGACAGAGAAACAAGTTGCTCGCCGAGGCGAGGCGACTCAATTGGTTGGTTAAATTGTGGGTAAAGCACCTGGAAAATGTTTCGCGCTACGGAAATTGGCAGTGAAGAAAGTCAGTATCGGTTTTATGACCTAAAGATAAACGAGATATAAAGTTAAAGATATTTTATCTATATACTCTCTGTTTTCATAGCTTTGCCTGCTCTCGCGGAACTCACTCAGGCGTCGGCTAATGCTGGAGAATCAACACAGCTGAGGAAACCGCGCAGCTCCCTGCCAAACTATGGATTTGCTCCCATTCCCAACATACACATAGATTACAAGTATCCACGTGCCGTCTTCTTCATACTGGCCACAAAGTTCTTTGAGGCATTCGCGGCAAACGGCATGCGCAGTAAGTGGAAACCAAATGCTGACAGCCAAGATACTGACCCACTTAATACTAGTACAACGCAGTTATTCCCTTAGCTCGTAGCTAGCTTACAGTAATCTTCCATTGTACTGTCGAAATATGTCAGAAGCCATGCTTATCAGTAAGTAGAAGTGCATACACAAAACGGCAGGTCTCATTGATAACTGTGATCTTAGATCATAAGGTCTGGTCTGGAATTCATTGTATTTCAGATAGCTTAGCTTTATTAATAAGCAGTAAATTCGACATGCTAAGGTAAAGGATATTACAGACACGCCCTCAAATATGTTCATTTACCGTAGGTAATATTCCAAATTATTCTTATTTTACTTTTCTCCACTTTTACACTTATTTATCTATTATTAAGATATGTAAATACAGTTTCCCACTAAAGTAAAATTATAATTATAGAATATTTGTGTAAAAGCGCATATCGTAAATCATATCGTTGGTATAAAACATAGTCAAGAAAACTACATTTTTATTAATAAAATAAAATGTATAAAAAAAGCGAAAGGGGATATTAGACAGGTTGATATCAAATTTAACCTGGATTATCTGGTATCTTATTAAACGAGAACATATGTTAACTGGTTTGCTGAATGGGAATTTGATAGCTCTGTAAATTATTATTTACATCTATTATCTCATTGATCTTGGTGTGGAGCATCACGTATAATTGAAGAATAACAAAATTAAAATGAACAATTAGAATTATTTAAATATTTGCCTCTTTCTGATTATTTTTACTTTCATTTTCATTTCACAGCTATTTTGGTACTGTTTCTGCGCGATGATCTTAACTTTTCGGAGAATTTTTCAACTATTATCCTGCACATTTTCAACTTCTTTGGTCAATTCTGTCCGATAATTGGTGCCGTTATGGCAGATAGCTATTTGGGCAATGTTCGTACAATCTCTGGATTTTGCTTTCTCTATGCATTCGGCTGGCTGCTCCTGACGATGACATCGACACCATATGTGGGCATGCC
Organism: Drosophila macrospina; assembly: GCA_035042075.1. NCBI lineage: Eukaryota > Metazoa > Arthropoda > Insecta > Diptera > Drosophilidae > Drosophila > Drosophila macrospina. The sequence goes on along the minus strand of JAWNLW010000397.1, from coordinate 114,706 downwards.
AGTGACAGCATTGTGAGTGGGAATTCTAATAATTATTGTAGATATAACTTACCTTACTTACATTATTCGTTTATTAGTTTGCTGGTATCAATCTCCTTCATAGCTGTGGGAAATGGATCTGTTCGTGCGTGCATCACATCACTGGGCGCACTGCAGTTTAAGCTGCCGGAGCAAGCCGTTTATTTGGCGGAATATTTCTCCATCTATTATTTTGTATATTATTTCGGAATATTCGTGAGCAAAATACTGCCTCCGTTGGTTCGGGCGAACACTCAGTGCTTTAATAAGACAACATGCTATCCGGCTGTCTTTGGCACCTTGGGTAGCTCCTTCCTGATGTCCTGGTGTAAGTAGTCTTATCCACAATATCTCAGTCTCATTCTTGGTTATCAATTTATTTTACAGTCATTTTCCTAATTGGCAAATACTTCTATAAACCTGAGAAACTATCAGGCGATAACATACTCTTCAAGTTCTGTGGCTGCATTAAGACGGCGCTCGTGGGCAAATGGAGACGTCGGAAGTCCAACAAAAGATACACTTACTGGCTGCACAATGCCATCGGTCCGTATGATCTGGATTTTGTGAACGATGTATCCAAAGTGCTACGCGTAAGTTGCAGTTATCAGATGACAGATAAAAACGATCAATGCCAATGCCAAGTTAAATATATTTTCAGATTGGCAAGCTTTTCATTCCTCTGCCCTTCTACTTTGCACTGCTTGCACAGCAGGACTCCAGCTGGACATTTCAGGCGACCATGATGAATACCACGGTGCTGGGTGTTAACATACAACCGGATCAGGCAAAGGCCGTAGGACCAATCCTTCTATTTATACTCATTCCCCTCTGGCAATATATAACAGCGCCACTACTGCGCCGGCTCTTCAATTGGGAACTGCAGCCGCTGCATAGCGTCACCATTGGAGGCATTTGCTCAGCTGGAGCATTCTTCTGCGCTGGTGCACTGCAGGATCGAATTATGGTTAGTCAACAAAGCATGGCTCAACTGAAATATCTCTCATAAATAATTAATTTCTCATTTGTGTCAGGAATCTCCCAGTTATAGCATCAACATTGGATGGCAGGTGCCACAGTTTCTGCTGCTTATGTTGGGTGAATTGTTACTCTCGATTCCAGGACTACAGTTTGCCTTCACTCAAGCACCGTCCTCGATGAAATCGGTGGTTACAGCCGCCTGGTTTCTGAATAATGCTTTTGGTAATCTCATTGTGGTTCTAATCACTGAACTAAATGTGCTCAGCTCTCAGAAAGCTGAATATTTCTTCTATGCGGTGCTGATGCTAGTATGCATAATTATCTTTGCTCTGCTGGCTTTTGACTATGCGCTGCAGGATCGCAAAAATTACTTCCAAGCTAGGGACCTGGTTGTGCTTCTCCCCAATGACCTGGACGATGTGCCCACTTCGAGCAGTCGGAGCGCCAGTGTCTAGATACCCCTGCTGTTTCTGCTGGTTTATGACCGGTTTAGTATTGGCTGATTATTAGAGACTGTTCCCAGCTCGACTGTTCCCAATTAAACCTGCTGTCAACACTGAGAACAGTTTTATTTTAAAATAAACAAAAATATATTACGTGTAGAAAATATGACAAAGACGAAAGAATAAAGACGAAAGATAAAGATATTTTTAACTATTTTCGATTTAAATTAAAAACATCTCTATAAAGTCGCAAAGTAAATATACTTGTAATTTATCCGCTCAGACATACACACACATACACAGTGACTGCAAAAAAAGAAAAGAAAAAGGAAAATTGAAATCATTCGAGTATCTTAAACATGTATTGCAATTCCAGATTGGTATCGTCAGGCAGATCCGTGCAATGTACGGCATTTAGAACCTTAGAAATTCCAAATTTAGAGCGCAACGTATGAGGACGCAGAAGCTTCGCAATTTCTGGATCCATTGGGCCGCAAAAGTTGCGGAATTCTTCGTGTGAGTTCTTATCAGGATCCTCACAGACAATCTCAAGGCACATACAGACGCCGCTGGCCAGCTGAGCCACCATGGGTATAAACTCTGGCAAGATGCCCCGATAGACTTCGTAGAACTCCTCGCAGTTTACGCGTGCCATGAGCAGCATGCGCATTGCTTCTATTTTAAAGCCAGATGTTAATATTTCATTTAGGATTTGACCCAGATATCCATCTTTGATGCAGTGCGGCTTAATAATAGCCAGTGTGCTATTCTTGAATCGGCAATCCTTGCTGATGTTGTGTCGCTCATCGAAAAAGAATTTTAAATCATTTGGCACATTCTCTTCTCGCTCCGGGCAATAGAAGCCATAGCGAACTTCTTCACGCTCAAATAACTGCTGCATGCTGCTTGACAATTCGATTTTTGTTGAGGCATTCTCTGTGTTGTATTTGGAGCAGGCTGATATTATCTCTGCCACATTATCGCCAATGAGCTCCAGACTAATTGCCGGTCCAGCAAGTAGCTCGTTCATCAATACCCTATGCGCGACGAATATTAAGTAAGGCACAAGAATGGTCTTTGTATTGGGATTTAGAATACTCACGATGTATGTACATCGTCATCCTGCTTGCTAGCCAGAAACTGTGTAACTGATTTTGGTGTAAACTGAACCATTAATGCATTGTTAATGTTGATCTTGTTGTCAATGAGTGTAGTTAGAAATTCACCCAGATTCTTTGGCCACATGCTGCTCTTGAGCAGCACAAATGCTCTGTGAAAGAAAGTATGTATTTAAATATCCAAACTTTAGGACATTGTTGAACGTTCGTTCTTACCGCTTACGGTATTTGGCCAAAGTGTTGCGAGTTATTTCGTCTGCATAGTCGACAATATCGAATTGGCGACCAAACACATTGATCTTTGAGCCCACAAAGAAATCACGCCGTGTCAATTCAGGGATTTTAGTACGGCGCAAAAAAGTCTTTTTGGTGCGTTGATCAAACTAAAATACTTCAATTGTTAATAAAGAGAAGTTTTACTATATAAATTTGAGCTTACCACTTCGACAGCACCATCGCTTAAATGAAATGTCAATAGATAAGTGTGTGTAATTCCCGCCTCGACGTGGAACCATTCGGCTAAAAAGGCAAGCCTTCCGGTATTTGTGGGCTGCATCTGTGCTCTCATTATTTATATTCTATCACAAAATCTTCTTAAATTGTGTATCTTTTGTGCTTATGGCAGCTATTGAATGATTGTTAGCACTTCGCATGTTTTGTTTGGCAACAGAATTCCCCGCGTTGCCAAAGCAACTGCCCGCCAGAGTTGCCAGATGTTTTTAATTAAATTGAAACCAACAATTTAAATGTTTATGTTTGGATCTGTGTTTGTAATTAGCCGTTTGATGAATATAGCAACTTAGTAATAAAATGTAGTTTCTAAAATCAATCTTGTGAATCGAGATTTTAATAAAATGAAAAGATCTGTAAAACAAATGCCTATTTTGCTAATAATTTAAAGGATTTCGAGTTTATATTTTTTATTTTAATTTCCTTTATTTACAGGAAACAAAAAATTAATAAATTGCAAATTAAACTTCGCAATGAATTGGTTGTAGCTTTCTTCCTGTTATTGTTGTTGTGTCGAAAATCCAGCGAAAAATGATGCATCTCTTGTTCCTTATGTTGTTTTTGCTAACATTGCGCATTTTCAGCTCAAGTTAATCGGTTTTTGGAATAGTGTTTATGAACGCATGAGTCTCTGTGTGTGTGTGTTTGTGTGCATGTGGGGGGTGGTTATGTGTGGTATGACTTAATGGTATAAGGGTCTTGGCTAACGCTACGACTCTAGTACTCCAAAAATGCCCAGAAAACTAGCAGCTTAAACAGTTAACTTCTTTTCTTTGTCTCCCTCTCCTCCCTCGTCGTCATCCTCATCGTTTTGCGACAGGCTGGGGATGTTATCATCAGAGTCGTCATCTTCATCTACATTGAAATCATCGAACTTGTTGTTCCAATCTCCGCCTGGGCTATTAAGCAAGTTGCTGAACATGTCGTTGTTCTTGGGATCTAAATTGACAATTCAAAGGTTAATCGCTGCGCTTGTTTGCAATTCAATCTACTCTAGTGTAGCTTACCTTCTTCTTCGTCAGACTCGTCGCGCCACTTGGCGAAGTTAGCTTTCAGGAAATGCAATTTTGTTTTATCCGTAGTCAGTGTTGGCCAGTAGGGTCCACTCTCTTTCTTGGGTATTGTGAATTCAAGGCAACGTCCGATATTCTTGCTAGTCACTTTATTCGGATCAACCGAATGCAAGAAATTCAATGTGACTTCGTATTTCTTAGAAGCATCCAGCGCATTCACACCCTTGAAAGTGAAACTGTTGTCTGTCACTCTGAAAAGAGAATATTTAAAAGTAAAAGCATTTCTCTATTTCGTTATAAAACTAGATCTTACTTCTGTTCAATATCCTTGCATTCCACATCGATAATCACGTACACCAAGTCGTTACGCTGAGCCCACGAAACTGGTGGCGGAATAGAGCTGAAATGGACAAGAATTTGTAAAATAAACAAGTAAAAAATCGACTTCATATTACTACTGTAAACATTGAGTGGTAACGTAGCAACAGACGCATTGTTGTATCTAGAACAAATTCCAAACTTAAAGCCTATGCTTAAATTTTTGATTAATTTGCATGGAATGAAAGTCCATGCTGTGAAAAATTGACCAAAGGGGCAACACTTTATACAAAATAAGCGCCAATCTTAACATAACCTCAAATGTCAGCGACTTTTTGATAGCCCCGCGTACTGTCCAAAAATACAACAATGCAGTTGCGCATAGGACACGCCCACCGCTAGAACTGGGAGCAACACACTCTAGCCGTGCATGGTGCAATGCAATTATCACTAACTAAATCGCTTTGTGCGACGGCCTTTGCGAAAAATAGACGCCGTAGGTGACCCCACACCGAAAAGCACGCGTCGCACAAAGAAGCCACAAAAAGAAGTCGCCGACAGCTGAGGCAACAATAATTAAATGTTCTTAGTATGGTTAATAGTTCACTTACCCTGCTGCCGACATTTTATTGTTGATACGTTGGCTGTATATCAAATATTCAAGCCGTAATAACTGCTTGTAAGTCTATTTTCAGCAGAAAATGCGATTTTCAGCCGATTTGTCGGACACAAAATGAAAATGAGTGAATAAGTCACACAGTGTTCGAGAATGTTCGCACGAGCTACTGACAGTTTTTGCATTGCATAGCACTGTCAAGAAACATTTTCCTAAACTAGCATATCGATTTTAATCATTCGATATATTTCTGTCCTGTTGCCTAACACTAGCAGGTCTGTCATCTGTGTGAAAAAGTAGCAAGAGCAAGAGCTAAAAAGTGAGTCGAGGCTGTTACTTAACCATATTTTAGCGTAATTTAAATACTGTTTAATTGCTTCTATTTTGGTAGCTATGTTTCGCCTTACAGCCGGTAAAGTCGCCTCCGCCATGCGGGGCACCGTTGGTGCTACATCTTCGCGTGTCACCGCCGTGCGTTGCTTGCACGGTACCGAGGAATCGGCCGAGGAATTCGATAAGCGTTACGAGAAATACTTCTCTCGTGAGGGCATCGACGGCTGGGAAGTCCGCAAGGGCATGAACGATTTGCTCGGTATGGATTTGGTGCCCAGTCCAAAAGTTATCGAGTCTGGTCTGCGTGCTTGTCGCCGAGTAAACGACATTGCCCTGGCTATCAGGTGGCTGGAGGGCTGCAAGGATAAGTGTGGTGACCAGAAGGCCACTCTCTATCCCTATTTGTTGGAGAAGATCACACCAACCTTGAAGGAGCTGGGTGTGCCGACCGTTGAGGAATTGGGCTACGATAAGCCCGAATTGGCTCTGAAGTCCGTATTCGATATGTAAAGCGTTTACTTTTCCTTTAGTTTAATTAACACACACATACAAGAAACACACATACAAAGAAATCCAATGTACTTGGTGCGGATGAACATGTTATTGGATTGCAAATAAAAGGAGATTGGAGTAAGGCTACTACACAAGACTCGCTTGTTTTCCATTTTGTTTGTTGGTTATGTAATGGTGCTATCCGCAGGTTATGCTTCGGCCTACACGTTCAAACTTGTATGACACACAGACGTGGTGTGACACCTATTTTAAATTTAAACAAATTCGTTTATTGACTTTTCACAAAGGTTTTCAGTTTAACTAAGTAGAGACTACTTCCATGTCTTGAGCAGCTCAGCTGCCTTATTCAGATTTTCCTGCTTTTTGATGAAGCAGTAACGCACAAAATCTTCTCCTAAGTGCTTATTGGGTTCGCTGTAAAAGGCGCTGGGTGGTATGCCCTGTAATCCCATATTCTTTGTCATCCACTTGGTGAACTTGTAGTCACGGTACTTGTCTGGCTCTGACTCCAGGTTAAGCTTTCCTGCCAGCGGTGTCCAATCAGCTAACATGAAATAACCTCCTTCCGGTATTGTGGGACGCATACCTGCTTCGCAAAGAAATTTGGCCATGAAGTCTCTTTTTGGCTGCAATTCCCGCGGCAAGCTCAGAAAGTAGCTCTCCGGCTTTCCCAGTCGTGCAAGTTCCACCTCAAAGCTTCTCGCAACTCCCTCCTGCATTGGCGTCGGGCAGGTGTATACGGAATTCTGATGAACCATTTGTAAATTTCTAATCAGCTGTTGCGGTCCATAGGCCCAACCGATTTTCCAGCCTGTTACCGAAAAGGTTTTGCCCGCGGAGCCAATGGTAATAGTGCGATCCCACATGCCAGGTAGGGTGCAAATACGCACGTGCTCCACACCATCGAAAACTAGCCATTCGTAGACCTCGTCCGAAACACAGAGCACGTTCCACTTTCGACACAGATCAGCAATAACCTCCAGCTCCTTTCGATGGAAGACCTTGCCGGTTGGATTATGCGGAGTGTTCAGAATGATCATTTTCGTTTTCTCATTGAACAGCTTCTCCAGTTCAGCTTCATCCAAAACCCAGTCGGCAGAGCTGATGGGACCTTCTTTCTCGTTCTAAGGAATAGTAAGTCTTAGCTACTAATTAATATATAATTAATATTTGATTTTACCAATTTCAACGGGATAAAGCGCGGTACGCCATTTGCCATTTTTACCATAGGTTCATAGCAGTCGAAGAAGGGTTCAATAATGATGACCTCATCCCCATTATCCACATGTCCCATTATGGTGGAGTAGAGTGCCTCGTATGCACCTGATGTAACCAATATGTCATTCAGCGCGTTTAGCTCACGTCCAATGAGACCGCTATAAAGTTTGGATAGAGCTTGTACCAAGCGCACATGACCCTGCAAGTTAGTGATATCACATCAGAAATGTATGTTGTTTGCTGTGATCACCTACATTGCCTCTGGTATATTGGTGTAGAAGAGGATTCGCGTCCTTGGCAATGTCCGCAAGCGAGTTCGTGACATATTCAGGGGCAGCATCATCTGGAAATCCTTGGCCCAGATTCAATGGCTTATATTGCATGGCCAAAGCAATATATTCATTCCAAACGCTAGGCGTACTGCCTTGGAGGCGTTTTGGCAAATCAAACTTTTCCATGCCTTTTGTACTGAATGCTGCGATCACCTTATAATTGTGCTGTTGTTGGTTACTTAGAGGGTTTAAAAAGCAACTAAAGCGATGTAAGGAACAAACACGCTGACAGTTTTTGAGCATCTGAAAATAGATGAGTTGATTTAACGTTTATCAATTAGTTATAAGCACGAGTACCATGCGTGTTTTTTATATTTTTTGTTTTGCTATGTATGCTATCACAATTGTATAAATGCAATCGTTTTATTGAGAATGGATATTAAATTGTGAAATTCTTCTGGAATTATGCAGCTGCGTGACGTTGCATAATTAAAACTATTGAAAGAATACCAAGGAAAAGGTGCGACGAAATCACAATTTGTTTATGCGCTCACAAACACATACTAAAAAAGCGCTGCTCTCAGTCGCATCGCTCTTCTACAACTATGGAGCGACTTAATACTCTCGCTGCTTTGGTGTATTTCATGTGGCGGATGAAGCAATGCAAATAGCTATGCTGGGAGAGTAAATATGCCTAAGTTATCAAATATAATAAAGTTTATCACATTAGCGTCGCATATCAACAATATCTTCGCATATTGTTATTCACAATAGTCAAACAGCTGTTATTTAACAAGTGTTGGTTAACGCCTTGACTTTTCCCAATGCAACGATGTTTTCACAATTTCGCGCGCATTTTCTACGTTTAAACTTAATACTTTGTGACACAGCTGTGTCAAGCTTAAATTGGCGACAAGAATTATAATTTACAGTATGATGATGAGCCAAATGAATACTTTTAGTGTATATGCAACTTGGCAATATGACAGAACTTCCCAAATTGTAAATATTGAACAAGCTCGAGTACAATGAACAAGTTCCTGAAAAATAATGAATGCATTCGGAATCCACAGGCTAATTGAGGCACTGGAGGAATTGATCCATCACTGAAATGTGACCGATATAGATTTTAGAAACATCGCCAATGTCGCCATCGACATTATTATCATCATCGTCCTCAATTGTAATAAAATATCTGCATATAATGTACTCTTTTTTACATTTTGCAGATATTATTGAAAAATTAAACACACAAAGTCATTTTTAGGGTTTATTTATAAAAACTGTGTTAATTACATAAAATTAATATGAAATCATTTAAATAGTACAATTGACAAATGATTAATAACATTTATAGGTATTTTAACGTAAGTCTATGCTGAATTTATGCATTTATGTATGTAAGTACGTTATATGTTATACAGGGTGAAGTTTTTATATGCATCAATATTTGTTTGCTTGTTTTTTTTTTTTTGCAGAGTTTTAACAAATTAAAGCTACTAAACTTAAATCACAGATAACACTAACGTGTTTGTTACAATATATATGTATGTAAGTATGTTTTATGTGTATTTGTATGTAAGTAATTGGGTCTTTCAAAATTATAGAAAGTATAACAAGACTGACTTAATGCTACTTAGAAAATCGCTAACATTATTGCTGTAATCAAGTTTGTCACATTTGTGTTTTTTTCTTAAATGCAACAATTCCCTTATCTACTATCAAACGATAAGTTTGTGAGAGTGTGTGTGTCTGTAAGTAGATTTAACTGAAACGATTCTTCAAATGATATGCGCTTGTTGCTTTCCTTCTTTTCCCTTCTGTTTCGTTCCTTGTGAATGGCACACATTTTGCGCTATGCGAATGGCAAAAACGAATCCGTATTTAGCTCTGCTTTTTCTCTTTTCGATATGGACGTGGTGCGTATGTATTCCGCACGATTTAAACATGCACTTCCGGACAATCTTCGTCTTTGATGGATGTGTACTGCACTTTCTTGGCCACATTATCAAAGACGGGAGTCATCATATACTTCAATTTGTCACGACTGACGTAAACGAGGGCCACCAGAAGTCCAAGCAGGATCATGCTGAGCACTATAAGTAGAAAGATCAATGTGGCCGTGTGTCCACTAATGTGTGGTTGCAGCTGTCCGTACAGCTGATTATCTTCAGCAACATTAAATAAAGAGGCGGCTGCTGCCATCTCCGCTGCGCATTCTCCCATATCCAATTGAAGGATGTGCGCGGGCGCCGGATCAACGTGTTGTATCCCATGGAAGCACATCAGACTGTCCTGGTTGCGGACAGTTACCCGTGTTGCCTGCAACCACGTGCGGAATGATGATATCTTGCAGTCGCACACAAAGGGATTCAAATTAAAGTCCACGATCAGATTGACGGTACGATTCTCCCGCTCCTGTAGCTCGTTTAGAACACGCATATCCAAAGGCTTGACAAATTCAAACTTATTACGCTCCAAATCAAGGAAGCGAAGATTGTTCAGACAGCGCACCTCAAAGTTAATGTCCCTGAGCAGGTTATCGCCCAAATGTAAGTCTCGGAGTGCAGGCAAATCGCAAAACACATTGCGATCCTTGAAATGAGTAATCTCGTTTTGTTCCAGATGAAGTTTCTGCAATTTAACCAACTGGCTGTTCACAAAGATGTCATGTAGATCCTCGCTGAGCTGCGGCGAGCTGTGATCCTCAAAGGCGTCGGTCAAATGGAGGCTCTGCAGATTGCCAAAGTTGGAAAAGACCCGTGGATGATGATGGTTGACTTCGTCATCGTTGCGTGAAATACTCAAGTTGTTATGGTTCAATATGAGTCGCTCCACCCGCGGCACATGATGATAGCTTTTGCCGCGTATTTCTCGAATGTGATTGCTGCTCATATCGACAATTTTCAGCTGTTTGTAGTCGTTGATGCTGCCAAATACGTTCCATGGCAGCTCGGTTATGAAGTTCCCCGTAAATATGAGTATTTCCACCTGCTCGGGCATGTGCTCCAGCACGCTAGTGTTGTTCAGTCCCGCATTTGTGCAGTTCACCATATATTGAATCGTCCCCTCATACTTCTCCTTGCCACAGGAGCATGCCGCCGGGAAGTAGGGGCCACAGCTAGACGAGCTTTCCGCGTTGCCCAGCGACAGCGCAGCGCTAATGGCTAGGAAAGCCACGCACAGAATTCGCGGCTGCAGCTGTGGTTCGTTGGCCATCTCTCTGCTGGATGGGTCTGAGGTTGGAGCTCTGGCGCTGGTATGGCTGCAATTAATAGCAGAGTAGAATGTTTTATTAGTTGCGAATGCATTTTAAACTAACCCAAAGCCAGCAAGGCCACAAAATGCAGTTGCCTGCCGCTTGCCATGGTAGCCCTCATGGCAGTAAATTTATGCTCCCCAACATGAAGATTTATGAGTTTATGAAAGGCTAAGCATTGCTGAACATCAAGTGAACACACCTCAACCAGACCGCACCGTATCCATCTCTACTCCACTTCCAAGTTTGTATCGTCTCTTTAGCCCCCCCACGGCCAATCAACGGCACCCACGGCGTATGGGTAATTTTTGTTTAGTGCCAAAGTTTTTTGATAGCGCCAGCCACAATAAACGCCAAAAGGGCACTCAAGCGCGCTGACGAGGTATCCACAAAAAGTAACCCCCGGGCTCAATTCCCTCCAACGCCATCCACCTACCATTTCTGAGCTCAGTGCTCAACCGCAAGTAGCAGAGAACCTTATTATTTTACGGATTTTATTGCTATTTGCTTAGCATCGACTGAAGACGAATTGAGGCTACAGACGTGGCCACAATACATTTAAAGCTTAAGAAATAATATCAAAGTGCCTCAAAGATGACAGGATCTTAAAGATTAAGCTCACTTTTAAAGAGAAAATTGAAAGCATTACTTAAAGCGTTCTGAAAATGTTGTGTCTTATGGGCAACAGATAGAGGTATCAATTTAAAGGAAGACTTTTAATATGAATTGAAAGATAAATGTTACAATGAACATACAAATTGCACAATTGTTGAGTAATTTCAGTGAATCTCATACCTTAAGTCCAAAGTAATTTGTATTTTTATTCAGCAAGTCATCAATACGCGTGCAATTTGGATTTCAAATATTACTGACTTTATGGTCCTGACGTGTGCAACCTATAAACCTGCCAACTATAAAGCTCAAATCTTCTTCACTTGCCCATTGATTGCCATGTTTGGTGGTTTGGCAGCCCTTGCTGTGCGGCTCAATTAGTCACTACGATCTGATGCCTGTTTCCTGCTGCATGTTGTCTGCTTTCTGATGAATAGGCTCTGCCCCTGTTCCTCGATGCTTTTGTTATTGCTGCCCTTGCCTGCGACCAGCTGTGGCCATTGCTCATTCAATGCTAATGAGCGCATTGTATACCTGTAGCCAAATTGAAAGCTAACGGAATGTTAATGGCCTCCAACTCTCGTTTTACTTTCAATTATCGCAGCTGGCAAATATGTTACAGGACGAGACCCTTGCTAGGTTTTGCCCCTTGCCATTTGACACTTTAATGTGGCATAGTGCAAGCAAATGTGGGAGAAGAGCGTGTCAATTTGACGTTAAGCAACACTATGCTGGACACAAGCAGCTGCTGTTTTTGCTTTCTTTTTTTAAGCTCTTGTGCGCTTTTCACACTTTGTGCACCTGCAGGCTGTGATTGTTGTTGCCGCTGTTGTTGTTGAGAAACAAGCAAAGCATAAACGCCATTTTATGCCCAAAACAGAGCAACAAAAGAAAGCGCAAAGCATTTTGCAAAGCCAAACAAAATGGCGGACGGCGGCGCACTTGAACTCAAACTCAACGTTTATTTTGTTCTTGCGAGTGTGTGTGTCAGTGTGTGTCCCTTTCTGTTTGGCTGCCTAACAGGCCAAAACACTAACTATAGCACATGTACACTTATCCACACACACACATACACACACACGTGAAGTTGCACATACTTAAAGTGTAACTCGTCTGTGGTTACTTTTTATTCATTTTGCCGTGTAAGCGTGTGTGTGTCTGTGTGTGTGCGTGCGCGTGTGTGTTAACTGTTGCAATAATATACTACTCTATTGTTTTGTACTTCCATTGCTCCGTCTACCTGCAACAACAATAAGGCTCCTACGTACAAATGTTTTCCTTTTCTTGCCTCCATTTATTTGGTAAACGAAAATTCTCTAATTTGCACAAGTCACTTAAGCTATATTATTTTAACTTTAACCTTCTTCTTTCATCAGATTCTAACACATGACATATTAAGATATATCACACGAGTAAAAATGACTTAATTACTTCTATTAGTGTTAAGTGTATCATGCAAGCCGAATAGGTGAAGTGCGCAAGAGTATTTGAACTTCGTCAAGTTCTTTCGCCTTTGACTTGTTTTCTGCTGTATTTTGGACTTCAATTTATGCATGCGCGTAAAATAATAATAATAACAAGCACAAGCGTAATAATAAAAATGTGTTTTGTATTTTGCATTCGCAATTCGTTCCTTTTATATACTCTCTTTTTAATTCGTTCGCCGTAAAGTGGGGGGCACTTAACGGCTGCATTTGCAAAGCGAAAAGGAGAAGGTGGTAATGTAATGGAGGACTGTAGATTGCGGCGGTGCCTTGGCAGACGGCATGCAGGAAACGGCAAATACGAAACGGAACACGGTTAATGAAAGGTGGGCACTCAATTTGTTACACGCGATGTGAGCTTTTTTTTACATACGTAAGTAAGTCTGTGTGCGATCTAATTAGAGCATAAACGTGGAGTGCTTAAAGCGGCGGCTGGAGCGGTAGATGGGAAACATTCGTAGATAAGGCACAAACGGATAGCATCATTAGGCAATGGTAGATGATATAGTTGCATTTAACCGCATTACAGAAATGCAATGAATTTGTCTAGAATGTGCCTTTCTAATTTGCATTTAGAAACTTTGCCTTACATATTTCCATTATATAAAACTTAACTTGACACAATTTGGCTGAGAACTACTGAGGCGAGCGCGTATATGCAACATTTCGTTGCCTACTTTGGGGCATTTCATTGCTCAGAGGCCAAGTCACGCCTGTCGCAATTGCTGCCAGTGTTGCATATTGCATTAAAGTAATTTTGTTTGCGAGTGAAGCTGAGAAAATCTCCTTTGGCAACAGCAGTAGTAGCAACAGCAGTAGCAACAGCAGTAGCAACAGCAGCAGCGTCAGCATCGCGTTGCCAACTGCATTAAGGAAATTGTTGTAATAGGGAAATGCTAATGCGGCCAACAAGCGTTTAATGTTTTGGCACTGCAGTCATTAAGCAAAAAAACTTTAAAAGCTTTTTGGCTGCAAAGAAGAATGGAGTTGAAGTAGCTGCGGCCAAAGTGGCAAGTGGCAAGTGGAAATATGGCAAAGTGGCAGCTAACCGTTGTTGGCTAACCATAAATTATGCGGTTGTGCACTCTCGCTCCTCATGACTCTGTTTGTGAGCGTGTGGTGGCTGTGGTTAGATTCACATGCAAAAGTGTGAAATTTTTGCCGCCGTCTCGTTTGGCTCGATGAATTTATTGGCTGTACAATGTGTAAAAGTGGGCAACACTTTTATGAGTCGGGATAAATGCAATAAGGACAGCTCTTTTGATATGCAATTAAGTGCGACTGCAGTCGCCGAGCCTCTCCAAACTCAATTAGTAAAGTTGCGCAGTTGCTGTGGCACAAGGGATACATCCATGTCCATGTCCATGTCCATGTCCATTTCCACGTTCACGTCCACTTCCACGTCCATGTGCAGGATGCTTTCTCAATGCGAGCAGCTTCGGGGCATGTCTGCGCCACGTCCATGTCCCACGGTACTGGCAACAATACCAAATTGGCGCACGTTGGCTTCATAATTTCATTATGAGTGCACCGCGTGAAGCAAAAATTACGAGATAGCGCGCTCCGAGTGCTCCGGTGTCTGAAGTCCGGTGTTAAGTTGGGACTCACGTAGCTGAGGGCGTGGTCCGGCAACCTACCACAGCTTCGTCCGTTTAGACTAATTAGCAGACTGCTAATTGCACTTGAATGACGGAGTAAAAGTAACTCGTAACTGCGAGCTGGGAGCTGGGAGCTGCACTTGGCAGTCGGGCACTGGGGCTTCCAAGTGCTTTTTGGGGGTATTTTTCTTTCGGTGTCTGCTAAGTTTTCGCACGCAAGTTGCGCCACGGAAGTTGTGAAAAATTATCTGACTCTGCTGTGCTATGTGTGTGTGTTCTCGTGTGTGTGTGTGTGTGTGTGTGTGTTTGTGGCTTGTGACTTCATGAGGAATTGGCCACAAAGCGAAAGGGACAGAAGTTTGTAGTTTATGACGTGGTAGGATACATGAATACGAAATTTGGGGCAGAGACTGTGTTTGCTTGTACATTTAAGTTTACATTTACATTGTAGTAGATATTAAGAAAAGTACATCAGTTGTATGCTGCAAGTATAATAGAGTAATGCAGTCTGTCAAAAATGTAAGCAACATATGCTTTTAAAGCGGATGTGCTAACAATACTACAATTGAAATTGAAAGTTAGTTACTTTCACATCGACTACAATTGAGCCATAAGACGTTTAGTTCCCTTTTCAAAATGCTGAGTATTGAACAAAATGCAATTTAAGTGCACAAGCAATATGCACCTGATGTTCGATATCGCTTGACTGCCAATCATCTGCTTTACTCACTACTCCCAATCCTCGTCCAATCGTCCACCTGGCCCACCTGGCAATCCAATAGAACGCCTCACGCTTTTAAAGCGTAAATCGAATTCAAATTGGTAATTGGAATAAAGCGCAACCATCGAGTCTCACGCCAACACAACGCACACAACGTATACAACTGGCGAAACTCCTGCAGATTCACATACTCAGAACCAAAAACACGTAGTAACATTCTCTACATATGTATGCAAGTGTGTGCATGTGAATATATATATGTAAAGTGTGTGTGTGTTGCGAGTGTCATTGCACGTGTTGCCCAACCAGCTAAAAAAAAATGAAAAAAGAAAATAAAGCGCCATTCGCAATCCGTTTTTGGACAGCATTTACTGCTGAGGCCGGCAGACAGCTGTCTGTTCTGATCCATGACGAGTTTTCCCTGAGTCCAAAGCCATGCGAGGATTGTTGTCAAAAATGCAATGCTTTCGAGGTTGTGGATGGGGGAGAAAGGTGTGCGTGTGCGTGTTTGTGTGTGTGTGTTTGGTGTGAAGAACGGCGATTGTTGTGGGCGACAATTTCAAGTGCTTCGCCTGACCAAATAGCATTCGTAGATCGAAACAAAACACGCTAACAGGCTTACATTTGCTTTGCTGAAACAGCTCTCTTTCTCTCTGTCTCTCCCCCCCACTCTCTTTTCGCATCGCTCAGACTCTTTTTTGTTTTGAAAATTTATGCACAAAACGAGCCCAGCACGCGCGACACTTACAAATTGCATTAAAAGCGACCGCGATGAATTAAAAACTCACGCCATGAATTCGCTTTGGGGGAGGTCAGTGGCATTTAGCTCTCTGAATATTGTATTATTTGTTTTTGTTTTTGTTTTTGGTTGCTTTGTTGTTTGGTTTGTTGCATTGTTGCGCTCTTGCGCTGTTGTTTTGTCCAGCCATGTTTTTGTTTGCATATTTTCAAGCGCCCGCTCACTGAGGGAATGAAATTGAAAAGCTAAAAACTTTTGAAACGTTCGCAAAGTGAACAAAACCACCAATAAAGTTGAATGAAAACTATTTGAATTGAGATTGACTGAAAGCTTACAATGTACATGAATATGTAAATAATTAATTTAAATTGAGATGTACAGAGTCCCTGCACTAGTGTCAAATTATGCTAATTAATCAAAACTGTTGCCCAAAGCATTTAATACCATTTTAATTAATTCTGATTGAAGTTGTTGTGCGCAATATTGAAATTGATATCCTTAAGCTCCCATTTTCGGTTCGGTTCAATGAAGTCAATTGAGTAAGAAAAGTTTATAAAACTCATCGCCAATATTGATTAATGCGCATGTCGCTGACCTTCACTTCGAACTGTTTTGTTGTTGTTGTTGGCGAAAAACGCTTGAAAATCTGTTTCCCATTGAGTCCCAAATCAATTTGCAACACTTTCGATGTAATAGAACAAACCCTATCTGACTTGTAAACCTTCTATCGGTTTGCTAACAGTTTCGGTTGCACATCAGTTGTGGCTTCTAATAAAAACTTTCCACATTCTCTATTTTTGTTTTTCTTTTGTTTTGTGCTTTGCCTAAAAACCGCTAGAAATGTGTAAACTGTTTTGGCGTTTTTCCACTTTGTTGTTGCCTTACGTTGGGGGTCGGCACTCAAATGCAATATTTTCGATTTCATCGTTGACAGGAAATGGGTTTTTGTGTTTCGACTGCCCAAGCTTGAGCGTCAATTTGCTCGCTATAAAAACTGTGAATGAATGAATTTTTAATAAATGCCAGCACGAGTAAAAAGCGTGCCAGAGAGTCTGGTAGAGGAACTATGTGGGGATCTGGGATTTTTTTACATTCACTTGGCATATTTTGCATTTGAAATTTTGTGCAGCAGCTCGAGCTTCACTTCCAGTTGCCGAGTTTGCTTTTAAGCTCGCTGCTGACAAAACAAAAAAGCAAAAATGAAAAAATAAAATAAAAATAAATAAAAACAAATAAAAAATAATAGAAAAAAAGAACAAAACTCCCCGCTTGTTTGAGAAATGTAAATCTGCAGTGTTATTTTTTTTTCATGCTGCCACTTTCGGCTTTTGACTCTCAGCTGTTTGTTTCCAATTAGAGAGTCTACCACGGGGCGTATGATAATTGGATAGCCATGCATGCCCCGGCTATGGCCCGTCTTCTATCCGTCTTGTGTTTAGGAGGACGGAGCAGTGAGAGTAGCCCGTCCAAGGCTCTTCGTACTGTTTGCTATTTGCCTTTGCTCTTTGTCCAACAGATAAATGGACAGCACCCGCGTGGCCAGCAAAGGGACAACGGGTGAAGAGGCAATAGTAAGTCAACAGCAACGACAACATGCATAACTGCAAGTAGTGCAAAAAGTGAAGGCAGAAGCAACAAAGACGCTTCAACAGTTGACAAGTGGCTCCAAAACGGCAGCAAGTGAATGTGAAGGAAGGAAACAACAAAATACCCTGTAAAATAAGAACTCAAAAAGCGTATTTTAATCGATGTTAAATTTATTTATAAGTCAACTTTTGATCTTAAACTGTCTATGAACTTGTTGACTGATCAATTATAATTGGATTATAATCAAATTTTAAACTCATTTTTTACACTCAAATTACATTTGTAATTATTTTTAATTTAATTATCATAAGAGTTTGATTTTATACTTGGGTCGACTGCTGTTAGTCGACGTTAAATAAATAAATAAATAATAAAATAAGACTGTGAGTCAAAATTAAACCTTTTTAAAACACTTTTAAAATGTATTCAAGGACTGAGTTATATTTTGAACATGTTAACAATTTCAGCATACCCATTAGACCTTTTTAGTAGGGTGTCGAAGCTAAAGCATACCTTTGGGCACTAAGGCAATAAGGTAACAAACTGTGGGCGAAGTGAGACGGCTATAAATAGTAGTAGACGCCTTGGGAACGTCGCGTTGTCGTCTGACATTTACTAAAACTATGCCAACGGAACTTGAGGTTAAAGCAGCAGCCGGCGAGCAACGTAGGATTCGGTGGGTCAAAGGGGGCCATACGAGAAGGCAGGATTCAGAGTGGGATGCCAGACAGAGGATACATATATACCGTGGAGGGGGTCAGCGTGACATTCGGTTAGTCAATGGGCGGCGCAACAGTTGGTGGTCCACTCGTTTCGGTTTTTGGTTCCAAAGTGGAGAAACAGAATGACAACCGCGACGACACGGCAATTTGGCCAGGCTCGCACCTCATGTTTTTATGGTTGTTATTGTTGGTGATATTGTTGCTGTAAAAATGTTTTTAGTTGCCAGCGCACAGAATTGTTGAGGCTTTTATGAATGCGCGTCTGTTGAACGTTGCGTATACGTAATGTAAAAATGTTTTGAAGCAAGAGAAAATTATTGATTTTATATACATTTTATATAAATTTAATATTTAATTAAAATATATAATTGAAACATTTTAAATAAATAAACTTCAGTTTTTTCATAAAATTTAACAAAACTGTAAATTAAAGTAATAAATTATAAAATAAATCACACACTCTCTTCTAAAAGAACTTCTATAATTTATATCCCATTGCTTTAACTATTCCGTCTCGCTTTGTAGCGCTCTTTAAACTCGCCATGCGGCGGAACTATTAATTTTTAACCCTCTTAACAGTACTGACAAATTCTTACAATTAGAGCAGGCGCCACACTTCGCAAATATTTGGCAGCAATTTTTCATATTAAATGACAGGCAGCGGCAATGCAAGGAGGTGCGGGAGGTGGTAGCAGACAAACGGCCAGCATAAGGTCGCCGGAAAGTGGCACAAATAAAAATTGCAGTCGAGACTGTAAAAACGGCGCTCAACTTGCGCCAACTGTGATCAATCTTCATTGTTGGGCCAGCCGCCAGCTGAGAAGGAGCGAGGCAAGGTGGCAAGAGGGAAGATACGGATGTATAGTCGGTTGCAGCACATTTTCGGCGATGAAGGCAACGGAACCCAAGCATGACTCGACCTCGGGCGCTTGCATGTCCTTGTCATAGGAACAAACAAGCAACAGGGATGCCAGTCCATTCCCATTCCCTTGCCCCGCAGTCAGCAGGAAATGCAAAGCGAAGGCACAAAACGCGAATGGAAGAAAGAGAAGAGTACAAAGAGGAATGGCCAACATGCGAAAATAGGAAAATTGCAAAATATTTGCAATTGTCGCCGTAGTGGAAATACACATATCCAAAAGAAAGAAAGCAATTAAGAATTTGCACAAGGTGTTAGACTAGCCAATACCCTGTTAACTTCTACACTTTTATTGCTTTACTTTTGAAATCATCTGCATGAATTATTCAAAATCAAGATCGTATTTTAAGCTGAATATAAATAAACATTAATGTTGTTAAGTGTTCTGTTGGAAACAACGAACCCTTTGAAATTCTTCTACAATTCTAGGGCAATGAAATAAAAAAGCCAATGCCTGAGCAATTGGTGAAATGAATGAAGATGAAGTAGCAACTGGCATAACGAAACTTGAATGTGGACATGGACATGGACTTCGACATGCACATGGACATGGTCAAACTCAGGCTCAGGCTGTTAGATTAGTTTGCCAGTTTGCCAGTTTTCCAGGACTGGCCGCAAGATTGATTGGCCACTGAGGACGCCAAGAGTCCATTGCGCTCAATTTAAAATTAGTTTGTTTTTCACAAGCTTCACATGACCGTGTCATGGGTCAGTCATCTACGCTTACGACCGGCGATAATGGAGGTCACATTTAAATAATTACTTTATTGTAGTTTCAACATAAACTTTATGCAGATTTCAAGATTAGTTTCTGCACATCTTTCTTTCAATCTCTAACTTCGTTTATCTTTCGTAGTAATACCATAAACGCTTGTTCATTGTCTGCCTCTTCTCTCTCTTCTCTCTCGTCTCTCATTACTTCACACTCGTTACGGGCCAACTTGTTATTCGTTGCTTGCCTCTTGCCAAACGACTTTGGAAAATCTTTTTCATTTCTTTACGAGCTTTATGCGCTCTTTTGTTTTTGTTTAGTTGCTGACTCTGCTTGCTGTTTGCTGTTTGCTTCAACTATTTGCAGTCATTTGTATTACTTTTGTTATCGTTGTTGTACTTATTGTTCTTGTCATGATTCTAAGCGTTGGCATTGCATTTGTGCATTGGATTTCGAGCGCGCCTCAAAGAAGGAGTTGTCGTCGAGGTCTTTCATTGTAAATTGCTTTTGTTTCCCAAGTGTTTGGGGCTTGAGAGAGCGTGAAGGCTTCAGATAGACCCAAGTATGGGGCAGAGGAAGGCAAAGAGGTGTTTATGCAGGTGACTAAGCTGTGAAGAGTTTCTACATCTTTTATTTTATTTTTTTGTCATCTACCAACATCAATTTTGTGGCACAATATGCAAAACGCTTTTCAACTGTGGTTAAAGTGGAACTTGCCATTTTGAAATGTAGAATAAATTAATGAGAAATTTACAGGGAAAATTGAATTTATTTTAGTTTTGCAAGACTTTTAAAGAGCTTTTAAATAATTTCTGTCAGTTCAATCAATCCTCTTCGGGATTGTTCCATACCATTTAACTAAGAGAACTGCCACAACTTTAAGGCAGCAATTGCTAAAAAAACAAAAGCTCTCAATCGAAAGAGAGATAGAGATACTGGCAGGAGCGAAAGGAAAAGGGAGAGAGATTAACATTAAGTTTACTGCTATTTGAATGCACTTGCAACTCGGCAAGCTCATTGGCAACTGTTTGCCAGAGTTTAAATACTTTTGCCAGCGTCTAACTAACTGTCAAGTAGAAATTCTTTTAGCAATGCCAATGGAAAGAGAAACCGATTCAGAGAAATCCATAAAAACCAACATTAATGCCTTAATTTTGAGCTTAGCAGCGAAAGTTGCAAGAGTACAAGGGCATCTCTAAGGCGTTGATGGAGGAGAGAGAGAGAGAGAGAGAGAGAGAGAGAGAGAGAGAGACTGGTGGCTAACAAGCAACTTCTGAGAGCAACATAGAGAAAAAACAAATATAAAATCTTGCACAAAACTTTTCGCACGATTTTAACGCATTGCAAAGCGCTGCTTAAGCCATAAAAGTGCTGTCTTGGGTAAAGGGGAAGAAGCGAAACGGGAAACGGGAAACGGGAAACGGGAAACGGCAAATGGGAAGAGCGGTGGTAGGGAGAAGCGGCATGCCAGCCAGGTCACAAGGGAGCTAACGCCAACTGCAATTTGCCTAGAGCTGCAGGAGTAAGAGATCAGGGATTGTAAGCAAAAAATTGGCAGTAGACCTTCGGAATGATAAAAATTTTTAGCGTGACAAGTTTGCTTTTTCAATTTGATGTAAAGCAGCCCCACGGGCTGGCAGGAGGTTCGAAGGGCATTGAAGGACGACAGTTAAGTGGGTGGAGGGGGGTCGGGCGCAATGTGCAACTTGTGCCTTGAGCTGGTCGCGCGGTTGTAGCTACAACGAAAATTGAAAATTGCTTGAATTGCATTTTTCGCTCAAGACGGCAACTGATGAAGAGCCGCAAGGGGGGTTCCACAGAGTAGAAGTTGGAGCATGGATGCACATCGCTGGTTGAAGACTGAATTCACTGAGGCATTTGGCTGAAGACAGACAGAGGAGAGACAGATGGACAAACAGACAGACAGTCAAACAGCTGCCGAGAATGCTCCTTGCCGGCAGGCAACGCGGCGTATGAGCAACTTTCCACTCAAGTGCTACAACTTGCAGTTTTATGTTTGTTATGACATATTCCCAACTTACCCCCAAGCTGGTGGCACTTGGCTCCCTGCCCTCCACACCTCCTCCACCGCTTGAGTTCAGTTCACTCTGAATGTTTGCGTAATTAAATCATTGAGACTCTGACTTTGCTTTATTTGTGTGCAATGTGGGTGAAGGCTGTGCCTCAGAACTGACGGAATGAGAATGCCTGTAAGCCAAATTGAAGTAATGAGCAGATTCCTTCACCAATCTCACAGTCAGCGAACACTTCGCGACCACAAAACGAAATTGGAATTGCGGATGTGGAAACCAAACACTGCAACTGACTTTGAGCTGCAGTTCTTCCATTTATTTTTACTCTTTTTTATCTGTTCTTTCCAGTTCCGTTTGGCGGTGCTCCGAATCGTAAATGGTGCACGTCGTTGACATGATTGCTTAAGCCCCAAAGAGCTGGATAATTGAGACTGTGCGCGTATGCAGAAGCGGCTAGCTACCTCCACAGGCAATTTATTGTATTAAGTTAAAATTGAATTATATTCAACGAGTTACTTATTAGATTTTGTATGTATTCATGTGATGAATCAGACTATATTTTAGAAGGCAGCTTTTCTAAGCTACTATTACTATTATAACTATTAACTTAATTTCTTTTTAGAGATATGAACAACTTGCTTAACTTACCTTAAATACACGATATGACAGTTAAGGGCGTGTTATGTTGTCTTTTGGCTTGATGGTGATAGTTGTCAGGGCAGATGCTATAATGATAGAGAATATGGTAGAAGAAAAAGGGTTAAAAATGTTTTAATTTTATTTAATTGGTCATTGAAAAGCATTTAGTTCGTGTTCTCAGTCGTTATTTCTAAGTTTGCTCTGCCTACAAATCATAATTTATTTAAAAGTTGTTGGCAATTAAAGTTCACAAGTTATTTGCATTTCTAATTTATTTGAAACAACTTTCAGTTTCAAGTTGACTTCTATTTGTATTTGTACATTTATTTTGTATACATATTTTCTCAGCTGTCATCTGTCTAATCTCTGGGGAGCTTTCTATCTGCCTAGCATCCGTCTATCCTACTAATCAAGGCATCTGAAACTTTTCTCATTAAATGCTTATAGTTATTGTTGCTGATGTCACATAAAAAAGTTCCATAAAACTAAATTGTGATAAATATCCAATCTGACCTACGACCTGAGGGCCAGCAACATTTGCCCAGTTAAAGTCCTTTCAGCTCAAGGGTTCTTTTAGGGCAAACAAATAATATGCTACAGACGAAAACAACTTGAACTTATCTTGGCCAGACAACAATGTAGAGAAACTGCACAGAGAAATAGAAAAGAAAATTGAAGACACTTACAATTGATAAGCAGCAGATGAAAACAAGATGAGAAAGAGGAACAATAAAAAAACTGTAGCTGGGTTTAAAGATACACAAAGTGAGTTGAGCGTGAACACTACCAGAAATTCTATGAAAAATACATTAATGTACTAGAAACCTGGCTAATATTACAACAGTTATAGTGCAACTGCAGATAGGAAGACAGAGATGCTGAATATTCGTTTAAACACGTGAACATTTTGATAAAATGGCTGAAATAGTGTTACTTTGTTGGCCAGCATCCCGACAAGGGTGTCGGTTCATATTGTGCAAATATTTATGTAAACAAGCAAAATGCATTATGTGCCCAGTGCTGTCTTTATTATATTTCCAAAAGGCACACAACAAATGGCCAAGTCGAGCAAGGAGCAGGCACCTAGCAGAAGGCACCAGGCACCAGGCAACTAGGATACAGGAAACAGGCAAGCAGGCAGGCAGTCAGACAGGCAACAGCCAGAAGCAACAGCTCTCCAATTGAAAGTCAAAACAAACGAGCTGCAGTTTGCCACGCCCACTGCACAGCAGCAGCCACCTTCAGCTCCCCTCCATTGTCTTTGGACATAAAGTTCTGGCTTTCGGCACGTTTGCCATTATGCATATGCTTTCATATTCTCATATAGTCTGCTGCTTCTTAGCCTTTGACTTGGCCGAAGTCTGGCTGCATATGGCTGCCAATATGTGTGTGTGTGTGTGTGTGTATTTGTGTGTGCAGTCGGAAACGGAAATGAAGCACAAAAGTTTCACAGCATAAGCTGGCCCTGGGCATAGCCATAATAGTTAACTGCACACACACTCACACACACACACACACTTACACACGTGTGCCTGCGTCTGTGTGTGAGTGTACTAGCCACTGGTTTGTCCTTATTCCATTTGGCTTTTTTGTTCTAGCTGCTTTGGTGCTATTATTTTAAATTATTTTATGACCTGCACTGACCATGATTTACTTATAAAAGCCAAGCCATAACTCATGGTCGGAACTAATTGTCTGAAAATTTTTCGAAAGCTGCTGCTTAATTGAAATGCGAGCACAGCAACTGGAGCAGCTATTAGACCATCTTCCAACATGTTTGCATACTGTGCATCATGAAGGCGTCTTTAAATTAAGTGCTTATCCAAAGTGCTGGCACATTGCGCATACGTCACGTTGACTGGCAGCATGCTGGCAGCGTTGTTCTTGTTCTTTTGCGGTTGTGCTTTGACCATTTGAAGCTCTAACTGGCCAACAGATTTATGAGTGCACAAGTGTGCGAATAAGCGACTCAAATGTGAATAAAAATGCACTCAACAATTCTGACGAAGATTTAGAGAGGTGCAAGCGAAATGCAAGTGAAGTAGCCCTTAGATTCACTTTATTTGAGTTGGACACAATTCAATGCTTGCAACTAGACAAACATGTTGCAACATTACGTCCGTCCTTCCTTTTGTAAAGTGGTAAAAGTTTCAAGTATGACACACTGTTCATATGAGTAGCTACTCCTAGAAAAGCGAACTTGTATCGTTATTGTGCTGAGCTCGAGATCATCAACTAAATTATAAGGTGATAGATAGATAGATGAGAGAGCTCATTTATCCCCATCAACTTAGTGCTTTAGCTAGTTGAGAATTATAAGTATACATTAGGTTACGATGGCTACTGTGCATATGTTTGTATATGTTACTTTTTCTTGTCTCTCTCTTGAATTCAATTACTTGGTTATTATTATCTCTTTCTTCCTCTCTTTCTCCCTCTCTCTCTCTCTCTCTCTCTCTGTCTCTCTCTCTCTGTTTCTGTTTCTCTATTGTTTTTTCTTTGCTTCTGGTCTGATTTGTATCTTCCACATAATAGCAAAAGAAGCGAACAAAGTGTCTGCTTGACTTCGATATATTGTTGCTTCCGTCTGGCAACAATAAATCGTAGTCATCTTAAAGATGTTGCTGTTGCTGTTGCTGTTGTTATTGTTGCTAGCTTGTCTGTGCCCGGCTTTTGTTGTAGTTTGCATATGGCTTGTTACTTAGCTCTTTCTGGAATCCTGTTTCTGCTGTACATATGTCTCATGCAGTATCTATTGTTGTTCTCGCCAGCATTGTTAAGTTCATCTTTATGCTGGATTTTGGTCTGGCTTTGACAATAACCCCCTTCACCCACCTTCTTAGCCTGATGTACTGCATTGTGGTTACTCGTTCTAAATTTTACCATACACTTGTAAATCATTTTCGTTCCAATTTCATCAAGACTTCGTGCCATTCATTCAGTCCATTGAAAAACTGCAAACCTCGGCCAAGTGGAGACGAGAAATTGATTTTCTGAGTGCGTCTATGCATAGCAAAGTCCTGTCGGTACAAATCTCTTATTCATATTTTATTCATTTAAATTGCTAGCTCAGAATTCACTTTTGATAGCCCCATGAAGTCCAAGGAGTGTGGCTGTCTTTCAATTAAGTCATCTTGTTCGGTGAACGTCACAAAATTTAACACATGACTGAGTGGCAAGCCATTCTCTGTGGCTGCTGATGCTATTGCAATCTGGACCCGTACACAGCATGTTAAATTGTCAACAATAACAAATGTCGAACATGATGAATTAGTGTCTCTGACAGTTGGTTATCAGCTCCACTAGCACAAAGTCATTCATTCTTTTAATTCTTTTGGCTTGGCTCAGTTGCAGTACTTCATTTTGAACACATCCGACAAAATCCTGCGGTTTTACTTCCCTAACTCTATCCCTGCTCTGCCACCCCCCTCCAGCATGCCAGGCGCTGATGTCGCGTTAATTTGAAGCCAGCTGCCAAATGTCAAAATGTCAAGTGAACAAAATTTCGCATCATGTGAAATGCATGTCAGAGCTATGCCGCGAACCGATTTGTCTCTGTATTTGTCTCTCTGTGTGCGAGCGTAACTGAAACCCAATCCCAAGTGACTGCAGCTCCCCCGGCTCTCCCCAGTAACCAGTAACCGCCAAGCTGACGGCCTGTCACAAATAGTTATCAGGCTTCCCTCGCAACACGCCCCATCAGCATAACGATAATGCCCATTATTAGCAGTTGCAAGCATTTGCATACATTTGAATTTGCATTTCTCTTTCACAATATATAGCACTGTCCTGCAGATAGTTAGATGGAGAGATAGATGTTGCTCAGCTCACTCTTACTTCATATGAAGATCAGTAGAAGATCACCCATCATCTTCATAATTACATAAAGACTTTTTTCAGATATAAACTATACTGAGAAGGGAGTTTTATAATAATATATAATAAATTGTAGATTATATTCATCTCTCAAGTCATCAAAAGTTATTAATAATATCTAATAATATTCTATTTAGTTAAGCTAAGCTTTGCCAACTCGCACTTACTTAACTTTAACTTCGCTTAACTTCATATCTTACACTTAACTTTGTAAGCTAGTGTAATATTTGTAACCGTACATCATGCGATGTATGTGGGTAACTACACTAGTAGTAGTAGTAGTAGTAGTAGTAGTAGTAGTAGTAGTAGTAGTAGACTCCCACAACCCCTTACGACCCTGATTTATGCACGCATTATAGCCAATTATATGAATCGTCGGCAGCGTTGCTCCGTTGGAAGCGGAGGCAGTTACAACTTGAGGTTGAATACCGACTTTGTATTTGTGGGGAACATTTGGAGGCGCTAATTGATTTAGCGATTGTGCTGTTTGTCTCTCGATCTGTTAGGGTTGTGCTCGTGATTTGATGATTAGATTATGCATGCTAACGCTTTTGCTGAAGGTTTTCCGGCAAATTTCTTCAGATCAATAGGAGTTGTGATGAGAAGCACGGCAAATGTAAATGACGTTGGCCTGCAGCTAATGCTGAGCACCTTCAGTTGAGCTTTGCTTGTAATTAAATTCCAAGTGCCAGTGGCAGGATTAGCTCATGAGGTACTTAGCATAGAAAACGGGAGGTGGGCGGGAAACTGACAGAGTGGACAACCTCTAAGTTGGTTTATAGAGGCAAAGCTCCATGAAATTGTTCATCAAATGATTTGATGTCTGCTGCAGTTGAAAGCCTAAGCTAAAGTCTTTAATTAACTTATCCTATGTTGTCACGACATGACCTGGCTCTAACAGGTAATTGCCTTGGCTTCCATTGCCAATAAACCAGATTATGTCTTGTAATGCGAAAATTTTCGCATTATGCACTAGTAACTACCAAAAGCTGCAGTTGATGTAAATTTACATTACGACGGCTTCTTAATATACGCACATCAATCAATGTCAGGAAAATGGAAAGTTTCACGAATAACGACTTCAATATTAAATGGAATAAATGCTAGATTAATGTACTCACAGCTGATAAATTACGAAAAGTGGAGTAAGTTCAGTTGATCGAAATGTCCGAGAAGGTAAATCGTATTTAGAATGCGCTGCAGTTCACTTAACTATTCAAAGAAGTTAGAACTAAGTAGAGAAAATTAAAAAACTATATACCAAATACCTATAATATTCCCTTGAGCGCAATCACATCTATTGCATTATACCCCTTAATGATTCTCATAATGGGAAAGCGAACAATACGTTCAAACCGTTAAATCTCAAGCTATCTTACAAATCAAAGAAATGAGAGCTTCTGAATTGACAGCTTGTCGCTGTTGGCAGCTTAATTAATTTCTTATGCTTTGTCTCAGCGATTTTAACATTTCCTTGAGCTGCAAATGAAGGTGACTGCATTGTTCGGACGACTCCCAGGGGCCAGCGGAGCAGGAGCTGTTAACGGTTGGTGGAATAATCAAGGCATTCATTGAAAAATGCAATGCGACATTTCCGCTGTGCATGTGACTGTTGCCCTGAAATCAAAATGGGAACGAGTTGCGTGGGCCTCCCTCCATTTCTGCTGCTCACGCCCACCCACCTTCTCTCGCTCAACGTCTCTATAGGTGCCGCCAACTGTTCCCCTTTGCTATGGTTCGGCATTTCTCTTTAGCGCTTTGGGCCTTCTAGCATCGCGCTGTGTTCTGTTGTGTCATGTGCGTGATTTATGTCACACGGAATGCAAATACATGAGTAAACATGCAAAACATTTCACAGACCATTATAGGTATGTATGTACATGCCCACATACATATGTATGCATATATGCAAGTATATATGTACACACATATGTAGACAAAGATACATATGTACCCATGTGAAGTTAGGCGATTGTCTGCGGGCTTCTTTTAACATCTACTAAGCTCTGGGTACGTTCAACGCTCAACTACAAAGCCCTAAGCATGCAGGTTCTTTAAAAAAGCCACAAACGGATGACTGGGTTAGCGTTGACAGTTCGCAATGGGTCGGTGATGAGTAGCAAATCGTTTTTTAACTGCTATATAAATGCAGGACATTTAAATGTATCGTGTAATGTGAAATGAAGACGAATTATTTTATAATTTCCGTCAGAACCTTTAATGAGTATAGTTTATGGTATGTTGTTATATTAGAATATAAATCATTTGAGTTAGCGTCAGCCACTAAGGATATCTCAAGAGTATATATAATGAATATATATATAAATATATTTTCTGTCCATCAATTGCACAATTCTCTTTAACGAATTTAATCAATTGTTCTTATTACATACTTGACGCTCAGAATATTTAAAAAAACATCGCTTAAACAAATGAGATTTTTGTACAATCAAGATTAGTGGACCACTAGATACTCTGTAAATGATTGCTCTATTTATATACTTGTTTAAATCAGTTTCCCGAATTTATTGTATATATTTACTCAATTTAATTCCCCCCAATAAATGTAACCTGATATTTACAAATTAAATTGTTGCGTTTACTCAGAATACAACTTCCGTCATATGCCAACTGCAGCACTTATATCCACTATACCCAGTCCTTTTTGTGTGTCAAGGCTGTACAATAATATTGAATAATGGTAATCATAAATTAATGAAGGACATGCAGAAGCTGCTGTTTCAGGTGTGATAACAATTATTATAAATTAAATTATATTAGATACATCTGTTGTACTAAGTGAAATCTCCTGCAATTTGTAGTAAATAATTACAATAACAAATTGGAATTTGATAGCAACATTTATTCAAACATATTCAATTTGTTATTCGTTTGATTGCCGTGAACAGTAGTCCTTAATCATACTTAAAGCTGCAAATTACATGTATGATTAATGACATAATTGCTGTTGCATTGAGTATATTTTGTGGAATGTTCGTTTCACAATGCTCACCACAAGCTTGCAGCAGCAACTTGAGGATAGTCAACGGTTGTGGCAACATTTAAATGCGTCCTTTGAGGTTTTGTGACATTTGTTTAATAGATTAAAGTAAAATGTTCGTTGTGTAAATATTTATTAACAATGTTTAAATTGTACACATCATCTATTGCCCATTTTGGCAGCTCTCGCATCAATAAAGTGCTGGGCCGAAACAAAACTAAACGAATGAATCAACTTAGCCACAGGCGAAATACAGCCGCATTGTCCATAAAATGCAAATTAAATATTTAGTTTTCATTTGCATGAAGTGACCAAATAACTCAATGCCTGAGTGACTTTGACTAACTGACTCACCGAGTGACTGACCTGATTGATTGATTGTGTATTTCATTTGCATTTGACCTATGGCATATTTGTCGCTATTTGTTGCTGTTGCATTTGTGGCTAATTAGTCAATGCAGCTGTGCATTTTCCCTGAACGAACGGTTGCCTGAACGGTTCAATAATTTTCCGAAAATCGCCAAAAATGTTGCAGTGTGTGAGTGTGTGCAGCAGTGTGTATGCCTCGCTGCGTGTGTCGGCACTTTTCTTAACACTGATAACAATCTACTCGCATGTAGCTGCCTACCTCGCCTCCCTGCTAAAGTCTCCCCACTTCCTTACTCACACATTATTCGTTGCTATCTTTGAATGGGGAAAAAACTCACGAAAGTCAAACACTGGAAAATAAAAACGCTGAGGTGGCCCAGCACAAAGTAAACGGCGTGTAAAACGTCGGCACAGATATACCCAGATATATAAAGCTTACACACGTTGTTCTTGTTATAGTTGTTGTTGCTGTTGCTGTTGCTGTTGTGGCTGCCCCATTGCTTTGTGGTGATGGTAGAAGAAATGCAGCATAAAGCAAATCGTGTCAATGACATTTGGTGACATACGGCGCTAAAGCAACACACTAAAGCACACACACTCACACACACTCAAACAGACACACACAAACACGCACATACAGAGCAGAAGATGTGGCTGAGGGAGAGCTATGTGGCTGCCTAGCGAGCTAAGAAAGATGCTCGACTACTTGGGCTAGAAAAAATCCAATACAGATACCAGAAAATTGCTGCGAAACAAGCTGCAGAACAACAACAGCAACAACAACAACAACGGGTTTTTCTTTAGCTAAACACCCAAGTGGGCGTACACTGGCAGGGAAGTAGGAAATTGGTGGGAGGGGTGTCACACTGACAATTTACCGCTATACTTTGTAGGCGCCTATTAATAGAAACGATTTTTTTGGGGTCATTATGTTGAGGCTGATGGTAACTACGAGATGGCATCGATTTCAAATGTGATTGAGGTGTGTTAAGTAGCTGAGATGTGGGTACGAGTTGTTAGCATCGAAAGTTTTTCAGCTGCTTTCCTGTTTCTGTTCTGCTCTGCAATTTGATTTGGGATAATCTTAAAAGAATCTCTATGTCAATTGGTTATGTGGTTGGAGATTATATTTCAGTTTGGTTATATGCTGTTATACTTATAACTAACTAATATACATATTTAAATTAGCAGACTCTGTACTAAAAGTACATAATCTGTTAGGTTTATAAATTGAGAAATGTGCGTAATTGGCAGAAGGAGTTATCTCCATATTTATATGCTTGATCAGCATCAATTGATAATAAGATTTTAAGGAATGAATTGTAGTTTATAATTCTATACTTTTATAAATCTCATGCAAAAGCACAAGTATTGTTCATTGCTTATTTGATTGCTCTTTATAAGTAAATATTTACTATCTCTTTCTTCTCAAATACTAAAGCAGGACACTCTACCAACGCATGCGCCTCGACTGATTCGCTTGATTGTATAAATAAGCTCATTATCCTCTCGCTTGTGTTATAAATACATCTATTTGTCATACACAATTACAATAACAAGTTTGAAACGTGTATTACAAACAGTGTACTATTATTTATAACAACAAAGCTAATTAATGGCTTCTCCTCGACTTCATTCCACATATGTAATTGTAAATAATTAGCTCTAGTGCCAGCTAACTGTTATTTAAATTCTTTAGCGTTCCTAATTTGCCCTTAATTTCAGTTCATTTGCTATCCATTTTGTTGACTTTAGTTCGATTTATTTACCAGTTCAATTGTATTGGGATTGTTGTGCATTTAAATTCAGATATCAATTTCAATTTGTTCTTTCTCTGCTTTTTGTTTAGTGGTTTTTCGTTTGTTTTGTTTGTAAGCCAAATAATATTATTTGCAGGCTACTTTTTCGATGGCCAATTAGCTGACCGCAGCGCGTTTTTCTACACCTCCCGAAAATACGAAAAATTTTAAGTTAAAACTCTATGAAAATCAACACAGAACAAAGCAAAATTGAAATGATCAAATGAATTAAAATGTAAAACGTTTTCGCACTTTCTGTGGCTTTTTGGCAGCCAGCGGAAATTGTAATTTAAAACTTTGCCACTTCGACATTGTATTCATATTTGCATTTGTTCCTATTGTTTTGTTTAGTTGACATACAGATATATTATATTTTATTATAAAAGCTTTTACATTGTCAACTTCATTTAAATGAAATGATAACCATCGCAAATATATTTGCAACGCAAATAAACAAAACTTCAATCAACAATAGAAAAATACTCATATACGATTTGAAAAATTGTGTATATACTCTGGATGAAATATTCAAAGGGTATCATAAATATTTCGTTTATCTAAATATTTAAACAAATACATATATGTGAATGCAACAACCGATAAAAACTTCAATATACCGAATGGGCTTTAAGTTGCCAGCTACAATATGAGTACTTGATGACAGTTTATGGCTTACTTAACAGCTTTTTAATATATTTGTGTATTAAATGGTCACATGAAGTATACGCAATGTATACGGCTACAGCTTACTGCTTACTGCTTTGATTGTGTGACATTTAATATGCGATTTGACAATTGTTAGCACCAATTACAACTGTCATTTGTCACACATGTCAGAGTAGGAAACCGAAGCAACCGGAGTATGTAATGGAGTGGAGTTTTTCCGACTGTCGCCTAGAAAACTGACAAGAAATATTGGCTGCCTGGGAGACGTGACAGTTGACAAGGTTCAAATGAATTTTTAAAGGCAAAAAAAAAAAAAAACATTGCGAAAGTTTTACTTTTAGTCTTTAACTTGAACAAACTTTAAGTTAGCAAAAGTTAAAAACTGACTTCGGAAATTAGTCGAGTGCCATAAGAAAAACAACGAATATTGTTGAAATATGCAAAGTTTTCAATGCAAACTAGTTCAATTTTTTAGTAACATCTACATCAGCGGACAAAAAGATTTGCAGCTTTACTTAGTGGAACAATTTGTTGCCACGAAGATGAAGTGAATATTTTTAAAGTCACTTACATATTGTTTGCACCTGACATTCATTGCGTGTACGCGTATCCTCATAGTATCTGGTATTTGGCATCTCTTTATGGCACATATTATTTATTTGCATATTGCCCCATGCTGTTTATCTCTTTATTACACCAGAACTGCAGTCTGTTCTCTCATATTATTTGCCATTATTTACATTTGCATATTTCAGCTGCAAGGTTGCCGCACGCAAACCAACAAGAAAGCGCAGAAGTGAAGTCAGAGAGTACAAAGGAAGAAAGTGGAGCTACCACTGTTGCAATACCAGAGTCAAATACCACGTTGGCTCCAAACGGCAAGGATGCAAGGGTGCCCAACTTATGATTCATAAATGTCAGCGTTCTTGTGTTTTCTCCATAAACAAATTGTATTTAAATAGGTATGCATAAGTAAGAGAAACAAAACTTAGCTATATAAACAGTATTTAAATGTGCAGAAGATTGAGTTCTGCATAATAATTGGTGTATGCAAGTCAAGGGGCAAAGAAAACAGAGAAACTTTACTCTGACTCTCAATGAACTATTCATATGAGTTGATTCATAAAGCTGACTTGAAACTTCAATGAGTTTAAAATTATATTTACGTAGATTGTGTTATTTATTTGTGCACAATTTGCTTAAGCTCAGCTCGCAAATTTCTTTAAATATCAGGAATCATTTCACAGAAGTCTACTAATTAGCTGGTACTTTTATTATTAGAATAAATAGACCAGAACACTATCTGCAATGCTATTTGAAACTATCAATGCGTATATAGAGTTCTCATTAGACTTAATAATATATACGTCTGTTCATTCGAGCTCAATTATTGAAGCTGGAAAAGAGCGCTGTGATTGCAGGGAGTCGCCAATGGACTGAGATGATACATTATCAAGCTATGCGACGCAACTGTGCTCGTTCTACGATTGACAACGGCTAAACCCCAAACCCCCTCCCTACCAATACCACTACCACTACCATCCCTTCAACCGCACACATGAACAGTTGCTGGTAACAAAATGAGCTCGAACTTCACATGGTGCATGTATAATTAATTGCTGTACACATGCATAATTATAATTACCAGCAGCAACTAACGGCTGTTATGTTGCTCCCTATGCCAAAGTCAAACCGAAACGCTCATATAGCAACAACAAAAGCAATAATAATAACAACAGCAGCAACAATGTCATCAAAATTCAAAAGAATTGGCAATTTGTGCGAGCTGTGACGTTCGCGTTGCCAACCAATGCGGTTATATAAGACCTACAACAACAACAACAACAACAACAACAACAACAACAACAACAGCAGTCAGAATAATCACAAACACAACAACAAATAAGCTACGTTAATTAGCTGCGTGGAACAGAAACTGCAACATTTTGTTAACATTTCAAAATGCGCACAACAACATAACGGTTTGGGGAAGGAGACGGTGCAATCGACATTGATGGCTCCGTGGCAGACCCGTTCTATCGCCCAAAGCACTTTCCGCTCTGCCTCTCTTCCTCTTACTCCTACCCTTTTAGCCACGTCCTACTGTGTCGCAACTAGATTACTGAATAATTGAGTGCTGCGTATAATGAAATTCGTATTCAAAATTCGTCGTCACTCAACGTCATCGCCGCTTCATTCTGTACTAACCTCCCCATTTTCGAGCTCCTCTCTTGCTTGCCCGCCCCCCAAAAGGGGGGCTTGGGTTGGGCATTGGATGACTAAATGTTTGCGCCTCGTGAATCGAGTTGAGGCCCCCAAAAACGGAAACGGGGAATGTTGTATGTTGGGCCCGGTTAAGCCATCTATAAGTACGTGTACAACGAGCTGTGTGTGTCTCTGTGTGTGTGTGTGTGTGTGTGTGTGTGTGCGTGTGCGTGTGTATGTATTTGTTTTTGTGTAGCCGACTTGCATACATAATACGTAGAGTGCCAAGCCTTAAGCACCCCTCATACTCCACCTACCCCATAAGCCACCTGTGTGGCGACCATCGCTTGGCTGCCGTCGGGTCACAACATCATTCAACGCTTTTATAGCCATTCAACTTGACGCATCCGTTTTGGCCAAATTTTTGGCATGCACTATAGACTGCCACAGACGAGAGTTGTTGTATATGTTTTTGGGAAAGAGCATAACAACTTTTACTATAACAATAGAAATATAATTTTAATCATTGTGTTTATGTTAGTCGAGGTTCTGTTTAAATTGAATTATATTATCAGGAAATTTATTAATAATTAGATGTAGGAGTAACTTTTATTTATCACGACTACTTTCGACAAAATAATAAAGCAATCATCTTGATTAATCAGAACTTCCCCTAGTATAATTCCCAACTGGTTTAAGCATAGACTGAAAGGTGTTCTGTTTCTTGTTTGCAACCTGTTTTCATTCAACAACCCTCGCGCAGGGATTGTGGCTGGGGGCGTGGCGGGGTAACCTATTTCGCAACAACTTCAGTTGCGGGCCAAACAGTTGCTTCATTATACGAACATGGCCTCTCTATATTACCAAGTTTATGTCACTTCTCTCTGCTCAGAATTTGTTTGCTTTTTCTAGTTGTTGTCGGTATTGTTGTTGTTGTTGTTGTTAAGTCTCTTATTATTATTGTTGTTGTTGTTTTGTTTGTTGTAGCTGGCGTGTCGTTTCGCTTGGTTCATATAAATTGTTTTGGGATTTCGTCGCACACTTTTTGTGCTACCTCCGCCAATCCTTGATGCACCCCACCAACTTCTCGTCTCTCATGCCCTTTGGTCGTCCTGCACCGATGCGTCGGTTTCCGGCAGCTCGGGCTCATTATTGTCGTCAGTTCGTTACAGTTCTTTGTTTAATGACATCATTTCGTATGAAAAATCGTGGCTGCATATACGAAGAGGACATTCGGAAGGGGATGGAGTTGGTCGGGTGTGTTATAAAGCCTTGCCGAAATTATAAAGTTGAGCGTCAGGCTAAAGAAATGATTAATGCCAGTGCGTAGTATTATCATCATGCACGTATTATAACGCATACCGTATCCATATAGTCCCCTATAGACGTAATCTTTCTCATAAAATTTGACATAATGAGAGCGGAAACACGAAAAAGAATAAATGAATATACTGTTGCCAAGCTGATAAAGTTTGTCATTTACTTTTGCACTATAACTGGGCGCTTAGGTCACGTTCGCGATGAAGAGAAAGTGAATGAGATGACAGAAGAGATGACAGGAAATGAGGTTGAAAGAAAGCGTCTCAAAGAGCGTGTAAATCATTTAAGAAAGACACAGATGAGAGAAGCCGAGGACAGAGAGTAAGTGAAATACAACAGGAGTAAAAGATGAAGGAGACAAAGGAGAAGGTATGAAAAGAGATTTTAAAATAAAGTTAAGAGTTGAAAAAGTCAGGTATAAAAGATACTAAACTGAACTGAAAGTATAAAAGTATAAGTATGAGTAACAATAGAAAAATGGATTAAATACCAAAAGGAGAGAGAAACTCACAAGCTTCGTAAAATCAGGATTAATAGATAAAAGGGAAAGTGATGAAACTCAGAACTCAGCTGATAGATTAAACCATTTTGTCTATTCAAATTAAATTCTCATAGCTGGTTTGACATATAGTCGTTTAAGTATTCATAAGAAAATTAATAAGTGCTCATCTGCTGTTCCCAAAGGATGCGTTAAGAAGATCCTTTTGAGTCTCCACTGTGTCATTTATCCATGTCATAAAGTAAATTTTGTCATATCCACAGAATACGTGCACCTTTCCTAAAGTTATGACTTCAAGTGGCGAGGGGAGGAATCGTAAATTCTCCTGAATATCTAACAGAATTTTGGGTCTGCAGAATGCAAACATTGGCGGCACGTAGAATGCTGAGAGTAGGTGGCAATTAAAAGTGTCTTTAAGGTGCAAATTAAACAACACGTAAACTTAATTAATTGGTAAAGTTTAATTTTTTATTACCAGGTCATTTGGCTTGACAGCACTGCGATGCGACTGATACATAAAGGGAAAGTAATTAAATTTTTAGGGCACAAATCTTTGCACAATCTCGGTCAAAAGTTTTCCACACAATTGCGATGTGTGTGTGTGTGTGTGTGTGTGTGTGAGAGTGTGTATGTGTCGCTTTATGTGTGCTTAGTGTGTGGTTGCTCATGTAAAATTTAAATGAAATGCTTGTGTCTAAAGTTTTTTCCGTTTGTTCTCTAATATGGTGGCGACTGTCGAGCAGAACCACAAACGGTTGCCAGATTAATACAAATGTCAGACACCAGGCAGCAATAAGCGTATTTGCTTGAGTGTGTGTGTGTGTGTGTGTGTGTGTGTGTGTATGGTTGTGCCTGCACGTATGTGCTTATTTGCTTGAGCATAATTAGTCTGCGAACGATGTTGGCAATAATTTCAAATGGGCAAACAAAATGGCGTGTGAAACACGTGGCGTATGCGTAACAATTATCATGCTCGCTTTAGAACTGAACTGCCATTCTAACCTTTCGATTCCACAGCGTGCCATTAAATATGATGTTTATGCTTGCAAAATGGAAATTAATTATATTTAAATTGCAGCACCATTTCATGCACTAACGCCAAAAAGATTCAATTAAATGCAAAATAACTGGGCTAATGAAGTGGCTGGCAGTGTTTTACCCTTAACTAGAAATATTTAAGTAATCATCGTAAAATTTAACTTTGTCAGTCCCTTTTATTATTCTCTTACTCTTTCACTTCACTTTCGCTTAAATATTCTCTAATTATGCTTGTCATTCGAAGCAGAATTTCCAGAATTTTACAGGATAATGAAAGTTAAATACAATTCCAGAAAGTTTTGTTCAACAGCAACTTTTAAAATTTAAGTTAAACGTAATTCACTCAATAAATGCATATAAGCAATTTTATTTACTAAATGAACAATTTCTGTTCGTAATATACTTACATATGTATATATAATTGTAAATATAAGCAAAAAATCACATATAATACAATGAAAAAGATCATAACGCCGCTCAATTCCAATCAGTTAAAACCAGAATGCATTTACCATACAGATTTTAAGGGCACTTCAGCATTGGTCCGTCACGTCGAGTTGTCTGAATTCTTTTTGTTATTAATTTTTTATTCTCTGTTTCTTTTCTTTTATTTTTTTATTATTATTGTTTCTACGAAAATTGGCGAGCGCCAGTGTTGTTGCAATTATTGTTTTTTGCTCTTTACGTTGCAGTGTTCACTCCCTGTTGTATTTGCACGAAGGCTGGGCATATGGCACCTCAATATGCATTCATTATATCAGCGAACGAGGGCGTGGCAGATGCGAAAAACTGACAGAACAACAAGAAAAAGTCGAAACAGAAACTGAAACCAAAAGCGAATTCAAAAATGAACAGATTTTAAGCAGCAGCAACAAAATGAGAATGAAGAATGCAACCGACAGCTTTTTGGAGCTTGCTTTTGTTATTTATAGAGAATATTAATCTTCATAGAAGACGAAATGAAAGCCGATTGAATGCAAACAAAATAATGATAAAGTAAGTCAATTATGATTACGTTAAGAAGACCATACTCTCTTTTGTATATAGAGCATTGGATATTCTGTGTCGTTTTTTGCTTATTTGGCTTGTTATGTGTTCTGCTTAGTAAATTCTCCTTACCGACACGTTCGACTACCGACGTTCGAGTGGCTCAGGCGGGCACTAAAAAATGCTGTAAAACAAGTTTTTATTCCGAGCCACGGAACGGGTGAAGGAGGAGTGAGGAAGCAGAGATGCGTGGCTTATGCCGAGCATGGGAATGGAATTGTTTGCAGATTTATTCTGGTGACCATGTTCTCAGGCACTTAATAAGTGTTTGCCATGCTGCTGCTGCAGACAGGCGGACGGAAGACAGGAGACAGGCGGACAGAAGACACAAGCGAGAAGAGCTCATATTTGAAAAGTTCTGTTCAGTTCTGTGCTGTTCATTTCTGTTCTGTTCCGTTCTGTTATGAATCTGTTGTAGAAAGTTGCTTTATTAAAATTTTCAAATAGATTGCGACGGATTTTGAGTTTTGTATTTCATGTACTTGTCATCTCGTCAAATGCAAAAAACACAGCGAAAAGTTTTGCGCCAACGACTCAAAATTGAATTTGAACCGCGAGCCGCGGCGCTGACAGGAACAGCAACAGCAAAAGCAACGATACAATTCATAAGGCTAATAAGCTACACCCAGGCTAAGTTAAGATGAAATATCCCCGGGGTTGGTGGAGGGAGGGTGGCACGGGCAGAGCCTTAAAAGCAGCCCATTCATTACAGATGGTGCTGGAATGGTTCCAAAACTTTCGGCTTACATATGTGTGTGTGTGTGTGTGTGATATATGTGACTGTGGCTGTGTTGGCAGTTATAAATTACGTTACGTATACGCAATGTGGTTAAGTGCACAAAATGCTTATGAATAAGTATAACTCTCAATACATATTCACACAAACGGGCACACATACAAATTATATAATAACGAAGTAAATTAGGCGAGAAATTCAATAATTTCTGAACACCATCGAATGAGGAGCAGGCAACAGAGCCCTTAAGCTTGGCAGCTCAGAAGCTCTAAGGATTATTTAAAGTTAAGTAAAATGCTTCACAAAAAGCCCTTCAAAAGTTTTGCGTATAAGAAGCTTATTTATGTTAAACACAGAACGCATAATTGAAATAAGTGCTTTAAAAATGTGAGATCGAAAGATGAATGCAATACACAAGAAAAGCTAAGATTATATAAAGTTAATAGCTTGTGCAAAATTCGTTAAAAGTCCTTAACAATGTGCCAAGTTTGTTTATTAATATCATCATTAGAACATATTAATTCCTAAACCAAAAGCCAGCAATGCCTATTAACAGCCATGAAAAGCCATACTATAATAGTCCATTACTATCATTAAAATTAATCTTTACACGCCCAAAAGGCCGACCCGATTGCGACTGAACAAGCCACTTAATCTACCAAAATGTTTCGAACGGATTCCCATGGCCAGTTTTGAAATATGTGTGGGATCAAGGGGCAGCAATCTGGAAAGCGGAGGGCAAAAAACAAAAGGCCAAAAAGTCCATTTGAAGATCTTAAGAGCCATAAACGCATTGGTGCATGAACCTGAATTGGCCTGCTATTATGGCTCTTTGAAATTGACCCGGCCAACACCAAACTAAATTACACAATTAATAAGTTCGGCTCGCCGCATAATAACCGCAACGTTTAAGGCTGAAATATGCAATTAGGGACCTGTCCGAATAAGGAAAGCCGGAAAGGGAGAACTGTGCGCATGAGAGAACGAAGCGTCCCCCTGCTCATCCTTTCCTTTCCTTTTGGCCAACAGCCAGTCGTCCCTGTTTCATATAATTCGACACGAAGTTGAAAATTAATCAGGCGAAAATAATGCAGACAACGATGAGGCAGCGGAATGCGATAAAAAACGTAAATTTTTAATGTACAGCTCACATATAAACATGCATAATAAAAGGCAAACGGAGAGGAGCAACAACAACAGCAACAACAACAACAGCAGACACAGGACTGCAGAAAAGGATGTCAGCGTGTAGTCCCTGCGTGTAACAAGCGCAATAAGCGAATTCCAGTGACCATGGTCAAGACCAGAAATGGTTAAGAGAATAAAAATGGAAGCTAAAAAACAGATTTCGATTTGACAACGAGCTGAGAATGCTCTTCTCATTCACATGGTTTCTGGCTGAATAGATACTCATTCACATTCATTTCTACCAATCTTATTTTGTGAATAGAGTTAGTGTACCATCAAAAATTTGAGGAACATTTCGATATTATCAAATAAAAGTTCACTTATATTACTTTCTTTACTCAGAGCTCAATTGGAATCCGATTTCTTTCACGTTAAAGTAAGCCGCCAATTATTTAATTTCTAGGAAATGTTGGCTCAGGTGAAGTCAACCAATGCCTGATGAGTCAGCAAACTTAACACTGCTCCTGCTTGGGAACTAGTTGTAGCATGACAAAGTTTGTATGCCCAGTCTCGATATATCTGGCTGTAGGAGTCACAATGAGACTGTAGATGGTGAAGCAAGCAAGGACAACAAGCGTAGAGCTCATAACTGAGATTATGGAGAAACAGCAGCTGCCGCACAATGGCCCTGGCCTGAAAGGAAAACACAAGTGTGTGTTCAGTGCATGGATGGGATGGGTGGATGGCTCACGAAGCGAATAAGGAGTATTGGGAAGTACTCCATATTGCCATGGAAAAACGCGCATGAACAACGCTCAATGGGCCAAGTTAGCTGGCTGGCTGACTTGGGCTTGGACTAAAGGACAGTGTGGGTGGGGCCAAGGTGGCAGGACAGCAGGAGAAGAGCAGGAGGAAAGTAGAGTGCTTCTGCTGCTTATCAGGTCCTGTAGGGGAGCAGCTGCCTTTGGGTTGCGGGCTACGAAAATGGGAAAAAGATGCTCGTATTTCTGCGTTTGGCGTTTTTTTCATTTTGGTTGATTTCGTGTTCATTTTTTTGGCTGCTTACAGCTAAAGCTTTGTAAACATTTTGCAGCACCAACTTAAAGTGCTTACAATGCCAACACTTCAATGAAGCCACAGCATCACCAAGTGCTCATTAGATTTGTGCAAATATTTACGCTGCATCGACAGGCATAATCTTTCCTTGCCCCTGCCCCTTCTCCTGCCTCCACTCCTGCCACTTCCCCCTTGCAGCAACATCTCTGCTAATGACGCCCACAAAAATGTAATTTCATTGCTTGTGCAATTTTTCATTTCGCGTTCAGCACTCAAATAAATAAGAAATGATTTTTTACGAGTTTTGTTTGGTTTTATATATACTTATTTTTCTATTGACTTTTAGGTTTGTTTTATGGCAACAGCAGAGCGTGAGTTGAGGCGGTTTGCCTTGGTTCTCTACCATCTTAAAGCAAATAAATCGCTCAAGTTGGAAAAACAGATTTCAATGGAGCATGGAGCACGGAGCCAGGTCCGGAAGTACTCAAATATGTTTGCCATTAGGTGGAAGGTACTTAGAAAACGAAAACGAAGAAGCTGTCCATGATATTGACGAAGCAACTGGACAGCTGGCTGGAGAGGCAGGCAAAAGTGACAGTTCCTGGGAGTAGCGTAAAGGGCAAAGTGAGTGGTGACTTGCAAGTAAGTGCATATTTGATGCCTGCCAATGGTCAAAAAGCTCAAATTATATATTGTTAAATAAATATGACAATTGTAACCAGGGAATTTATTAACTTTGTGCAACTGTTCATAGTATACAGAAGGATATATATACCTAAATACATGTAAGTACAACACATAAGGTCGCTAATAAATCGCATCGTTCTATCGAGTGCTGTTCAAAGTTGTAAATCATTTATAGATTTGCTAGCAAATAATATTATTAAGAATGTGAAAGTGAATCTAATTTATTTATAGCCTTTGCTGAAGCATGACAAAGGACAAGTTGTAGTCAGGCAGGTAAACGAAAGACAATAAATGTTTAATCACATTACTTATTAAATGAGCAGCGGTAGGAATAAGAAACCAACTGCAAAAGTGTTTAAAGTGAAGATTGAATAAGTAGCAAATGAGGGTGCTCGATTACTGACTTAACTCGATTTTACTTCATACCACTTTCAATGGGTCCCCTAGGATATAATGTATATGCGATTATATTAGTGTTATCATCCATTATAACCATGCATTCATAATTCTCAGTTTACATTTGACATTTTGAACTTGGAGAAAGCTAAAACAAACAACAAATTGAACAAAACCGCACAAACAATCTTTGTTCAACCAACCCGATCTAAGCCTGAGGCTCTGCTGCTACACACACACACAGACACATATATATAGAAATACACACACATACTCACACTTACACATAAATAAACAACGGACATTTCGTATTTGCCATTGGCAATCAGTTGGCATATTGCAGCCCTGCATGGCAGGTAATCAAATATTAAATGCTCAGTTCCACAAATGCCACCGCCTTCGGAAATGCACTGGTCTCCGCCCACCTCCCAGAGCAGCACTGGCCACTGCTGCAGCCCCGCCGCACGCCCGCTGCCCCGCATCACGCACACTGTCACAATAATTTCAAGGATAACTACCCAAAAAAAAGTTTTCAACGTTTCAAGCCAGCTCTCATCATCAAATCGAAAAGTTTTGCATAAAAAGTTGCCACGCCCCCTTCACAACACTTCTCTTTGCTCACAAATTCTATTTAAAAATCAAATCGAATTGCAATTAAATGCGACCAAATATTGAAAAGGCGGAAAGACGCAGCAAGCTGACGGCAGCTGGAAAGCTTGTAGACGATCGTTTTAAGAGTTTCAATTTCAACTCAGATGCAGTTCTTGTTGTTGTTATTGTTGTTGTTCTTGTTGGGTTGGTTACCTTCAGGTAAGTTCAAAAGTTCAGTACCGAAAATAGTTTGCTAGGAAATTACTTTGGACAAGTCGATATGGGGTGAAAGAGAGCAGAAATCTCTAATGATGTATGGCCATGCAAGGGCCTGTGTGTGATGGAGTGTGCGTGTGCGTGTGTGTGTGCATGTGTATGTGCATGTGTGTGTGGTAAAGTTAAACTTTAATGAATAATGGGACTGCAGTTGGAAAAGTAGTAAAAGGGGAAAGGGCCCAGTTACTAACTTGGGGTCAGCAGCAACTTGTGGACCACACGAAAGTTTTAGGCAAAAGTAAAATTGATCAAATGAATGTTTACACGTGAATTTAAACGTATAAGCTTAAAATAGATTAGTAAACATTACATATATTAGTTAATAAAAACTGAGTAATTGTTAAATTATCAAATTTTGTTTCAATATCTCGCTAAACAAATTGAATTTCATTCAAATTCTATCATTAAGAACAATAAATAAACACGATTCAAATAGTCAAATATTTGAACTATAGAATAACGATAAATAATTTAATATTGGATAATTTTTTATTGGAGCTAAATTTAAATTTTTGGTTAAACATTTTCTGTACATTTTCTATCAATTTTCAAGCCTGTGACTGGCAAATCACAGCATAAAATACGCTTCAATGAATTACTTTAAAGTATTCGCCGCAACAATAACAACAAATTGCCAATTAAATTGCTTCGGTTACGTCTAATTAAATGTAAATTTTGTACCTCATGCAATGTCGAGCACTCTCAACTTCTCGACTAACACGTCGACAATATAACATTGACTTAACCCAAGCCAAAGTCACCTCCGTCCTTGCTCCTGTACCTGCAACGCCCACCAAAAATGATGTTATAAGGAGTGGTTGGCCTGTGGCGCCTTCATACAGCTGACAACTGTAATCCTCCTGCTTATTTCTCCATTCTGTCTGCCTTACTTAGTCTCCCCTCCAAAGTCTATGGTGTAATTTACAAATTAAGCCGCAGACAGGCAGCAACAGCACAGCACAATAGAGAAAGAACTTTGTGTTGAAGCTGGCCTACTTTAAAATACCCTAATGTTAATGA
The DNA here is from genome assembly GCA_035042075.1 of Drosophila macrospina. Lineage (NCBI taxonomy): Eukaryota > Metazoa > Arthropoda > Insecta > Diptera > Drosophilidae > Drosophila > Drosophila macrospina. The sequence goes on along the minus strand of JAWNLW010000397.1, from coordinate 70,618 downwards.
TTAATATTGAACAATGAACAAATATTAAGCGACAGAAAATAAAATATTATGTATATAGTTCCTATATTGTTTAAGTCTTCAATACTAATCCTCTTTCTTGATCCTACTTTCATTTGACTGTTTTCTTCTTCACTTGATGAACCCCTTTGTGTTTTATTAGTGACGGGTATAACTGAAAAAGCTAGAAAATTACCAGACGCTGGCATCGGATGCTGACACGTTCTGCCCACACCTGACGTCACACAATAACAACAAACAACAAACGGCAGCTGCTGTTTGCTGTCGGCCACTTGTGGCATGCCTCACAGTCAAATTGCACGTAGACATTTAACTCGAGCTTTTCGTTGCAATTTTATTGTTTTTCCTACGAGTCTCTCTAGCCTCTCAACTACTATAACTCACCTCTTCGACACGCGCGTAAATTAAGTTGCCGTTGTTTTTGTTTTCGTTTTTGTTGTTGCTGTTGCTGTTGTTACGCTGAATTGCATTGCTGTCAGCTGTAAGATACAACATAATGCGGCCATGAGTCATAAAATAAATTCGCTTCAACGCCTCGCTTAAAACTCAATTTTTATTTTTACATTTTCCTCGCAGCGCAACGGCAGAGATAAAAATGTTTAAAATGTAAAAAATTATAAAATATGCGCATAAAAAACAGCGGGGAGGCAACAACAGAAATGAAAAAAAATGAGATGCCGCCATTTACATTGTATCTTAAAGATACAAAACGATTAAATGACGGGTAATTGATATTTTATGTAAATTTCTTAGTCAACCATCGAAAGAAACTCTTAAAATGTAATTTATTTAAATTAAATTTCCGTTCTGTTTTCCAATCTATAAATATTTACTTAGTTTTTCGGTAACAGCCACGCCCTGATTGCAATGATTCATTAAGGTTTACTTCTAGATATTGTATCTTTTGCACGAGAATATTTGCTGTCTGAAGTCAGCATTGAGCTCAGCTCACCGGGGGACCTGTGAACATGTGTATATACGTATATTGTATATGTATTGTATGTCTGTTGTCTGCTTTTTCAGTGACTGGCTTTGTTGCATGCACCCCTTTGCCGCGTTTTCCCCTACATGAGGCTTCTGTTCCCATAAGTATTCAAAATGTGCAGTCTTTGCTTTTCCTTTGCTCGCCAGCCATTTGGGTTGAGATTGTTTTCGCAGCATAATATATGACAACTGTTGGCGAATGTTTCTTAAAATTAGAAATATATATGCATTTATTTTCAGATTTTAATACTTCAAGCCTTCAAAAGTTTTATTTTACTGCAAATGAAAACTCCTTTAAATGATCCAATGCTGCAAGCTTTTAATGAGTTCGGAGAGACCTCATCTTGAATGAACACCAAATGCTTTACATAACCGCATTGAATTCTCTAGAAGCAAAAGCCACAAGTTTACCAAATGCTCATACATATTTCCAAACCCCTTCTCTATTTACATTTCAATCTGCAACTTTATGGTAGTCACAAAATATATTTAAGTCCAAAGAAGGTGCACGTGAGGGTGAAAGAGAATGAATGCCAAAAACCGAGATACCTGAATGGTGTAGTGTCAATTACAGGAGATAACTTTTTCAAAGAGTTTAAGCAGTAATTTATGAAAATATTTTTGCACATTTTCTGAAGGGAAATAATTGAAGAAAATATTTGTGCTGCCATCAAAAAGTTGAATTTATTTTTCCCATTGACTTTTAAATTAAAGCAAGTTTACTTTTCAATGCAGGAAAATGCCAACTGGTGTCTTTTCATTTGTCTTGTCCTGCTCCAATTATTTCAATTTGCCCAAAATACTACACCTAATGAAATTCCATACAATTAAAGAATGCTCTGCTCTAGGGGAAACAAAGAGCAATAAAAGCTATCGAGCTGTCAGAGGCTCTGACACTGATTGAAAATATAAACTGTCACAGATAGCAGGAGTCAGGTCGAGTATTCGAGTCGAGGTGAGATGAATGTGTGAGATGTGTGTGTTGAATGATGGCCTCGCATGTTATTAGCATTTTTGCACATATAAATTATGCAGAACTTTGTGCCACAGCGAGCATCAAAATGTATTTCAAATATTTAGCTGGCGAAAGTGTTGAATATTTGCTGATACCCTCAGGCACAGCAAGGATGTGTCTGAATGTGCAAGGATGAGACTGAGCGCACTAGCATCAAATATTCTGCAACGACAAAGTTTTCGCTTGTTGTTGCTTTTATTTAACGTTAGCCAAATACGAGAATGTATAAGCCAAAATAGTTTTTTAATTTTATGTTGTTGCAGAATTAGTCCAGTTTGTAGTTGATATAAGTCGACACACGATACATTTGTCCATTAAAACAGAGTTTAGTTGCAACAGCACAGAAACTTTTAATTTATACAGTGCCAAAGTAAATGAATGTCTTTATCTGCGCTTAACAATTAACAATGCTTAAATGGGACATCAAATCCTTAGATAACAAATGCTAATGATTAGAATGAAAGAGGAATAAGTTGCTAAAGATATGCAACAGTTGGAAAAAAAAACATTTATAAATCGCATTGTACGAATATGTATATAAGTTTCTTACAATCACTATTGTAATATATAGCAATACTAAGTGATTTAGATAATGAGCAAATAAATACAAGCTCCATCTATTACACAGTTTACAAAATGACAAAATGACGACTGCTTACAGTTCGAATCTATTTCGTATTCGAATCGCATCTGATAAGGAATGCATGTATATGTACTATAATTACATACATCATGTGTATGTATCCTCATTCAATGTATTTGCAGTTGCTTTTCCATGCTCGTGTAGAAGTTCTTGTATTGATTGAGCTTATACATAATCCGCACAAAAGCAACGTAAAGTTAGCTTGCTCAAAAGAGAGAGTAGTTAGTATATGTACATATATACACAAAGAAATGTACAAGCCAAATTTCAATTAGTGAGTACACCCAAAAACACAACAAAAACAAGGAACAAAGAAAAAATACTGCAGAAAAGTCTCCTTCTCCTAAACTCGAACTTTCGGCCTAAACTCGACTCGATACGACTCGACTAAAAGTTGACAATTAAAAAGTTTGGTGCTGTGATTTTGTTGATGTTGTTGCTCTTCTTGCTGTCTGGTTGACTACATGAGGATTTTTTCTTTTAACCAACAGTGCAGACAAAGTTGTGTTAAAACTGCAAAACTGCAAAACTGTGCAAATTAGTTTTGTTTTTAATTTAGTCTGATTTAAATTATATCTCTTGCTTTATCTTTAAGCAACTCCCTCTTTTCTAATATATACGAGCTCACCATGTGTTTGACTGGTGCTCAAATTAAAATTCTTTCAACAAGTTGTCGCTAAATGGTCAGAATGAGATAGCGTGAGTAAAGGGGATAGAGCGAGAGTCAGTTGTTCAATCAAATTGAAGTTACATTTCATGTACTGTTTCATACCGAAGGGCGCAGGCGGCGAAGACGTGTGGGCGACAAAGGCGGCAACGCCGACGACGACCGCGCAAACGACAACGACAACGACAACGTTCACTGTCTACCACATACGGACAAAGCCAACAGTTCTCATATAGACACCAATACATATAAACTTACCTCACTAGCGACTGTGGCTGCGACTGCGCTGCTTGCAGCGTTGACAAAACTGGTTTTTTTTGTTGTCTTTGCTGCTGTTTCGTCGGCTCACTTCTTCTCGTTGTATGTGTAGTGGTTGAGTGAGAAGTAAGCACTTTTTTCAATACTTTTCAGCCGTTGCGAAATACACTCGTTAGAGTAATTGTTGTTGTTGTTACTGTTGTTGTTGCTGCTGTTAAGCCATATGCTACTTGCAATTAATTAAGCCCAACAATTGGTCAGCAAACAAAAGAAATCAACGCGACACACGGCAAACACAATACACAAATACAAATAGAGGCATAACACACAAATATTCACATATACGTTCGTACATGTAGATATGTATAACCTGTGGGCTTCACTTGTCGCTGTATGCGCCTTGCTTCGGTGTAGGCGGCAAAACGTACGTCGCTGCTGGGCAGAGGGGAGCAGTGCAGTAAACGCGCGACGCTGATGAGACAACGAAGACGACAAACAAGAATGTGTATGCGAATGAGAATGCGAGACAGAGATGCGCCGACGTCCGCACAGCACAAAGTTTATAAACAAACTGAGCTTCAGCGTTGGCATCAGCGACGACGTCAACGCCATCATTGCCGGCAGCCAACGCCAACCGGGTTGCGTTTGAACTTTGGACGAAAACTTGTTTGCTCCTTCACCGATTGTTGTGTGCGTGCATATCTGTTTAGTTCTATGTGTCTGTGTACGTTTGTGAGTGGGAGGTTTGTATGCGGCACAGTGTGACGAAGACATGTGATGATTAGTTATTAATATTATATAAATAAAATTCTAAAATCATAAAATCAATATAATAATTGATATGATTCCTCATACACAAGCCGCAGTCGCTTAACTTTAATGCCAACTCTCGCTTGTTCGCTTACGACATGTTCGAGTTCGATGCGCTGCATTAGCGACTTTACATTTACATGTTGCCAAAGCCGCAACCAACAGCGATAACAGCAATAGGCGACATGCTCCAAAATGGGGAGTATTGATATTTTGAAAAGCTATATAATGTGCATGTATAAGTAATGTAAATAAATGTTTTGATATTCGACAGCCAGATTACTTGGCAAAGGGTATCTAATGGTCGTTAATTATCTTCTCATTCTCTCTTAGCGGAGTTTTGCTTTTGTTGTTGGATTTGGCGACAGAAAAGCTGACGCTTTCGTTCTAGCATTTTAGTTTTTTTCTCTGTTTTTATTTTATTTTATATATTTTGATTTTGTGTTAATTTCTTGTGCTGCCGGCTGCCACGAAGCAACGTCGCTGTCGCCGTTGGCTACGCTGCTGTCGCTAAGTCAATTTTAAGGTTTATTTGAATTTCATTTTTTTGTAGTTTTTCCTTTTGCTCTGCTGCGTGTTTCTTTCTCTTTTCATTTTTTTCATTTTCTCCATTTATTTTGTCGCCTTGTTGCTGCCGCTGTCGCTGCTGTCGCTGCTGCTGCTGCTGCTGCTGTCTGACAATATTTATGTTATTTTTAGTGTTGTATGTAAATTTGTACGGCATCCACGCTGCTGCGTGTCGCCTGGGCACTATGCTAATGAGGCAGATTTTATGCCAGGCCAGATCTGGGAGCCGACTGTACTAAATTCATTCAATTGCCAGTTGTGAGTGTTGCCTGTTGCGCAAACTAATAACAATTTAATTTTCTATCGAATTATGCAAGCTTTGATAAGCATTCGCAATCGCTCTGACACACACACACACAAACACACACATACGCTTGAGGATTTACATATTGACAGGACTCATATTTTAGGGCTATTGAATTGAATTAGCATAAAGCGATTTTCAACTGCCAATGAGCCAAGCATGAGAGATTACGTTTACCTACACATTTATATGCCACAAACCGCATTCATACGCAACAATCACACACAATACTCTACACTTACACACACATTTCAAAATTACGCATACGCAATGTGCGCCGTTGGAAACTATATTACTCCAGCAGAATGATAAGAATATTTAGAGAATCGCTCAAAGGTTGAGCTCTAAAAATTTGGCATCTTTGAAGCTACAGTCGATGTTCTTTGGCATGTCTACAATTTAGGCCAAAGCCAGCGCCAAATCAACAAAGACAGCAACAGCAAACGAAAACAGTCAAAGGATACAGCATCCAGGTTGCAGGAGACAAGAGACGACGCCGTTAATGATGCTGCGAGTGCTACACATGTGTGACCGGATTGCATCCAATTGCAGCTGAAACTGAAGCTGAATTTCGAGCAGGCACCGAATGCACTCATGCAGATTGATTGGCCACAGACATATAGCAATGACAGCAACAGGAAAAACTTTTAATCGTAACTACATGCTCGCTCTGCCAAGAGTTAGTTGCTGGCAGTTAGGTGAGCTCCAAATGTAGGAACTCTACTTCCAGTTAACAGTCTGATGAGTATTTGGCTTAGGTGTTGCCTGTCACAGTGCACAAATTGGCCCGTATAGCCCAAAGCCCAACGGAGAGCTTAGTTACTTGGTTACTGTGCATCCATTGGTCTATTGACTGAATTGGCTTTCGTCTGGTTAAGCGTTGGCCATTATACACATTAGCCTCAGACTGAAAAGTAGAATAAAGCAGCTCTTACAAACTTAAAAGCAGAGATTGGGTCAGAGATTCAAAATGGGATTCCTATTAGCAGAAGTGCCTACCATCTTTTACTAGGAGAAGGCAAAGTCTCAAGGGAAACAATGTGTGAAGTGGACAATAGTAGTTTTTACAGGTCAAAACGGTATCCAAACTGGAATTTCCTAAATTGATAAATCAATTCGATTCACCTCTACAGCAGTTCTTTAAATATGTCTTTGAAGCTGTTCGCAATTAAGTATTTAGAATGCTCCGACTGATTGATTTACTTTAACTCAATGAAAACTCTGTTTAGTTAGCTAAACCGCTCTAATAGTTAATTCTCAATTAGATATTTGTAATTTGTTAATTACGAGCAATTAAATCATAATTCATTGTTTATATAATGTGTATAAAAATCATATAAATTATTTGGATTATCGAATTACTTTAATTTTAAATTTGCACCTATTTTATCATTACTACAACAACGCTAACCACAACATTATTTACGCACGGTCATTTCGAATATAGCGACATGTGCAGTATTTGTTATTGTTGCTGTTGGCCTCTGGGCTAATTAGACTGTTAGTCTGGACATTGATAAAGTCATTCCAAAACTTGGGGACATCGCGGCGCCGGTTTGTGTGGAGCTGCTGCATATTGGCGTGATTTATAGAGCGACTGCGATAAACGGCAAAATATATTCAAAACTATTACCCACTCTGTGCTAATTACGTAGGGCAGTCCAGTGCAGTGCAGTCCAACTACTCGCAAATCCATTGCAAATGTGCTGTGAAACATGAAAACCGCTTAACCAAGGTTCACAGCTGCCTCTGACTACGTGTGTGTGCGTGTGTGTGTGTGTGTGTGTTTACAAAAAAGAAATGCCCTCGGCTAATGACCAAATCGGATTTCAACTCACTCTGTTGGCATTTAATTTTTTTTCAATCATAAATTTAAATAAGCCGCTTCGCAGTTAAAAAAGGCGTTGGAGCATCCCCAATTTTTTGTATTTCTCTGTTTTCGCCTAATGCGACAATATAAAATTTAATTTTGCATAATTAATGTCGCACTACTACAGGCCAAACATGGCCAAAAGAAAATTCATTAATATGATTTAGGCCCCTCGAGCGCAAAAACAGCAACAACAACAACAACTACAACAACAACAAGAAGAAGAACAACAATCAAGCCAAAGGCGAAATGCGAAAGGGTAACATTCCCAAAAAGGAAGCTATTTATGTGTATTTGTTTGGGTCCCGACGCCTCATGCATGACTGACTTTTCGCAGGCCTTTTCCCTTTCTGACCAGGCCAAAGGTTGAGCCCAAACGGAAGAGCCTAAAAGAAAAAAAAAAAAAATTGAAAATGAAAATGAGAATAAATTAAATCTATCGCAAAATTTGTCACGTTGCCGTGAACTAAAACAAGTGGACAAACAAATCGACGATGAAAAGATACACTCAAAGGATGTAGAGCGTTTTAGAAAATATAAACTATAAACTTAGCTAAATTGTTTTCTTATTATTTGTAAAATTGCTTAAAATATAAAAGAAACTAAATAAAAATGAACTAGAAAATAGAACTTGATTATTATCTGATTATCTCATTCTTACTTAGCAGCTAACTGTTCAACGATATCTCAGACATATGTATACATATGTTTTTGAAGTGTATCTGCCTATCTAGCAATGCTCAATTGGAGTGCAAACTTATCACGTACCATGTAAGGATATTAAAAAGAGTTTAATCAGCACGCGTCAGGCACAAGGATAAGGTCTTTAATGCTATGCGCAACAGTGTGTGTGTGTGTGTGTGTATGGGTATGTGGTTATATGTCCAGTTGCCTATCACCGCTTGGGCCGCATGGCCCAGCAGCCACACCATCCACTTGCCATAGCATTTGCCTTGTTTATTTGTATTGGCTGTGGCGATGGATTTATGGGCTGAAGCGTTCAACGTCGCTTTAAATGCGAAAAGAGTGTGTGTTTGCGTGTATTTGTGTGTGTTTGTGTGTGGCACACAAATATGCCAAAAGCACGCGCATTGCCTAAGCCACACACACGCATACACGCACACCCGCACACACGCACACACACATGAGCCATCTTTCGTTTTGACATTTGCGCTGGCTACGCTGGCCACGTGTCGTATACGCAATTTCTGACTCCTAACGCCTTTTTCGACGTGCGCTTGAACCACGTGACCAACTAATGATTTTCATTTTACTTTTTATTAAAGTTCTTTTTGACGTTGCTATTCTTGTTGTTGTTGTTGTTGCTGCTGCTGCTGCTGTTGTTCTTTGTTTGGCAATATTGAGCCAAAGTTTTCAATGTTCTTCCAAGCAGAAATCTTAACTATTACTTTATGCTTGGCACTGTTATTGCTGTTATTGCTGTTGCTGTGGCTGTTGTCATTTTTCATAACTTGACCTTTTTGGCCAACGTTTGTGTCGTAAAAATTGTTTGTTATTGTTACGCTTTTATGGCCAAAAATGGCCGCACGTACACGATAAAAACAGCAACAACAACAAACTCTAAATGGGACAACAGCAACAATTTCTTCTAATACATTCTATAACCAATATAAATGTCATTTATGTTCTGGACAGTTTTGCAACGACAACAAAGACTGGAGAGAGGTCATGGGGCTAGAACTAAAAACTGTCATGGTCAGCGATACAAAAATAGAAGGCGAAATGCGAAAAGGATGAATAAGATTGCTGGCAGCAGGAAAAACTAACATAGAATAGTAACAAACACATGTGAACTTGACACAGGCCAGCAGGAGAGAGAGAGAGAGAGAGAGAGAGAGAGAGAGAGAGTGAGAAAGGGAGAGAGAGAGGGAGCGGATGTTGATGCTCTGCTTTGAGTGAGAGTGCGATAAGCACCACAAATGAAAGCAATAGCACCACTTAGTGGCACTTGAGGATATGCAAAAGAGTCGAGCACTTCCGGTTTATCGTGCTGCTTATATGTGCTCGACTGTGTGTGTGCTTGTATGTGTGTGTGTGTGTGTATTGTTGGCAAAGCAAAACTTATCTGAAGAAGGGTTAGAATTGTGTTTCTGAAATGCGATTGATTGCGAGTTATTTAAAGTGCACTAGATTAGTTAAATCAGTACACAAGTATCTAAGACAAATAAGTAGGTATATCCGCAGTTTAACACCATGATTCCATGAAATGTATCTTTAATAAATTAGAGATTTGTCTTATTTAATAAATAAACAAACATTATGTGCGAGACAAGTGCTTGTTTAGTATTCATAAATCTCTTAAGTAAGTCTTAAGCCATCTATCGATTATATTTCGTATTGAGTTTCATTTCATCTCTTCCATTTCCCAGTTACTCAGTTATCCAGTTTATCTGCTGCACATCTCACTTTTGTATGTACATACTTACATAAATCTTATTTATATGTTGAGTCTGTTTTATGTGTTTCAACCTTCAGCAAGTGGCTCAGCTTGCCGTCTCCGACCGCCTGCAATATAATAAAAGCGGAAGGCATCACTTTAAAATGGCGTCATGCTGTTTGCGCCCTGTACCAAAACTGTGAAAGGGTCTCTTAGTTCCAAATGTATAAATGAGAAGAGGAAATTTAATGTATGCTTTCATTTCCTGTCTATCTTTCTAGTTTCTGCATACCTTATCACAGATGCGCTTTCATTCTGTGTCACGTCTCTCTCACTTTATTTTTATTTCTATATTCTTCATTCTTTTCTTTCTATCTCCTGAGTTCTTCCTATTTTACTCCATATCATTTTCGCTTTCATTTTCTATCTCACCTTCTATTCGAGGAACTCTCTTCAATAACCTATTATTACTATTACTTACACTTATTATTTTGAGAAACACTCGTCAGGGAGATGAAAAGGTCATCGATTTACATTTATTAATGTGTTAAACCGTTTATTAATAATAATGAGGTATACAAATAAATAGCAATGAGTGGCGCTCTATGTTAAGTTAAGTTGGCAGCGCTTTTCTCTAGTGCTGCTCTGTAGGTTGATGAAATGGCTTATTGCTTTTTTGAACTGTAGGTAAATGAAAAGCTCTCACGCGTTAATGCGATAAACGCCATCTATCGTTCATACAACACATGTATAGCGTGCAGCTATTGTATCATAGCATAACAGATTACATTCCGGTAACAGACTACATAGTTAACATAACTGTGTGTATTTCAGTTAGTCCTACAGGATGTTAATAAACAGCTGTTTACGGCTGCTCGCCGTTAATAACTTTCTACAATATGTTAAATTGGTGAACGCTTGAAACAGCTGTTCATATAAGATTTCAATAGATTTCAAATTACTATAAGATAAAGTCAATTTAAAAATAGAATGTACGGCCGAGTTAAGAAGCACACTTAGCAGAAGTAGAATGACGACAGAAAATGACAAATGTAAGGGTTGAACTGACTATCGCTCAGCCAATAAGGATAAATTCCATAAGGAATGAGCCCACAGCATGGATGATTGCCGAACTGCAATCCTAAATGGATCAGCTGGAACACAAAGCGGATAGCAAATTAGGGCAGGTTGATAATCTATCCATGAGAAAAGTGACACAATTTTTGATGAGGTTCGTCCAGCTTCAGCTCAACTTGAACGGTGTAATAGCCAAACCAACAATTGTGGATTTTTTACTAAAATTGTTAGTCTTTACAGCTCTCATATGCGTAAATTCAACTCATGGATGCTGATCTTAGCCCCATTCAAATTCAAAGCCTTCTAGTATAAGTGTTCTCTTTCGTAGTTATCATTACATTATATGGGTTTGCTTAATTCATTTAATTTAACTGATTCATCTTTATATAAATACTACTATTTAGTAAATAATTCTTTCTACTCAACTGTAATATGTAATAAAGATAATTGGCTATGAATTAAGGCCGAAATGGTAAACGAAATTGACACAATGTGTCGGTGTCATTATTATTTATGTCATTCCTTTTACAATCATTTGTCAATATCTATTTCTTATTCCTAAAATTGTTTATAATGCAGTGATTTAATGGGATAGCCCTGTTTGTCTTCTTAGTAAATAAATTAAATTAATCTAATCTAATCTAGTTTATGACAATTGTATTTATTGGATATTATAACTTAGAAGGTTCAATAGTTCCCATTAAATAACTGAAAAGCTTCATTTCTACATTAATTTCCAATTCGCTGAGTGCTGCGCAGGTTGAGTTTAATCGAAGGTCGGGAAATATATTAAAATAAATTAATTATGTATTATATTTAATTGCAAATATGCACAACACCATGTACACAATATTCAATTGAACATAGCATTAATATTGTTGTTTGAAATTGTTCGTTGTTAGTAAATTCTCGTATTTTAAACCATTTTTTATGCAGTATTGAATGTAGCGAGACCGTGAGCCGCCTTCGCTCTGATTCTGCGTTTTGAAACTATAACGCTGTTAGCAAGTTTGTAGCCCACAGAACACAAGGAGTTAAGACAAAGCAAATCGGTCAAAGGTTAAAGTGTCGGCTAAAGCGACTGGGTTGATGCGGTTGAAGTGCAACGGAGCGTTGCAAGATTTGTGGTTTTTTGGCGAATCGAGTTGCATAAATTATAATAGAAGTGATGCTAGCGCGTTGTTGGTTGCAGTTTGCAGGTTGCAGGTTGCAAGTTGATGGTGAAGGATGTGTATGCCTGCATCCGCAACATTGGCAGCCGCATGCCATTACGTGCCACATGAAGTGACAGCGACAATGTGAAGAGGCGAGCGATGGCCGAGGAGAGCGGTGTGGCAGCTCTTCCACCTTGCGAAGCGTGTGAAAGCGTCTCGAAACGTGAGAGACGTGAAAAGCCTCGAGATGTCTTGGCATTGAGGTGTTAATACACCTGTGCAAACGAAAGGGAGAGTGAGATGGATAGATGCGAACGATGGAAGGAGAGGGGACACTGGGTGCAGGCTGGCGTAGCTATCACCTAACTGCACGCACACATGGCGTATGCGCAACATGTGTGCGTGTGTGCGTGTGTGCGTGTGTATGTGTGTGTGCATTAGAATTCAAGCAACGTCAGAGTATACGGAAATAAACGAACGTATCCCATAATGGATACCATTTCATATATGTACCTATCATCATCATATTTAGATCACATGTGTTGGCATTCAAATTTCCTGCATTATCCGGTCTATTCCGAAATCTTCCCTGCTCCACTTGTCCGCATCTTACTTTATGTTAATTATTGCACTTCCATTTCTTGTTAATATTTTGACACGCTGCCGTGGCCGCCGCTGCCGGAAAGCTTGACATTGACACGTCGACGCTCATTAAAATGTTTGACGCCAATTAAATGCAGCAGTGGGCGTGCCGCAAAGCAAAGACGTAGAAATTGCATCTTATCTTTGCCCAGGGCAGGATGAATTTAATTAATAAGCGAACTCAGTTGAAATGACAGTTACCGGATATACAAGGACTGCCATTTGCAGGCAACACATATATTGTCGGTCCAGTTAATACAATTTTGGGCAATACATTGCAATTACAAGTTGCATATGTTGTTTGTTGTTGTTTGTACCCCCCATGTGGCACCAGTTTGTACAAAGTATGATTATTACCATAAATAATATAATCGTAATGCGTTAAGCCTTTAAGTGCTATAATTATAAGTTTAAGATGAAAGCTATGGTTTCATTTACCATTAGAATCAAAAGAAAATCCTCAAAGTGTGGAATAAGTAAGAACAGTCGACAACGAGATACCGTAAGAGTATGAGGCCGACAAACAGGCACACAGGCACAGACATGGGTATCTTATAGTCGAGTTCTCCCGACAGAAGCGATCTATGGTGTTATTTATTATTTAACATATTCCATATTAAGATGAATTACTTTTAAGCCCACCCTCTAATTCTATCTTTCTGTCTCTCTTTCTGTCTCTCTCTCTCTCTCTCTCTCTCTCGCTCTCTCTTTCTGTCTCTCTCTCCTTATTATCTCATAATTGCATAACTGATTGCATCATAAAATGAAATTCCAACGTTTTTGGTTGTTTATCTTGTATATTTTAACTACCGGAACTGCTCAACCAGACCAACTGCAATGCCTGTAACCCGTAATTCAATGACCACACCCACCACCAACATACATCAGCCCCCATCTGCAACTCCATTATTGTTGTTCGTGCTGTTGTTGTTTTGTTATTGCTATCGTTGTTGCCAGTGGCAAAACTTTAATTGCCTTTCGGCCAAAAACTTTGGAAAATCTGCGCAGTGCATTTTGTTAACATTTCCTGTGACTTTTGGAGAGAAACTGCAATCCTCGACCCTCCCCCTGCCAACCTACCCCTCCGTCTCTCACTGACACCTCCTTCCACAGCTTGTCACATTCCGCTGCAGCGTCTATCGTCACCAAACGCTCGCCAGTTGCCAGTTTCTAGTTGCCAAAGACTTGAACCCTGCTGTTGTTGTTCCCATGTTTTGTATGCCCTTTTAATTGCCCATTGAAAGTTGTTCACTTGTTAAAATGAACTTTTGCCTTTGGCGCCAATTGCTGCTACTGCCCCACTTCCCCAGGCGCCCACCTCCATCCCGCCTCACCCCTTTCTCTCTCTCTCTATCAACTCTCTACCAACTCAACCTACCCCATTGACAAAGTTGCAAGTAAAGTGTGATCAACAAGCAGCGTGAAAGTATGTGTTATGCAATTATAAAGTGCCAAGAGAAGTCGCTTTAATCGTATCGATGCAATTGAATTTTCTCACCAACATATCCAACAATTTTCACAAGTTATTCATTAAGCAACTTTCAAGTTTTTCGTCATGCGAGTTGAGTCTTTACTTTAACTTGAAGTATGAATTTCTAATACGTTTCATATACGTACGTACATCCGCAGCAGTGGATGCCGATCGAGAAATATGTATGTATATACATATGTATACATACATACATGCATATATATAAACACTTTAGGTGATTTCTTTACTCTCCTTTCACAGTTCGATATACCTTACACATTTTTTAAAAACAGTGTTTCAAAGGATAACATGAAGGGACAATCGCAAACACACACCTATTTCAGGTAACGCTTTCATTCTTTACCTTTTGCTATGATTCAAGCTTTTCAAACGCCTCCGCTTCACAATTTACATGTCAAAGGGGCAAAGTACAGAAAATGGGATTAACTGGGCACTCAACGAGGTAGACACACTGTCGAGCAATATCCAATTGTATTTATCTCTAAGATTCATTTGCGATTGAATAAGATAATCTTAATTTTATGTATGTTCATACAATTAATAAACAGTATTTTCAGATATCGTATTCATATTCCGATAGATGGAGCTGTATTCATTCATTTGTGGCAACCCCAGCCACAACCAATAGTTGATTGAGGTATCGATGTTTCATATCGATACTAAGAATCGACGAAAGCTCATCACTCTCTCGAGAGTCACGCCATTTATATGAAGACAAAACTGAACACAAAATGCCTGTAATTAAATAAATTAAATAATTAAAATATTGAGCTCAACAGGTGAAATAATTAAGAAACTGAACAATTTAATGAAAATTTCTTTAAGAGTTTCAAAGACATTTACAATATATGCCTTTTAAAAAGTATACTTCACTAATATTTATGTGAATATCTCAAGGGAAGCCTTGCTTTAATTTATAGTGCAAAGCAAACCTCTTTTATACAATAGGAAACACAATACGTAGACCAGTTACGGACGCTTGTCTGTTTATCTGAATTTCATCCTTTGTTTCCCGACTTGCATTTCAGCTATCTCAGTTATATTTTTATTTCATCTTATTTTCGCTATCTGCAGTTGACTTGCTCACAATTTAAGCATAACAATGCAGCCACAAATATGCACTCATATACATATTTATATTTACTATATTGTACTTACAAACATACACATGTTTAAGCATGCTCATATTAGACTGCAAACAATACTTGTCTGATTTTCCACATGCATTATCATGTCTAAAAGCTGTCTAGCAGTAAGTCATGCTCATGCTCATTCGCAGTGTGTGGTATGTCTGTGTGGTTGGGACATCCTCTGCTGCCTCCCATTGGGGGAGGAACTACATGCAATATACTAAATAAATAAAATTTAAGAGCGTGGCCTGAGGCTAAGTGAACTTATAAGTTATGACCATAAACTATCATAATTCAATCATAATGGAATCGTTTGGTAAATGTATCAGAGCAACAAATATGCTTTTTATTATCAAATTGTTGCAATAATCGAGAAATAATCGATTTAATTGTCACATTTTTGTTATTGTTTTGTTGTGCACGTACAAATAAAATGGAATATCTCATTAAAATATATTCCTAATGTCATAACACAGCGCAATTAGCGATAACTTAAACCAACAACAGCAACAGCAGCAACAACAACAACAAACAACAAATAATAATGGCAAAGTCAAGTGTGCTCGACTATGAGATTGCCTGTGCTTCGGTTTAAGATAGTTTAGCAAATGTGGTGTACAGATTGTAGAGCGTACTTTAAAGAGTCAACAAGAGTCTTCATCTGCCAGTTTCAAGCACGCGTACAAATTTATAATATGCTCCTTGCACAGCAACCACAAAGTGGAGCAACAAGAACATTAAGTTAACGCTATAACTATGCGTATGTAAAATGTATATTTATGCACTATAAACATTAATTTACTTGCCATTTTAGTTAGTCGCACAGTTAATTGCAAGCAACAACATCAAAATGTTCCCCTGCACCCACTCTCCCCCTCTCTTTGTAGCTCTCTCTCTCTCTCTCACTCCCAGTCTCCATCTCAACTTTGGCAGCGACCGAAAGCAAACAATTTAAATTATGCAAAATGTGGAAAAAGCATCAGCAACAAAAATTGCAAATAGCGTTAAATGTGCGCTGGCTCTGGCTGTGGTGCAGTGGTGCGGTGGTGCAGTAAGTGGGGGCGGCTCTTTTGTAAGCGTCTGTAATGCCAAATTTAATTGCAATTAATGTGTAGCTAAGCGGAAGTGCCACAGCAGCGTGCACTGGCGCTCGCACTTCCGGCGGACGTTGCCCGTTTGTCGGCGCCGGCGCCAAACGCTGACGCAACTTGCATCACAAAAGAGCAAGGGCAAAAAATGAGTGAAGTATATGTATATGGAATCAACATGCCAAACTGTAGCGCCACATTGTCCAATCATGTGACATCATGTGGCACCTGCAACTGCTGCAGCAACCGAAACCGAAACTGAAACTGTAACTGATACGGTTAAAGGTTTGCCACAGTTTCAGCCATGTTGTTATATTTGCTGCGGATCACGTTCAGCGCTCGAGAGCCGGAATTCAATTACTCGTGCACCATAAACCGATTAACTTATATAAATATTTATATCGGTGAAATGCAGTCCAGTCAGCAGCGCTCATCGCCTTTATGACTATGGGGGCGTGGTCGTGGCCAGTTTGCCAGTTGGCCAGTTGGTAAATCGTTGTCCTGTGCTTTTGCATATGCAAACACTTTAACAAAATCATGCTCCGACTCTGAGTCCGAGGCGTTGGCGGTGGCGGTGGCGGAGGCAGAGGAGGAGCAGACCAATGTGCAGCAGTTGACTATGGCAATAATTCCATTTTGCATTTGCATTTGTTGGCGTTTATGGTCCACTTAAGTGTTGTCATTCGCATCCTTGTACAGGGCGAGGATTTAATGATAACACGCTAGGTGTCATTTCCAGGCGACAACGTCGCCAAGGGAACAACATGAACTCGACTCCTTGATGCTCGACGAGACAATCGCATCCAGAGTGGGTTGTTATATCACGCACTTTGGCTGTATAAATAGTTCCCTTACAGTCTGCCGGGACGAACGGGGGGATGCTGGGAAGGACCTATAATTTGTGATGTCCTTGTGTATGCTCAGTGCTCTTCTGTTCTAATTGAGGGCCAAACGGCATTGGGGTTAACCTCGTGACCAGAATAGAGTCAAATTGTGGCCAGACTGTTGTCTGATTTATTGGCTTACGTTGTATTGCGATAAGTGTGCTTCAAATGCCAATTGACGTCCTTATGTTGCAGGATTAAGGTTCACTTAATGGGCGCATTATGTGAATCATTGAGGGCTCTGCCATCTCACGCGTTAACAAATGTTATTTCTACTATTCTCATATAACACATTGCATTAGTAATGCCATAAATGTGTGTCTAAAATATGCAATATATTTTATGTTTATTTATATTTTTTGTTTTTCTATTTTATTTACTTCAGTTAACTTGAAATTTAATTTTCTCGTGCAACAATTTGAGCTGCGGTGCTGGCATGTGATGTCCTGAAAATTCAGAGACCCCATTGCCGATTGTGTTTCTGCTGCAGCTGTCGCAACTTGCACTCCAGTGTGGCGCGTCCCTCGTATAAATTCTTTAGCTGCAACAGTTTTCGGTTAAATGCAGCGCGTTGCAACTGCGTCAGCTGTTGACGCAAGCACAGATGATTAGCCTGCAGCTGTCGCAGCTGGACAAAGACATAGACATCGACATCGACATCAGCATCAGCATCAGCATCAGCATTAACATCATTCTGGCACAGATCCACGGTTGTTGAATGCGCTTTCATTGAACGGCAACTGCTGACGAAGACATAAGAAGCATGGAATAATTTATGCAGAAGCAGGATGCAGGATGGAGATGGAAATGGAGATCCCCTTCTCCAGATGATGATGGAGATGGTAATGGGAATGCGGATGAGCATGGTGGTGGGGGCGCGGATGTGCGGTGCGGATGTGCGGCGGCGCTGGCGTTGGCGTTGGCGTTGGCGTTGGCGATGCCTTTAAGCAAGCAAACTTTGGTCCTAATCGCCGAAGACTGCTTAGAATCTTTACACCAAGTTTTTGTCTGCAAATTACGTATACGCACCGCATGCCGCCCCAAATGTTGATTTCGAATTTGAAGCACACAAAAAATTTGTGCTGGTGATTTGTTTTTTGTTTTTTTTTTTATTTTCTTTCTAGTTTTCTAGCTGATTGAGTTAAAAATTGAAAATTTGCCAGCATTTGGGCCCGTTTTTAGCTGCTGCTTAATGTCTTGCTTGGTTTGCTGAGCAATGTTCACTGATGCGTTCACAAAATTTGCGTGCCACCGCTCCCCCGTTACCCTCCTCTCCCTTCCTAGGTCCCACTTCCCTGCTTTCCACTTCCCACCATTCAGCAGACGCATCAATTGCCTCAGCTACTTAAGGTGGCACAGACAAAATTGCTTTTACGCTTCAAACTTCAGCCAAGCATACAAATTTTTGCTCGACTGCCGGTGCCGGTGCCGATGCCGGTGCTCCCCCCTTCCCCATCCCTCTCCCTGATGTCCCTGCTGTCGCTCGATTTTCAACTATCGATTGATGTTGTTTTCATTTTCTTTGTAGTTCAACTGGCAACCAGCACACACAGTAACGTGTCATTCTCCTTTGTTTTTCTGAATTATTTTTTCTCTTTCTGTCGCTATCTCTGCTTCCATTTTCTTTGTTTATTTTGGCCAAATTGCCCGTTATGGGGCCTTTGTCTGCTCCAAAAGCATTTGCACAATTGCAGCAAATAGTCCAAACAATGCAGCAATAAATAAATGATCTTATTTATTTTATTACAATACATTTAATACCAAAGCTTGCCGCTTTGCTAATTGTGAGCAGAGCAATTTAAATGTTTCTGTTTTGTTGAAGACATGAAAACATTGAAATTCCCTCGTTAAATGGAGGCGTGCAAGTGATACAACTAATTCTCGACAATTCACTTTACGTGCCCCACAACCACAATAGCGACAAGACGCCATGGCCTCACTTTGAGTGCACGCGACAGCTTGATACTCTGTACCAATAAATAATATAAATGTGTAGAAAGTTACTTATAAATAAGTAGCTCGATTGCATCGGGATTTGAAACGAATCGAATTTAAGAGCAGAAAGAATAAAGAAGTGAGAAAAATTAGTACTTTAAAGAATACGCGTTTAAAATACTTCTGAAAGTTTTAAAACGATCGCGTTCATACAGACAGTTATTGATAATTGATAGAGATCAAGAATGCACATAAATATAAACAAAATACGAATATAAATATAAACATAAATATACACAAAGTTATTATACTCTTTTTTGCTCCTCTAGTAAGGGGCACAGGGTATAAAAGTAGAAACATGTATATATTTATATATACTTCACTACGCCTCGCCTCATTCAGCCTGTAGCATACTTAATATATGTTAAGTTAAGGATGCCACGGTACATGCTATTAAGGCCGTGGCTCGCTCTTAGCGGCTGTGCGCACAAAACTTCACAAAATGCAGCAATATGTTGTGGTTGCGGGCGCCATCAGCCATCAGTGCGTATACATAATATTCTGGTACATCGGCATGAATGTAAGTGGCGTTGGTTGTGTTCCATGCACAAGACGCTCAAATGTTCGACATGTTCTGCAGAAGCAGAAACAAAGCCGACTCTCAACAACTCAACAGATCCGTAGCTTGTCTATTTTAGCCATGGTCCTGACTTGCTGTTCATAAGTCGTCGTGTACATGTTCTTTATGCAGCTAATGCTTCGGGACATTGACAGGATTTCTCGGACAAAAAGTTTCCCACAGAAAACGATGAAGTAATATTTGAATCTTGCGCTTAAATATTTAATTAACTGTATGTAAAAAGTTGTGGGTAGCAAGAATTATAAATGATACCTACAAATGTCTAATGGATTAGATTAAAGAGACGCAAAGTGGTAAAAGAAAGTCAGAGCACAACCACTCGGCACAATATCAATTTAGTAAGTGTATTAACCTTAGCAAGCCTAGTAATATTATTTCAGGTTATTAAACATTTAAGCAATTGAGCAATAGACATTATACGCTCCTTATCTTACTTACTGTTTGCCTTCACTTTTCTTTGATTCGAAACTTCCCTTTTTTGTGTTACCAGCTTGTGGTGCTTTAAAGGTTTTGATTTGGTACTGCAAGACCAAACATCTAATTTTCTTCATTTTTTTTTAAATTCTTCCTTGAATTGTTAAGCACATTATTTAATTAAAAACGTTGCTAACTTTTTTGAGAAACTAAACTAATCTAATTGAATTATAAATGATAACCTATTAATTTAGTATATATATTTTATATTTACGTACATTTCTTATGTTTTATGTGCTCCAATCTTTTACAATGACTCAAAATTGAACAAATACTTTACTTGTCTTTTAATGCGTTGCATATTTGAGCACTAAATTATAATACCCTCTGCAAGGGTATAAAAATGGCCAATCATGAGCACTCATCATGATAAACGCAATCAACGTGAACAAACTAATAAGGACAATGATTGCTCATCAAGGATAATGCAGTGTGAAAAAGAGAATGAAATATAAACTCATCGATCATGCAGCTGTCAGAGTGTCAATGTTTGTGTGTATAGGTGTGTACCCGTGTGTGCATGTGTGTGCATGTGTGTGCATGTGTGTGCTGGTGCTTGTGCTTATGCGCGTGTCGGGCAGGTTAAAAACATTTGTGGCTAAAATATGCAGCTATATGGAGCTCACCTTTTGGCTTGAATGCAGTCGATAAATATTCACAGTTCAATTTAATTCAATTGAAGTCAGAGAATGTGAATGCGTCTGTTTAAAGCTTTAAAAGCAACGCCACCTGTGTGTGGGGGTTGTGAGAAGCTGCCTAATTGAAAGCGTATGCCACTAAACTGGAAGCCTATCTCCTTGTCACCCTGCCACAACTTCAGACTCTGTATCTGGTATCTGATGTGAGCTCCGCATAGGCACTTAATTATTTCAGCGGCACGTCTCCGCCGGATGGCGAATAGAGAATGGAGAACGGCGAATGCTGCTTAAGCCAAGGCCCACGACAGCTGCGAGAAGAGAAAATGAAGAAAATAATAAATAAAGATATATATATAAATATCTCTCTTTTTTTTTTAAATATATTTATATATATATATATATATATATATATATATATATATAATACAAACACAGCAAAGAGCAAAGCAGTGGCAAGTGAATTAAACAAAAGTTTGCTGCATGCAACGTGATGCAGCTGCTGCTACTGCTACTGTCGCTGCCACAGCGTGCCACACAGCGAGAGCCATTGAAAATCTGTGCTGAAAGATAAAGTTGGCCTGGCAAACGGATTTAACGGGCAAAACGAGCGAATAAAAAAGGGCAGCGCTAAAAGACGACAAAGAGCACTGCCAGAAAATGGAGTGTGTGCGTGTTGACCCCATTGAGCCCAGCTCCCTCCACCTCACTCTCTTCAGCTCCCACATGCACTATCCCAATTTTGATATACTATAACACTAAATCTTTTCGTATTATACATGTACACGTATTTTCATTACCGAAAATAGAACATTTCCGGCATTCTCAAATAGTCAAACTTAATAACAATCTCTGATCTGTTAGTTAATGTTTAAGTTGACCTAATTAATTGTAGTCCCCTTAGTTTACGCTCTGTTGTGCTTATTGTCCCTGGAGCTGAAGTGCATATGGCGAACAAAACAAAACTTCTGAAATACTATACTTAATTCATATGCGAAAAGTTCTGAAAGAACTTTAGTTAGCAGGTAAAAAAGGTTCGAGTAATTAGAGTCTTTCTCTTTCTTTCCCCTTTGGCACAAAATTAGCACAGTTTTTTAACCCTTGTGCATCTCAGTTTTCTTTTTCTGATAATATGTATAAAATGTTGTTCTCTATCTAATTTGTTTAACATCTGCTTTTGTATTATTTCCCAATTTTCACAATTTAACACATTTACAAAAAGAAGAAAAAGTTGAAGCACAAAATTGACCAAAATAAATGAATATTTGAATATAATTAAAATTGTTTTTATTCGCTTCAGTTATCAAAAATATTATTTTAATAAAGTCGATAATGTTGTTTATTTTGAACGAGTGCGCTGGAAAATAAATTGATAGGCTTGGGGTTAAATGACTTTGTCATATACCGGGGGTGGACCAGGGGGGGATAGAATATAATTAATATTTTTGAAAGTAACTTGAAAAAGAGGAGAATATGAAACATATATGAGCGGCACAATTAACTGTGGCTGCTGCTCGGGAAGGCAAAATATCTAACGGGTTCGCTTGTAGTTCGCTTCTCGCTTCTCGCTTCTGGGTGGCGCCCAATGTGAAATGTCAACCACAGGGAGCGGTTCAAAAGCGAACGCAACCTGACAAGCGGCACACACGCATAAGGACACGCACACTCGCACACACAGACACACACGTACGGTTCTGAGAGCCAAAGTGCCAGCCTCAAAAGCGGCTTATCAAACACACACAACTACAGAGAGAGAGAGACAAAGGAAAAGAGAAGCGCTGATCCCCACACCGACACCGACACAAACACAAACACAACACACAACACACAAACACGTCACACACATAAGCACACACGAACAGAAGGCAAGCCTAGGCCAAACTATTTACATGTCGCCCCATTATGTGCGGACCCGGATCCGCACAGAGGCACAGCCAGAGACAGCGGCAGAGACAGTGACAGAGACAGAGACAGAGACAGAGACAGAAACAGAGAGCACCCCCCTCGCAAACCGAGCCGTATTTAGGCCTTTTGTGTTACCGCACGCTAAGTGACGTGATTTAAATTTGAATGTCCTTTGAAACTTTCAACGTCCCGCCTGCCTTCATCCTTGTGAATGACACCAGAGCTGATGTTTTGGTCGCACAAATCACGTAATCAGCCCTTAGTGGGTCAACAACGGCAACAACATGAACTGTTCAAGAGAATAAATACTTAGTAACAGTAACAGTAACTGCAACTGCAACTGCAACATCATAAATGGGACAAGTGTCAGTAAATACAGCTAGATACCCGAGTTCTTGATTAAGTTACAAGCAAAATATGACAATGCTCAAGGTAAGTGTCAGGAAAATGTCAACGGATAGTTTTCAGTTCACCAGAAACGTGAAAAATGTGAACACTGTAGAATATCTAAAAAGTAACGGGATAATATGACGCACACACGTGGGGCATGAGAAATATGACCAGGTCAGACTCTAGAGCAAAGGTTACAGATGTAGGTGTATAATTTATGTCTATTTGATTATTGCTTATTAATTTCAAATTGCTAAACCAAGCGAAAAGCTTCCAAAATATCTGAACATATCAAAACTTTTGAGTTTCTTTCGTAGCCAAGTCGCTTCGTTCTCAACTTTGATTGATGGAGGAAAACAGAAGTTTAAAAATGTGTAAATGCAATCAGACAGAAAGAAGAAGGATGCTCTTCTTGGGAGCCCTATGACTGTGTGCTAACAACAGTTGGAGTCAGTAGAGCCCAGCCAATTGACAGCAATTTTCAGTTGAGTCGTCCATTCGAATACCTCTCCGTTCATAAATGTGTCAATTGCAGTCATGAGATTTGACATGCAGAGTCTTGGCTTGATTCAAAGCTAACGCAGCTCAAATTTCATGCATTTAATTGATTGCAAATACAACTGTGCCTTTAATAATGCATATTCTTTTCATATTTGCAATACATTTGTCTGTATCTTCTTAACAACGTTGAAATTATATGAACAACCATAACAACTCGTCTTTCTTCCTTTTGGTGTTCGCTGCTGTCAACTTCAGCAAGCAATTCATTATTCATTTTATTTTTTATTATTTTATTATTTTATTATTGTCATATTGCTACTTATAGAACGCTTAATTCAACAGCTGCCAACAGCCATAACAAATAATTGGAGCTTTATAATTGTTTAATTTTCATTTAATTTAAATGCTTTTGCTTTCTGCGTGCAACCTTTCGCTCTTGTTTGGGTCAAACAACAAAATACACACACACACACACACACACACACATACACACTCATACAAAAAAGGAGCAGCAAGAAAGGAGATCTGAAACTGACGCTGAAATGAATAAAAATTGTGTGCCATTTGGGTGAGCTGATAGCGATAGCTTCTTTAATGTTTCTCTGGACGGGGCTTACTGTAATGTAATGAGAATAGCATTCATAAGGCCATAAATAAATGCAAGGGATTGCGTGAGCATAGCGGGGTAGAGGTACGCAACGGGAAGGCACTTCGTGGAATGGTTCTTATCGGGGCAAGTGGACATCATTAACCTGGCGGCGTCCAATGTAATTATGTTAACTGCTAATTGTATCCAGGATGCGGGTGTGAGTGTGAGTGTGAGTGTGGGTGCGGGTTCGGAATCGGAGTGGGAATCGGATTGGAAATGACGATAAAGATAACGATGATTGACCAAAGAGCATGAGAATGTCAACAACAACAATGTTTTTCTTTCATTTTTTTTTCATTTTTTTTTTTTTTTTTTTTGAATTTGCAGCATTTAAAGTAAACATGGCAACGACGCCCGCTGCACGATGAAGGGGGCGGGGGCTGCGAGGATTGTTCATGATGCTGGACGCTTGGGTCATACATGGCCTGCGGGTAGCGACCACTGGTAATGGAAGGTCGGCACTCATGCTGTTTTCTTTTTATTTAATCTCTGTTTGATTTTAAATGCCCTTTTTTTAAGATTTTACCACCTCCGAATCCTGAATCGTATTGATTTTTTAATTGGTTTTATAAAACCGCAGATTTCTCACATAAAGCCAGTTTGAAGTTGATGCTTTAAATTTGCGCATTCAAACTACAATTTGTGCAACTTCTTTTGTGTTTGTTTTTGTTTTTCTTTTTTTTTTAATTTAAATGCTTTATTAATTTGTTTTTTTCGAAAGCATGTTTGCTCTTAAAACAGCATTAAAAAAACGAGAAATTCAACACATACGTTCGTTGTTGAAATGACTTAACAATAACACTCTCCTACAAAGTTTACAATCATTGAATTAGTATATAGATATATAGCTGTGCATAGACGATTGATCGCTTTGAAATCGGTAGTAAATTCTGGTCTCAAGACAATTCCCAGTTTTGCGTAGGTTAATATTTGGAGTAGCTTAATATCCTTATACTAGATAACTGTGATAAGTATTTGATTTAGTAAATGTATAAGAAGAGACGATAATTCATTTTATTTTACACTCGCACAACTCCGTCAGGGTAGAGATTACAAAATTCTGAAACGAATTTGCGACAATAAAACTGTAATACTCGACAGTGAGTAAGCATTTTATTTAAATGTATAATGAAAAATTGTCAAGTTTTACAGCAAACTGAGGACCTGGTTGTCGTCGTGAAATTGCCTTTAAAATAGAAATAAAGCATTTCAAGTAAATGTTGTGTGCGTCGACATTTGCCGGACTGCAGATGCTCAGTCTGACTGCTCGAGTTGTATGAGAGAGAGAGAGAGAGAGAGAGAGATAGAGAGTAAGAAGCCTTTTTGGATGTTGAGTGTTCAATGTGCTGTTATCAAAAAACATAATTTATTTTCTGATTTACTGCTCATTTTACACTGGCAACTGTGTGCCCAAGTGTGTTCCCAACTGTGTTAGTCTGTGTAATGTTTATTTGCACGCAATTGTTGTTCTCTTTGCGATGGACCAATATATCATGACCTAACGAAAAACTGACAACTACAAATTTGGTTGCTGTTTATGCGGCCAGCATATGTACATATATGTACATACATGTGAGTGACCCTTGTGACCTAAAATAGGTAAACATATCGCACAAGCATATCCATTCCTACATACGTTTCAATATGTATGTATGATAATGATAGTATGTATTGCTGCCCCACCCCGCATCCGCCAACGCCAATGCCAATGCTTAAATTGTGCTGAATTCATATCGCACAATTTTCGCGTTGTTTACAATTCATTTATGCTAATTTTTGGACGGCAAAAAATGTCGCAGCATAAATATGGCGAAATCAGAACTAGCGCAATTTTCATATAATTAATTGCTATTGACCCGAAGTGTAATTTATTTATTTGAACGCATTCTCAGCGGCACAAATAATTCTTAAATGATTATAAAATATAAAAATGTACACACTTTTATTTATATATTTATGTTTGTTCGCGCAGCACACTTTAAATCATTTGGGTCTTTAAGTCATTTAAGCCAATTTGTGGCCTGCATCTGGCTCTATTTATTATGCTACAACAAATTATTGTTTTGCGTGAAATTTTCCGTTCCAAGGCTCTATTAATTAGAAGATTAGAAGAGAAGACTTTTTGTGTGCTCATTATAAATGGAATTTGATACGCAAATTTCTAACATTTTTTGCATTCATCTGCGGGCTTCACTAATTGAGCAAATTGGGCAAAAACTATTACCACCTGGTATTCTGGGTAAACACGGAGAATTCCCTTAACTAGTGTAAGCTTTAATATTATAATGAATTGGCAGAGTATGCAGCTTTACATACATTTACATTTAACATACGATTTAATGGAATTATTTTTACGAAAGTTTCGTCCATCTCATCTACAGGTGTTGCAACTTATGAGGCAAATAAAAGTTACTTACGTAAGTTAATAATTAAAAATGCTTTCATCTTCTTTTATTCCATAATTGTCTTACAGTATTAGCTGCCAGCTTACTGCAAGTAACTTATTTTATCTGATAGCAAACTTTAATTAACATTATTGGCTGCATGTAAATATTTGCTGTGTTAACCTCAGACTTGTACTTGGTTGAGACTTGTTTCATTTAATTTATGCCATAACAAACTTAAATTCACATGTAATTGTTAGGTAACTTTATTAATATTGTAAATTATATCTCTCTTTAGTCATCTCTTTCTCTACAACATTATATTGAATTAAAATTTACCACAATTGTCTGAGAATCGAAGTGAAATCAAAGCAGGAATAGAAGAAGACAATCAAATGGGATAATTAATTATTTCATAATTATTAGCAGCTCTTTAGTGAATGTTCAATATATATGCAATACTTCACTGCAATTATTGCATTATTCTATTATGAATTGCCCAATTGCGCATAATTTTGATCAATCGAACTTTAAGCTGGCTTTAAACTCAAGACTGAGAGGGAATCAAGTCGAGTACTTAAGTTGTGAATAGAGTTACATGCTACATATGTATTGTAAATAGATTTATAAATATCTATATTATTTGCCAACTTAAGTCTCAGTCCTGGGCCACAACTCACTTCGAGTGTGCCCTGCCACAAATGGCCCTAATATTCAGACACTGGGCCACCCCAAGCAATATTTATGGCAACCGGCTGTAGTGAGCTTTGAGTTCTCTGAAGTGTTGGGAGTGTCGATTGTCGGTTGTCGGTCTTCAGTCTTCAGCTGTGTGTGTGTGTGTGCCATTGAAATTCATTCACACACACACCCACACACAGCTAAAGCAACCCAATCCGCATCTTAAATCAACTGCAACAAAAGCTTGCCACAATTTCCGCAACTTCAGCATTTGATTGGCATGGGTCAAAATGCAGATTTAATTTTCAAGTATATATCGCACACCTTTAATCAACCTGAATATACTCCAAGGTAGCCAGCTTCACCTGCGTGTCTTGAAGTGTGTCATAAAAGGCCACAACAAATACAAAGCTGTTCACACAATTCAATCTTTCAAGCCTCAAGGACGATGTGTGCCCCACTTCACTCCTTCCTTCCCATTTTGTACACAGTGGAGCCACTGTCTACTCAGTTTACCACTTGATTGTGCTGGCAAAATATCTCAGCGTCTGTCGCGTCATTTGGAGTTGCCATTGGATCAGTTTGTGTGGCTTTCACAGAAATGGAAATGAGAATGGAAATTGGAAATGCAAAATGCGAAATGCGAAATGCGAAGGCCTTATGGGAACTTCCCATGCGAATAGTCGTAAACGTCTCTTTATTTACTCATACATATATTTCGTATACGACTGGCCGAAACTCAAAGATTCAATGGGAGCTCATGTTCCAGCAGTGAATCAAACAAGCCAATCCGAATTCGCTCTATTGAGAACGCAAGCGTTTCAAGCCCAAAACTTTTTATCAACCGGCCAAGTTGGAGAAACATCGCGAACACTTGCAAATCATCCGTTAGCTGTTAGCAAACTACTGAAGGCATTGGGAAACAAGACAATGAATCTATGACAAAGCCAGATACTCTATATTGTTGATGGCTTAAGAGAACTCAAATCGAATTATTTTAACACTCTATTTCTCCTTTGTAAAAGCCTTTGAGTTGGGAAAGCACTTCCGAATTGAAAGCATTGTTTCACTCAGAAACAGTAGACGTGTGTCAATTCCAGATACAGCATTGTGTAAATTGTTTCGATACTGCACACAATCCAGCAGAATATTTTTGATATTTGGTTTACAGCCACATTTAGATTACAGCCACAGTATTAAAGCTGAGAACTTACTCTAGAAATGAAAGCACTCGAAGCAATTGCACAAATATGATGCAGACAGATACCCTTAACTCATTGAATGTGGGCTAAATAGGGTACAATAGTTGTGTGCAAGTGTATGTAACAGGCATAAGTAGCCACCTCCCCTTCTATAATAGAGTACACAGTCTTAAGCACGGACGGATGGACAGACTGGTTGTGGCAGTCGACTGTTTATACTAATAGTTTATAGAATCTGTTGGGTTTATAATCCAGTTGGGGTAACATAACAAGCTTCGTTTCAATACAAACTACAAGCATTGCGACCTAGGGTATCTGATGATTGTGCAGTCAGAGAGCCCCAAGTATTTGTGACATTAAAGCACTTCAGAAATGCATATTGAGCCTATCAAGCATAAGGAGTATTATAAATATACTCATATGCATTTAGAGCAACAAATTTAAGCTGCTGCTATGTTTATTTATTTTCCGCACAACATCGCATCCTTCAATCCTTCGCCCCTTCACCCCTTCACCCCTTCTGGCCGTTACAAGCACTTTGATAAACCCTGCAAACTCTTAAGCTGAGCAATACAAAACAAACTTCTTACATCTATTATGTGCAATATTTAAATGCTGCAAGTTTTTGCCTATGAAGCATCTCCATCTGAGGAGGGCAAGGGAAACAAAAGTATTTTCTTTACTTTGCATATATTCCATTCAAGCAGGTGGCCAAAAATTGTGGCAAAATGTTTGCGAAGCCTTGTTGCAAACTTTCGAGACATTTGACCTATTGTTTTGGGACCAATATTTTGTAAAGTAATCAATGGCAAATGAATTTGGCCCAAATTGATCAGGGCTTTGGCGCAACACTTTACAAATTTTAATTAAAATTTCTTTACAAATTTTGACAAGAACCAAATTTATGGAAATTGCAGGAGGTGAGAAGAACATTTAAATGCAATTGCCGCTTTAGCGTGCGTTACCTGTAGCAGTAGAAGATTGTAGAAGCAGCAACAGAGACAGCAGTTGGCCATAAAATGCAATTGCACAAACTGTTACAAATACGCAACGTGCAACGGCCGCTATTTAAACACATTTTAATGACGACGGAACGAGAACTCATGCAATCAGATGGGCGGGTGATGCTGTAAGGGGGAGGGGAAGTTAATACCTACCAGCTACCAGGTAGTCTGGCAAGAAGTGCTCGCTCTGCAGTTGCTCTTTTCAATTTGGTCCTATCCCTTTGGAGGGCTTTATTTTTTAACGGCCTGTGCTTGGGTTTTAAGCAGCAATCGAGTTATTGTGTATACCCTACTTGGGAGCGCACAAGGGGGTACTGCAAAAGCGGATTTAATATGTATGCAGAAGGAAGTACCACAGCCATATGTTGAAATTGTATTGTATAAATATATATATATATATATATATATATATATTTCAAAAAAGATCAATAATAATTTACAATTATGTTAAGAGACTGAAAGATTCGACGCTTGAGAACTCGGCTACTTTCGCTGTTGCTGTTGCCTGTAACTGTTGCCGCCTTTGACATGTGGCTGCCAATAAAACATGTAGTTTGTGCTTTTACCTTTAACAGCTTCCGCCATCGTGAGGATCCTTTGTACGCGATGCGAACTCAATTATTTGTGCGTTACTCGGCTCTTATTACGTTTCACGTCTGTGGTCTATGTACCTATCATTTAATGGCACAACGCATTCACATTCGTATTTGTATAGTCATTTACCTATTAAGAAATAACTGATGTTCAAATGGTATGAATGTGAAGCAACTTGCTTCTGTTTGTGTTTGTGATGCCAATACAATTGAGCTTACAGCATTGCGAGAATGAATACGCATTTAATATACAAAAGAACCGTGCAAATTGTAAAGCCAGATAATATATATTCACTAGTTCTTGGTAAATTGAACAACTGTTGCCATAAGTGACTTTTAGACCTATTTAATTGTCTATTCTTAGAATAAATCAATGAAATTTGTTTTTATTGAATACTTTGCATATATTTTAAAGATAATTTATAATGTATAATAAGTCCATGAAAAAGTGAACATGTTTTTTGTTCACGCATCATAGCAGAAATAATGGTTTTAACTGTCACTGCTAGCTCGAAACGGTTAACATATGCCGTATTAACATTAAATTTGGAAAGAACAACAAACTAAGAACAGACATGCGCTGCTATGTCTCACATCATCCCAATGTGTTTCATTACCCCAGCACAACGCAGGCTACCCCTACAAGTTCACGAAATGGAATGGCAAGGAACATTGGGGTACGACTTACTGCGGAATGGCATGAAATGACATGGCAAGGAATGTCATGGCATGGAATGTCGGGGCATGAAATGTCACGGATTGGAATGGCATGACATGGAATGGCATGCAAGGAATGGCATGACAAGGAATGAATTGGTATGAAACAAGAAGGGGTAACTGGCAAAGCGACAGCCGAAGATGCTGCGGCAAAGAAACGTGTTAAATTTGAAATATGAAACAACAAGCAAACAAGGAGGGGGGAACAACTGGAAGAACTGGGAGAAACGTCAGAAATCAGCTGAAACTTTAAATTGGCAAAACCATGGCATTGGCACGCAACGTGTCTTGGCCGAGTCCTTTTTGGCTGCGGCAATTTAGTTGGAAATTTGCATGGCTCGGTGGCGGACGCGTGGGCGGAATAACCACCAAAGCCACCATCGTCAGTGACGACACGAACTAACTTTAATGCCAGGCGCGAAAAGTGCGAGAATGTTGACCATGTTAAATGCACGAAGCACAGACACACACACAACGGAATAAGCGTTGTTGTTATTGCTGCTTTTGTTTACAGCGAAACAGCAGGAAGTGAGTGTGGGGCATTGGGCGTGCCACGGCTGCAGCTGCAATAAATGAATGGTACTACGAATATGAATACGATTCCGTATCTGAATGTGAATACAAATCTGAATGCGGGTCAACAGACGTTCAAGTGTCTTGTTCTTGTGCGCGTCTCGTGTGCATCCAAATCCAAATCCCAATACAAATACAAATCCAAATACAAATTCGAAATCAAAAGTCGCAATCCCACTGCGAACGTGAATGTGAATTACAATGTGTTCTTTATAAATCAGCACGAATCACATTTCCAATTGCTTCGCATTATAACGGATACAACAAAGTGCACACAAGCAACAACATCACTAGATCTAAAGTCAAAAGACGTCAAACGCGGCATCAAATGCTGATTGCGTCGTTGTATCCTCGTAAAAGGCAGAAAACCCCTAAATGATGTGGCAGTTGTGAAAGGAACTCAACGATGAAGCAAAAGAATCAGGGAAATTTCCCTTCATTTAGGTTGCAGGTGTAGGGTGTAGCTTACAGATGGCGGTGCCACACGTGCTGCATGTAGGCGTCTATGTACTTATGCCCTTTGCCTAGCTGCCTAGCCTACACATTAAATAATACTTAGAATATAATGAAATTTATTGAAATATAATCTTATTCAGACCCAGAAGCAATTGCAGATAAGTCCAAGCTTAACTTCCCAACCTCCTCAATGTCTAGTCTCTAATTTTATTTACACTTCAGTCGCTTGACAGATAAAAACAAAATAAAAGCAAATAATAATGGATTTCAAACTCATTAATGCGTTTCTCAAATGTTGTCAAGCGATGCTTGGGAAGTGTAATGGAAGTATTTAAATCGAAATCCTAAGTATCTGATAATGAGAGGGAAGCAATCATTAAGCTGCTTATCGCTCACAACTCGCAACTCGCAACTCAGAGCTCTCAGCTTACCGCTTACCTGTTAACGAAGAAATTGTGAATTACTTATAATACCAACATTCTTGCAGGACATTCACAAATACGCTTAAACCTTCAGCTACAACAGTATGTGCTCTTAAGTCTTACCTGCAAATGAGCAACACATGTCGATGTATTTAAGCTTAATAATATTTACATCTTCATGCTCAAATAATGTTGATGCAGTCGAGCAATTTTTCGGCGATTATAAATAACTTGTGGAATGTAAGGGTATATTGTATTCGTTGCAATGTATATTGCTTCTATAATCTTGATCAGCATCTCCGGCTGGTTGTTGTCTTTATCTTAAAAACAATTCCAAGAAAAAAGTATCTTCAAGCTTAGATATAACGCTGGTTCGACTGTTTAAATTAGCAGCGCTTAATGAAACATTTGATACATATTTAAATTGATTGAAGGGTATCTTAAAGTAGGAAACTCGACTACAGCTTCATTACATGCTGTTATCGCTCATAAAATAGACGGGATAACTATGGCGTGCATATATATATTATAGGAGATATATAGGAAGGGTATTCACTCCTTGTCACGCCGAGACCTCTAGCTTATTAATTCTCCTCATATTCCATTGAGGTCAATATTTTACGAATGTGCTAATGTGTAAGCTGTCGTCAGCTTCATATGTGATTCACATTCTTTATGCCACATTCTTTATTGCTCTACTTTGCCCACTCGTTTGTGTGAGGATAACACAATATAAATGGACAGTTACTCTAACAATATGTTGGGCCATGAGTTACACACAATTAAGTTTATACCATATGATAATTTCTGAAAGTACAAATTGGATTTTGCTATGACATTTTGACAGCATAAAGTCAACAGTTTACTTAGCACTTTAAGTACTTTAAGCCTTAAATAACAAGTGCAATTGGTCGACTAGAAGGCTAGACTTGAAGCAGAAGTCAGATTATTCAATATACAAAATTCTTACTAAATAAATTCGACAATAAAAATAACAATTTCAATCAATTTGTTATAAATTTTAACTCACATTTATTACATGTAAGAAACTTGCATTTTCAATAAAATTCATGCATTCAATTCCATTTGAATTTTAATTTCAACAAATCAAAATATTATTGATAAGAGTTATGTTTTGATATACCGTCAATTTCTATTTCAATTTGCTGGCAGACTTAAAGTAATATTGATATTATTTAACTTTATGCAGATACGTACTTTTCCCCCATCAATCAAATTGTGAGTTCATTTCTTCATATCATTTGCAATATGAGAGTGTGGGGAAACTTTCCGTTGAATCTACGTATTTTCTCGGTCTGCCTGCCAAACGGGTACCACTTAAATAGATTAAGTTTACCCAGCATATGATTCAGTTGCAAAGTGCAATTTATATTTGCATTAAAGCACAATCTGGCATACTTTTCGATCTGCAAAGATTGCGGTTGTGTTGTGTGGCCTGTTGCCGGATGCAATTCATTAATTTATTGGCTTACAATCAGAGCTGCCCCAAAACCTAATTCCCCAGAGCCGAACAGTATTCCCACGGAACCAACAGGCCATTTAGCAGAGAGTAGCAGAGCAACAAGATGAATGTTCATTCATCCTAATACATTGCTCTCTGCCCAAGTCAGTGGAAGGCTGCAACTGCGGTTTTTCCATTTCCACCAAAAAGGTCTAACAGCATTTTTCGTTACGGTTATAGTTTTTGTTATGCTATTTTGTGGGTTGCTTATTTTTTGTGTGGTTGGCTTTTACCAAATAAAGAGCGAAATAAGTAGAAACAACGTTCTTGGGCCTGAGGTTGGCCACAGCTCGACCTCAGCCTGGTCCACACCATGCAAATGCATGGCAAAGGACTCTACAATTGCATGGAAAATAATTAAATAGCAGTGCCAAAAACAAAAACAGAAACAGTAACAGTTCCGGTAACACAAACAGAAAGAAAGAAAGGGATAAACTTACCCAGAGATTCGAAACAAACAAGATTTTTGCATATGTGAAGCATGACAAATTATTTGAGCTGGCATAACTCGGATTAAAAACAACAAGCAAGCAAGCAAGCAAGCCAAGCAGCATAAAAACAAGCTGAAAGCAACAAGAACAACAACAATTACAACAAATACACATATCCTAAAGGTGTGACACAAAGCAGCCACCAATCCTCGCACGCAATAAAATGCGCTGTCGACGGGCAGCGACAGCAGCGACAGCAGAAGCAGCACGTGGAGCAGGTGGAGTAGGTGGAGCAGGTGGGGCAGGAGTAACGACAACAGCTAAGAGAAAAGTTGTTGCCAGGAGGGGAGAAATCGGATTTGGAGTCAAGGGAGCTGCCAGTGTACTACTGGCATTTCTGGCAGCTGTCAGCTCTCGTGGCATGCTACGCACCCGTAAGTATAAACATCTATTACTTTGCGAATAAACAGTGAGAAGGGGAGACAAGCGGGAGATGGGATGGAAACAGGTGTTATTCCAAGAAAAGTATACTACACAAAAGTACAATAGCAGCTAAATATGTATGCTGATTGTCTCTAAGAATGTCGACAGCAAGTGTACAACAAATTTGTGAAATAAACGCTTTTAGTGTGAATTCACTTCGTTGAGATAATTTGTTATTAATAATATGCACTAATCTCTTGTTAATGTTGTTATCGTTGTGCAATTGTTCGATTTTGTGTGTGTTTATTTATTTGACAATAAATATTAAACTGTAACAATTTATAAATAATAAGCATTTCGCATTTAATAATTAAATGAAATGGCAAAATGAATTGGTAAATATGAATTATATTATTATAAACTTTAAGTGGCTACAAATTTGTTGGGTAATGTGGTTTTAGGAGCACATATGAAGGGCAAACCAAATATAAAGGCTTATAAATATGTATGCAGTGTCTAAAGTAAAAACACTACACATGCGCCAAACTTTTTGGCTACGTGCTTTCTTTTCAGTTGTTTTTTGGGTTTTTGTTGGTCTTTTTCTCAGTTTTTGCATGCATATTTAATTCAATTTCGCACATTTCTGTGCAAGTGTCGGAAGTGTTTGCCAAATTTAATTTGCATGATGAGATTTGCCTGGCTGCATTGTCGTTGTTATTCGCCTGGCACATTGCTGTTGTCATTGTAGTTGCTGTTGTTGCTGTTGTTATTGTTGTTATTGCTCTAGCTGTTGTTGCTGTTGAAATCTCGTTGGCACGATTTTTATAAGCATGTCGAGTTCATTTAATTGAGCCAAGCAAATTTTCATTTCTATCTAAGACACCCACACAGTCGCACATCCATACACGCACACCCACTCAGACATATGCAAACAGACTTTGAAACGTATAACTGTTCACTGTTGATATTCCCTTCAAAACCTGTCATTTGGACATTGCCGAGTAAAAGCCAAAAGTTCATTAAACATATGCTACCAAACCAGCAGGGAAGTTGATTAAGTTTCTGTTTGTTTAACAGTTCGTCTGTAGAACATGAATTGCTACGTGGATGTGTGTATTCAAATTCATTAAAATAATATAGCTTATACAAGTGAACAGCAATTTGGTCTAGCTCTTTTATTTTGTTCAGCTTATATATGAAAAATGTAGCACATAAGCCATGCGAATTTATGAGCTTAGAGAACTTCATTTATTTGAACTGAGTGTCATATCAAAGGAAATATTTAGCTCAGGAAATACAGTTATCTATCTAAATGTGTATGCAATTCGGATAATTTATAAGTATTTAAGATCAACGTTAGGAATAATTGATATATATATAGTTTGTGATTCGAATCATTTAAACTCATTTAGCAAAGTCAGATGAATTAATAATTATAATCACAACTGTCTATTAATCCCCATTCATTCGAACTCTAACTATGCAGACTAATCAATCTCCGTTGGAGATTTCTCCAAGGCCAAAACGATATCATTAATAACGCATGCGTTCATCTTCGCTGTCTCTCAATCTTAGAACCACATGTGTTATAATTAAATAAAGACCATTGAGCAAAAACAAGCTAAGAATAATTCGGAAAATGAGCACAGATAAATAGGAAGAATAGAAAACAAAACCCAGAGCCATGCGAACAATGCGAAAACCCGTAAATATAATAATATAAACAGACACTCAAATAACACTTAAGTCATCAATCAACGCAATTCGCCAAGGTCAAAAACGAGGGTCCTCTCGGTCCCTCTTGGTCCGTCTATCCTGCAGGGACCATTGTTAATTACATCAATACAATGCACAGCACATAAAAGCACAGACACAACGCGATGTCCCGAAGCTCCCAACTATATTTTATAAGTCTGTATAGTATAAAGTATATAAAGTGCAAGTATTTATAATGAAAATGTCGTCCAAGACAAATGGCGGTCAAATGTCACATCTAATTTATTTATGTGGAAGCACCAAAAGTCCGGAGAAACAAGAAGTGCGTGCCTTGGGGGAGAGTTTTAATTATATAACTGCGTTAAGTGAAGTCAAAGAGTTGACGTCGCTAATACAGCCATTAGCTGTACTCGTGCTTAGCTTGTTAATTTTAATTCCTTGAGCGAAAAGTTATGTATCGCAATGCGGGCACACGATGCTCCAAAAAAGAATACAAAAATAAATGCAAATACCTTTATCAACTTTGTCAACTTCGTACACCCGTGTTTATAAAAGTAAACGTTTGATCAAAGGGGATTCAGCAAATAGAAGAGCTTTTGTAGAATATCCCCCGTCGAAATTGGAAAACTGTTGCTTGAAATTGTTTTCTTATTCACCTGAGCAGTATCACAACTGTTTCATTCCCTGACCATTGAAATGAGGCTACTTAAAATAATATACCTATGTTTAATGCTACTTAAACAAATTTTATGTATAATCTATAATCTATATGTATAATCTCTACAAGTTTACAAGCCAATTACAATCATTATTCGGCCATTAATTATTCATTTACAACAGCTCGACAGCACGATTATTTAGTACAAAACATTGGCGTTGAAAAGTAGCAAATTAACAGACAATTGATTGAATCGATTTGCGAATTTAAGTTTATTGACTGCATTGCCGTTAAAAAATAGAAGAAAAACATGTTAGATTCAGGTGCAAATAATCGTCTTACACTGTGTCATCATGTGTACAATAAAAAATTCGAATTGACATATTTGTTTACTCATGTGTACAAATTGCAAATACACAGGTGCCAGCCAATCATCTGACATTCCGTCTCAACCCTCGCGGAAATAAAGGCAGCAACAATTTTAATTCCGCTTTAAAGCAATCAAACTGAGTAAAGAGCAACAATTTGTTGAGAGCGATAAGGGAAGAGAGATGGCTAAATAGCGCAACATCGCTTCGTGTAATTGTTGGGTACAACAAAAAATGACAAAGTCGAAAAAAAGTGTCATAAAAATCGAAATCAACGTCGAGGTCGCCGTTAGCAACGTCCCGGTCATTTGATAAAAACAAAACGAACATCAGGTGACAACGGGCTTTGGGCGTGTCAACTAATACATACCCTGGCCATTAAGGAGCTTGTGTTAAACTGCACTTATACAGTTTAAAGTACACTTTAAAGTATTTGGCCTTAGGCAATACATTTTGTTACTAAACTGGCAAATTTGCTGACCTACATTTAGATATCGAGATAAGTCAAATTTGTCTTTCATAAAATATATTTATACAACGCTTTTTTTAAGTTTTCATGGCTTATTTAAACTTAAATTTATTTTGTTGCAAAAAGTTTATAACAGGCAGAAGTGACAGATCCGGTACTACGCGTGTTTGTCTATATAAACGCGATGTCAGAGAGTATAAAAGCTAAAGACAAGTTTATTTCAGTTCGATTCGCAAGCTAAAATAGCCCTACATAAAGCCAAACCAACAGGTTTTTAAAGAATACTCTCCTTAAACAATGCTGATAGATTCCAAAAGAGCGGTCTAAAACAAAATAAAACTAACTAAACTATTCAAAAATGAAAAAATAACGAAAATAACAGTTTCCGTTGAATATCAGACATTTATATGCGCAATCAAGTCATAGCGAACGACAGCAATTCGCAATATTGCAATACTTTGCACATATGCATACAAACAGTCAAAAAAGCACAAAGCACTTGGAAATGTGCATTTTTGCAATATCGTACCTGCTAGCTTCTGCAAATACTCTCAAGCTTCGATACAAATTTTGTGTTATTTATAGTATTAAAAACAGTTTATTGTTCAAGATTTGGTATATTAATGATGATCAATTACATTTTTAATTATTTATACATTGGCACTAAGATGAGCATTGTTATGAGTGGCCAGACCACATTAATCAGATTTCTTTTCATTGAGAGAGGCTGCCACTCAAAATGTATGGTGGCAATATCGATGTCTGGTAACCATCATACAAAAACGCATTCAAAGAAAAACTTGCACGTTTCAATTACATTTCGTTTTGTTGTTGGGCTAATTCTTGAAAAGTACAGCAAACCCACACCGCACAAGGCGACCAATCTCAATAACGGTACCCAACATTACAGAGCAAGAACAATAAAAACGTGTTCCGTTGATAAAAAGCACAACGTCGGTTTTGATGAAGGGGCGGACTCTGTGGTGTGAGCCAAGGATATTTATGATTTCATTCTTTTCTTTGTGTGCTTGTATGTGTGTGTGTGTATGTATTGTGATGTGAGTTTCATGTTTTGGCTTACAAACCAAACTACCTCCAGGCATGTTATTTGTGACACTGAGTATGGGATCCCCTTGAAGCAGCTGGAACCGAATCAAATGTATTGACTTTTACGGCGATGTGCGTTTGTAAGATATGTAAGATATGTATCTGAATTATAACAGCTCTTTTATGTGAGTGTGTGTGCTTAAGTGGCCAAGTGCGTGAGCTGCCCAATACGAAAGTATTTGCTGAGCGATTGCTATGAACCAATAAATGACGAGTTATGCTTTCTAATTAATGTGCTAAAATATGCGTGCGCCAAATGTGTCCATCATTGGTTCACAACGCCCCCTCCCTCTCTTATGTCACACTCTCCTCTCTCCCTCTCTTATGTCACACTCGCCTGCGAGCCTTGTTTAATTGGGACACATACTTGTAAATACTATGGCTGCCTTTGGGGCGCGTATCCAAATCAGCATGGCGATAGAGACCCGTTTTTGTGGCCACGTCATGTGGTGCGTCGTTGGCGGTTACCATGGGTTTTTCATTTTTCTCCTCTCTTTTTGTTTGCTTCTTTTTTTTTTTAGGGTCACACACATGCTGTTACTTTTGACTATGACAGTGGAAAAGGTTAAAGTATTCAGCTGGAAGGGCGTGAATAAATGTGCATAGAAATTAAAATGCCATTAGCTCAAACGGCCGTATAAATTCCCTGAGGCCAGAGTCCTACGAATTTAATAAAAAAATCGTTCAAATAAAAGTCTCTGATATATGGTTCAGTTTATCTTTAAAGGCCAGTTGTCGTTCCCATCGCGTGACGCAGCAAAGATTTGACATTTTGTAATGGAAATTGAAAAATAACAAGCTTTTCAATCTGCAACAGTAATCTCAAGCTGATATATGAGTTAAAGTATTTGAGTTTTAAATATCTTACGAATATTTACAAATTATACAAAATATAATAAAAAAGAAGAGAAAAAATTGCAAAAAAAAAAACATTATTAAGAACAAAAGTGTAAAATAATAATAATCATAATGAAAGAAAAATAAAGAAATTATCAACTTTATTATATAAATTTCAGATATGTTTACTCTGTGTCCATTAAAACTACCCAAAACGAGAATTATAGCAATCATAGAATTATAATTCGCAAATTAAATAACTAGCTTTTAATTCGATCGCTATAATTCCAAGAAATTATAAATCGCTTCTTTAAATATAACAAGCATATTTATTTGCTAATTGCGATTTATCATTAAATATTAAAGACAGTCATATACTATTTACAATTTAGTCGTATCCAATTTACTGGCTTTTTGAAAATTTCGCTCGATTGCATGCGGAATTTGAGGCACAAAATTGTCTAAGCGGACAATTCGGCCAACAGAAGGGCCATTAACAGCAACTTCTCCCCTAACTCATTCCCTCTTTAACTCGGCGGAAAGTATAACAAATCAACCAGAAATAAGCTGAATTATTGTTGTACTGTCATTGTTGCTGTTCGTTCATTGCAAAGTGCGGGAAACACGCGGCTCTGACAGCCTTAAAATTTTCAACTAATCATTTGCTCAATGATTGCAAATGGAATTTAAAATTTATGGCGCTGGCAGCGTTTGGCAAACTTTGCAGCATTAAGTAATATGATATTTAGTACATCGTATGATATAAGTTTGTAAATATGTATGGATGGATGACTGTAAATGTGCATATATAAATATTTTAAAGCTGAAAAATATCAATAGAGAAAACTCGAAAAACCCAGATAAACCCCAAATCAGTTTATGTGGTTTTGAGTGCTGTTGCACTAATTACCACAGAAAAATGTTGTTGAAGCTATCATTGAAATAGTTGTTCATGATGTTGTTGTTACAGCTCTTTTTTATTTTTATAAACTTTACCGGCAAATAGTTTATAATTGCTACGTTATGCACCATGCGGACATAGTTAAAAGGGACCACAAAACTACTATTATAGTAAAAGTTAACAAAATGTGTATATGTGTTACTCTGTTCCAGGGAATATAATTGCTTTGTGCAAAAGTACGCAACAGGCAAATAAAGGGTGACAGACCATATAAAATTGATCAGTATCAACAACCGAATCGACTGCAATTGTGCTCGGCTATCACATGTCTGCGAGTGAGACAGAGCGAACAAACATTTACGGGTCCCTACGAAAATACAATGCATATATATGCATAATAAATATATATTATTTATTCCCAAAGTATTTTTAAATAGCCTCTGGTACAGGGTATTAAACTGTCTCGTGCGCTTTTATCTAGTCTTTCCAGTTTTTTAGAAATTGAAAGTACATTCCTCTGTCCCATATCTGCTACAACGATAACTTCAGCAGAACCGTACCGATTTATTATGTGTTTTCTCTTGGTCAACGGACAATTCCATGCTCAACTTAAATGCAAACATTTCAACTTTTTAGTTTGATTTTAAGCAATTTATAAACAATAATGTTGGATATTTAGTTGGTCAACTGCTGGAAGCTGGTAAAGTAATTCTGCTACATTACTGCAGCATTTCCATAAAATTGTTAGCTTGTGTGCGAGTTTATTTACATAATAAATTCTTGGCTATAAGTTGCTGCGCGTAAAATTGATGCTTCCGGCGAAAGGCAGCAAAAAGTATATAGTGGTATGTCAAGCATTAAATACTCTAATGGAAATATTTTTGATAATAAATAATAAAAACAAAATATGTACGATGCATGAAGCAATCCATACAGCTCGAGCACTGGCTTTGCAATTGATTATATCAATGTACATAAGATTAGGCATACATACAAACAAATATGCATGTTTTATGCATATATACTACATGCATACATAGAACATGCATCTTCTTCATAACTTACTTCACTTATTATACACTCTATGTGTATGTAATCAATTGCGAGCGCAAGCATTTAAAACGCGTGTAAATACATGCGTTCTAAATTTGGCATAATAACTGTTATATTTTTCAATTCTTCATTCATCGCTTCTGCACAGACATCTAAAAACTATGAGACAGCAGCATACAGCATATATTCCATCTCACTCTCAAAAGCAACTGTATTCAGATCAACTTGCAAGAAACTGAACGCTGTGTAAATGTGTATATTATACAACATATGAATATTGTGTACTCAATTTTAAGAATAAGTAAATATTAAATTAAAATTTATTATTATATTATTACTTCCAATTCATTTTAATTATAATTAAAATTATAAAAAGCTTTCAAATATTTTTATTTTTAGATTTGTGGGGATGGGCGCTGCTCAAAATTTAAAACAAATATATAATTAGTTTTAATCAATAATACATTTATTTATATTTAAGAATTTCCTTTTCTGTTCATATAAAATTCATTGAATATATTTTGAACGTAAATAGCAATCCTATCAGGCTGGCTCCAACTTTAAACTACAATAATGCTTAAAAAAAAATAAAAGTATAGAGAGAGGTAAAGATAGGTGAAGTCACATTCAATTGGCACAAGGCGACTCGACATTTTTGTATATATAATTTATTTAATCAATACGTTGCGCTTTCCGTGCTTATATTATAATACCCTGTGTTGGAATAACGAAGAGTACTGGGATTAGCCTCAGTCCCAGGGAAATAGAAGTTCTTATGGCGTTTGTGTTGCATGGTAGTTGGATGGGCGTGGTCGTGGTCTTGAGGCGGCCTCAGTTTGGCAGTTCAGCAATTTAAGAGGCGTGAGCTTCCATTTTCTTGGGGGCCATCTGTGGAATTTCATACGCCAATGCGTAGTGGCCTTGAGCTGAGAAGTTGATTTGATGATGATGAAGATGAGGCATGTCAAATTGTTGAAAAGCCTTAAACCAACGCATTTTTGTGGTTTGTGGTTTATGAGTAGCACTTGTAAGCCGGATTCATTTATTAATATAACAGAAGCCATAAATGAGCCAAGACTCTAGCGAATTGTTGCAAATCAAATGAAAAGTTCTTATACAATAACAAGAAATGGAGGCAATTTAGTTGTCTTAAGTATAAACTTCTCTTGCATAGAGAAAAGGCAGTTGCTGGCCTCGTATTTTGCCAAAAGGATAATAAATCCGAATACATTATTAGTTGATAAACCCAATATGCCAATAGGCCACATTCTTACACAGCTTTAGAAGACTGATTACTGAAGTTTATTAAACTTACAATTAAGAAACATTTGGCCATATGATAAGTACCAGAGTTTCTTGTATTGCTCGAGGGAAACTTTGTCAGGTCAAAACATAACAATATACAGCAGTCCACCCAGTCATACGAATATAAATTCCATAGCAACAAAAGTAGATCTAAGGCCAATGCAGCTAGCCTCGTGCGATAGCCGAAGACAATCAAAGCCATCAGCATAACTCCAAACAAGTTAACAGCCAAGGCAGACGGATGAAACTCCAAACTGAGCAGCAGAAGAACTCTGTGCGCAAGCCGCATTCAGTGTTGTGGACGTCGATTGATAAGCAGTGGAATGTCTGCATCTGTGCCACAGAAACGTGCTGTTGCCGCAGTCTCTTGGT
The DNA here is from genome assembly GCA_035042075.1 of Drosophila macrospina. Classification (NCBI taxonomy): domain Eukaryota; kingdom Metazoa; phylum Arthropoda; class Insecta; order Diptera; family Drosophilidae; genus Drosophila; species Drosophila macrospina. The sequence continues at coordinate 27,297 of JAWNLW010000397.1, read as the reverse complement.
TCTTAACATGGAGCAACAGGAGGCCACCGAGCAATGCAAAGTTTGCTCTTACGAAACTGCAGCTGCCAGGTCACCACATGCATGTGAACCTAAAGCAGCACCATCTCTTCTACCCAAGGCCACAGCCCAGCAGTTGTCCTTATAGATTTACTATCACAATGAAGACGAATAGCATATCACAGCAGTTTAATTGCGTCTGCAGATACTCCTGATACTCAAAGAAATACAACCACATGCGTAACGCAGCCTCAAAAATGTGGCAGTCAGACACAGACATGCCACAATCGGTAGCACGGGGCGGCTGGCTGTGGATGCTGAACGCCTCTGAAAAGTTGTCGGATTGCGAAAGCAAACGCAGCCCCAGGGCATTCACTTCCATGTTTGTTTTGAATGGTGAGGCGGTGCCCTGAAGTGCTTTGATAATCCTCGTTTTCCTCTTCTCAGTTTCAGTCAATTTAAATATATAAATGTGTTATTTAAAATATGTTCTATTTGTATTTTGTTAATCTGTAGAAACAAATTGTACTGACAATCAATTAAATGGCTATAAATTGATCAAAAGATGATTTCTTGACTATGATTTATACAAAACCAATCTAGATATCGAATAAATTTGAAAATTTATTCAATTGAAGTGAAAGCGTTGTGTTATTTGAACCGTAAATGAATTGACGTCCCATCAAAAGAAATAAATAGATCAAATTTTAAAATATTTAATCAATTTGTGTGCTCACAGAGAAACAAATATACATATTGCATTGAAACCTATTAAAACTAGAACCATAAAATACACATTATCCACAGAAGGCTTGTTTCAATTTTAATTGGAATTGTTTCCCAAATTTATCAAATAATTCTGATATTTCTTGATTATTATATTTTCCTTTGCCATTGGATACATTTCAATAACAAACTTTTATTTGCAAAATGACAAAACTAATTATTATGCTACACTTTTCTACAGAATATTAACTTTGGCATCCAATTAGGCAACTGGAGAGCTGCCGTTCTAATAGACAACAAGCTAGTGGGTAGATTAATTTATAACTTTTGCTACAATTCGTTCCTTTCTTAACAATATAGAATAGAGCTTTTGTAATTTGATATTAATTAATTTCTTTAAATTGTCTTCAAACAATTTATTGCATTCATGAAGTAGGCATTTGCTTGCTTATTACAAATCGAAGCGATAAAAGCAATTGCCAGATAGTTATTTCAAATAATTAATTAAGAGTCGGCAAACGCAGTTTGATAAGAGTCAACCTACAGATGACCTCATTCTTGACGTATTTTGCAGCGCTGTCAGCAAATGCGGCGTTGCTTGGAGACAACGCGACGCTAATTGCAGTAGCGAATAGAGAAACTGTCACAGCACTGACAATGGTTGTTGGAATGCAGAGCAATCAAGTGACCATTGAGCAAAACGCAACCGAAGAGCAAACTGTGGATATATGGAGCGAGAGACCTGATACAGCGACATTGACAAAGGGCTTCTCAATACCAACGTATTTGCCACCGTTTCCGGATTTCATCGCTGCTGACTTGCCACAGGCGGAGACGACGACAATGCCCAACACGAGAATCCCCACGGGCAATGAGAACGATCCAGGCTTTATTCAGTTGTCTCCTAATAAACAGCAGCCGCAACAGCATCAACAAGAGCAGCAGCCTCAATCTCGCCTACATGCCTACGATAGTGAGAAGAAGGCCTTAGAACTGCGACGCGAAAAGCAATTGGCACGTGAGAGGCAACAGATGCCCCGCCGGCAACTCAGTCTACCACCTAGGAATGTCACAGTTCAATTGGGACAGCACGCCTATCTGCCATGCCAGGTGAGTGGGAGTCGAATGTGGCATTCAGTTGAGTAGTTGAACAGTTCTGTAGTTGAGTAGCATGATAGAAAGGCAGTAAATCAAACATGGCTCGGCGTTTGCCTATTGTATTTGCAGCTTCATCAGCACTCAAGCAAACCGCTCTCCTGGGTTCGTTTGCGGGATGAGCATATCATCGCCGTGGATCACACAACCTTCATCAATGATGCACGTTTCGCAGCTCTGCTCCAGTCATCGTCAAATACCACAGGCGCCCTATTGAACAGCGCAAATGGCAGCAGCCTCAGCTGGACCCTGTTAATCAAGTATGTCCAGCTGCAGGACAATGGCTGGTATGAATGCCAACTGGCCACGGAGCCCAAAATGAGCGCCAAAGTGCAGCTGCTTGTGATAAGTAAATCGAAAGGGAACATCAACTGAATTTAATTGATGCTGTTTTAGTAAAACATTAATTAAATTCAACGCCATTTTCATTTCTTTCAACTCAATTGAAGATAATCTTGATTTAATTGAACCACAAACTTAAATTAGCTCAACATAACCAACCAATTACTTCAACACCATTTATATTCAGTGGAAGACAATCTCAAATTAATTTAACACCACTTATATTTAGTTTTACAGAACTGTATATCAACTTAAGTCGACATAAACTTTATTTACTTCAACATAACATCTATTCAACTTCTTTCCAACCTAAACGGAATTCAATAACCATTCATTTAGTTCAACTTAATCTCAATGCAATTCAACATATCCAAACATTTTGTTCAACATAACTTATATTTAGTTGAAGATAAACCCGACCTAATTCAACTAACCCTTTACTCAATTCAACAAAACCTTCACATAGTTGAGCATAACCTCAACTTGATGTGACATAATCCGTAGCCTTAACTTAATGCAATTCAACTCAAGCTTAATTTGGCTAAAGCATAATCTGAATACCACTCAACACATCATGCATTTAGATCAACTTAACCACCACAATTATTTTCAATACATTCTGCATTTAGTTCAATGTTATATTAATTTGAATATTTATTAGCACCCAAAACGGAACTAATCGGTGATAAGCAGCGCTTTGTCAAGGCGGGAAGTCGAGTGGAATTACATTGCATTGTGCGTGGTACGCTGGAGGCACCCAAATATATTGTCTGGTATCGGGGAGATCAACAGGTGTTAGCGGAGAATGAAGCCACTGGCATTGACAATGGCTGGTACACACAAATCGATCGCAATATTTTTGGTACTACGGAGCACAATCGGAATACGGTTTGAAACATTACACATTTAATTATAATTATATATTTACAGTATATGTCAATCATTCCACAGATTGGCAGCCTGGTTATTCCTGTGGTGCGTAAGACCCACTCGGGGAATTACACTTGCGAGCCGGAAAATAGTCAAGCGGTTTCTATACAATTGCATGTACTCAGCGGTATGACAACATAATCACTCTCTAATTAATTGCTTTAATTATAATCACTGCTTTGTCTCTCTCTTTCTGCAGGTGAGTACTCCGCTTCGGCAATAATGTCCACAGCAGCTGGCATATATAGACATGGCCATGGCTATAACAGCCTGCACCAGTGGCTCATATTTCTACTGGTGGCTCTAAACAAGACATGAACTATTGTTGCATGCATAACTGTGGCATTATCTATTTAAGATATCTCATTAGATAAATTTCTAGGTAATTTGCACGCATTTGAAAGAATTATTAATTGTGAACACTTGTGAAAGTATGAGCAAATGTTTTGTCACATCATTTTAGCACCGAATTTTATAACATCTCTAGATATAATATCATATCTTTTTGTTTTTAGCTTATAACATTAGAAATTGCTAAGCATTTGTAATATTAAGCATTCAATTGTGTTAGACTTTAAGATATTTGCGTAAATAAAGCCAAAGGCATATTATAAGTAAGGAATTTAAAATAGTTTTCATTTTATTTCAGATGTTAATAAACTATTCTCAAATATTCACTGAACAACAAATAACAGTTAGACAACTCATTTGGTTCACAAATTTGCTTGCTTGCGAAGAAGTCGAAAGCTCAACACAGAGCTTAAGAGAGGCAAGACGCTTAGAAGAGAGAGCGTAAAGCAGAGCGCAGCAAGCAGAGCCAGGAAATATTCTCAGTTGTGGATCGACAGCAGCAGTTTCTTTTCTTTGTTTGTATGCGTACATTTGGCATCTCACAGTCTCTGTTATAGGAGCTGCTAATGAGGGAATATCTTCATGTTAGTGTTTTTAATCTCTATTCTAGTGACGGAAGTCCACGGCTACTAGAGATTTAAATAGATTACCATTACAGTAATTAACTTGACACAGCTATCAACTGTGCAAAAGTAAATCTCTCTTGAAAGGCTGATATTTTAAATGACATTTCATCTGTAACAAAGAGAGCTTTCTACTCGAAACTTTTCAGTTCCTTAGTCTCAATTTAAACTCATTAAAAAACCGAAAGTTGTTGCCATCTGTTATAAAGGAAATAATCCACGAATATATATATACTTATAATTACAAACTCATAATAAAAGATGCAAATAAAAAACGCTCTGAATCAAAAAAAATAGATAGAGAGAGGGTTAAAACAAAATGGCAACAGCTGACGCCTTTTGCCTTTTGTTTTGTTTCTGATTTGCCTCTGTTTCTTTTGCTGCGCTTTTTGGTTGGTAATTTTTTTGTTTTATGGCGTGGCACTATAATTTTCCGCGATTTTCCTGATTGTCTCCCCGCGCTACGCGTGTTACGGAGCTCATTTATCAAGATGGCTGACCAAAGCCAAGGAAGCCATGGCCAAAGTTTTATGGCCAACTTTGAATTTCCTTTAACCACAGAAGTTGGCCCACATTTTCATCTTTTGCGCACACCTTGCGATTTTCTTATTTCCTCACATTTTCATCTGAAGCCGCAGCCACTCAACAGACAATTTACAGCTGGACAGTTGAAAACAGATAGAAGAGAGAGAGAGAGGGAGAGAGCTATAGCTTTAGTTTATGAACAGGAGTGGTAGAGAATTATAATGTGGGAAGGGGAGGGAAGTACGGCTGGTCTAATCACTTTTTGATTTATTTGCCACAATCGCAAAGAAAGTTTTCGCAACAGTTCATATTTTTCCTGTTCTTGTTGGTTCTTTGGCTTGCCGTACTCTTGCCATTGCCTCGCCCAGTTGCCTTTGTGGTTGGACTTAGACGTAAAAATGTACAATCAGTGTAAAAGCAAGGAGGAATACTCTCGTCGAGGGCCCTTCAGAGCTTAACATTTTATTCAATTCAGATGCAATTTTTCTGTGCCGATTAGGAATTTGTAATGTAACTTTAAAATTAAAGTTTCCCTTTTCCCCCTATTCGCTTATGATTTTACAAAAATCTGACAGAAAGTTTCGGTTGAACTTTTCCTTAATTTCAAATATATATTTGGTAAATTCCCGAAAGTGTTTTGGAAGTTGTCAGCAAATCTTAAAGCATATTTTTGTCAGCATATTACTTTGCAACCCCCACTCAGTCGCTGCTTATCAGGGCACTTCTTCATTTTAATAATTTAAATACAACACAAACAAAAAAAGACGGAAGAAGGAAGAACACTTCGCCCCAGGTTTATCCCCAATGCACTGTCTCTGGCATAGGCAATTTACCTTTGCCACTAAACAAGTCCTTTGCCTTGTTACAGCAACTTTCCTGTGGCTAAAAGTGTTTAAAGTTTGCCGCCTGACTTTTAAATTACATTTACATGAGACGTGGGCGAGAAACTTGGCCGGCAATTCCTCCCACTTTTCGACTTGAAATACGTATGGAGATTGTTAATAATCTCTAGTACCTAGGAAACAGACGTTTTCAGTATACTAATTTGAATTGAGGACTCAACAGCTCAAAATAACTAACTAATTTTAGTTATATCCTTGCAAATGATTATAAGTAATTTAGGATTTAAAACTTTAACCTTTTTCAAAGGTTTGCTGAATTCAATTTTGTTAAATTCTATTACAAAGTCACAAGTTTTCCGCTCTCTCCATTAACTTTGTTTGAAAGTTTGCCTTGGAAGCTAAAAATGTGTCTTATTTCTGCGTAGCTTATAAAAAATGCATTCAGGTAGGTCAATTTATTCACCTGTTGATGCATGGGAACAGTTTCCGTGTATATGTTATTGCGCATGTACAAAATTCAAAATGATTCTTAGCGCCACATACTACAGCTGTTCCCAGCTTGACAGTAAGCTGAGTGCTTTGATGGTGATAACTAACGGGTTGCAAAGGGTATAATCGAGCATATTCGCAGTTTGATAACCAGTTTTAGTCAAGCATTTTGGCTCAAAACAATTTGGAATTTATTATTAGCTAAGTAAGCAATCGAGTTCCACCTTATGCTTATCAGTAGATCACACTTAAAACTATATAGTTATTTATGAATAAATTTATAATATCTAAAAATATTTGTAAATAATAAAACGAATATAAAAATATTGGAATAGCAAAACAAAATTTACCCCTACCCCTACATTTTAAGCCCTACCCCAATTTTAATAGCAATCTCTCTTTAAGTATAGTAGAAGAGAGCAGCAGCTGCGCTCTTTCAGCAGCCTAATGCAAGAAGCATACACACTGGTATTTCTGGGTGCCTGTACATATGATCAGAAGGCAAGCTCTCTGCGGTTACCAGTTGCAGTGATTGCGCTCAGCGTTCGTGTTTATGGAAAGTGCGCTGAACTTAACATCCACAATGTAATCCAAACAGTATCCACAGCGCGCATCTTATAGTATGTACAGCATACCTCTGGCAGCAGTCTCCTTTTTAGCGGAATTTAACTGGCATGTTACTTATAATTTAACTTAATTCGTTTTTGATATAGAAGAGAGAAATACAAAATACTTACTGCTGTTGGCCAACACGAAGAGTAAACACATAAACAAATAAATATTAATTTAATAACCTTTTATTTGCATAAATATGCACAATATGTTTCTGGTTTTTGTTTGCTTTTATATATATATATATATATATATATATGTATATTAAATTTTGTAAAAACTAAACACGCTTAAAGTTGAACTAAAAACAATTTTCAAATGTTTGCAATGCTTTTTACATAATTTTGCAAATTCTCAAATTTGTATTTTATATATTTGAAATACTTGGAATGCACAAAAATAATTTGTTGCTTTTAAATTGTTATTAATATTGTATCGTTCGAATAGATTTAATGCTATAACAAAGAAATCATACACATTAAATAAGTACTTATAAAGTACTAGGTGTATATATATTTTGTTTAAAGCCATTAGGTTCTTGTGTAGTGAAATCCTATTTGATTTATGTTAAATTGGTACATTTCGTCTATGCATTAAATATTTATCTTTTAAAGTTTCGTTTTCGTTTATCTTTGTTTTGTTGCTCTTAAATGGTGTACGAAAAATGTAGTAATTAAAAATATATATTTGCGAATCTTTCGTTTTTTCTTCATTCATATTCTTAAATATTTTTTATTTTTGTAAATATAAATTTATTTTTGTTTTGTTACTTTGTTAATAATTGAATAATTGGACCATTTGTTTTATGACGTCGTGGCTTATAATTTCCTATAGTATAGTAATAAACATTTCGTGTTTTTGTTCCGCACAATTCCCAGGTAAATATTTCTAAACTAACGCACATCATTTACAGTGTTGTTATTGATAAGGTAATTACTAAATATTTCAAATTTGCTGCAACAGTTTTGATATATATATATATATATTCTTTTTGATATACATATGATAAAGAATTATGTTTAAAACTGCTCTACAAATTGTGGCTCGCCCCACATTCGTTGCGTAGGCTTCATCTTCTACTTTGTATATAGATATTTATATAAATATATATTACTACATATGTATCTGTGTGTGTATATATAAGTATGATAGAATATGCTAATTTTGCTTTTCACTAATTGATTTCAGTTAACATTTTGTTTATTATCAACTTCTCAACTCTTCAACACTTCAACTTTTCAACTACACATAATACGCAACTATTCGATCTAATGGAACGCGTAACTATAGATTGGTTATTGCCTTGCTTAGCAAATTCGTTAGGTTTTTTTTTTGTCATATGTGCTATGTAATATAATCATAATCATAAATGTGTTTATATGTTAAATATTGTATGTGCTATTTTATCGTAACAACTTGGCCCCCAATTCAACTGAGTACTCGTGATTTAAGTGTGTGTATTCGTAAGTATGTAAGTATGTAAATATGTAAATATGTATGTACATCGCATTGATCAACGGCTATTGTTTGGCCGTTCTCAGTGCACTGCATCGATGTCCCGTTGTGCCCGCGATATTTTCAGCTTATCCTTGGGCGTATTATCCTCGCCCGATTCCAGTGCGAACATCTTCATCTTCTCCTTGAACGACAGCTTCTCTGGCACCGCATCTCCAGCTCGTTGTTGCTGCTGCTGCTGTTGCTTCTCGGCCAGACGGCGTTGCCTGGGATCCCTGTGAAATGCAGATGAAGATGGCAATTAAGGAACTGTCTAGCCATAGTAATTGTGGATGTGCTTACCTGTAAACCTCTTGGGCACCAATGACGCCGGGCGTTGATTGCACGGAGGTGTTCCAGAGTGCCGCGTCCGGTGTGGAGGGCATCGAGGGCAACATGGAGGCATCCATATACTAAATAACAATATTAATTCATTTGATTATTTGTTGAACCTAAAATTGCTCTTGCTGCCACTTACACTGGCATCCTCGCGTATCGTATCCAAGTCCTGATGCTCCAGCGTGTAGTTGTCCAGCAAATATTGCTGTTGTTGCTGCTGCTGCTGCTGTTGTTGCAGCAGATTATTCTCCTCATCATGGAAGCTCACACGCTTGTTGTCTCGCTGCAACAGTGGCGGTGGAGTGCCCCCCAATCCGCCCATTCCCATTCCCATGCCCGTGCCCGTGGCGGACACATAGGCAGCATTCAATTCCATGGCGCTAAGAGGCGATGCCTGCATTGTATTATTATTGAGGCTGCCACTCAAATTGTTGTTGTTATTATTGTTATTATTGGTGGTGCTGTGCAGTGCGGCCTTCTTAATCTCCACAGCAGCCGCTGCTGCCTGATTGCTGGTGGCCGTCTTGAGCAGACCCATTGAGGAGTTTCCTCCACTTGAAACGCTTGTTCGGAGCTTCTGTTGTGACATAATCAGATAGGAGCTGTTGCGTTCGGGTGGTGGTGGTGGTGGCACGGAACCATCCAACGCAGTCTCATTGTTGTTATCCTTGTCGAGCATCGAGAGCTGCGTTAGATCCTTAGCTAGACTCGAAATGGGATGCTCCGTCTGCAGGTGACGTTCATCGGCGAAGCTCGCCGATTTCTGTGATTTGGATGGAGATGATGGTGCGCCGCCAGTCGTGCTGCCACTACCAGGGCCACTCTCCGAGTATCGGTTATGCTTCAATATACTCTTGGGCTGCTGTGTGTTGGCCGCTGTGGGTGGCGGTGGTGGTGGTTGCACCACCGACTCGACGGGACTGCTCTCACTGATCTCGGCCAGTTTGATGTCCGTCTGACGGTAGCTGGTGATGGGCGTTTGTATGGCACCGCTCGCTGACAATCGAAACAGTTCCTGTACATTATCCTTATCGTAGGACTGCTCCTGATCATCCTCCTGCTCCTGCAACTCCTGCGCACGTCGCTCAAAGTCACGCTCCAATATGAGCGTCTTTAACTGCTCATCCTGCTGTGATGTGCGCGTCAATGTCCCCGACAATTCCGCAATTTGCTGCTCCCGCCACTGACGTATGTGCTCACGTCGCATTTCCAGATCTTTTTCACGCTCCTCCCGCTCCCAGGGATTGCTGCCGCTGTGCAGTGGCCGTGCCGCTGCCGCTGCCTGATTGGCGGGCAAATAGCTGCCTTTGGGTGGATCCAATGTACTTGCCACATAGTTCATACCCGGCGCCAGCTGCTGTGTTGCCTTGAACAATGGATGCGTTGCTGTTGGTGGCAGCGGTGGCTTATCCTCACCCAGCACATGACTTGGAAGATATGCAATCTGTTGTTGCTGTTGTAGCTGCTGCTGTTGCTGCTGTTGCTGCTGCTGCAGTCGCTGCTGTTGCTGCTGCTGTTGATGTTGCTGTTGTGGTTTGGGTGCGGTGCTTGGTGGAGCCGCTGACTTGCTGGGCGATTGCAAGCTGCCAATTGGCTTCGGTGGCAAGGCTATGAAGTTGGGCGACGCCTGTTGTTGATGTTGCTGCTGTTGTTGTTGTTGCTGCTGTTGCAACTCGTACAGTGTTGCTACCTCATGCAGCTGACTGCGACGCGCTTGTTGCTGATAATCGAGCCCTCCATTTTGATAACCCGGCACAAATTCATTCACATTCTGCATACTTTGACTGGCACTCATTGGCGGCTGTTGCTGTGCGCCCTGTTGCTGTGGTTGGTGTTGTTGCTGCTGGTACATGTTGCTGATGTTGGGCATGGATGGCGCCAGCATTTGTTGCATGCGTAGCGTGTGTTGAAAGTTCTGTTGGCTCTTGGCGCGATTATTGAGCGTCAGCTGTTGTTGCTGTTGTCCATTGAGGTTGCTGCTGCTGTGCGCGAATTGCTGATGTTGCAGTGCATGTTGCTGCTGCTGTTGTTGCTGCTGCTGCTGCTGTTGTTGCTGCTGTTGCAGCTGTGCACTCTGCTGACTGTGGTAGTAGGCGGAAACGGGACGTGTGGGCAGATTAGCGCTGACCTGCAAATGTTGTTGATAGGGGGATGCCTGTTGCTGCTGCAACTGTTGTTGTTGTTGTTGCTGCTGTTGTTGTTGTTGCAGTGTGACGGCATGCAGGGAATTGCCATTGTAGGCGCTCATGGCGGCATGCGCGGAAATGGTCGGTCTGTAAGCAATAAATTTATTAAACTTTCCATTCATTTTGCCAAACCAACAACTGTTGCTGATGATGAGTCAAGAGACATTTGCTGTTGCTGTTGCTGTTGCAGCTGGTGTGTCTTGCGTGTTGCATGTAATTACAAAGGGGTGTCATGTGTGTTTGTGTAAGTGTGTGCATTGCGCTTAAACCTTATTTACAGGTGAATGCTGACTGTTGACTAAATGCCAACATGAAGGCAACATAAAGAGTGCCAACGTTAGCGACCACAACACAACACGCTAATTACTCACGTACATGTCTCATTTCTACAAGCTGGTATTCCCGTTCTATGGGTATAAAGCCATAAAGTAATTTCTTTAAGGCCAATGTCATCCTAGAAATACGAATACAATTTAAAGCTAGCAACAGCAACATTATTAATTACTCCAACGACTTTAAGTTCAACACAAACACAACTCATGATGAGAATTATATGTATTTTGGGTTTCTGTTGCGGTTTTCGAAACATTTTCATTAATCGGGTTTCCTTTGAATTGGTTTAAGTAAATGCTCTTGTAATTGCAATTACAATTAATTCAATCGAAAGAGAAGTGCCAAACACAACCGCAGTCGTTGTGACAGCATAAATAATCAATAATTAAATCGACTCTTCTCATCACCAAACAAAACCACACACAGCTCGACAAGACCTGAATGTGTTTGTCATTTACTCAAAGTTTATTTAATTTGTGTCTCAAAATGCTGTAATTAAACCCCAAACTATGTAGACAAACTTCCATAACTTGAATTTCTATAATTCAAACATTACATCAATTTTATTAGATTAATATTATTATCATTCTTCTTTCACAACTTGAATATGCGTTGCCTAAACAATTTAAACTTTAATAAAACAGAAAACTAATTTCTAAAAGCAATTTCAAATGTTTTGAGTTTATATTGCATTTAACAGGGAAAGTACTTTTCCATATTTCCATATTTTAATGTTTAATTTAATAATTGGAAATCTAATTTGAATTATAATCAAATTTCAAGACATTTTGATGGCAATAACATTAGAAAACTCAATAAATTAGTGTCTATGCTCTTGCATTGTGAGAGATTTTTATGTTTTAAATATATTTTGTGTGTTACAATAATCAGCTTGCAAAGCAGTGCCATCAACTTATTTAAACTTTCATTAATCAATTTTAATAATTGAAATTTGTTATAGAATCCACAATTTAATTTCAAATGTATTTTATGCTTTGTGAATTGAATTTAATTCAGACAAAATGTAACAAAATCTACAAAGAAATGTAGTTTTTAACATATGCGCATATAAACCACAATACTAAAGATATAAACTGTGAGATTGGTTAAGATATCTTTAAGATACAACAAAGTTGTTTATAAGAAAGTTTGATTGTTCCCTGATAATTGTGCTGGGAGCTAAAATAATTGAAAAGTAATCCCATCTGGAGATGAATTCTTATCGTAATATCGACTTAGCTGGTCATCCTTATCTATAATATATAAAGCTTTCTTTACTGCGCTACACTTTGCTGGACCAGATTATAAGATAGTCTGCCAGAGTATGAAAGCAACTGCAAACAGTATCAGGAACCCTGTAAGCTGTGCTATTGTTAGGAGAATATCGCTTAAATATATTTTAAAATTGGCAATTAACTAAGATAAAAACAAATCAGACATCTGTAACATCAAATGCAATATAATCCTTAATGTTTTTCCCACAAACAACTCGTAGAAGCTGAGTAAAGTGGCAAGTGTATAGCTATTTAAGCGAAACCACAACTAGCTGCTTAGTTTAGCTAACCTACTTGGTATAATGATAGAAATTAGATGCAGCTATAAAGGACAATAAATGACATTTCACTTACCTCTCATTTAAAATTGGTTGACTTTGATTTTGTGCACGGTAAACGCTTAAATTCTGATAGAATCCTTGCTCGTTGCCATTTAGATTTCCATTTGCATTCGGATTGTTGTGAGTGCCGTTTGGTTGACCTCCGATACCGATACCTCCACCTCCTCCTCCACCTCCTCCACTGCCACCTCCACCTACATTGTTATGCAAACTGTGTGTGCTGCGGGACTTGGAATTGGCCAGCGCTGTGAGAAGAAAGGGAGAGAAATCAATTAGAGCATGGACATTGTAATGCATTTTGCTTTTGACTGCAACGGGGATTAAGAGCGTGATAGATTAAGGAGGGAGAGTGAGTGTGTGGGTGTGAGTGTGTGTATGTGTATGTGTATATAACTTACATATGTTGCCAGATCCCGTGTGATGATGCAGAGCCGGCACCGATTTGCTATTGGGCAGGTGTGCAGCTAAGGGATTCATGATGCTACTACTGTTGTTATTGATGATGTTGCTGTTATTGTGATTGTGGCTATTGTTGATATTACTATTGCTCAGGTTGAGACTGTGATTGAGACTGTGATTCGTGTGGCTATTGGCAATGAGAGGCCCACCGATGACGCCCAATGATTTCGTCGATTCGGCAGCCCCCATGCGACTCAAATCTCGCTCGGACATGCGGCGATTACCTGATGTGAGTTATACCACCCCCCCCATTATCATCATTTAATCATCATCAGCATCCATAGAGTGCAGCAGGAAGTGTAGCGAGGATGGTGCAAGTAGGGGGAACAATACGAGGGATAGACGGAAAAGAGATAGATTCGTAATCGTTTTAGTAATCATTGTTGTAATACCTATATAATTATTTGAGTGTCTGCGTGTGTATCTGTATGTGTGTGTGTGTGTGTGTGTGTGTTGAATATGTGCAAATGTAATCAATTTTAATTCATTGTGCATACAAAATGTAATTAACATGTGCAAATAACAAACACTACAAATACAATTAATAATACATATCTACAATAGTACAATGCAATAAAAAAGAGGACAAGAACAAAGCCCATCAGATTCAGCTGAATTGAATATATTGAATACATTTAATCTCACATTCAATAAAGTCAACATTTTGCCAACATGTTATATGCACTTTAAATGTCATAACGCTGCAACAACAATAGCAAAAAGCCAATTACTATTATAACAACAGCAACATGCATATTAAAATTCAATGGAAAAAATTAAAACGAAAACATTAAGTGAAAAGCAAAAGCGAGGAAAATCCTGTGCATTGCATTACTGTTATGCAAATGTTTATTTAATGAAAAAAAATATTATGCATTTAATATCGATCCCAAAAGATTAACTGAACGGCGAAGCTTCTTGGAATATTTAAAATATTTATATATATATAAATTATGAACACAAAAGCATTTTAACCAACATTTTAAAATGCAAGTATTCCTAAAAATAAACAAGTTTAAGCTCTACTTAGCAACAGTTTTCGATTCAAAAGAAACTAAACAATATATAAAGCATAATATATATTATAAATGTTTTAGAATAAACAATTTAAAGTTCTGCTTCTTCTCCTATGTAAATCAAGAAATTCTCTTTAGTTTACTTCTTAATTAAAAGAATAGAAATACTACAAACAAGAATAGAAAACGAAACAACAATAAATATATGTAATATATTTAAGAACTAAAGCTGCACACAACGAAGCTTAACAAAGTTATTCTTAGCCATTATTTATTATCATCTTTGATAATGCAAAGACAACGACTATTAGGTTTTATATTACACTAATGCTAGGCAACAGAGAAGCTTTCTATTTTCGGAAACGCAGGAAAATCTTGTCATCATGGAAAGTATAATAATAATAATGCTCCAAAAATAGTACTCATAATATTTCTTATAACGAGATTAAAATGAATATAAACAGTTAAGGAATCTATGGAATTTCCAAAACATAAATCAATATTGCAATATTTAATAAATCAAAAGCAGCAATTCACACTAAAGTGAAGACTAAATAGAACAAACAAAACTAACGGAGAACTTGAATATGTTTTTTATGTGCAAAATATACAACAACAAGAACCTCGTTGCATCGTAATTGGATTGTCATCTGTGAGTTGAGCACAAGAGTGTTGCGTTTGATCCAGTTTGTCCGTTGTTGATGCGTTGCTCAGCTCCTGGCCCAGCAGCATCAATGTCATCATCATCATCATCATAGCCAACGTCATCATCATCTTCTTCGCTGACAAGCATATTCGCTGGCGTCTCACAACAAATGCAATCGGAGGAGTAGGAGGAGGAGGCGGAGGAACAGGAGACATCATCATCATCAACAACATCGCTGCAGTTGCAATTGCAATCATTGTGGCAGCTGTGGTTGCCACTGTTGTTGCTGTTGCTGTGGCTGCTGTTGTTGCTGTTGCTGTTTTTGCCGCTGGCCAAAGACAGCAGCAATTTGGCCGTTGAGGGCGGTGAGGTGGCTGCTTGACGACCATGATGATGATGATGGTGATGACGGCCATGATGATGCTGATGCTGATGATGCTGGTGACGCCGCTGATTTTGCCTTTGCCTCTGCCTCTGTTGCTTATTGCGTTTCAGTTGCCGCACGCTGTGCGCTTGACGATTGCTACACATGATGCTGCGACGACAGGGCAAATGACGCGCCAGGGCCAGGGACTGGGATGAAGATGCAGATGCAGATGCAGATGGCTCGGACTTTGTGGCAAGCGACTCCTCCTTAGCTGCCTCCTGGCAGCTGTCATAACACTTGAAAGTGGTCGTTACATTGTTGTTTGTTGCGGTTGGCAACTTCAATCCATTCTCCCCGCGGCAATGCGCACAACAAGGACAATCGCAGCTAAGCTTCGTCGGCTGCGCCTTCTCATCTTTCATAACCTGCTGCTGGGGCAACTGCACATTGTAATCCTTGCCAGCGCTGCCAAAGAGACTCCACTCCCTCAACTGTTTAATGATGTCGCCCTGCTCATGCTGCGTGAGGCCAGAACGTTCTTCGATGGCCAGCGCTGACGTGGACTTCGATTTGAGTTTGTTATTGGGCGCAAACGATTGATTCGCATTGAAATACGCAGCCATTTCAAGCACCTTACCCTGGCCGAAAGGCAGCAGGAAACTGGGACTGAGATTTGTATGGCTGGAGGCTCGACGAGTGGAAATTTCATTGGTGCTTGTGCTCTCACAATATTTATTGCTTTTATGTACATTTTGTGTGCGGGGACAAGCACAGGAACTGTCACTAGGAACTTGAATGCTGATTAGAGGAGGTGGTAGTGGAGCTAATGTTGTTGTTGTTGTCGCTGTTGCTGTTGCTGTTGAACTGACCCCTGACCTTATATGCGAACGCTGCGTGTTGAGTTGTCGACGGTAAGGTGACTGTTGTGGTTGCTGTTGTTGTTGTTGTTGTTGCGATTGTGGTTGACGCAGCAGTGGCATGCGTTCGATAGACTCGCTGGAGGATCGTTGACTATTGGAGCCAGAGCCGCCAGAGCTGTAATCAACCGCTGAACAATTTGTGGCACGTTTCGTATTCAATTCACGGCGTATCTTTTGTATAAGTGGCATTCGCTCCGCCGCCTGTTGTTCCGGGGCCAGAGATTCATTCGACGAGTTGTTGTTCGCAAAGTGGCTGATGGCATCGTGTGTATGAAACTTGCGATCAATGCTGGGTGCCACACTTGTTGTGGGTTGCTCCAGATCAAAGCTAACTGTCTTGCGATAACCGGCAACAGAATTCCGCTTCGAAATGGACGTGGAGCTGCTGTTGCTGGCAATGCAAGGACGTTGTAGTTGTTGCTGCTGCTGCTGCTGATGCTGTTGCTGCTCATCTTCATCGTCGATAAAGGGTATATCGCCAGAGTCGGCCATGGAGGCGATGCTCTCCTCGTTGAGCGGCTGATGTGCATCGCTGTAGCAAGTGAAATTACTGAACGATTCCTGCGAATTGCGCGTCTCCTGCGGCTGTTGCTGCTGATCCACAGATTCTGCTGGCTCATCCTGATACTCCTCGATGTAAATCGATGGTGGCGG
Source organism: Drosophila macrospina (assembly GCA_035042075.1). Classification (NCBI taxonomy): domain Eukaryota; kingdom Metazoa; phylum Arthropoda; class Insecta; order Diptera; family Drosophilidae; genus Drosophila; species Drosophila macrospina. Next base: position 10,676 of record JAWNLW010000397.1, on the reverse strand, counting down.
CGTGCGACGCAGCGGGCGAAGTGGACTGAAATGTGGTGCCACAACTGGTGGCTGATAATAGCCCGAATTAGGCTCATTGGACAAATACAAACTGCTGGCCGAACGGGCAATTGGTCGCGTGTCTCTGTACCGTGGATCAATGTGCAGCTGATGGCCCAGAGCACAGAGCTCCTCCTGCAAGCAGGATGCACTAAGGCGACGCACCGGCGGCGATGAGGAACGCATGCAAGCAAACGATTCACGTCGACTGCGATTCAAACTATCATCTGATATGGAATTGTTATAATAACGCGCCTGCTGCTGATACGAGGAATGACGACGTTGTTGCTGATGTTGTTGTTGTTGTTGCTGCAGTTGCAAATAGTTGTTGCTACTTGTTGCACAGTCTTTTTTACGGTTGAGCAGCATGTTTAGAGAGTGAATTAGGATTTGATTGGAGGAGGGAGTTACTTCGCTTTAGCTTACACAAGTATGTGTATGTGTGTGTGTGTGTGTGGGGTTGTGTGTGAGATAGAGTATTATCGATCTGTGTGTGTGTGTGTGGGGAGTGTGTATATTCTATTTGTTAGCGTCTACCCAGCACCAATTAAGTAATGTCTAATCTTGTATTTGTGTTGTGTGTCGTGTTTGCGGCTGGGATGTGGCTGGAGATCAACTACTCACCACGCTGTATAACGGGACTCGGTTGCTGCAACAGCGTTGCAAGTCCATGATAAATGGCACCCTGCTTGGCCACCTCCAAACTGACCACAGGCCCCGTGCGCACCAAATAATCCGCAGCACTAGAAATACCAAAAGATTACATTTGATTTCCAACTCTCTTCGAACTCCTCGCCTTTGTAACACTCACCGCTCCTGTGTAATCCCAATCAGGCTCTGACCATCGACGCGCAACAGTTGATCGCCAGCTTGTAGACGTCCATCCGCATCGGCGGCACCGCCGGGCACAACGCTCTTTATGTAGATACCCAAACGCTCCTGGCCCGCCCCCTTGGCGGCGACAATGGACAGTCCCATGCCGTTGCTATTCTTGTGCAGCTTTATCAATTGCACCTCCGGTTGGGGCAGCTTGTTCGACATGGCACTGGAGCTGCGTGCCTGCTAAGGTGAGAGAAGGAAAGCGACTTAGAGGCGTGTTCACAAAACATCTTGATACCCTGTACCATTGGCAATAGAAATACACACATTACTCACATTAAATTGATGCATGTAAACCGTCCACAGGCCAATCGATGTGGGCTGAGCGGCCAAACGGCACATGCCCTGCTGCTGCAGGGGATTCAAGAAGTCCACCAGGCCGGTGGGTATGCCACGCACCACATCACAGCTGAAGCCATCGTCGGGCAAGAGTAAGGCCAGATGCAGCTCGGGGGATTCCTCCAGACGCACCTCACGGCCATCGGCACGTGTTAACTCATCTGCCACAGATTCGGCCATGCGAATAGCCGTATCCACAAGATTGCGTGGAATCTTCTCGAGCTGAAGCAGTGCGCCCATTTGCAAGGAGTTTAGACGGAAACAGGAGCAGGCCAATTGCTGAATCTCTTCGACTGATGATTTGGGTGCCTGCAAGAACTGTGCACATTGATTGATCTTGGCCAAATGGCAATCAGCGGCCAATTCTAAGCCCTGTCGTTCGGCCCACAATTCCAATAGCTGCAGACGCTCCGTCATCACTTTGCCCCAGTCGGCGGTACACATGTGCGAATTGGCCACAATCTGCAAAGAAACCCGTCAACAGAGTCATGAATATCAAATACGAATCATGTGATTAATGTGAAATTCTTGGATAATTCAACCTGCAAGGTCCGCTCACCGTATTGAAACATATGACATTAATGTAGTGAAAGAGTTGTGAGAACAGTTGAATGGTCAAAGCGGCATTCACACGACAACGTCGCAACAGCGCCATTGCCGAGCCAAGCACTGTGAGCACAAGTCCCGCCGCCGAATCATGATCAATGTTCTCCGAGAGGAATTGATTCAACGTCTGCGATAATTCCAATCGAAAGCAATTCACAAGATTACGAAATGCCGTCTGCACCGCCTCCGCCAGCACCTCCTGAGCCTGCACACTGAAGGCGCTGATGTGACGATCCGATTTGAGAAAATGCAAAAACTCTGAACTGTTTGCCATCCAAAATGCCAAGATTCTTGGATCTGTGTACTGCTCCTGGACAACGCTATAGACCAGATTCGATACGTGATGCAGAAATATGGTCAACTTGTGGGCACGCTCAGTGGGCTGTAGCTCTGGACGGTAATGGGTTGAGGCGCGGTATCTGTAAGAGAATAAATTATTTTATTTACTTATATTTTCATTTATTATACGCTGCGAGTTACTGCACTCACAGAAGTGACTTCTTCAACAGTAACTATTTGTATTTAAGTGATATCCTAGACTATTCTATACTCTTCTCTGACTGGAAGACCCAGAGAGTTAATTGTTGATTCCTGTTGCTTCAATTAACCCATCCTTCCCCTGAGCGATTGACAAATTATGCAGCATCCAGTGAGAACAAGTAGAGAACATTATGGCAAATCGCTATTGGTAGTACAGTGAGTATTCGTGGGGACAGATACACAAGCAACCCTCATATGAAGAGAGAGAGAAAGAGAGAGAGAGAGAGAGAGCCCAGATGTGAGCAATTTCACTTATTCACAGAGTATACCCTAATTGAGCTCTTTCAGTGGCAGTTTCGTTAGTTTAAATAACTAGAAATTGATTATTATTGATTAACAGTCAAGTGGTGCGACTCACTCTCTCTATATCTCTATTTATTTCTAAGAGTTTGAATTATTCATAGAGTATCTGACAGTCGATTGGCTCTAGCTGCGCTTCATTAACATTTACAAGCGAGGCGATATACTACTTTCATTACTTTCTTTGCTAGTAGAACTCAGGTATTTCTCTCCATAATAAACAAGAGTTCACAACTTGATTCAAGTCTTCACTTGGATTATTCACAGAGTAACTGCCAGTCGTCCACATGCACATTCAGTATCTACTATTCAATTCGCTTAAGCTGAATCATTATTTTCACTTGTTGTTTCCCTGTAGCCTTGACAAATGTCTAAAGGGCCGTCCCCCCATTCACTGTGCCACTCAATGTGGCTGCCACTGTGTCGGGAAATGTTAGCAATGACCATCCTGCTGCTCTGCTGCTGCTGCCCCGTCAACATTAATATTAATAGCTCACAAATTGGGTCAGAAGCCAAAATAAATCATCATAATTGATAATGAATTGTTCATGTTATTGGCGACGACACAGCTGGGAATTCGACAGTGGAAAGGTTGCATTCAATCCATTTTAAGGACTCACATTTGTCAGACACACTCAACGACTTTATGCCGCTCTGGCTTAACCCTTGTGTGCGCAATGTGAGTGACGAGGACAATGATTTCCAAAAATAAAAACTGGGTTAAATATAATCATGACTAACATTCTCAAAAGTTATCCTCTATATATGTAAATATGAATACTCTAGAGAGTTAGGCAGACAACAGTTCTGTTCAAACGAAATGTTAAATAAATGTTAAAGAGCAAGCCAGGCAGACAACAGTGCTGTTAATTAACATTTAGGGCAGCCAGCAAAGCAGTCTAACGTATTACGTACCTGGCACAGAGGTAAAGCGAATAAACTGGCGCCAGTTTAAAGTGCGGCACATTCACATCCAATTCGCTGATGATGTGACGCAAGAAATGCTCCTGATGCGTCTCGGGAAATTCCAGAACGGCTGGCAAAATTGGCTCCTGTCCTTGGTTATCGCCAGAGCCGCTGCCACCGGCCAGAACACCTCCAGCACCTGGCAGTTTCGGGGATCTAAAAGCGTCGCGTTAAGTTAATAAAACATTTCTTTTTATTTATATAAGCCAAGCGGCGTTACATTTTCAGGCGCGAGAAGCACATGAGAGAAGTCTATGCAAATTTTGTCAGCGAATTTCAAGCAAAATTGCAAATTGAACATAGAAAAAGCAATTAAAGCGCACAGAAAAAAGAACAAATTGAAAATATACAAAGACAAATGCAGTTGTGAAATGTGAGTGCAAGAGTGTTTGTCAGATAGTGATTTCTTTTGCTGCTGTTAAAAGTTTTATATAATTGAATTATTTATTTGCAAATGGAAGAAACTTTATTGAGAGCGATTTTCGCTTACCTTTCCTGACTATTGGAACCGCCGGATTTCATGCTTGATATAGATTTAATTTCATTCTCCAGATTACCTTCAAGACTCTGACCATCATAGTTGCCCCCCGAAGAGCCCACCTGCTGCTGCTGCTGCTGTTGCTGCTCCTGGCTGCCGTGTTTACTATCCACAACATCCCGCAACGAGTTAAGCATTTGAGTATCCGTCGAGTTGTTGTTGTTGTTGTTGTGAAACCCCGTCGAGGATTGATTTAGCTGCTGATGCTGCTCATATTCGCTCTTGTGCGTCTGCAGATTGGAAGAGATGGCTCCAGTATTCGCTATCCGTTCGCATGGATGAATATTGTGGTTTTTGGTTGAATCACTTACCGAACTGAGTGCTCCATCCTCATCGTTCCATGATCCTGGAGATGTTGGAGAGCGACTGCAGGTTCCATTGCCATGGTTGTGAATGTGTAATTGTGTTTTGTTGGTGTGTGTGTGTGTGTGTATTGTAAGTTTGTTTTGCATGTTTGTTGGCGAGTGCATGGGGTGGATTAATGTCGTACAACAAAACAAATAAACAAACAAACAATAATGAAAACAAACAACACGTAATGAACATAAAACCACACAAAGCGTGAACATATAAATAAACAAAATAAATAAATATGAAATTTTAAAACACACACACACAAAGAAATGCAAATAAATTATTTATTGAGCCTGAATTGATTTCAAAATATTGCTGAATTTAGTTCATTGCAAATACGCAATGCATAACAAATGCAGAGAGTATACAAATTTACGGATTAAATATTTATTGACCTTATTTTACTATTTTCTATGCTATAAAAATAGTTCAAGGTTCAATAAAGAACATGAAATTCGGAAGAAATGAGTTGAAATTGCTTAAAGTGTTTGGGTATCAAGAAAATATAGCAAAAGAGAGACATTTTTCATAGTTAATTATTCTATAGTATTATTCTATAGTATATAGTTAATTTAAATATTTCTTGTATTTTATTTCGATAGACTCTGAGAAGAAAAACGTTTACAGACAGAAAGCCAAATCAAATGCAGAGATTAATTCAGATAACAAATACTTTACAGAATCGTAGAGGGAGCTGCTTTTTCTGCCTTCGACTTTCACTTTTTCGATTTAACAATTGATTGTAATGCATTTTGAAACTAACAGCATTATTTTGTATATTATTATTCATTATTCAGCGCACAGTTAAAGTATTTAAATGAACAACACAATAAACGCAACTGAATACAAAACAACATTTAAATAGCACATTTAATTATTCGCTAAAATATTTGCAAACACGCAAAGAGAACTCACCTTTCGTAGAGACAGGCCGAGTCCAGTTGGGATTGTGACAAGGCCAAATTGTAGCGTCCATCTGTGGGTGAGTCCAGGAAGCGATACGAGGCCACGCGACCGAACATGACTACAGAGCCGTTCTGCAGAAAAACACAATTACAGAGATTACATGTTGAATTACACACACACACATACAGACAGAGTGAGAGACATAATATTATTACATACGATTCAATTAAAAATTATAATTCAACTTGTCAATTTGCTTAAATCATGTAAAGATCATTAATGATTAATTAAACCAATTATGTACAATTTAAAAATTATACAACGCAACGTACCACAACGTGCGAACTTTGTGAGAGTTTCAGTGCAACTGCGACGATTAGGAAAATTCATTTGACAAAATTGTGGGGCGTTTCGAAACTAATGGCAGTGTCATCGATAGAGACGCCCCATGTTTTCTAAAACTTTGAATTTGTTAACTCTATAAATACCCTGTAATCTCAATGGTATGTGGACTGTCAAGTTCAGTTTGCTTGAAATTTAAATTTCAATGTATTATTTAAAATGTTGCCTTGTTATGTTGCAGTATTTGCCAAATTGCTGTGAGTACAGGGTATACAAATCAATAAAAACAATCACATACAAATGTTCTCTTTACTTTGAAAAATGTATTGAATATTTCGTTAAACATTTAAATATCATGCTCTTTAGTTACATTACATATTCTAGAACAGAATTTGTATTTACATTTGGTTCTATTTTCTATTTCTTTTTTCTATTTTATTTTTGTTTTTTTGGGCATTGTTTGCGTTCATTGAACCGCAACTAAACCCAATTTGCCAATTGAATGAAAGAATATATAAAAATAACAAAATGATTCAAAGTCAAAAAGAACAACACATTTCTCTCTGTGAATTACGCAAAATTTTATCTTTAGGTCTCTTATTATTTCTCTCTGTCTCTCCCTGTCTCTCTCTCTCTCTCACTCTGTCTCTCTCTACCTCCTGCTAACTCAAGCCTGGGCTGTGTCGAGTCCCTGGAGACAGTTTGACGTTATTACCGTCCATTCAAGGGCTTATCTCGACAACCGAGAGGGAAAGGCGGAAAGCTGTTTTAATATATGGGTTGAAAGAGAGCCTTAAGTTTACTTTTGTTTATTTGCTTTCGAATTCATCAAGCGTAAAGTCAGAAAGTTTTCACAGTGTAGTATTAGTAGTAGTCGACTGATGTAGTTGCTTGTGTGGCAGTTGCTGATGTTACTCGTTGGGTTTTTAGAAAATGCGTGAGAACAGCAACGACAACTTTATACGTTTAGTCAGTTACTCTTGTTGATTTGTTTTTGTTTTTATTGTTGTTGTTGTTGTTGTTTTTTGTGTTTTGTATTTGTGTTGCGTTGTGGGTCGAAAAGTTGTCTAAACAAAAGATAAATCAACTGCGCCCCAAACGTTCTGATGAGATGCCAGAGTGAACATTTACACAAAGCTTGTAGCAAATTTAACTTTCTGGCACCAACAAAAACAAATAAAACTATTGATGTTAATGAACTTGAGCAAGATATACAAACAACACTTTATACGCAATGATTTACGTTAAGTTTGCATTTTGTATAATGTATAATTCATAACATTAACTACCTTCTTTTGAATGCTTACGGGGTTAACAGAACCAAATTGATAAGGTCAAAGCACAATAATGTGAATGAGAATGAGCATTAAAATGAAAATGAAAATGTCAACTCACATGCAAAATTGTCGGCTGGCTAATGTGATGGCCATTCACGAAGGTCAGCGCATCCGTGTGCAGCGGCGTTACCGTACAGACGCCTTCCAGCAATGAGATGAGACAGTGTCTTGGCTGTATGGAGGGTCCAAACAGCTGCAGGCAATTGGTATTCGCCGAGCCAACTTCAACCGGATCGCTGCCCAGTTTAATGCGGCGTCCCCCATCGCCACTGTGCGTCACCTCGACCAGAACGGGTCCCTCACGATCGCCGGACATCTGATTTGCTCCATTTGCAGCGCCCAACGGTTTTTTCTTGCGTCGGCGCGGCTGCGAATCTGCCGGACGACGTCGCACGTGGAACATGATGGAACCTGCAAGTTAATTAAAGAGATCGAGCGAGTAAGTAACTGAGTACGAGATAGCAAATATTAAAATATAGCATTTACGTTTTAAATTCATGACTTTATTATTTTATAAATATTATCCTCAAATATATAGCGGCCGACTTGCAGCTTTTTGCGGCCTTTGTGCTGCAAATCTCGCGGAAAAGTGCAGATTCGACAAATCGAATGTGGCAGCAGCAGCCACAGCTGCGAAGCAGAACATGCCACCTCCATTGCCGCAATGCAAATATAATTGACAATGGCATCGGGTCATACAGTGGTGGCAGCGCATATTGAGCAGGGTAAGTGCTGCAGCATAGTAATGGGGAAGGAAACTAAACATATATTTAAATAACAATTAAACCAAATAAAAATAGTCACAAAATAAAAGCATTAAATAAATTAGAATTGCATTATAATGTTCTAGTTGTAAATAGATGAAGAAAGCTCTGGATATGTTAGTATTTGCACTTAGACTTATATGTAGCACACTCTCAGCACTCCCAGCATTGTCACTGTTATACAGGGACAGCACTGTTATACTTCCGCTACTGCAATTTCGCACATCGCATCGTATCTTTATTTCGCTCTCCCAAACATAAAATATAAATTCCAAAAACGAAATCAAATTAAGTTTTTGCTTCACCAATTTCTGATTTTGATAAAAGACAGCGAGAGCAGCGACAACACGCAACAGAAAGAGCTAAATTCGAAATTAAAGAGAGTTCATTTAATGGGACAACCATGCAGGTAGGTGAAGAGACAGAGGGGGCCGTGGCTGACAACTGACACTTTTGTTATTTTCAAGCTTTGTAGATATGAAATTTCCAAAGTCGACAGCTGCAATAACAACAACTGAAACGAGAATGAGGTTCAGATACACACACACACACACACACACACACACAGCCAAATACATAGAGACATGTGTATATATGAGCTGTTAGCTGTTAGTTTGTTATGTTTTCTTTTCTTTGGCTGCTTGTTGTGCATTGTACAGATTGTTAAACGAACCATGCAAAATATGATGCCAGAAAGATGCCCCATGCCATGCCCTCCAAACCCCACCCAATTTACGTCATGGTTTCCATAGTCTTGGGCTAGAAAAATTGCAGCATGCATCATAACACGAAGCCGTACAAAAAAGGAAACGCGAGAGTGGAATTCGCTCCAGACATGAGGAGAGCAAGAGAAAAGGGGAGAGAATGTATGTATGCTGGGTTGTTGGGCATGTCAAGTTGAAAAACTTATTAAAAAGTGAATTGAAACGAACTGAACAGAGCTGAGATGAGTTCAACAGACGTGCTCGGTGCACAGGGCGTATGCGCAATGTGGAAATTGGTTTTTGCTACTGGGCACAACTGTTTCAATTTTTAAACTAGTAATCAAGGCTGTAGTCGGGTTAACTCGCCTGGGAGAGATCCTGCACTTGTGTATTGTATATTATATTAAAAGTCAAATAAAAGCTTAAAAATCGAGAAGGAAAGTTTAAGCAAACTCTGTGGACTGTGGGATATTGTTGACGCTCGAAGATGCCTACTTTTCCTTTCCTTTCCGACAAACTTAATGTCCTCTTTGCGCCTTTTGCAGAACAGGGTACAAAACCCAAAATAGCAGAGAACACAACACAACATCAAGAACAACAACAAATATTTTATGTGTGAAATACCTTTTTTGCGCAACCAAAAGAACCACATTTATTATTGTAGTGTGTCTGGAAACAAATATCTTGGGCAGCTCATTGCATGTGGTCTGTTCTTGTTGGCATTATTTTTGCGGCTTACGAGCTTAGTAAATGGATTATAAGGCTTGTTTCTTGGTACGTTCTTTGATTTAGTGGCAACAGCAACATCAGCAGCAAACTTTCTTTTTATAACCACAAACAATAAGAACGAAAAGAAAAATATAAAAAAAACTAAAGAGAGAGCACAATATGATCGACTTTTTGCAGTGGGAAAAGGTTTCCAGATGGATAGACAAAGCAGCACTTATTAGTCATATCAGTTCTCTATCATTTTCTCTATTTACAATTTGTTTTCCCTTCAAAAAATGTTGTACATTTTGATTTTCACATCAAAAAATGGTTGTTTTTTATTCGAGTAATTGAATTTCCTTTTTCGCTTTCCATCGAATTTCCATGGAAAGTCAATTAGTTACTTCAAATTGATATTGACAGTTACTTTCGCTTAATGAAATGTCCGTGAATGTTTGTTATGACCCTACAGAAAAAAAAAACAAATTGTAAATCAATCAACAATCAGACAAATGGACACAGCTGAAAGTTAAGTTAAGTGCGTGTTGCATGTCTGACCAGATACAGTGTTTCAGAACTACAAAGTCACCCAACAAAAACACAACACAACAGGACAGTTGACCTCTACTCATACCAATGCCTTGGTTCATGTTTTATAGAAAAACTTTTAGATACAAGTTCTTAACATTTCTTTCACTTTCGATGCGACAAGTGTGATATTTGAAAGATGTTGCTTCATCTAATGAACTTTAGTTTCTTATATGAGAGATCATATATGGAATGATTCCAAACATAAACTAGCTCTCACTTTTGCATATATATACAAATATATCTACAAATGCATGTAGGCATTCGCTTTGGCACAACGAAGCTATTCAATGTTCCAATTCTAAAGAATTATAAAGGACCTTCTAATAATACTTTTCATAATATATTTTGCAAGACTAGACTCTAAACACCTGTTACAAGCGGAAGACAGGCAAACAAACAGACTGCTGTTGATACTGATCTAAAACTAGTATACTTTATAGGGAATATTACGCAGCCTTCTGCCTGCTACATAACGCTAAATTGCTTAAGATCTATATCAAATTCCAAAGCATTGAATCTATATTTTTAGACTCTGAACTAAAAGTTCAAAGTCTACTAGGTTTGACGAAAGCAAAATGTGCGTAACAGGCAGAAGGAGGCGTTTCAGACCCTATAAAGTGTATATATTCTTGATCAGCATCAACAGCCGAGACGATATAGCCATGTCCGTCTGACCGTCTGTCCGTCTGTATGAACACCTAGATCTCAGAGACTATAAGAGCTAGAGTAACCAAATTTGGTGACAACACGTGTATAGTTTGCA